>OW799212.2:19603036-20305554 GCA_941918905.2 Xestia sexstrigata
TATACCAACGACTGGACCTGGCAACGTATAACGCACGCACACTCCGGACCGACGAGAAGATAGCGGAACTTGAAGAGGAATTGAGCAGGCTGCGATGGAGTATTGTGGAATTATCTGAAGTCCGAAGAGAGGGGGAGGACACGATAATCCTGAAATCCGGCAACCTGCTTATTTCCGAAAGGGTGACCGGCAGTCCCAGGGTGGTGTTGGATTTATCGTCCACAAGTCCCTTGTGAACAACGTGGTGAAGATCGAGAGTGTGTCGACCAGGGTGGCGTACCTTATTCTCAGAATATCCTCAAGATATTCGCTGAAGGTCATACAGGTCTACGCCCCGACGTCGGCACACCCCGACGACGAAGTGGAGACCATGTATGAGGATATCTCTAAAGTCATGCATGGTCTCAAAACTCACTTCACCGTTGTCATGGGGGACTTCAACGCGAAACTGGGCAAACGAGACGGGGATGAGCTGCAGGTGGGGCAATTTGGAGTTGGACGTCGGAACTACCGGGGCCACCAACTGGCTAGTTTTATGGAGAAGGAGGGCCTCTATATGATGAACTCCATCTTCGCGTTCCAAAAGCGTGAGCCCAGGAAGTGGACCTGGCAGAGCTCCGATGGTGCAACCAAAAACGAGATTGACTTCATCATGTCAACCAAGAAGCAAATGTTCAATGATGTCTCTGTGATCAATTCGGGGAAAACCGAGACCGATCACCGCATGGTAAGAGGCACATTGAACATCAATGTCAAGCTAGAAAGGTCTCGACTGATGAAGTCTACGCTCCGCCCAGCAAATTTGGATCCAAATCCAAAACCCTGAGAGCTCTCAGCTTGAACTCCAGAATCGAATGCCTAGGAAGCTCAGTGGACGAATACAACGATGGGTTCGTGGATACTGTCCATACGACCGGGTCGAAGTTCTTCAAGACACGTCGTACAGATCAGAACAAGAGAATCTCCGATCAAACTCTCAAGCTCATGAAGGAGCGGCGTGAGATGATTCTGCAGTCTTCAGACGAGGCGTTGAAATACCGGCAGCTCATTAGACGGATTTAGACGGATCTCTAAATCCTTGAAGAGCGACCTCCGCCGCTTTAATACCGAGCGTATTAAAGACGCGATCGAGCGGAACAAAGGCTCCAAGGTATTTACTAGAGATCTGGCTATTGGGCAGAGCCAGCTCACGAAACTGAAGACCGACGATGGCAGGATCTTATCCGCCAAACCTGAGCTTATGAGGGAGATCGAGAGCTTCTATGGGCAGTTGTACACGCGAACCAGTAAACCCGTCGTAGATCTAGCAAACGACCGAAGAGGTAGACTGACCCGACATTATACGGAAGACATCCCGGACGTCAGCCTGTACGAGATTAAGATGGCTCTGAAACAGCTTAAAAACAACAAGGCACCGGGTGATGACGGAATTACGGCCGAACTCCTGAAGGCGGGTGGAAAACCGGTACTTAAGGCCCTTCAGAAGCTGTTTAATTCCGTCATACTCGAGGGAAAAACCCCACAAGCATGGTGCAGGGATGTGGTGGTACTCTTATTCAAGAAGGGTGACTATGCCCGTCTGAAGGATTATAGGCCCATCTCACTTCTAAGCCATGTCTACAAGTTGTTTTCAAGAGTCATCACGAATCGTCTCGCACGCAGGTTTGATGATTTTCAGCCTCCCGAACAAGCCGGTTTCCGAAAAGGCTTTACCACCGTGGACCACATACATACACTGCGGCAGGTTATACAGAAGACCGAATAGTATAACCTGCCTCTCTGTTTAGCGTTTGTGGACTACGAGAATGCCTTCGATTCGATCGAGACCTGGGCTGTACTGCAGTCCCTCCAACGGTGCCAAATCGACTACCGGTACATCGAGGTGTGGAAGTGTTTGTACAAAAACGCCACCATGTCAGTCCGCCTTCAGGACCAAGCCTCGGAACCTATCCTCCTGCAGCGAGGTGTGAGACAGGGAGACGTCATATCTCCGAAACTGTTCACCGCTGCACTGGAGGATGTCTTCAAGGTTGTGGACTGGAGAGGGCTAGGCATTAACGTCAATGGCGAGTACATCACCCACCCTCGGTTTGCCGACGATATAGTGGTCATGGCTGTGACCATGGAGGACTTCAGTACAATATTGCTCGATGACCTCAGTAGAGCTTCCGAAAGAGTGGGGCTAAAAATGAACATGGACAAAACTAAGGTCATGTTAAATGCCCATGTAACACCCACTCCTATTAAAATCGGAGACACTACACTCGAAGCTGTGGACGATTATGTGTACCTGGGACAAACGGTCCAGTTAGGTAGGTCTAACTTCGAGAAAGAGGTCAATCGTCGAATCCGACTCGGCTGGCCAGCGTTCGGGAAGTTGCGCAGTATCTGCTCGTCCAACTTACCGCAGTGTCTCAAGACGAAAGTCTATGACCAGTGTGTGTTGCCAGTGATTACATACGGGACCGAAACGTGGTCGCTCACAATGGGCCTTATCAGAAGGCTTAAAGTCACCCAAAGGGCAATGGAGAGGGCTATGCTCGGAGTTTCTTTGCGTTATCGAATCAGAAATGAAGACATCCGCAAGATAACCAGGGTCACCGACGTAGCCCGAAGAATTGCCAAACTTAAGTGGCAGTGGGCAGGGCACATTGCTCGCAGAACGGATGGCCGATGGGGCCGAAAAGTTCTGGAGTGGCGACCGCGAACCGGAAGACCCACTAGGTGGACCGATGACATGGTGAAGGTTGCGGGAATCCGTTGGATGCGAGTCGCACGGGTCCGGTCAATGTGGCGACACTTGGGGGAGGCCTATGTCCAGCAGTGGACGTCTTTCGACTGAAATGATGATGATGATGATGATGATGATGATGATGATGCAAGTATAAGTATAGTTATCTGTGGCAATTTTCATTCCCGCACACGTGTTGGAAAATGAAAAAAATCGCACGCGGATTAAATACATTGCATGTTGAACCTAAACGTTATGCGATAAGAACTAGTTTTCGAGGAAGTGTATTGAAAAAAGTATTTATTTGACTCGTACAATACAGCACAAAACAATAAAACAAAAGGAAAACGACCATAACATATAAGATTTACATTAAACTAAATTGGTCCTGTACGAGGACAAAAGGCCCCAATCTCATCATAAAGCCTGAGTGGCGCATTACGGTCCATCCCCTAACAGAAGGGATACCTATGTCCTATCAGTGCAAATGTTATAGGCTGGCTTAGCACCTGGAATACCCTAGCAATAAATAACCGAGAAACTTCGAAATTAAGACCATGTTTCACTTTCAGGACTCAGCATCTAAAATGCAAGAAGCGTGTCTGTGACGAAGTGATGATCCTACACATCTTGTGGCTGGACTACACGCATTATGTGTTTAATATTAACTTTTTTGGGCTCAAGGAGTTCCATCACCGGTACTTTATAAGAGACATTATATTCTATGTGAGTATCAAGATCCGTGGGCAAATGCACTAATAATCTATTCTAACTAACAGACAGATGTGTTGCTGGGGAGTTTGTTCCGCCACTTCATCTTCCCAGCTAAAACACTGGGAAGTGTCGAAGGGTGTGGGTTGTAAGAGACAGTCCCCCAAAACGCCCGCCCTCCGATCGAACTTTGATATTCAAAAAGTGCTGATTATCAGCCTAATTTGAATAAATGACTTGATTTTGTGCTGATCTTTCAAGAAAAGTATAGGTACGCTTTGGCAATCATCGTTGATGTGATCTAAAACGCGTACATTACCTACTCAGAAGCATACCTTTTCTAGTTTATCTGTATAAAAACATGTAAGTTTTTGTTTCTAAAAGTTACAACGTGGCTTCAATGTTACCCTACTTGCACCTACCTGAGGCAGCTAACATACAGAATGAATTTATCAAGCGGGCGTGCACGCCCTCTTCAAAAAATCACCCTCTGTAATCATCAAGGCTACGTACACACAGCGACACTTGAAGTTATACATATCCAGTATAAACTGACCTCATTTTTTATGAGCTTCTCGTACATAGAGAGATCAACTTAATTTGCTTTCGCATAGCTTGATTGGTCGTCGTGCATACCTGCCGAGAAATTTTGACTGACGATTTGGTTGCCTTTGAGAGAAACTCGCCGTAGAAGGCAATGGATGGGAATGCCGTGAAAGAGTATTTTCTACTAATAGATATTTTAAAACGGATTTTGCCAACTTTTGGGCCAAAAAGACAAAAACTAACACTTCTTTTAGAGATCTTAACGATCAGATAGAGGATACAAAAACTGACGAAACGTTTTTGGTTTCAGTTCAAGACCTACAATCCAGCATTTACACAAATGGAGACGTGGTTCAGATTTATATTTGTGATGACGTCATTCTTCATGACTGTAAGTTTACATCATCTTTATTCTTTACAACGAACCGAACACAATATGCCGTATACGCTATGCTTGGCTGAAAGCTGGAGCTCAGTATGTTGTTATTAACTGATATAGGGTGTAGTGGCCGATATTGGAGTGGTACTTTTGGACCGAACCGTCGCCCATCCAAGTATGAGGTGAATTCATATTTTTGCAACAAACTCACTACACAAAATCTAACTTATGAGATTGTGTTTACAAGCAGAACTAACTATTGAGTGAGCATGAGGTTCTATGTTGGATCCCCTACTAAATTGGGTTTTCTCTTTAAAATTCGGTGTAGGGCATGACGTCTGTGTGTGCCCTTCAATGCAATAGGGTCACCCCCGATTAACGGATGCATGACACACGGACACCTTGCCTTCTGCCCTTCCCCTTCGTGCATACAGGCGTGACGTTATGACATACCTATTATTTATAAAACTTCTTAATATAAACTTATTTTCAGTTCTGGTTTGCATACATGATGCGAAAATACCCCATGTCCGACTGGTCAATAGAACAAAGATGGATCTACATTTTATTGCCGTCCTTACTTACTTTCAACGGTGAGTAACAAAAAATATTATTAAGATGTCACATTTCTCGATAAAGGATTTGAATTTTATAAGCGATTCTGATAATTGTGACATGTACTACAATGTTTTTCATGAATAAATTATTATTATTATAATTTGAAAATCCTCGAGGTCCCTTTAAAGAAGCATAATCAGACTTTAATTCTATTGATGGAAAACAAAACTTCTCTAAGTTAGAGGGAGAAATGATTGATAGAGGGAGAAAGAGAGATATGTAACTAGGTTGATAGAGGGAGAAAGAGAGATATGTAAGTAAGCAGACAAATTTTGTAGTTGCGAACCCCAAATAACAGTACATCTCCGCCACAAAAAAAAAAGGAAAAGCATGTGGCATCCACAAAAATGTTAAGATAATTTTATAACAAAGTAAGTGAATCCACATACCCACTTACGTTTATTTATACTTCAAGCGTACCCATGTTTATATCTATGAAGTCGGTTAAAAAGGCGTCCATATTTAAAACGCCGGAACTGTGCGCGATTACCCCGGGGACCGGTTTGTCTCGCTCCCTTGTTCGTAGACGGAGAATAGTATAGACAAGTCACTAAACTATAACATGAGTAAGACAAGGACACACTTATTAGATCCAGTCGTAGAGTAAACGAGACAGAAATTTGCTTTTTCAATACACTTCCTCGAAAACTGGCTCCTATCGCACTAGGTTCAGCATGCTTCGTATTTCACACTTTAGTCTGCGCCAGATAAGTAGGAATTAAAGGTAATTAACCCGCATAAATTTATTCAAATACATCATTCCGAAAACAGAAATAATGACATAAACTTGTCCCGAAACGACCTTTATAGTGATCCTTGACTTTTTCTAGTAATAAAAAACGATTCTTGCAAAGGGCACCTTTAATTCCTACTTATCTGGCACAGACTACAGTGTTTTTTTTTTTAATTTATCTCTACTACATAGTATGAAAAAATCAAACTAAAAGTCATAGTTTTCTAATAATACAAAGTTGTTTGAAAAACGTCGTTTGAAACAAGTAGGCATTTGTTACTGCAGTTCTCGGGTCCATAACATAGCTCCCAGCTCCGCTAACCAACCAACCGCCCGATCAACTGAGGTCCAACAATACCACTGTGAATAACAATGAGACAAGGACACACTTACTATATTCAGTGGTAAGAGTAAACGAGACAGATATTTTTAACGTTATTCACAAGGGACGTTTTCGGGTGTCAAAGCGGCAGAGGCATTTGCTCAGTATTTTGCAAGCGTGTTTCAGCCCAATACACCTAAATTAGACCCTAGGAACTCCAGTGCAAGTGGTGTGGCATATAATATTCCCCTCCCCTTTATAACCGCATCGGACGTAGTAAAAGGGATTGCTAAACTTAGACCCTCTAGCTCGGTTGGCCCTGACAACATTCCAGCCTTTGTTCTTAAGGAGCAGGAGAACACAGAGGAGCTGCCAAGGTGTCATCACATCGATGACACCTTGGCAGCTCCTCTGTGTCATATTTTTAACCTCGCCCTCCAGTCCGGTGTATACCCTGAGCAATGGAAAATTTCGCGAGTTACTCCCATCCCTAAAACCTCCGACAAAACATCGGTAGAGGAACACAGACCCGTCGCTATCCTCCCAACCATCGCCAAGGTTTTCGAGTATATTCTCCATACCGTAATTTACAAACACGTAAATAAGCTGTTATCTGATGCCCAACACGGTTTTCGACCGGGTCGCTCCGTAAACTCGAATTTGCTCATCCATGTTGACTATACATATCCAGTAGCTTGGACATCGGGAGGCCTTTGATAGAGTTGACAACGATGTACTCTTGACAAAACTAGAGGCTATAGGTTTCTCGTCGGGATTTCTCTACTTCTTGGCCGACTAGAGGTTAAGTTTGCCAGGTGCTTGCTATACGCTGACGACCTAAAACTGGTTGCACAAATCAAATCGGACGAGGACTGTAAACTCCTACAAAGAGACATTGATGCCGTTTATAGGTGGAGTATTGTAAATAAACTTCCTTTCAACACAAGCAAGTGCCATGTCATGACATACGGTAGAAGGTTGCGACCGATCCTTTTCAACTACAGATTGGGTGGCGACGTAATTTCTCGAGTCTCCAACGTTAAGGATTTGGGAGTTACGTTTGACCGCTGTCTGACATTTAAATACCACATCTCTACCCTCGCGAAGAAATCCTTCAGGCGTTTGGGCTTTGTGATGCGAAATGCTCGTGACTTCCGCAATCCTAATGTTCTTCGATTACTTTACACCACTCTGGTTCGAACTAAACTTGAGTCTAGTGCCTGTGTCTGGCGTCCTTACACCGCTGCCCCAACGCTAATGCTCGAAAAGGTGCAGAAAACATTCCTAAGAGGCTTTTTCCAAAGGTTTTATTTCTATTTTCCCTTCATGTACCCTACCAACTACCTGTTAGGAGTGTTGGGCTTTAACTCCTTGGAGGTGAGAAGAGGCTCGGAACAGCTCACGGTAGCCTGTAAGATCCTACGGGGACTAATCGACTGTCCTGAGCTCCACAGCCTTTTCTGCCGACTATTTGTTCCCGACAAATATATCGGACACCGCCAGTGCCGACGGCACCATCTATTCGCCCCACCGTCATCTAAAACTGTCGCCAGAGCTGAATCTCCGGTATGTCGTACTCTTAAGATGCTCAACGCCCTTCTGATTGCCAACCCTGAATGTGATGTGTTTGCGGATGAATGGAGTAAGGTTATGCGAATATGTCTGATGTTCTGTGAGAGAAAGTATGCTAGAGTATCCACTGTTCCGTGTTAGTATTAGTTTTCGTAATTCAATCCATTGTTTTGTTAATTATTGTTATTGGTGTTTCTATGTTAATTATTGTAA
Organism: Xestia sexstrigata; assembly: GCA_941918905.2. Classification (NCBI taxonomy): domain Eukaryota; kingdom Metazoa; phylum Arthropoda; class Insecta; order Lepidoptera; family Noctuidae; genus Xestia; species Xestia sexstrigata. Next base: position 19,610,862 of record OW799212.2, read on the forward strand.
TTGGTGTTTACCGTTTTAATTAACTATAAATAATAATAAATAAATAAAATTTTATATTTTCCCTCCTTCGTCTATGTAACTTTTTGTAAGCGAACAACTGACGTCCAACGAAACAGCTGTCGCGGTACGACTACTATGGAAAGTATAATCCGACTAAATTAGATAGTTCTAGATCATAAGTACAATCATTACTGTCCTTTTACGGAGACGCGGCGCGTCGCGCGTTACGTCAGGCGGCGCGGGCCGCTTAAAATTCAAACATAATATTGCAATGTATGAGAGCGTTCACGGAGAAGCGTTTTTACGCGCGTTTGGTGGTTTGTGTTGGTTTGGTGGGCATAAACACATAAACACTAGATAACAATGTTATTCATAAGTTGCTATTTTACCTGACTGCTATTTTTATTTATTCGCGAGAAGAAGAACACAAAGAGCTTATGGCCGTTTGACATCCGTGACGTGACCATCATGTCACGTCACATAACGCCGCGTGCACCGCCGCGGGCAACGCGCCGCGTCTCCGTAAACGGAAAAAACGCACAACGCGCCGCGTCTCCAGAAATGAGCACAGACTGTTGCTATTTCTTAAAGCCTCCCAAAAAATAAACTACGATTGGTACACCGTGCCTTATAGGACTGCAATGCACGTTTATTCACTGGCCTGTAAATACCAAGATGATAATACATAATTATTCGAGTCTTGAGTCACTCCGTACTGTGAAGACAGCCTACGCTTGCCTATACCCACGCGTAGGTGCAGCTGCCAACGTTTTCTGTTAGTGTTTGCCCTTTTTTCAACTTTAAAACTGGGGACATAAGGTTCAAAAGTGGTCAACCGCTCACTTTGTAGAGTGCACCTACGCGAGTAAGGACAATGAGTAAGGGCCTTTTTGTGAGCCTTGACTGTGATCCCTTCTCAATTTTACTATAGACAGTTATCATTTAATTTAAAGCTGTTATTTTATCGATATACTGTATCATATAAACGCTCATCTCATTGACAACACTAGTCGACTTCAACAAAACGCTGTATTCCTAAACAAAAATCCTTTGTTCAATCCGTCAAGTGGTTGCCGAGTGTTGTAAGAGCTCCACGTTTTCAACGATTTTGATTATGTTAGTTATGAGTAATAAGACATTTGTCGGATTGATACCCACCCAACTTACTTACTAACAACTTACTCCGCATAGCCCTGGTGGCCTACCATGACGTCTTAAAGCAGGGTCGTTTTAATTTTATTTCAGTGTGGGAAAGAGATGGCGCTAGACGTCCTCTATAGCTCCGTTTCTTATCCACCCTGGAACAAGATTAAAACGATCCTGTTTTAAGACGTCATGATAGGCCACCTGCTCAATTTGTTCATAGCATTGGTTTGCTACAAAGATCTTGGAAAACAGATGGATGAACCCACTGCAAGCAACCTACCAACTGTCCTACCGCAAAAAAACACAGCTTGTTCGTCCATAAATAGAAACCCATATAATAGGACAGACCCAACTTCGAGCGTATCTTTTATCCAAGATTCTTTTGACAGCTGTTGGTAGATGTAGGCCTCTTTCGTTTATGGAATACAATAGAGGAGGGGAGCAAGCTGCCGCAAGTCATGCCATACTGTAGTGAAAATGCGGTTATGAAATGTGCATTATGTGAAACGATCTTGATGCACGCAAACGATGTGGAATAATCTATAGAATTTGCGGTTGAGAAAAAAATGCATACTGCAATTTTCTTCACATACAAAACGAAAAAGATAGGTACATAAGTACACTGGAAAAAACAGCCTAATGCCTGGCGATCCGTTTCACCGTGGCAAAGAAAGCGGTGAAACGCATGGAGAAATTGTAGTTCTCATCGAGTTACCTAGCTTAAACACAGAGTTTTTAGATACATAACTATGAAATGAAATAGTCCTTAGAAGTTGGCATAGCATCGCCACGGTAAAACTGGAGACGGGTAGAAGATACTTTTTAAACAAAAAATATCTTGGGATATGATGTCCTAAAGTGTTGACACTGTGGTTCTATGCCCTTTCGATACGATCCCCTACATCTAAGCCAAATTTTTGGGTATCAGACTGGAACAACCCCTAAATAGTACATATTCTGGCTGGATTACGTCACCATATTTCGGGGTTAAGTATTAGATCGGTTGTTGTTAACAAACTAATCGATGATCAGTTCACCTGCAAGTTTAGAATCGATCATGACAGTTTTTTTTGTTTTATTTTTTTGGTACTTTTGTCCACTTGCAGTTCATACTACTTAACCGGACTATCCGACTGCTGTGTTGATCCTTAGTCGCCTTCTATATATGTATTATAGCACTCGATTGAAGAGGGCAACTGCTCAAGGGCATATTTCTCTTCCCAGTCCACTCAATTAGGGCCATCAATTAATTAACAAGAGGTGCCTATTCAATAGTCATATCTTGGAATTTGGGCCACGTATTCAATGTCCTTCATGGATGGAGAGGGAGAGGAACGTCAAATAAGATACGAATGGATTGTGCGAGGATTGTTGGAAAAAAAGAAAAGAGCGTGAATAGCGTGACGGTTGATAGGGGAGAATGGTGGAAAAACAAAAAGCGTGCTGCGCCGATCGCAAGTAACATGATGCCGATGAATCGATATCCTCTATCATCTTCATACCAGCTTTTAAGTCCAGTGTATTTTTATTTTCAGATCCTCTATATCCTTTGAGATTTTTCCCGGGAGCCATCATGGCGCCTTTGATTGGCAACTTCTTCCAAACCGCATTTCTGGCAGTAGTTATGATATCGTGGCTCTCACAGTATCACGGACTAAGACAGGTATGTTACCAGCTCTTTTGTAGCAAACAGGCTAACAGCTTACCTGATAAGAAAGTAGTTACGCCCGTGGGTTCCCAGATGTCACCTAAGTGGAAAAGTGCCTCGCAGACCGAAAAAATGAGATGCCAGTAGTCTCTTTCCTGGGTGTATAATATGGACCTCTTTGCCTACCTGTAGTACTGCGACTGCAGACCACACACCAGTAGTGCCGTCACTGACTATGGACAAGACGGATTATTTTATTTAAAATAACTTTCGCGGAACTGAAGAAAAGAAGTTCCACTGCCCTCTAAGTTGACGTCTCGTTCTTTGGAGCAAATGAATTATGGAGTGGAGCCCGTATAAAGGCAAGGGTACCGTGGGACGCTACCTGCTAGATGAACCGTTGACCTTAATAAGGTGGCTGGGACAGACTGGATGTGGAAGCCGGAAGACAAAGTATTATGCAGCAGCTTAGGAGAGGCCTAAGTCCAGCAGTGGACTGCGACAGACCGAGACGATCGATTGTCCCATTTGCAGGTGTACAAAAATATTTTAGGTATTTAAAACTGTCTTGCATATCTTCCAGAACGACAGAGGCCTCGTCTCCTTCTACTTGTTCAAGTTCGTGCTGGTTGGTCTGTGCGTGATACCCGCCTTCATGCTCGGCAACTGGCAGAAGTTCAGCAGCTACCTGGATCCCACCTTCAACTACATGATGGATCCCGACTATCCAGTAAGTTTGAGTCGCTTAATATTGCACACGTTATCGGGATTCTTGATCGTAAGAGCACCTGTTAAAGGACCTAGTTTGATTGGTTAGGGAAATTGTTAAACTTAGAAACTGCTCATGCGCATAAGTTGCGCTTAGGTATGATCATTTTTTTCATTGAAGACTTGATGCTGCAAAGTTTTAATACTATTCAGTTAAACTATAGTCAACGTTTAGACTCCTTGCAGACTGCAGACTTTCTATCCGACTAAACTATCGGCCGATGGAAAGTTTGTAGCCTACGGGGACTCTTTATCAGCTCATTACTTGTGTGGTAAAATTCTCTTTTATTTTATTTTCAGCTCGTGAAACTGTGGTTCTTCTGCGCAATCACGATATACTTCTTATACTTAATAATATTGATCATAAAGGCGTATAGTGATTTGAGGAATATGCCATTTTTCGGTAAGTCTTGCATTGTATTATTGGCGTAGGCTTCCGGGCGTTTATGAAACCCACTTAGGTACTCTTTAACAGACCCGGATTGACCATACCGGCAAAAGGCTTCTGTTTACTTTTGTACTTTTCCATTTACTTCTTACAGACATCCGACTCCGATGCCAATCAATAGTAGTGGGTACTGTGACGTCCATCATCACAATCCTGGCCCTACAAGGATGGGGCCCGGCTGCCCTACAGGACCACTGGGCTTGCCAACCGAAGATACACTTTGACACCTCGGCACCATTCATGGCCCTCTATGGGTTGTTCAACTTTTATATTTACATACTGGCCTATTTGTTCTCTCCTGGCGGTGGAAATATTCATGGTAAGATAAAGTTCTTTATCAGCTTTAGTCACATAGACAAGAAGGAGAAAAAAACATGCAGCAGATTAATGGATTCCCGGCCAAACTTTGGTCACGGAGAGGTGTACTCTGGGGTGTCATAGCCAAACAGAGGCCCTACTCTCTTACGTTTCGTCCGAATATTCGGATCTATCCGTCTCTCTCACTCGCACTCATCTGCAGACGTGCGCGAGAGGGAGGGATAGATCCGAATATTCGGACGAAACGTAAGAGAGTAGGGCCTCAGGTCCGCTCTCCGTTTCTTTCCAATAATAGGATAGCAATACGACACGACTGGGGAAAGATCAGGCGTTTATCCAACGGCTTTACGTGCTTCTCGAAGCACAGGGTGTCACATTCGTTTTAAAACAACCAGTGTCAACACAACAGTTCGTTCAATTTAACATTTGCTACAAACCTTCGGCTTCGGCCAAAACTTAAAACGAAGGTTTAGCCGAAGGTGCATTTCTGGCCAAAGGTATACGAAACCGAAGTTTCGGTCGGACACTACTAGTTACACATATAGAAGTTCTACAGCAGGTCAACAGTTCAAAGACACTGATAAATAATAGGGAATATGCACGTAATTTTTTCTTCACTTAAATCAATAAAATACAGTACTATCAACTCAAGAAAAGTATTAAGTGTTAAGTTCAACTATTGCATGTCGCCCGAAAATAATATTAAACTCCTGCAATTTTCTACGACAGTTCAAACGTCCGTAGCTGTCGCGGCCATGATGTGACGTCATTATCCACAATCTGCCTTGTTTACATCTAATTTTTTTGGCCTCAATAAAATAATTTTACTAATTGTATGTGCTATAATCAAGTAAAAATTGCAATAACAATAATGTTACGAGCTGAGTATGGGATAAATTAATAACTACCGAAGAAACAACAAATAACTTTAATAATCACAAAACACTTATAACTCAATCACAAATACACTACTGATCACTATTCGATATCGCACTTCTAGTTCACTTCGATTCGCTTCGTTGTGTAGCCAAAATCAGACTGCCTGCTCCCGCAAACACGTCGACTATTTTTATGGCGACCGAACGTTCGAGAAAGATCCACAACTTCCTAGAATCCTCTAGACAATTCCATAGTGGGTCATTGTCCTTCGACAAACTTCCACAACTTGTACCAAGGAAAAAAGCAGGTACTTTATGCCCTCGGCGTACGGTCGAAATTACAATGACAATTCCTGATGTTCTTTTGTAGGTAGTTTGCGAATTTGTACCTACATTATTCGAGACTCGTTCTACCTACCTACTACTACCTACCTACTTGTAGGTACCTACTACCGTAATTGTAGGTACGTACGGGTACGACGTAACACTGCCCCCTCCTTAGACATGTTCGTCCCGAGCATCATTAGCCCCGTAGTATCGCGCCAATCTGTCTACATGGACAATCTTAGGTGCACCTCGTGGACCCTTCTGTATTCGGTAGGTGACATCGTTGATCCTAGTCACAACTCGGTATGGTCCATCCCATTTTGCAATTTCGGAGACTTCCCTCCGCGCACTCGCTCGGGTTGGATGCGAACTATTTCGCTGTTGATTTTAATTACGATTTTCGTGTTCCGTGATCGATTCCCGGCTCTTGAGTTGTTACTAGTTGTGTGCTATTGTGCTAAGTGCTGGTATCGTAAGTTTTTTAGTTTGTTTTTACGTCGGTTTTACTGGTATTTTAGTTAATTTCGTTTACTTTCGATGAGTACATTTACTTTCTTTGGTGTGTTCCGTTAATTCTGTTACTTTGCTTACGTTCTAATAGTTTGTTTGAATTTCATAATTTATAATATGTTGTCCATTAATGATGACCCGCCTGACCGTGGCAGAGATGCATTCAATACACCCGGGTCGCCGACGACCTCCGCTAGCTCAACAAAACGTTTGTTTCGCGAAATGTCTCCTTCGTACATCTCGCCCGAGGATAGGTCAAAACGGCTACACACATCCAACTCAATTGAGAAGCCTTCGCCAATATTAAACGTCAGTACTGCGAGCAATGACAACTATTGCGATTTAGTTTCATCGGCGTCTGCATATCTCTCAAAAATTAACGACCTTGTTAATGATCAAGGGTCCCGCATTAATGTCGCAAATAAATCAGCCATCATGGACATGACTCAGCGCGTAACGGCCATTGTTTCTTTGATATCCATAAAATCATCCTCCAACGAAACCAAATTAGCCAATGCGAAACGCGAATTGGATAAAATTAAATTAAATCCTAATACTAACGTCAATACTAGTGATTATAACAAATCTTCGTATGCGGATTCTTTGAAACTTCGTCTACCTAAAGTTGGGCCAGCTGTTGAGTCGCGCGCCCCCCTTCCGTGCGTCGTCGCCTACCCTACCGCTGAGCGGTTAGCCGATTACTCGTCATCGTCCGCGACTAAACAAGCGCTTATGAAAGCGATTAAGCCTAGTGATGACGGATTTCAAATAGTAGGCGTTAAGAAAACCGCGTAATCTGGCGTTGTATTACGTGTCGCTAATGACAACCAAATAAAAAAGTTGCAATCGGTCGATGCTTAAGACTTGAAAAACCGAAAGGCCGAAGGCCTCGTATATTAATTAGTTAAGGACGTCCCATCCTCAATGGAAGACAATGCTTTTCTGCACGCGCTATACCGTCAAAACATTAAAGACGAGCTGCCAATAAATGAGGATGATTTTATTAAGTCAACTAAAATTATTCGTAGGCGTTCCTTAGATAACGGTCGTAAGTGGATAGGCGTTGAAATCGAGTCCACAGTTCGTAAACATTTAGTGTCCACCAAAGATAAATTATTTATTGATTGGGCGACTTGCCGTTTCATCGATGATGTCGAAGTAGTTCGTTGTTTACATTGCCAACAGTTTGGTCACGTTAAGAAACACTGCGTTAATAAATCACCTACCTGTGCTAACTGCTCCGAAGCACATGAAACAAATAACTGCCCGCACAAGGATAATTTAAATTTTATACCGACTTGCGTGGCGTGTAAACGTTTTAAAAAACCGTTTGACCATCGTTGCGGGTCTCCCGAGTGTACCACGTACAAACTTAAGCTCGAACAGTTAATCCTCAACACCAACTACTAAAATAATGGATAGTTTAACTATAGGACAATTAAATCTCCACAACGATAGGGTGGCGACCTCTGAATTAGACAAATTAATTATCGATTATAACATAGACATAGTACTTGTTCAAGAACATGTGAGAGGACCATGTATTGTTAAGCTACCATTTGCATTTAGTTATCTTTCATTGACTTGCATATGCCTTGGTGGCTGAGAGAAAGTCATGCTCACTCAAATGTCTCGCTGATGGTGGCGGGTGTGTCGGGTCATTTAGTTCCCTTCAATATGGTTGAGTTGAATGGCGCCGATACACGCGTCTTGTTCGTGATCGGGCGCTGTCAGTTGGGACTGGTCATCTCTTAGCTGCCACGGTTCATTTTAATTACTTTATTTTTAATTTGTTGATTTAATGTTTTACTCTGGACGCTCATAATGTGCACGTCTTTCTACATCGTTCTCACATATATCTATAATCTCAACATGAATGATGTAACCAAGATTTTGTAACAATATTTTGATTTAAAAGAGTGTCCATGAAGTTTCTTGCCCGTTCTTCTCCATAGAGATCTACGCTAGGGAATGGGCAACTACAGTACTTTCTCAAGTTATTATGTCTTGTGTCTGGGACTGTAGCTTTGTTTTGTTTTTTTTTTTGTATTTTTGACTTTCAAAAGTGCCATAATGGTCTAATTGAAATAAATGCTTTGAGTTTGAGTTTTGAGTTTGAGAACAATACCAGAACGCTCGCTTACGTCAAAAATTAGTTCAGCTGGACAGCAAAGCACGAGCCGGAATTTACGTGGCGCGTTCTTCTAACTTTACAGTAACGTCTTTGCGTAACCTCATGACGCCCCACTGTGCCGTTGCGGAAGTCTCATCAGCTTCTTTTAAAGTTTACGTTGTGAGCTGTTACTTTCAATACTCAGACCCTGTTGCTCCTCATATACATAACCACCGTCATGTCTTACAGTCACTCGCGGGCTGTAAAGTTATCGTTGGCGCTGATGTTAACGCGTCATCGTCTCTGTGGTATGGCAAGGTTAGGTCTGTACGGATTTCGACCGACGTTGGGCTGTTGAAGATTTTATAGCTGAAATGATCCTATCAATTCATAATACCCCAGATGCACCACCTACTTTTTGCAGCCCAATGGGCGAATCTTGTATTGACGTCACACTTTCTAGTGCAGACGTACGCTTGGATAGGTGGCGTGTCCTACCAGATGCGTCTTATAGTGATCATCGCCTGATCGTGTACGAATTTGTTCCGATGTCTTCTCAAGGTCGATGGACCTTGAGAAGACATCGGAACAAATTACCAATTATAATATTATAATTATTATTATAATTACAATTATTAAATTATTTATTTATTATTGTTATTATTAATTTGCCTTTACTTTTATATCTAAAATTACTAGTGATATGAGATGTCATATCACTAGTAATTTTAGATATAAAAGTAAAGGCGCGATTGGGAATTCTTTAGCTCGCTTTTTGCGTGTCACGCCAAAGACTTCACTCGTGATGGGCTGTCAGCTGAAGAAAGTGCTGAAATTATGTCAGACACCTTCACTTACTGTGCTGACATCGCCATTGGTCGCGCATCCATGACCAACATCCATAGATGTGATTGGTGGTGTGACTACTTAATTGAACAACGTAAAAGCTATCGCCGAGCGCGTAGGCATTTAAACAAGCTTAAAAAACAAAAGGTCACCGAAGACCCACTCAACTTTGCTTTAAATGCGTTTAGAGTTGCCAAGTCTCGCTACAGAGCATCGGTGGAAAAATCTAAGGGTAATTTACTGAGAAAAATAGTAGAAAAATTAGATAAAGAAGGTCCGTGGTCTCCTTTGTATCACGAGTTCAAAGCTAATCAATCAGTCGACCTGGCGTTTGTCCAGAACATTAAAGTAAATAATAAACACACCACCGGTATTGAGGAAACAACCGAAGTTCTATTAAATAGTCTGATACCTGATGATTCGCCGGTAAATGACAATGACTACCATCAACAGATCAGAGCGTGGGCTGCTGTGCCACCTGAATCACCAGCGTCCATTGACGAATTCGTTAATGTTGTCAGGAAACTGCCTCTTAACAAATCATCAGGTGAAGATAAAATATCTAATCGGATGATAATAGAAGCGTGTAAAACAGCGGGCGACGCCATTCTATCTGTTTTTAACCGATGTATTGCGGACGGTGTTTTCCCTCGCGTATGGCGACGTGGCTTTATACGAATAATTCCAAAAAGTGGTGATAAGCCACCGGACGACCCTAAGTCGTTCAGGCCCATAACCCTACTGCCATCTTTGGGAAAACTCCTGGAGCGCCTTATCGTTCCACCTTTGCTGCCAGACGTTTGCTAAAGTTTCATAACAACCAATTCGGTTTCACCGTGGGAAAATCTACCGTAGACGCGGCACTTTCTGTTAGAAAAATTGTTAATAACTCGGAACACAAGTACGTGGTTGGAATCTTTTGAGATATTTCCGGGGCCTTTGATAACGCATGGTGGCCGATGCTACTACTTAAACTGAAAAATCGTGGCTGCTATAAAAACATTTATAATCTTGTTTATTCATACTTTTTAAATGGTTCCGCAAAACTCAAACTCGGACATTATTCTATGTGTACCATGGGATGTTCTCAGGGGTCGGTAATCGCTCCGTATGTATGGAATTTAGGTTTTGATGATTTTCTCGCGATTCCCTATCCTCCCGGCTGTAACATTAACCGGTTACGCGGACGACGGCCTGCTGCTCATTCAGTCGAGTACTCGGGCTGGTCTCGAGAATTTAGCTGACACTTGCCTACGATTAATATGTCAGTGGGGCGATCGAAACCGTCTGACCTTTGCACCGCAAAAAACTTATCAACTAATTTTAAAAGGTAATCTTAAATCGTGGCCTAGTATTAAATTTAATAACGTTCCCGTAAAAAGAAAGCAATCCGTGTGCTACCTTGGTTTGGTCTTAGAGATAAATTTTTCATTCATAGATCATATAAAAACTGTCGGTGAAAAGCTAAAAAGAACTTTTATGCCTTAACGAGAATATCAAAATCTACGTGGGGTCTGTCATTTATAACTTTAAAGACCATTTATGGGGCTACTTACTTGGGGTGTATGTGTTACGGGGCACCTGTTTGGGCCGATAGGGCCACCATAGGAGCGGCACGACGTAAATTGCTTCAAAGCCAGCGTTTGGCTTTGATAATCTTATGCAAAGCGTATAGGACGGTTAGTACTGAAGCCTTACCGGTACTTGCAGGTGTACTTACAGTTGATCTTGAAGTGCAGCGACGGGCTGCAATGTACTATAACGCACGTGAGACCACGGACGCAGACTTTTTAACCCTACGTGACCGTGTTAAGATTGCTAGATTATTCAAACCACAGACCGACGTCTGGGAGGAACTTTTGTCTGAATGGCAAGGTAGGTGGGATAATTCCATCAAGGGCCGACACCTCCAACAGTTCTTTCCATCCGTTCGTGAACGGCTGGCCAGGACATGGTTGGAGGTTGATCACTGTGTTGCCCAATTTCTCACCAGTCATGGTAACTTTAAGAGTAAATTATTTTCCTTTAAGCTTGTTGACTCGCCTTTTTGTCAATGTTCCACATCTGACTGCGAATATGAACAATCAGCACATCACATTTTATGGGAGTGCAGTCTTTGGCAGAATGAACGCAACATTATGTTGGATAGTTTACAGGTTACATCCGGAGTTATTTACTATACAGAGCTTGTGGAAACTAGAACAAATTTCCGTGCGTTCAAGCGTTTTTGCCATACCTATTATTGGAATCACACCTCACAACTTAGGACCCATTAATGTTAATATTTATCCGTGGTGCTAGGCAACTGGGACTATCCCAGGTCCCTTTGTGCCTATTGGCCTTGTTTCGTTCTGTCTCCTGCTAAATGGAGGGAAGTGGAAATTACGGTTTCTTCCTACTCCTCCCCTATACTTTTCTGATTTATTTCGTTGCGGGATCCAAGACAGTTAAATTCATTCTCTGGGACTTCGTCGAGCTTTATTTTTCGAGCTTCATTGTCTCGGCGCTTTTCTGGTGGTCGCCACTGTTGATTCTGGCTTTCAGGAGTTACAGTGGTTTGGGAAGAGCGTGGAGGGCTTGTCCCAAAAAAAAAAAAAAAAGATAGAGACTTCTCCTTGCCCCGTATTGGGTTATGCAACCACACCAGTGAACTTTCGTCGAAACCCCTACTATTTGCCTCCGGTCATAACGGGTCTTTATCTTCTCAGACGTCTGTTGGCCGGATTGTCTGATATCCTCATAAACATCATTCAACTGGTTACGCAAGTCCTTCGCATAATCTGTTACACTACGTGGAGCATCAGGGGGAGTTCCAGTGATTAAATCAGCAGGCAACCGTAATTCCCTTCCAAAGTTCGCGAAGGCTGGCTTCACAGTCGTACTTTCGCGGACTGCGCTGCGGTAGGACAGAAGAAACGGCTGAATGTGCTTGTCCCAATCCCTTTGTCTGCTTTCCACGACTTTTGCCAGATATCTCTCCAATGTTTGGTTGAATCGGTCCACCATTCTATCAGATTGTGGGTGGTAAGAGGTGGTTCTGGTTTTGTGGTTACCCATCAATCGAAAAGTCTCCTGAAAACTTTCGATTCGAAATTCCTTCCTTGATCGCTGTGTATTTCTAAGGGTACCCCAAAACGACAGAAGACTTCCTGAACTAATTTATCTGCGACAGTTGTAGCTTCTTGGTTAGGAATGGCGAAAACTTCTGGCCACATTGAGAAGTAATCCATGACCACCAGGAATTACTTGTTTCTGCTCTCACTTTCTGGAAATGGTCCCACAAAGTCAAGTGCTATCCTTTCCCAAGGGGCTCCAACGTTGTTCACTTTTAATGCACCTCTGCTGCGTGTGGGGCCCTTTCACGGCCGCACAACTGGTACATTTGCGACACCAGTCCTCCACATCATCTCGACAGTGGATCCAGTAAAAGCGTTCTCGAATTTCAGTAGAGTCCTTTTTACCCCCATATGTCCTCCTGAACATCCATCATGGTAGAGCCGTAGAACATCCGGTACCTTAGCTTTAGGGACAACCATTTGTAGATGACAGCTGTCCCCTTGAGCGTTTTCCCATTTACGGCACAAGACTCCATCCTGGATCACCAAGCTGTTACATTGTGCCCAATAACTCTTCGTGATGGAACTCATTGCAGCCACATCACTCCACTTGGGTTTAGGAGCACCAGCTTTGATCCACTCGAAGATCGGTTTGATGTCCGAGTCATTTTGCTGAGCCTGCCGTAGGGTTTCTTTCCATTCATCGCTGAGATCCGTTCTAAGCTACCTCACGGGCACTACTTCCTTAGTATCTTGCCTGGCACAGTGCTTACAGCTTCAGGACAAGGTCTTCTTGACAAGGCGTCTGCGTTACCGTGGGTTCTCCCACTGCGATGTTCAGTTACGAAGTCAAACTCTTGTAGTAGTTCAATCCATCTCGCCACTTGCCCCTCTGGATTCTTGAACTGTAATAGCCACTTCAATGCAGCATGGTCAGTTCGTAATTGGAATTTACGTCCCAACAATTTTTTACTGAAGTGCTGCAATGTCTTTACTACGGCGAGTAGCTCCCGTATTGTAGCGTAGTAATTTCTTTCTGGTTTGGATAAAGACTTGCTGTAAGCTATCACAACCTCTTGGTTTCCTTTCCGTTGAGACAGCACGCCCCCAATTCCAGTATTACTTGCATCTGTGTCAACTATGAAGTCATTTTTAGTGTCATGATATCCCAAAATAGGCGTATTGCACAGACGTTTCTTTAATTCCTGAAATGCGACGTCGCAGTTCTCGTCCCAACAGAATTGCCGCTAATCCTCAGTGAGTTTGTGCAAAGGTTTTGCAATGTCGGCAAAATTCTTGACAAACCTTCTATAGTAGGAGCACAAACCCAGAAATGCTCTGACCTGTGTCTTGTCTTTCGTAACGGGCCAATTCTTGACGGCGACTACTTTTTCTGGGTCTGTTTGAACACCTTCCCCTGAAACTATGTGTCCTAAAAAGTTCACTTCTTGTCTGAAAAACACGCACTTTTTCGGACAAAACTTGAGACTTGCTGTTTGGATTTTCGGCAGCACTTGGGGTTTTTAAGGTGATCTTCAATTGTACGGCCCACGATGATGATGTCGTCTAGATAGACAAGACATGCGTCTCCAATCAATCCGGCGAGTACTTGCTCCATCAGCCTTTCAAACGTCGCAAGAGCATTGCACAAACCGAATGGCATAACTTTAAATTGCCACAACCCTTTTCTGTTGAAAATGCAGTTTTCTCTTTGTCCTTGGGGTCTATTTCTACTTGCCAGTAGCCACTTTTCAGGTCAAGTGTGGTCAGCGGCGTGCAGTCGTCCACCAGGCTGGGTAGGCCACGAAATAATGATAGCAAAAAAAAAACGCGCAACTCCACAACGTCCGTCGCTCTACATAATTATGATGGCCCTCAAAGTAGTCACATTTATTGATTTATAATATTTGAAAATAAGCCTGTAAAAACAAAAGTTATAAATACAAGAAGTAAAGAACTCACCACATTATTCAAGGTTTAACTCACGATTTTCTAACGATGCAAACAGAAGAAAGATTCGGCTACCTCTAATATCTTATCCAAGTGAGTGGGTGATAGTTACAGAACACGTCAGTTAATTACCATATATTATTTTTAGATTAATTCTCGTAATTCGGGTACACATCTACCTTTAGACACAACTTGAAGCTTGTCATTATACGATAATAGAGAAAACTTATTGCCTATAAATTCTAATAAACACACATTATCAGCACAAACTTCACAAGTAAACACCATTGTTAGGTGAATAAACAATTAATACACAACAAAATTAATATTTACACTGCTGTTACTGTAAAATGTACGTTTTTTGTTTCAAAACAAATGTGTAAATAACTTAATATGTTAAAATTAAAACGTTCAAGATCGCGATATAAATTGCTTGTCACAATAATGGCTTCCTTCAGAAAAATATAATTTCTAATTTGTCGATGGAAAAATACGACCAAATAAAATTGCATCATTTTCATATCGAGTTGCTTCACAACAGTGATCAACAAAATTTTGCAGGATAATACGAAATTCCACTAATTTATATTTAATTTGGAAAGGAACCGGAACCAACCCTGCTTAGTGCATTGCTGCACGGTAGCCCGCGAAATTCAAATTTCCTTACGTTTTTTGCAATTTGCAGGCCAGTGCTAGGTTGTATGTTGATGATTATATGATTTGCGACTGTAAGACGTATGTAGTCATATTTTAATCATAATACAACATAGCACTGGCCTGCAAATTGCAAAAAACGTAAGGAAATTTGAATTTCGCGGGCTAAAGAACATCCACCTTGAATCCTGGTCTTGTGTTGTAGCAGCCAATCATAGCCCAGCTACACTCGCAGGAGTTACCGCCCAAAAATGGCTGCAATCTATACATGTGTGCGGTTCATACACACGAAAATATGCACCAATGTGCCGCTGTGTGCGTAAATTTATCAATGGGATTTAGGCGAGTGGATTGCTTGCCTATAAGATGCGTCCGGCGGGTGAGCGTCGAGCTTCGAGCTTCGTAGCAACTTCCAGTACAGTGTTAGTTACGTAACACGGGCGCGAAAAATTGCTATAAGTATTCGAACAGGAGTTAGAACTTTTTTTTAATATTTTGTACAGTGTTATTTTATTACATAGTTCATTAGTTATAATAATTCCCCCAGTTGGTAGGGTAGGCTTTGTCTAATTGCCTCTTCGTTGCGCACGCCCATGAGTGTGGTAAACCACTTCATACCAGTCAGCGTATCCAGTGTGTCATCGATCCTAGGCAGCGGGTAGCTGTCCTTTTTCGTGACATCGTTCAGTCGTCGGTAGTCCACATAATAGTAGCGCATGCTGCCGTCCTTTTTCTTTACCAGGACCACAGGAGAACACCATGGACTGGATGAAGGCTCTATAACACCGTCCTTCACCATTCCCTCAATCGTGGTTTCCACCTCTTTTTCACGTGCAACTGGAGGACTTCTTGGTCGCTGACGGATTGGTAACTCGTTACCTGAATTAATCTTGTGCTGAACTAGTCCAGTTCTCCCTATGTCAGCATCATTTGAAGAGAAAGTGTCGGCGTACGGCGTAGCCTTGTCCATTTCTCCAGTTAAATCGCAGTTATCCAAAAGCGTTGACACGTCAAACTTTGGACTACGAATTTTATTTCCGGTAGGCAGATTTTGCAATTGACGCATCCAAGCTACTTCCTCGCAAGTGCCGATCAAGGTGCCCTTCTTAATTACTTGCTCCTTGTCACTTGGATTCAGTATGCGTACTGCCGAGACGTTGGTGGCCTTGACCAGAGTCCGTGCCATCTTCCATGGAAAGTCATTATTCACCCTTTCTATCAGAACACTTCGATCTTTTTGTCCAGAATTCCGTGGTAGACTAATTGGCACAATCGTTTCTAATCTGCGAGGAATAACAATCTCCTTCAAGCAGTATACTTTCCCTGATGGTGCACCTTCCATGAAGACTTCCTCTGAACCACATTTCAATACTCCTGTATCAACGTCGAACTCACAACGATATTTCCGCATAAAATCCAAGCCCAAGATGCAATTGTCCACTATGTCGGCCACGATGACATTGTGCTTGTAAAATCTGTCACCCAATTTTAACTCCACCTCCTTCTTGCCTCGGACGATTATGTGCTGGCCGGTAGCTGTTAGTAATCGTATACGGTCGTAGTTATCGAAGTAGTCCGCAAGAAACCGACTTGCTAGGTGAGAATTGACGACCGTGTGAGAAGCTCCAGTTTCCAACGTTAGTTTGCATGGTGTTCCGTTGACTTCGCCTTTGATGGTCAGGCTGTTCCCGTCATGTGCTTGCGAGATCAAGATTCTCGGGGCTCTTTCAATACCAGCCAGCACTCGCCCCCCAGTCATTTACTCGTTTCCCTGCTGTGGCTGGGCAGTCACTTCAGCCACCCTTTCCTGCTGATCTTCTCTCGGGGTGCTGCGCTTAGGACAGCTTGACCGAAGATGACCCCTTTCTCCACAAGTGTAGCACCTAGGACTGTACTTTTGCGGGCGGTCGCCTACTGGTGATGCTACAACCTCCCTGACGCGGTGCGTTCGGTGGGCCTGCCTCACTGCCTGTACTTCTAAGGCATGGGCCAAGGCGTCTTTCAGCGTCTCATGGTGCCCAAGTCTCACAGCGGCTCTAACTTCCAAGTCACGTATTCCATTAACGAACGCTTGTACCAGATTCCCATCGATAAGTGCAGGGGCAGACTGGTATGCTTTTAGAACCAGCTTTTCAACTTCCAGGGCCCACTGCTAGGTTCTCGGCACTACGTTGAACACGATCCTTCAACTTAGTGCGAAATACGTGCTCTAGGTGCGCGTCGCCGTATCTGGACTCTAACGCCTCCAGCAGCTGCTCGTAGGTTACATCCTTGCCGAGCGCCTCAAGAATGTTTAGGGCTTGGTCTCGGAGGCCCAAGATGAGTGCGGTCATGGCTTGCGGTTTTGTCCATCCATTCGCCTTCATAACGGCCTCAAATTGAATTTTATAAGCCGACCACGAAGATGTTCCATCAAATGGAGGTACTTTCAAGCCCCGCGCTAAAGGTGCAGCAACTACTGAAGCCACAGTCACGTCTCCAGTCTCCAATTCTCCCAAAGCCTTCTTCACCCCAGCGATCTGAACTTCGGCCTCTGAAATGCGATTTTCGTGCTGGTGAACCTGATCCTTCATCACCTTGTGATCTTTGCCAAAAGTTGCATGAAGATCCTTTATGATGAGCATCTATTTTTCTTGGCGGCGGACCTGATCCTCTTTATCTCGCTGCAACTGCTCTTCCAACCGGCGAGCTTGCTCCTCTTGACGGCGAGTCTTCTCCTCCTTATCTCGTTGCAACTGCTCCTGTAACTGGCGAGCCTGGTCCTCTTGACGGCTCCTGCAGCAGCGCCATTAAAGCTGACAAGTCTGGCGCCACTGATGCTAGAGAAACTCCGGATGGGCCAGCGACTGGCACTGACGTAGGCTGGACACCACCCGGTGTCTGTGTCGGAGAATCTCCAAACCGCCTTTGGTCCATGTTCTGCTGTCGCTGACTCCTGGTACGGATACCGTCCGTGTCGTCCTTTGGTAGAATTGGCATAATTTATCCCTCACTTTTGACACCAAATTGTTACGAGCTCATGGGTATGGGATAAATTAATAACTAAGTACCGAAGAAACAAGAAATAACTTTAATCATCACAAAACACTTATAACTCAATCACAAATACACTACTGATCACTATTCGCTTAGATATCGCACTTCTAGTTCACTTCGATTCGCTTCATTGTGTAGCCAAAATCAGACTGCCTGCTCCCGCAAACACGTCGACTATTTATATGGCGACCGAACGTTCGAGAAAGATCCACAACTTCCTAGAATCCTCTAGACAATTCCATAGTGGGTCATTGTCCTTCGACAAACTTCCACAACTTGTACCAAGGAAAGAAGTAGGTACTTTATGCCATCGGCGTACGGTCGAAATTACAATGACAATTCCTGATGTTCTTTTGTAGGTAGTTTGCGAATTTGTACCTACATTATTCGAGACTCGTTCTACCTACCTACTTGTAGGTACCTACTACCATAATTGTGGGTACGTACGGGTAGGACGTAACAATAATAAAATACAGTTTTAGTGAAACTTTAAGCACTTTTCAAATAAAAGTGTTTTTTTGACACAATGAATATTGACGTAAATATTGGCGTTATCGAGGACGATGCGTTTTGGGATTGCGTTCCGATTCACCAAAAACATGCTACGTAAAACAGTAAATTGTAAATGATGTATTAGAAACTTAGACAAGTGTACCACAATGTTTTTATGCGCCAATACAATGCATTTTTCATAAATTAAAAGAGTTTTGTATTTCATGCATATTCCCTATTCTCAACAAAGTAATACTAAACAGCACGTGTTGTTTCAGAAACGGCCATAACCAAAGACAACCCCGCATTCTCTATGATCAACGATTCAGACGAGGAAGTTATCTATGGCTCGGATGAAGAGAGCAGACGTCCACTCAACTCCCACCATAGGATTACTACTGACGAAGATCTATAAATCATTAATTATTTAAAATATAAACTTAAAATAATATTTTCCGTAAGTGTAAATTTTTTCTTGTTATAAAATTCTAAAACTAATTAAATGACACTTGTTTTATTTTATAAGCATTCCTTGTGTTCCACTATTAGATGTGAAAAGCAACTATAGGTTCAGTTACAAGTCAGGGTAACTTAATATAACCTACAGTTGAGTTAACAGTGATTTTTGTGGGTTGCGCCTTCCTGTCCCCGCTGCGGATTCCTGTCGGTCAGAATCAGAACCGTCAACTGCTAGAGCGACAAAAACACCTATCTGCCGACCGCATCGTCGGAGCTGCCACGTGCGATAGCTTTACCGCTTTTTTTGCTCTAGCAAGTTTATGATAGCTGCTTCCCACAAGTCTGTCAAAGTGATAGTGAAAATTATTCCAATAAATAAGTCATAAGACAATCACCATTAGATTTTGTATGGTTTTGGTTCTAATTGTCAGTTTAGGTGCCTATTTAGGCAACAGCAACGCAGTTCTGCAACTCTCAATACTCCTACTATTGATAGACAAAGACAGTGCTACCGCTCTCGAAGTCACGAGTCACGACGCTTTACTTTGCGGTGAGCGGTCAATCCACCCAGTCGCGTGGCCAGTACCCAAATAAAATCAAATGCGTAGCACCCACATGAAGGCTAGTCACTCAATACTTAGTTATATCTTTAATAGATACCTACCTAGTTAAGTTTTGTGATCGTTAACAAACGGTCATTATTCAACAAATAGATAAGTCTTATTGAAAAGGGCTAATAGATTTCTAATATGATGTAGGTACTCGTAGAGACCGAAAGGGTTCCCTGTACAAGGATTTTAATCGGGTTATTTTTTTGGGTTAGGTGAAAACTGCGACAGTAAAGGTTAACTCCTAAACCTAAAGGGTTAATCAGCCTGTAATTACCGGTTCACGCACAGAGTTATAAAAAAAAATAGTGTTTTATTGCAGGCAAAAATACCCATATACAAGAAAAATACAAAAAAAAAAATACAAAAAAACTTTTTATTTCAGACATTATAGTCCATAACATTTTAACAATACCACATTAAAAAATAAATAAATTACACTAAAAATTATTACAAATACATAAAAATTAAAATGAACATTTAAAAATTAAAAAAAAACACAAACAGACACAAACAACACAAAAACAAACACACAATGAAACAGATAAAATAAAATAGTAAAGAAATCGTTAATAATCATAAAAATATCATTCAATTCATTAAAAAATCATAAAGTTGCATATCATTCAATTCATTAAACATTAATTCGTTATATTAAAAATATGCATGAAGTGACGGAGTTAGCCCGCGCTCGGTGCTTCGTCTCTTTCGTTCTGGTTAATCAGCAACATTTAAATGGTTAACACATTATGAGTTTACCCGTATAATGCCTAATAAAATATATGTTAACCGGTTTGACCTATAGGTCAAAGCGGTTAACATTTTAACCCAATTAATCTGTATCAGAATTTTGCTCAATATGGGCGCGAAAAGAAAGCCGGGCTTGATTGTTATTGTACCAAAATTATCTATATCAACAAAACTTTATCTACTTACTTATAAATTATTTAGATAGGCATCTTCATTCAGAAGGAAATGTTTTAGTCAATGCTGCTTTGAATTCATATCTGGGTAGGTATGGCGCTCTGATGTATCAAGAGATATGTGAAGTTGGCCTCTGATAAAATAGAAACCGAATCACCCCTTTATGTGGATAAAACATTTAGAATAGTTGGACATACATTGAAATAGTTATTTATTCATTCACTCAACGTCAAATCACGTTGGATATTAGTCATAGAGGTGTATAAGCCTTGCGAACTGCAGCGCGAGCGGTGTCAACGACCCGAGTTCCTGGTTGTAACGTACCCAGCGTAGTGTTACTGAGAAATAAGTTACCAAGTAATCTCGGTAGGTTGCAATATACTGTAATTTGCTACGCTAGAACACCGACCTACGCGTAGGTTGTTGGTAAATGCGACTAGGGCTTTTAGATCGATCGATACGGTCCAGAAGTTTGGGTGCCAAAGCACAGCAAGACTTTTTTTTGAAGTCTAACTACTAATTCTGGGCTTTATGTTTTGTGTTCCAGTTCCATGTAAGGGTTGAACCTCATCTGGCGGCACGGAATCGTATTTTGCCGATTTCATAGTCGATGCTGCCGCGTACGATAGCACTCCCGCTGTTTCTTGCTCTAGCGTCTAGCAAATGATGGTTCTGAGCGAGACTTTTTTGTTGCTCATAATTACTACTAACCTTTGAAAGGAACTTGGAAAAGTGCGATTATGTGTTGCCAGATGAGGTTCAACCCTAAGATGTAATCAGACCGGCAAACTACACAAAGATGTTAAAGATAAAGATAGGCCTGCATGGTATTCGCTTACTCGATTTAAGGCTAGGTTTACCATATCGGAAGATGCGATCGTCGATTGTCGAACCATACCTACTGCACATAAAAGCACTGTAGCACGTCTGTAGAGCTGTACCCTGCCAAGATTAAGGCCATACTGCTTGTGTAATACCTACTTTTGTCACGACAACTGGGTCAGTTACTAGAAACTTCGATACCAAACCACCAACCAGACCAAGACCTTGGACCTTCGAACCAAGTCAAAAATGAACCCAATAACGATGCCCATACAGATCGACAAAAACTGACTCAGATCGATGCAGACCGTCCCAAGTCAATACAAACACTACCAGGTTGACACAGTTACAGTATGTCCCACATTAACGAAGGCAATCCCAGATAGATCCTGATTGTGAGATTAATTCTGACAGTCAAGATCGATACAAGCTGTCTCAAATCGATACAAACTGTCTCAGATGGATTCAAACAGTTTCGATCGACACAGACTGTCGTAGATCGATACAGACTTTCTCAAATCGATACATACTGTCCCAGATCGGACGGACATTGCCAGATTGACACAGATTTTCTAAAATTCACGCACAAAGTCCCAGATCGATACATACTACATTAACATTAAAAACGGGATATTTAACATGTTTAATGTTTTCATGTTTGTATCGGGAACTTAAAACAAACAATAAACATGGTAAATATATCATTTTGTGTTAATGATAATGTTAGTAAACCATGTCAGTTTAAAACTTATATCGATACAACGAACTTATATCTGTTTCGGAACGAGTGACCTACGCAGACTTCCAGAATGATACAGACTGTACCAGATCGATACAAACTGTCCCAGATGGATCCTGAATGTCCCAGATGGAACTAGACTATCCCAGGTGGTTCCAGATTGTCACAGATGGATCCAGACTGTCCCAGATGGATTCAGACAGACCCAGGTGGTTCCAGACTGTCCCAAATGGGTCCAGATTGTCCCAGATCAGTCCAGACTGTCCCAGATAGATCCAGACTGTCCCAGATGGATTCAGATTGACCCAGATAGTTCCAGACTGTCTCAGATTGATCCAGACTGTCCCAGATGGTTCCAGACTGTTGCAGATGGATCTAGACTGTCCCTGGTGAATCCAGACTGTCCCAGGTGAATCCAGACTGTCCCACTTGGTTCCAGACTGTCCCAGATAGATCCAGATTATCCCAGTTTGTCACAGATGGATCCAGACTTTCCCAGATGGATTCAGACTGTTGCAGATGGATCCAGACTGTCCCAGATGGGTCCAGATTGTCCCAGGTGGATTCAGACTGTCCCAGATAGATCCAGACTGTCCCAGATGAATTCAGACTGACTCAGATTGTTTCGAGGCTGTCCCAGATGGGTCCAGATTGTCCCAGATCAGTCCAAACTGTCCCAGATAGATCCAGACTGTCCCAGATGGATTCAGATTGACCCAGATGATTCCAAACTGTCCCAAATGGGTCCAGATTGTCCCAGATCAGTCCAGACTCTCCCAGATAGATCCAAACTGTCCCAGATCGTCTCGACTGTCCCAGATGGATCCAGACTGTCCCAAATGGATTCAGACTGTCCCAGATGGATCTACACTGTCCCAGATGGTTCCAGACTGTTGCAGATGGATCCAGACCGTCCCAGATAGATCCAGATTGTCCCAAGTAGATCCAGACTGTCCCAGATTGTCTCAGATGAATCCAGACTGTCCCAGACGCATTCAGACTATCCCAGGTGGATCTAGACAAGCTGTAACGGAACGGACCATGCTGCTCTAGGCCGAACCAATTTTTGGGGCACTCAGAAAAACAAAACGAAAAACATCGCCAATCGTAACCAAGCCTTTGGGAGCCGAAAGATGTGGGGCTAGTAAGTACCCACCTTACTAGCCCCACATCTTTCGGCTCCCAAAGTGAATCCAGACTGTCCCACAGACGGACCATGTTGCTCTAGGCCGAACCAATTTTTGGGGCACTCAGAAAAACAAAACGAAAAACATCGCCAATCGTAACCAAGCCTTTGGGAGCCGAAAGATGTGGGGCTAGTAAGGTGGGTAAACACCACAGGATACTCTCAACGTTGGTGATCACAAGGTCAAGGTCACTGTTGTCGTAAAAGAAAACGGTTCGTAGGAACGTTCTGTAGTCACGTGTGCATAATATAGTCACATTTGAGGTATAGCATCACGTGCCCTTATATGTAATATTAAAATCACTAAAACGAAATCAAATAGAAATACATACGCACAAACATACACACCTTTTTTCCATGGAAGTAGACAGAACCTGAAGAACGCCACCTGCATCGATACTTACATAATCCTTTCGCGTCGTCCACGTTCATATCATCATCATCATCATTTCAGCCGAAAGACGTCCACTGCTGGACATAGGCCTCCCCAAGTGTCGCTACATTGATCGGTCCCGTGCGAGTGCGACTCGCATCCAGCGGATTCCCGACCGAGACCCTTCACCAGGTCATCGGTCTTCCTAGTGCGAGGTCTTCCAACGAAACGTCTTCCGGTCCGCGGTCGCCACTCCAGAACTTTTCGGCCTCATCGATCACGTTCATATATCCCTGGTTATTCACGCACGCCACGAGAGAATAAATAATCGAACGGACATTGATAAGTTATCTGCAGCTATTGAAGTCTAAACGTAACACCCTGCATGATTCCGAAGCGTTGCATGCATACCACGACTCTAAAATGCGATTTTTTATGACATCACATCAGCATATTCAGTCATCAGTGTTGACAGCTAATCAAAAATAAAAGGTTTCGGACTGGCAAGAATTGATTTGAATTGGGTTGATTCAAAACACCAATAAAATAATTCAATAAAAATGGCTTCTGCGCAGTCGAGATAGAGAAGAACGTGCAAACATAGGTAGGTACCTATACTACCAGATTTAGTGATTCCATATTTCTTCAATTCCATTTCAGATCTGTTAGTTCAATCATTAACGAGGTTCACATTCCTAAGAGGATTTTAAAAGATTCAAGGTTCAAACTGGCCCCAACCGGTTATCAGCACCGCCTTTACTCGAGCTATTCGAGATTCTTTCTATGAAACTCTATACTGCAGCACACGCTTATAGGCATCGTAACGGCATCGCCTCGGCTCGGAATGCAGTGAAGAGCAGTCAGCGAGCGTGCGGCGAAGCGTCACCCTTACCCCGTTTTTAGCGAGGCGTTGCCGAGCTTACGTAGGGTTGTCGCCATCGTCACCTTCACCCAGCTGTTAGGTTAGCAGGACTACAACTAGCCGCAAGCGCGGCGTCCACCCACTACAAGCGGTGAATGGTGGATCCTTCGTCGCCTCGACGCTGCTGAGCTGGTCCAGATACGCCCTTACGTTGTGTAGACACCTAGCTGACCCAGTGCAGTGCTTAATCTTATAACTGTGGGATGACATTTGGGGTCAGATCAGACAGAACGGAAAAACCCTCGCGCAATTTACTGACTGCATTGAAAATAGGACCGCATGTACCATTTCAGTTATTTAATGTCGATGAATATCGACGCGGATATCAAGCGTCGTCTCGCGCATGCTCGAGAGTCCTCGAGGATTCCCGACACCACGCGAGCAAATTTTGACGTGCTTACGTATCGCCCCAAGAAGTAGGTAACAATCATTACGTAAAATTAACAGAGATTTACAAGCCTTGTTATAAATAAAAGAAGAAAAAAGTTAAGTGTTATCACGATTGTAACTCCTGCACACAACACAATGGATCGGATTGCGACACCTTTCAACAACCGTCGCTCCTGGTAAAGTGCCTCAAATGTAGTTTAGTACATCATAATCATCGTGGTTCTTTTGGCGAATGGTCATAGCCCGGGACTAACGCAGCCATCTTGTTTTTTCATTAAACCAGACATTTTCAAAAATGTTCACCAACAGCGCTTTCCTGATAATGCCATTCAAGCGCCAAAAAAAACCATGACGCACTTTAGTAACCCATCAATGAACGTCATTGTCGAACAGGGGTCAACCCCGTTTGGTATTCTACTCTTTGAGTCAACCTATAAAAGAGCATAGAATGGCATTCCGAGGGAGACGTCAGCCATTCACGTTCACTCCTGCGCGATTATTGAAAAACTTTTTTTAGAAAGAAAGAATTGAAAACCGAACCATCTGTAACTTCGAGCAATTTGCGCTGCTGGTCAACTTTTGACGTGAACATTTTTAATTTTTTGAAATATGTATCCCCCTACATTAAAATAAAATCCGAATTCTCATATCGCATTTCGGTGTAGACTTTCTCATTACACCCTTGCGTATAAATAAACCTCTCGCATGACATTTTGCTCAGAATAAATGTAATACGAGCAGGCACAGCTAAATATAATGCCACACTCATAGGAGGAAATCGTAAGCAGCGATAGATAATATACACATTAACGCGTCATCAAAGGTAAACTTTAAAACTAGGTCTGTTAGTGTGTTAGCCTATCATTACTTATTTTAAATGAAACAAATGAATAAATGTTCTTCAATTTGACGCCATGTTGGACGGTCTATTGCATCCTAGAATGGCTGATCTCGCAATTTGCGAATGCGCATACGCATTGGCACAACACGTGAATGGAAGTTTAGTTGAACTAATCTTAATACCATATTATTTAAAAATAATCCTTGTTCACTAAGTATTCCATTACACTACTAACCTAACAGCCGCCATTTTGATTACAAGGGTGTCTATCCGCCATTTTGTGGTTTCGAGCTTTCGACAAAATGGAGAACAAGCAATGTTTCTCAAACATAAAAATAAAATGAAATGAACCTTCTTCTTGACATTAAAATTTTAATCTCGAAGGAATAATAAATAATAATTAGCAATGTTACTTAGTGATAAATATTATTACAATTGGAAGTTCAATCTATGGCTATAGTCTGTAAATTGTTCAAAGGATGCGTATGCGCAATGAGAATCACGGGATGTGGTTGTAGCACAGCGGCGGGTAGAGGGCGCTGGCGGGCGCCGCAGGGCTCCGCGGGCAGCACCATTGGAGTCGCCGCCGTACGCCGCAGCACTGCGCCGCCGCGCATCACGCATGCCACTCCCGCGCGAGGGTCACAGTTTTCATTAACACTAGAAGTCTCATCATCTGAACACAAGTCGATCACTTCACAATCATTGTCCAAGCGTTTCAATGGGTCCAACATCATATCCGAGTCAGTTGGCTGGTCACAGTCCAGCCCATCTACAAAAACTATGTCCTTGTCTTCTGTGCACTGCGGTTTACTCTCTCTTACTTTTCTCAAGTTCTCTAGGTATTTGTCTATACTATCTTCTGACATTCTATCTATATGCACGGTGACCGGTCTACATTTGAGGAGAAGCAACTGTGCCTTGATATCAAGTACTCGTTTATTTCTTTGATTAGGAAATACATAGTTTCTGTTCCAGTAGCTTAAGGGGCGTCTGTACCTCACAGGAAATTGCTGGTTTTTCACTTTGATATTATAGTTTTTGTTAACAGGAGTTGTGGTGCAGCAATACCTTTCAACCCTCTCCCTGGCAAAACTTAAGTCCCGCTGGGCATTTGATTTGGCATTCCGTCTGTAAGCCAAGGAAGAAAATGGATATGGTGGGCCCCGGTCAATGCTGCCAGTATTTCTAAGGTGCTTTGCGATCTTCTGAGGTTTACTATCAGTATTGGTGTGAGTATTCACAAATTCTTCAAACTTTTGACCAGCTGGGTGAAGCTTTAACGCAGAAAGAAACTCTGGTAACCCACCACTACAAGTACTTGTTGGGATGGTCACATTATTGCATAGCCTCTCGTGTGCTCTCAGTATGTCTGGATTGTCAAAGTGGCTGTCACAGTTATCACAAAGGTATATGTCAGTAGATTTTACTTGAGTGTCTTCAGTGCTGTTGGGAGTACTTTTTTCATAATGCATGTTCTCATTTCTGAATGTTACAAGGAGTCGTCCGTTGGGCCGGTAGTATAGAGAAGTGGTGCGGTCTCTGTTGTCGACGTACCTGAGCCTGTTGCGCGGGTACCTCGCGAGCTGCGCAGAGAACACCAACAGGAATGCGCTCTTGTGGTACTCATAACACTTCCTCACTAAAAGTTTTAATTTTACGGCCCAATCTTTGGGCACCACGGCTGGTCTCACAAAGGGGTGTGAAAACGCGACATCTTTGGGCCACCACGGTGGTTCACGAATGTCTTTCGCAGTATCATGTCCCCAGGAACAAGTCACCATGAAAGTTATGAACTTCTCCAGCTCAGCAGCTGTTATCAGCGACAGTGCTGTCGGGTTGCCGTTGGCAAAAAGAAGCGGCAAGTTGGCGATCATGATTCCCGCTGACGCTTATGGTCATCGAAACCGAAGGGAGGCCAGCGCTTGCGATGTCAGTCCGCACAAGTTCGCACTAACGGTTATTGCATTACAGTCCATTTTAGAGGTGAATCGGGAACATTTATCACTCATAAGGATCGCCACAATAGTAGAAATACTTAAACACTATTATTAAACACATAATGCAACTAAATTCACGAAATTGTTCAGAGCGAGAGCGCTAACTAAAAAAAGAAAGATCCATAGATCCACCACAGACTTCATAGATCTTTGTTACGCCGATTTTGCTACAAGTCCACACTGTACGAGCTGTGCGAGACGCGCGTCACAAAACGATATCGAGTTTTATAAAAAAAAACACATTCTCGTAGTCGTAATGGCGCGTTATATTTTACGTCACACGAATGCAAGCAACACGCATGATTTGTTCTTTCTTTCAAAGTCATCCTCCATTTTGGATTTTTCAAATGACCCGATTGGTGATTATTTTTTAAAATGGTCAAAGAACCAATCACAATATTTAGAATGTAGTGTTGATTTTTATTCTGTGTCAAGAAGGTTTAGGCTACAATTTTTTTTTTAACAAATTATATCTAGAATAAAATTTGACTTATTTATGTGAGATCATTTATTTTGTATATTGCTTGCAATAAAATTATATAAGGTATCATTTGGAGACTTTATTGGTGACGCGGTGTATGCCTCTCGCACAGACACACATATAAACGATTAAGTAATAAAACAATTCAAGTTACGACCTTTTTAAAAAGATATTTATAATGGTTTGCTTGACTATCCTATAATTTCAGAGTTTTTACCTCAGTTTACATATCATATGGCCGTACTAGAGACGTGCTGGGTTGTGGCTTTTTGCCAACATGTGCGGAAAGGCAATAAACTAACTTAAACGTTTTGTGAGCGTACACATACTAAATGCACACATTGTTTCTTTTATAATGCAGTTAAACTCTTGCTTCTACAAACAACGCTGCCATTAATCGCTTCTCATATTTTGTAGTAAACCGCCTTCAAACCAAACAAAACATCGATAATCGATTTCGTCACACAAGCCCACAGTACATCTCTCTTGAGGCCTTCTTGGCCCTATAACGTCAATGTCAACAAAATTGTCAGAAAATTCCGAAAATTCTGACTTGTTAATGTTGTCACCGTCAGTAGTGTCAGTTTCGTCGTGTGTAATCTCCTCTGTTGATAACACATTGATATACCAAGAAAATACAATAAAATCTAAAATAAGACAGATCTGTTTCGTATTAGAATTCGTATTAGAAAACCCACGACCTGCTTCGTTTGTTATTATTAAAAATGCATTCCCGAAATTAGTGTAAACGAAAATGGTCAGTAGTATCGACGAGTTTGCCTTTCGAATTTTATAAGAATATTCTAAGTTATAAATGTAATTGTTTTACAGGAACATAACAGTGGCGATAGTTCTCCTAATTCTCCATCAAAGAAGTTTCCTGAAGTGACTGACTATCAGTAAGTAAAATAACGCCTCCTTGAACCAAAACCTGAATGGTATTTTTTTCTTTGTTCAAGGTTCTTGCCGTAAATACTTACGACTTTTTAAAAGTCCACCGTTATTATGTATGATATTCGATTGTATTTTAAACAAGTTGGCTCTGACTGCCTCTTCGGTCAAGTGGTCGGAAGCTCTACTGCTGAGCATGAGGTCCTGGGTTCGATTTGATTCGGGCAACGATTGTTAGGTTTCTCCATCAGGAATTTCTCAGTAGCATCCATGGAGTTTTGTGCCCGGTAATGGCAATAGGCTCCCCCTATAACATGGGATTGATGCTGACTGAGATGTAGTATTATTAGGTACCTACACCTCTGCCTAATCCTTTGGGGATTACAGGCGGGATTATGTTATGTAATTATATTAACCAGTGCCTGTAATATGATGATGAGATAACTAAAGATTTATGATTCATCGAATGTCCACTGGCTCGTCAATACTCATCATACCTACCATGTGGAAATCTCACAAAGACACTCATTTAAATATAAATGGTCCCTCCGTAACAGTAAATCTCGGTTTCCAGGTTGGACCTCCCAGCATGGAGTGTGGACAGCCTGAAAGCTATAGCCATCCAGCAAAGGTTACCACGCCCTCGTAGCCTGGCGTGGGCCATCTTGTTAAATTCTCTGCCTCCACCTAACATGGATATTGTGTCCAGGTAAGAATGTGAAATTTATTTTCCCTTTGAATGGATCTAGATGATGCGTACAAGTTTCCATAAAGGTCAGAAAAAAAAAACCTTTGAAAAATATGTTCTTCAGTAATAATATACAGATTTTGTGCCAATTTTGATGGTGATTGGTCAAAAAATCTGTATTGTAAGTTTTTTAAAACTTACAATACAGATTTACTCAGAATTTAAATAATGTGTTCTAACATCATAATCAAACAATTTGGTTCCCTTTCCCTAAAATCAGGTTTTTCTGTAGCAAACATATTGTACCACTACTTCAACAAGAATTCTTTATTCCAAAAGGAATGTGGCTGTCCCAAACAGTGTGTAATATTATTGTTGATCTGAGTCACAATCTTCTCAAGTTTGTAGTTATGATGAGTCACCGTTATTCAATGTAGGCATAAGTTGGTAAACAAACAATAGTGATAATTTAAGCAAAACGCATCTGTAAAGTAAGCGGCTGTTCACATGCTGTAATGGATGATATTCTTCAGTATTCATTGCACTTATTTTTCCAAACATTCCCACTAGGCTGTTTTTTTTTACTTTTTTAGGGATTGACTTTTTTATCAGAAATCCCCACTGGTGGGGATTTCCGGAATAAATCCTGATCACATATCCTTGAAGACAGTAATTCTTTTGATAGTAGTTGCTTTCAGTTTTCGGTCGGTCAGACCCCTACTGTCTAAAACCACATGGTGTTCCTCCTCGTCACTTCTAGCTGGGGTACGGGGACACAACTGCATTTTCCACAATCACCAAAGCAGACTAATAAAGTCCTCACCCCAAAACCTATTGTTACGAGCTGGGTATGGGATAAATTAATTGCTACCGATTAAACAACAAATAACTTTATTTAATTACAAAACACTTATAACTCAATCACAAATACACTACTGATCACTATTCGCTTAGATATCGCACTTCTAGTTCACTTCGATTCGCTTCGTTGTGTAAGCCGAAATCAGACTGCCTGCTCCCGCAAACACGTCGACTATTTATATGGTGACATGTTCGAGAAAGATCCACGACTTCCTCGAATCTTCTTTAGAATAGGTACCTACCTACTACTACCTAACTACTTGTAGCTACCTACATCATTCGAGACTCGTCCTACCTACCTACTTGTAGGTACCTACTACCGTAATTGTAGATACGGGTACGACGTAACACTGCCCCCTCCTTAGACATGCTCGTCCCGAGCATCATTAGCCCCGTAGTATCGCGCCAATCGGTCTACATGGACAATCTTAGGCGCACCTCGTGGACACTTCTGTATTCGGTAGGTGACATCGTTGATCCTAGTCACGACTCGGTATGGTCCATCCCATTTTGCTTGCAATTTCGGAGACTTCCCCTTGCTCCGTACTGGGTTATGCAACCACACCAGTGAGCTCTCGTCGAAACCCCTACTATTTGCCTTCCGGTCATAACGGGTCTTCATCTTCTCTGACATCTGTTGGCCGGATTGTCTGATATGCTCATAAACATCATTCAACTTGTTACGTAAGTCATTCGCAAAATCTGTTACACTACATGGAGCATCAGGGGGAGTTCAGAGCAGCAGGCAACCGTAATTCCCTTCCAAAGTTCGCGAAGGCTGGCGTCACAGTCGTACTTTCGTGGACTGCGGCTGCGGTAGGACAGAAGAAACCGCTGTATGTGATTGTCCCAATCCCTTTGTCTGTTTTTCACGTCTTTTGCCAGATATCTCCAACGTTTGGTTGAATCGTTCCACCATTCCAGCAGATTGTGGGTACCCATCAATCGGCAAGTTTCCTGAAATACTTGCGATTCAAAATTCCTTCCTTGATCGCTATGTATTTCTAAGGGTACTCCAAAACGACAGAAGACTTCCTGAACTAATTTATCTGCGACAGTTGTAGCTTCTTGGTTAGGAATTGCGAAGACTTCTGGCCACTTTGTGAAGTAATCCACGACCACCAGAAAGTAATTCTTTCCGCTCTCACTTTCTGGAAATGGTCCCGCAACGTCTAGTGCTATCCGTTCCCAAAGGGCTCCAAGGTTGTACACTTTTAATGCACCTCTGCTGCGTGTGTGGGGTCCTTTCACAGCCGCACAACTGGTACATTTACGACACCAGTCCTCCACATCATCTCGACAGTGGATCCAGTAAAACCGTTCTCGTATTTTTAGTAATGTCACATCCGGTACCTTAGCTTTAGGGACAACCATTTGTAGATGACAGCTGTCCCCTCGAGCGTTTTGCCATTTACGGCACAAGGCTCCATCCTGGATCACAAAGCTGTTCCATTGTGCCCAATAACTCTTCGTGATGGAACTCATCGCAGCCACATCACTCCACTTGGGTTTAGGAGCACCAGCTTTGATCCACTCGAAGATCGGTTTGAGGTCCGAGTCATTGTGCTGAGCCTGCTGTATGGTTGCCTTCCATTCATCGCTGAGAGCCGTTCTTAGCTTCCTTACGAGCACCACTTCCTTAGACTACTGTCTGGAACTCTGCTTACAATTTCAGGCAAAGGTCTTCTTGACAGTGCGTCTGTGTTACTGTGGATTCTCCACTGTTGCTGGGCAGTCATCTCAGCCGCTTTTCCTTGTTGGGATTGATCTTCTCTCGGAGTGCTTCGCTTTTTACAGTTTGTCCAAAGGTGACCCCTTTCTCCACAAGTATAACACCTAGGGCTGTACCCTTGCGAATGCTGGCGTACAGCAGGTGATGCCGCAACTTGCTTTGGTCAGCTTGACCAAAGATGATCCCTTTGTCTACCAGTGTAGGAGCTAGGGCTGTACCCTTGCGCACGGTTGCGTACAGGTGATGCCACAACCTTCCTGGCGTGGTGTGTTCGATGGTCTTGCCTCACTGCCGCTACTTCCAAGACATGGGCCAACGCCTCTTTCAGTGTTTCATGATGCCCAAGTCGCACAGCGGCTCTAACTTCCAAGTCGCGTATCCCGTCGACGAACGCCTGTACCACATTTCCACTGATGAGTGCAGGGGCAGACCGGTATGCTTTTCGAACCAGCTTCTCAACTTCCAGGGCCCACTGCTGTAGGTTCTCGGCAATACGTTGAACACGATCCTTCAACTTAGCACGAAATACGTGCTCCAGGTGCGCGTCGCCGTATCTGGACTCTAACGCCTCCAGCAGCTGCTCGTAGGTTACATCCTTGCCAAACGCCTCAAGAATGTTTAGGGCCTGGTCTCGGAGGCCCAAGATGAGCGCGGTATTGGCTTGCGGTTTTGTCCATACATTCGCCTTCATAACGGCTTCAAATTAAATTTTATAAGCCGACCACAAAGATGTTCTATCAAATGGAGACACCTTAAAGCCCCGCGCTGAAGGTGCAGCAACTACTGAAGCCACAATCACGTCTCCAGTTTTTAATTCTCTCAAAGCCTTTTTGACCCCAGCGATCTGAACTTCGGCCTCTAAAATGCAATTCTCGTGTTGGTGAACCTGATCCTTCATCACCTTGAGATCTTTGCCAAAAGTTGCATGAAGATCCTTTATGAGGAGCATCTGTTCTTCTTGGCGGCGGACCTGCTCCTCTTTATCTCGCTGCAACTGCTCTTCCAACCGGCGAGCCTGCTCCTGTTGACGGCGAGCCTGCTCCTTTTGACGGCGAGCCTGCTCCTCCTTATCTTGTTGCAACTGCTCCTGTAGCTGTCAAACCTGCTTCTCCTTATCTTGTTGCAACTGCTCCTGTAACTTGCGAGCCTGGTCTTCTTGACGGCGAGCCTGCTCCTGCAGCAGCGCCATTAAGGCTGACAAGTCTGGCGCCACTGATGCTGGAGAAACTCCAGATGGGCCAGCGACTAGCATTGACGTAGGTTGGACACCACCCGGTGTCTGTGTCGGAGAATCTCCAAACCGCCTTTGGTCCATGTCCTGCTGTCGCTGACTCCTGTTACGGATACCGTCCGTATCTTCCTTAGGTAGAATTGGCATAATTTATCCCTCACTTCTGACACCAAATTGTTACGAGCTGGGTATGGGATAAATTAATGACTACCGATTAAACAACAAATAACTTTATTTAATTACAAAACCCTTATAACTCAATCACAAATACACTACTCATCACTATTCGCTTAGATATCGCACTTTGATTCGATTCGTTGTGTAAGCCAAAATCAGACTGCCTGCTCCCGCAAACACGTCGACTATTTATATGGTGACCGAATGTTCGAGAAAGATCCACGACTTCCTCGAACCTTCTTTAGAGTAGGTACCTACCTACTACTACCTACCTACTACTACCTACCTACTACTACCTACCACTACCTACCTACCTACCTACCTACTTGTAGGTACCTACATAATTCGAGACTCGTCCTGCCTACCTACCTACTACCTACCAACCTATCGTAGGTACCTACTACCGTAATTGTAGGTACGGGCACGACGTAACACTATGCTCATATTCTCCATTTTTCTTGTTTCAGTCTAAAATCTCATAGGAATTTCTACAATGATTTGAGTGACAAGTTGTCAATGGACCCGAGAGCTGTCATCGGCGACGACCCACTCTCACAGGATGATGAGGTAAAGACTTTAACCATAAAGTATGTATTATAAAGACAGCTCATGCCATCGTTAAAAACTTCTGGCAGTTAGTAAGGTGGTAGACTGGTAGTTCAGTGGACCACCCAGGACATGTTAGTAGAAATAATGGATTGGTGACGTAACCCTGGAGGATCTCCGATGACGATGCTGTCTAGAAAAGAAATAGTACTTCTTCTTTTTTGTGTTGATGATTCCCATTGTTATTTATTTAAATGTACAGTAATATTGTTTCCAATTAATAAATTGGAGTAGGTTTAAATACAATTTTATTTTGGTTATTGGCCAGCCCGCATCTGAAAGTTCTCAGTATTGTCATTACATTGCCACTTCAATTCTTTGTTTTACTAAATTCAAGACCGCTAGGTAACCTCTTTTACAGAGTTCAATAACCAACACCATATGTAACACTAACCAAGGTGAAATAATATTTGTTTTAATTTATCAGATGTCTGTGATATCCCCATTGTTTAAGTCACGTTATAACAGCAAATAATAACATGTTTGTATTTGTACAGTACCTGTCTTTAAATGTGACGCACCAAATTTTAGAAAAATAAATGCCTGTCCATTGTAATAAATATCATGTATAACGAACACTAGACCAAAGTTGGTGATTCCTGTGCTACAACAACAACAGCTCGATAACGTCCACTGCTGGACATAAGCCTCTCCCATGATGGGAGGAATTTGCCGTAATCTCCACGCTTGGCAGGCGGATTGGAGATCGCAGTGATGAAAGACTAACAGAAAACGCTCCTGTGCTAAGTAAATACTAATTATCATTCAAGACTGTTTCAGAAATTTATATTTTGTAAATTTCTAGAAGTTTACTATTTTTTTTAAATAATTTAATAAATTCTTCAAGTTCCTATATAAAATATATTTGAATTTATTGTTTATCTTTCACAATTAATTCTGGAGTTCATACCCTACGAGACTAACAGTGAAAGTATTTTGGCGCGACTAGCTAAGGGTTAATAAATAGAGCTCCGTCACTCATAACTGTGTGAACGGAACGGCAGCAGGGAGTCCCTCCTGTCCTCCTGCCAAACACGTGGAGCCAAACTGACCTACGCTGCCACTGACGACACCATGATAGTGATGAAGTTTTGAACCAACAAACAAAGATGTCGTGCCAGTCTCTTTTTAAAACTCGCTGTGTCATTTTATACCTGACGGGAGATTTTCCATCAGCAGTAGCCGCCTTTTGATTGAATGACCATGCCAATTGCCTCCCACGTGGGTCTATACATGAGGTCCTAGGTTCGATTCCCAAGTCAGGTAAAGTTTTCATTCTCAGTAGCAGCCCCGGAGTCTGGATTTGTGCCTGGTTGAAGGCAATAGGCTCGCCCCTATTACATTGGACTTAAACGAAAGGTGATCTCTTCGAGCATAACAGGTGTGATATTATGTTATTCCGATGATGACTGTCGTATGTTTTTTGTTTCAGAGTGTTTGGAAACAGCATTTCTGTGATAATGAGCTCAAAACGTTAATTCTACAAGATGTTGTCAGGACATTCCCCGAGGAGTTGTACTTTAGAGATCAAGGTGTGCAGGATTTGATGGTAAGACAATGTTCGTAGTCTGGATCGATGTCCAGCCTTCTGCCTCGTTAGTCTTGTAGTCGCAAGCACTACTGCTGAGTATGAGAGTCCTTGGTTCTATTCTCAGCTCGGGTATTGTGTTATTGGAGTTTTCCATCAGGAATGCTCAGTAAGAGTTCATGGTCATCAGTTCGCATGGGTTTTCGTGAATTTAATTGTTTGTCGTTTTATACTGTATACACAATTATGGAATAATGGTTGTAGACAATAATATGGTTCCTTGTTCGTATTGTTTTGGGATTTACTGTATTATGAGGACATCCCGATCTATTCTTTCTGTAAATACAGATGTGATGTTATCTTTATCTGTGTTGCATAATATATATTATCTAACTTAACTTTATTTAACGCAACTATCGTCCTTTTACAGTTATTATGCCTGTGGGTAGATACATCTTCTTTTTTATGACTATTCAAAAGTGCCTGTTACTGATATAGTTGAAATAAATGCTTTGAGTTTAATTCTGAACTGCTGAATAACTAGTATTAAAGTCCCTCATACCGCTTATTCCACCCCTGCTTCTTTTATGAGACTCTGCATTGAATCTTATTCCAACATTGATCTTTGTTTATGATTTTAGGTCCGTATCCTATTCTTCTGGGCGCGTTCTCACGCAAACGTGGGCTACAGACAAGGCATGCACGAGATCTTAGCACCAGTGTTGTTCGAACTGTATCTAGATAGGAAGTTCGCGCCTGACGATCTAGGGTAAGTGTAGAATTTGCATGATTACTTGCACTATTCCTAACCCACTACAACTCCTGTGCTCTAGAATCAACAGTGGCGATCACCAGAAAATCGCCGAGATTGTAAAGCTCGACGAAGTCCCAGAGAAACAATTTAACTGTCTGGAATTCTAAAATAAAAATCTAAATTGTTTCAGGGAGAAGTTGAAGTTTATACTAAAAGAAGACTGTTTAGAGCACGATAGCTAGTAAGTATTTAATATTACTATACAAGATACCGTTTGCACCGTATCCATACGTAAATTTCATCGAGAGAGAACATCGAGTTTAAAAAATTAGTTCGATATAGTGGAGCGTCGTCCCTCTGGCTCATCACCGTATTTCTTAAGCTCGTTGTGATTTTAAACTGCGCGACCGCCTATCTGACCTCCACAACCCAGTTAGTACTGGGTCAAACTTTCGGGTCACTGACTACTTGTAGCTGTAACGACTGTCAAAGATCTACAAATGACAGCTGGGACCAATGGCTCAAGTGCAATATTAGCTTATTTAAAATACCTTTTTGCATAACTGGCGAAGTAAGTAATATACAAGTCAGCCTTTCTTTCTGGAATTTCAGGCGTGTTATTTAATCTATAATATATTTTTTTCAGCATGCTGTTCAGTGCAATAATGAAAGGTTTAGAAAGGTTCTACACGACGGGGGACATCGTACCGACCTCATGTGGCAGACTGCCTATTTCTAAAATATCTCATGTAAGTTTATAACAGGAAAATAAATTATTATTTCCTTTATTCATTTTTAAATATTAATAAAAAAAATATATAAAACATTTAAAAATATAAAAAAATAAAATTATTATTATGAATGTACAATTTTGTGTGATTGCAAATTGCATAAAGAAAATAAAACAATAGTCCTGCAGTTCTGAGAAAGGTCATAATTTACCTATTCTTGTATAGTCCTACAATACTGAGAAACGTCACGATTTGTTTATACTGTTCTAAAATATATGAGCTATTATAAATACGCTAAATCTAAGGAAAATAATATAATGAATTTTCCGAAGACAATGTACTTAATACTGGGGAAAATCTAAGCAATCGCAAGACACACGAAAAGCATTTAGTTAATTATTTGTTCAAACTTCATGTATAGTTCTGTCCAAACTTAATGGCGGCTCGGAAGTTAAGTTAGCTGCGAGTGACGGTCTGCGCATTATACAGTCAAGACGATGCGGCCTCTGCGCTCCGCTGATACCTCTAATTGTGTTCTGCGCAGCTTTACGTTTTTTTCTTTTTTTATTACAATAAATGAATGAATTACGTTAAATGTTCCGAGCTGCTATAAAGTTTGAACAGACCTATACATAGAAATTTTTCATCGGTAAATTAAAAAAAAAAACGGCCAAGTGCGAGTCGAACTCGCGCATGAAGGCTGCCGTACTGTCGTATATTTTATTATTATTATTATTTGTTGTTATACATATAGCGGCAACAGAAATACACATTCTGTGAAAATTTCAACTGTCTAGCTATCAATGAGATTTGGAGATTTTTGACACCCCCCCTCCCCCCTCCCTCCATGTAACGAGCCGTAACGTTTTTCTGTACCCCTCCTCCTCTAGTAAAACGATACGTGACCACCAAGTGATCATTTTAACCTAAAAGTCACAATTATGTGGCGTAAAGTACCGGAAAGTCGTTAAAACACCTTTGTTATTCTGAAGGATTAAAAACAACAATGTCACAGTCCGTGCCACGAAAGATGTGACCTGTCACACCACTTGTATACGAGTTAATTGTGTAACGAAATACTTCTTTTGACATTAGATGTATACGTCGTTAACCATTTTCCTACTTTGTCTTCTTAATGTTTTACCTCGAGGCATAATCAAGATTTCACAAAGTTTCATTCGTTTCAAGTTGTGTGACAGGTCTCATCTTTCATGGCACGGATTGTACGTACCGCGTAGTCAAACCTCCCGCCTCCCTCCCGCCCCTGTTACGTATCGTAACGTTTTACAAGACCTCCCCTCCCTCCAAATTCGTTACGTAATACTTGAACGTTCCCATAGCCTGGGGACAGACAGACAGTCAGTGGAGTCTTAGTAATTGGGTACTGTTTTTAACCTATGGGTACGGAACCCTAAAAACATCAGTTGTTACTTACAAAACTCCAACACCTACACGGTCAAAATGTATGGTTTGTGCGTCGATACCCCTGATTCCACCTTGTATTTAGTAACGTTATGGCAACATTGTGATAGGATACAAAAATAAATAAAAAACCATTTTGTTTCAGAATCCTAACGAAGTAATAAGATATTTGGACAATGTGAGAGAAGAATATTTAGTACCATTGGATCTAGAATTATCTGCACATTTAGTTGAATGTAACATATCTATGGAGCTGTTTGGCATGTGAGTTTCAAACTAAAGACAAATATTCAGTTATATTATGTCCTTTTACGGTTTTATTCTATTTTAAACAGCGACCCAACGACAACTTTATTGCAACGCTAATAAAGCAACAAAGTTTATAATTCAACGCTAGAAACTCTCGCTTGAGGACGCCCGCTTGATGACTGCGTGGTTGTTCATACAACTTTGCTCGTTATGTCACTGACAACAAAGTTCATTATTCAAAGCCCCCTACGCGTAAGCTATATTTATATACCTTGCATTGTTTCAGCCGATGGTTAAGACTACTCTTCGGTAGAGAGTTCCCCAGATCTGAGATCCCCAATCTGTGGGGCTTCCTGTTCGCTGAGGGACCGATGTTTCCCAACTTGCACTATGTGATCGTCGCCATGCTGGTCTCTATGAGGAACACACGTGAGTTCTTTTTATGTAATGACGACACAGGGGACTACTCACACTTATTCAGCTCCATTGGCGTTTCGCTGAACGATTTTGGTCACACTTATACAGTTCGGCTTCTATCAGCCGCGTACAGTGTCGTAAGAATGAGAAAAGCCGTCATAGCATGTTATTTCCACTTATACGCTTCTATCTACTGCGTACGGTGCTGAATAAGCTGCAAAGACGTTAGTATTGTGCCTTCAACATGAGAGTTCTATGTGCGATATTTTATCGTTTCGCTTCTTGCAGAAGAAATTGATAAAATTAAACGATAAAAATAAAACGCAAACGACAGTGGGTCGACCCACTAGAAGCTATGCAGATCGCAACTTAGCGACAAGGAGTCGAAAACCATCCGTGTAAAGCGCTGTCCCGCCGCGTTCGACGCTGAATGCGGCGGAACAGCGCTGAACTCTTATCACTCGCATGATAATAACACATTAATTGTCCTCGTTTTATACTTGTTTGCCGCAAAAGCTGAATAGACGCGGAAAGCTGAACGGATGCGTACGCGTCTCCGTGTCCATGAAAAATCGTCGTAAAAAAATCGTTTTCTATGGGCATAAGCTGAATAGAGCTGAATAAATGTAAGTAGTCCGTTAATCGCCTCATTTCAGTTTGGACGACTCGACTCGATACTACGTTAGACTATTCGTTCTAATTGCGTTTAAATAAAGCTTATTTTGATGGGCCAAACCGTACCGTACCTCAAAAGGTAAAAACGGAACCCTTGTAAGATCACTTTCTTGTCCGTCTGTCTGACCGTCTGTCTGACCGTCTGTCACAACCGATTTTCTCAGGAACGGTTGGACCTAGCAAGTTGAACCATTTATACCATATACTGAAGTCTATAGGGGACTATAGACTTCAGTACCTAATAGGGATATTAGGTGTCTAAAAATCAAGGTCCTGGGTCAACACGATAAAAAATATGGGCAAAGGGGGATGCCAAGTCGCCATATTATATTAGGCCCACTGTGCACACATATAAAAATTCATGATAATAATAGGGGACAATTCCAATAATTAATTAGTAAAAGAAATGATTTACAAAAAACTTAGCATTTTTAAGTTATTTAGGATTCTTAGATTTCATCAATAAGTAGGTACTGGTTATGTTAAATATTACATAATACATTATTTGAGTTTATTAATGAGTATAATACTACTGGGAGTCAAATAATACAACAAACATTGTAGTTTTACATCTTTATTCATTTAATTCATCATCATACACCACTAAAACATCATCCAAAAATTGTGCCGGTGGAAAAATATTATTCTGATGCCGTGCCCATCCCAAGTACCATATCACTGTCATGACGTGGGCACAGCATCCTACAGTACGGCGACCGACAATACAGTTACAGCAGTACTGCTGGATTGCTGCACGACCTGCGTTAGCAGTGCTGACCAATACATACACGAAGTAGACTTTGCGACTAACATGACGACTTGCGATTTTTGCTCTCACCAGTGAACAGTTATGTCCAAATATACTGCCATTCATAATTCTATTTCTAGCATTAGTGCACACTTCAATATGATAGGTTCCATTAAATCTTATGTGCTCGCCATAATATGAGCGAGCTTGCTTAAGTTGGTAAGTCCCACATGCAATCAGTATTAAATCATTTATATTTAATAAAGGGAATTCTCTTAGATTTTCATTTCTAACAGTAATATTTTGAAAATCTGCCCTACTTCTATTAAGGTTGTGTTCTCGAACATAATCAGACAGATCATTATTTACATACATATTTTGGTTCACTATTTGTAGTATTTCAGCGGCATCTTCTCTGTCCCGTATTCTCAAATGGTACTTATTGATAAGAGCACCAGCTACAGAGAAATCTATCATGATATGCTTAGAAGCCCTGTTGAAAAATGCTTGCCTAAATATTTTAAACTTAGTTTTAAAAATGCCATTTACCGCTTACACCACCCATCGACATAAAGTGACTGCTCTTGTCTTGTTAGCGTCTCTAGTGGAAAGTTGAGTCTCACCTTCTTCTAGAGACAAGGGCACTTGTACATTATAACCACAATTCTCTAATAAAACCAATGAGTCCCTAAAGCCCCTGTCCAAAATAAATACATCCCCCCGTTGGAAAAATTGTCGGCAAGGGCTATTTTCATTTGAAAATTCTTTATTAATTATATCAGCATCAGTTGTTGTTGCAGGATAGGGACCAAATATATCAATAATATAACCATCACTGCATACAAACAAAAATGGCTTAACTAAATTGCGGTATTTATGTAGAGAGTAAGTCTTTTTTTGATACCAGTAATTGGAGCTTTTCTCTATGTAGATATATGTACCATCAGCAATAACAATTGGTGTCCTATCTGCCCCTCCAAAAAGACCATTAGGAATTATAAGATTCCTTCGAGATATATCTTCTCTAGTAATATGGTTTATTCCAAGGTTTCTGGGAACAAAGTCCTGGTGCAATATTTCACGAGCTGTATTCATCAACATTTCTAATGTGCTCCTGGGCACTCGCAATAAAGCTGCAATACGCTCGTTACTATCCCCTGTTCTCAACTTCATTAAATAGGCTGCAAGTGCAAAAGCTCCTCTATGTCTGCCTGATAATCTTGGGACTTCTGCAAGAATTTGCTCAAATTGCTGTTTGGAAAAGCCTAAATAATAGTGAACAATATGATCTGGCATAGTCTGAATGTTGTCGAAATCTAAATGCATTACCATATTATCTTTCAGTAAAAACACTATTTCTTCCATTTGCTCTGAACTGAATGTTCTAAGAGGATTAAATACTGATTGCAACAATAAATCCCATGAATTACCGGTCAAGTGATATGAGCATATTCTACAATCTGAGGGCACATAGTAATTATAATCGCAAAGTAAACTTACGCGTAGTGATGCTGGGACTAAAAGTCTTTCAATACCGTTGCAACCAGGGAAAAAACATTCCCGTTGTGTACTTGGTGCCCTTATATAGTTTGGCAGTAGTATGTGGTTATTAACAGGTATATCTTCATTCCTTTCTTCTGCTTGAGTAGAAGCCACAGAGTCTGCATCAGATTCAAGAGAAGGATGTCTTGTTACATTGTGTTCTTGTTCTAAAGCAGAATGTGATGCTGCTCTGTCAGTCCTTCGCCAACATGTATGACAGATAAGTGTTGTTCTTGTCAACTGCAATAAAAAGCAAACAGCTGATGTAATTAAATTATTTCATGTTTTTAGTTGAAATATTAGCAATAATTAAAATAATCAATTCTTTGAGATCTATTGCATTTGGATTATAACCAAAAGACAACACAAAAATTATATATTACCTGACGAGGTGCTATTTGTTGGGCAACCATATTTCTAAAAGCAGCTTCTCGTGTAGTGTTTGTATTCAGTGTATGTGATCGTTTCCTTAAAAGTGATGTGCCACAGCTGATACATACATTTACATGACCAACAATTGGCTCAGGTCTTGTTGGATGTCGTATCTCATCCCAAGCATTGGTCCAACATGCATGGCACACTAGACTATCACTGGAAACTTGTATCTAAAAAAAAGATGAAGTATTAAAGTCAGCACTTAATTAAAAAACGTCTAGAATAGTATTGTTAAATAAAGATTTCTAATATACGTATTAAGATTTACCTGGCCAATCCATCTTTGTATAAGATGTCGAACTTCAGCGATTTCCAAAGTGTGTCTTCGCATTCTGGATACATTCAAACCGCAGTTTACACAACGTAGATCACCACTTACAGCAGTAGACGTTGACTGTTGTGAACAACTAGGTCCAGAGTGAATGACGGGCCCCGGTTCGTCGGTCGAAGCTTCTACTATCAAATCCAAGTTATCGCCAGTGTCGTCATGAGTAGCTGGAGCAGAATCCATATTCAGGCCGTGGTCGTCAGGTATGGGAGAATCGTCGGAGTCAGTAGTATTCATGGGCAAAAGTAGTCAATATAAACCGCATAAATAAACACAAGTCGCCGCAACGGAGTTGCATACAAGCAATGATTTTGACATTAATTAACGTTTTCCGGTAGCTGACAAGTTAGACTCTGTGTTGCCATAAAAAGTGCAAAAAATCGATAGATCGATCGATTAATGTTGTTTTTTTAATTTATCAATAAGTTCTTCAAAAATAGAATTAATTACATATTATTTATTATACTATTAAAGGCGATTTCTGTGATTCATAATGTATACAATTATGTTGGCTTAGCTTGGAAGAAAATGAACGGTGAAAAAAATTATAACTGATTATTCCTACCTGTCAACATTTTTTTGTGAAGGCAACATTTAGAAATTAATTTTTATTCAAGTTTCACTAATCTAATCGTTTAGATATTTATTATTTTCGAAAAAATGTTGCTGACTTGCACAGACTAATGAAAACGTGGAAAACATGGGAAAAATATTGACATATTTTTTTAGGGAAACCAATCCCATGTGCAAGTCTGGGCCTAAAATTGTCATTCCCCTTTAGGTTTTCGCGAAAACTTGTAAGTACCAAAATTTACCTTAGTTTTCAACTTTTTTTTATTTTTCGAACTTTTCCCTTTACTTGTGCTGTAAGACCTTGCTTTTAACCAAAATTGACAATTCTAGGTCAACCGGAAGTACTCTATAGGTTTTGGGTCGAAAACCTATAATAATATGGTAGTTCCCGTTGACCTAGAATCACGAAATTTGGCAAAAAGCAAGGTCTTACAGCACATGTAAAGAGAAAAGTCTGAAAACCGTAAATATGTAGTCTATTAACATAAAAAACGATTTTACTATTACAAACTTATTATTTGCGGTTGGAGCAATAGCCGTTTCTAGGGATCGAACAGCTAAGTTCAGTTTGTCCTTTAAAAAGTTTGTACGGAACCCTCGGTGCGCGAGTCCGACTCCGAGAAAAGTGCGAGTAAAAACGGATTTGAAAGGGTTAAGTTTACTAGTTATCTTGTCTTCTAAGAATTTAAAATACATCATTAAATAGAAGTAGAAATTACCAGTTTTTAAGAGTTATTTGAAAAGTCAAGAAACTAAAACATGAATTGAGCTCTCAAATCGATTCAGAAATAGATGTTACTTAATCGACTAGGGAGACAATTATAAAATGAAAAGGAAGTAAGGCTCCAAGAGCGAGCGAAGCGAGCTCGGAAATTTTAACACCCTACCTTGCACAGGTTAGAATTGTTACGACCCTTTACAAGAGTAAAACCAAGGTTCAAAAGAAAATAGCCTGCAAGAGAGAGCGAAGCGAGCTCGAAATTTTTTGACACATTGGCTTGGACAGGGTAGAATTGTTTCGACTTGTTAGAGTAACTTGGTCGACTCATAATAGGCAATGTTAAGATCCAAGAAAAAATAGGAGCAAGAGTGAAGGGAGCTCGAAAAGTTTAACGTATTGCCGCGAATTAATTCAGATTTTAATAATATGTAATTTGAGATCACAGACAATCTAAAGGCAGAAATTAGGAACCTTTGTGTTAGAAAAATTTTCGCAGGGTTCAAAGTACGAACCGCACGCGTTGGATTAAAGAAAATGTGTAAGTTTCTAGCGGTAGTTCGAGTTCTCAGAGGCTCATTTTTAGCCCTAAAAGTATTTTATTTTTAGATTATTTTAACTGATCAATCTGTGGAACCAATTCTGCGGCATCAGGCAGGAAAATTAAAAA
This sequence comes from Xestia sexstrigata, assembly GCA_941918905.2. Taxonomy (NCBI): domain Eukaryota; kingdom Metazoa; phylum Arthropoda; class Insecta; order Lepidoptera; family Noctuidae; genus Xestia; species Xestia sexstrigata. The sequence goes on from OW799212.2 coordinate 19,655,773, forward strand.
CTTTTAAAAATTCTGAGCCTTCGTACGGGTCCTTAACCCGTACCATTACTACAGATAGAGTCCTTATTTTAATATAGCGAAAGAAAGTCGACCGCCAATCGGCCACACCGGCCCATCAGGCATCCGGCCCATCGGGCATTTGCTCGATTTGCCCGTATGGCCAGTCCGGGCCTGGTGGATTTTATAAAAAGAAACATATTTGTAACGGTCGCTTCTAAAAATCTTTTAATTCAATATTCAACCTTACCTATACAAAATGGCAAAAAAACGTAAGAACGACGAAAATTTGACATTTAACTAAATTACCTTTTTTTCTTCAGTACTAGACCCAGACCCAGGCGTGATCCTATCGGCTCTGATGCGTCCCGTGTGCCTCTGTGTGGGCTACGTGTGTCAACTGGCCCTACATCTCCGTTCACCGCTGGAGTACCCGCGCCCGCCGCTCAGACAAGAAGTTACCAACAACAAGTTAGTACTAAGGACTAAGAAGGCCTTGTTCTATCTGCCACGGTTCTGTCTAGCAGTAATTCCAGACCCCAGTGTGATCCTATCCGCGCTGATGCGTCGTTTATGGCTGTCTGTTGGTTATGTGTGTCAACTGGCCTTATATCTGCGGAACCCACTGGAGTATCCGCGCCCGCCGATGAGACAAGAAATTTATAATCACAAGTGAGTAGTATTTAGTAATAAGTTCATAGTGTTTATAGGAATATCGGCGACAGTAAGTGAAGGAGTATGAAACGATATAGCGGTTTCTAAGAAGCTAGCTGACGTAATAGACATAGTGCTGTCTTTTCTGAATGTATTTAAAATAATAAAAAACATTATAATTATTAAATAAAACTTGGGTATAACACTATTATCGCCAAATTTAATTTATGTCTACTGTTTTCTGGGTCTGTTGAATTCAAACTTGCTCGCAGATAACAGATCTAGTTTTTATTAACTGGCAAAGTATAAAAAAAATGAATTTAAAACTCAACTTTTTTTTTTTTTTTTCGGATGGGAAATCATCAAATGACTTCTCCCGGTCTGGGCGGAGCAGGAGGGAGTGTCAGACTTTTACTGAATAAAACCCATCCATGTTCCTTCATCGCCCTTTGTGTTCCGGGGTCACGGTAACTCTTTCGAACAGTCCCGCAACCCCGGCAGGCATCGGTCCTTGCGGACCCCTTCCTATTGCTGACTCTCTTTGAGGCGCGCGTGGAACACGAACGCGCCGTCGTCGACACGGCCTGTCGTCATGAGACGGATGGACGGCGAGCTAGCCCATAGCCCACCGTCCACAGGCCCGCGCCTACGGTGGCCGGGGGCCACGTGGTGGCCCCCGACGCCCGGGGTGTCTCCTGCGGCGGCCGGGACGCTGTGAGGTTCTCTCCCTCTTACGTTCCGCCACCTCCTTCTCTAGCATTACTGCTTCGCAGAAGGAGGTGACGGCGACCCATTCCGTCTCGCTCCGGACCATGGCTTGCACCAGGGCCGGACGCGAGAGGTCGCCGCCGCCAATCGCCGCTTCGAGGACACGGCGGTGCTCCGCCCACGCGGGGCACACCTCCACCGTGTGCTCCACCGTGTCCTCCGGTCGATCCTCGCAGTGGAAACACCCGGGCGTTTCCTCCCGCCCGATTCGGTGCAGGAACCTCCCGAAAACACCGTGTCCGGTGAGGACCTGCGTCAGGCGGAAGGTGAGGACGCCGTGGCGTCTCTCCAGCCACTCCTCAAAGAGGGGACTTATCGCCACTATCGTGGCGTGCCCTGCACGGGGTTGCGACAGTCGCTCTCTCCATGTCGCCATGAGATCCCGCCGGAAGTCTGTCCGCTTAGTGACAATTTGTCGCGGCAGCGGAGTTTCCCCCCGGCAATCCGGCAAGGAGGCACGCCGCCTCGCAGGCGATTGTGCGGTACCCACGGGCTAGCCTTACGGCTACCACCTTTTGGGGCGCGTTCAGGTAGTGGGCTGCACGCAGCCTCAAGGAACGCGCCCACACCGGGGCCCCGTAAAGGGCCATGGACCGCACGACTGCCGCGTAGAGCCTCCGGCAGGAGGCGTTTGGCCCCCCAAGGTTGGGCAGGAGCCGCCTGATTGCAGTCCCGGTCCGTTCCAGTTTGGGGGCCAAACGTCGGAAATGCTCCACGAAGTTCCATCGGCTGTCGAGGACGAGTCCCAGGTACTTCAGCGTCGACTCGACGCCGATGGATACCCCTCCTACCGTCAGTGAGGATCCCGGAGGTGGCGCATTCCGAGGCCCATGAAAGCACATGGCCTCGGACTTGTGCAATGCCACCTCGAGACCCAGTTGCCGGATCCTCTCGACGACTATCGCAACCCCGCGTGTCATTATTTCGGCCGCCGCCTCGTGCAACCCCCCTTGTGCCAGCACCAGCGTGTCGTCTGCACGTCATAGCAGACCACGCTGACGCCGCTAGGGAGGTCGGCGCGCAGCACCCAGTCGTACCCGATGTTCCACAAGGAAGGCTCTAGGACCGATCCCTGTGGAACACTGCACGACATCTCTCGCCGGAGAAGCCACACGACGAAGGTAGGTCGGCACCCGGTGATACCGTAGTGCCTCCCTAATGCAGCTCCAGGGCAAGGAGTTGAAGGCGTTGGCGATGTCAAGAGACACCGCCAAGACAACCCCCCCCCCCCCCCCCCCCCGGGACACTGCATCCCCCGTCGTGAGGGCGCATGATGGCGTCCACCGTAGAGCGCCCCTTGCGGAAACCAAACTGGTGTTCCGCAAGATCCGGCCCCGTCCCCGCAAGGTGCTCGGCGAGGCGGTTTGCAATTACTCTTTCAAAGAGCTTGCCCACCTCGTCGAGCAACACTATGGGCCGGTATGCGGACGGAGAGTCCGCAGGGCGCCCCGGCTTCCGAATGAGGACCAGCTTCCCCGTCTTCCAACGAAGCGGGAACTGGCCCCTCTCCAAGCATGCGCTAAGGAGCCCCTCCAGTCGGGGAACTAGAGCCTCCGAGGCCAGGATCTAGGCTTTGCCAGGCAAGCCGTCGGGTCCCGGGGCGGTATTTAAAACTCAACTCAGGTTTCAATGTAGAATTTTAAGATTGTTAAAAAAATTATGCAAAAAAAAATGAAATTAAAAAATCTGTGGGGCCAAGGACGAGTCAATGTCATCTCGATGAGGGCCAGTATTATTCAAAGTCTACTCTATTCTTACCCTCAGCAACAGCGAATCCCAGTCTTTAAAACCGTGGAGCAGTATAGAACACCTGCCGTCGTCCGTCCGCGCGGGCTGCGCGGACGGGGACTCGGGCTCCGAGGGCGTCGCGGAGGGCGCCGACGTGGCGCGCGAGCTGGCGGCGCTGGCACTGCTGCGCGCGCAGCTGCCCGGCGCGGCCGCGGCGCTGGCGAGGGCCTTGCCGCGCCCGCCGCCCGACGTGCAGCAGCCGCTGCAGCAGATATTGCAGGTACGTGCGAACAGTGGCCGGAAAGATGATGGTGTGTCTTAAAAAACTGAAATATTGATACAATGAACGAATTAATGAATTTGTTAAATCGGAAAACAATTTATCTTGAAAAAAAACTTGGCTCTATTTCTTGACTCAAATTATAGAGTACTTACCGATAAAATGATCTTAAAGATCAATCCCGATAAATCAAACAATGTCTATATCGTTAGTGAAAAAATACCCTCTGCGATACTGGCACGGGAGTACTGTAAAATAATAATTTTACAATAGTCCTACGAAAAAATTCGGTTGCAATAAAGATACTTGCGAAAAACGCAATTATCTACATCCAAGATGGTTTCTCGAAAGCATCGTTATTACAGCCGATTTTTTTCGTAAGTTATTGGCGATCGAAAGTTTTGCGACAGCGTCGTTATCTATGTTGCGACTCCGGCCCTACACTAATAAAGAAACCTAAAAATTAAGTAACAATTAACAAAACTCTCATATTGATAACCCACCAAAAACTTACCCTCCAGCTCGCAGCCCTCCTCCAATGCCGCAACCACGCACTAATCGACGTCGAAACAGCATTAGAAGCAGCGGAAGGCCAAACAACAGAAAAGGTAGGACGGCGTCAACTGGTCCCAGTAGCCATGCTCCACAAACGAGGACCACCCAAACAGTTTATGAAGCCCCTGAACAAAGTCAAAGAGGTCCAATTGACAGTGTTTCACCAAGGGGAGTGTGTGAGCAGTGATCTGCCTTGTTTGGACCCTCTACGGCTCAGGACAGAGTGACAAAGGACCAAGTTGATGCTGAACAGTTATTATCATTGATTTTTTTAGGATAATTTAGTAGTTTGTTTTGGTTGAGTGTTTTGTGGCGAATGCTGTAGTGTCTTGTGTACTGAGAGTTATTTCATTTGGAAGGGTTTCTGAGTCTCTGATTTGTCTGAGAGCCCGCCTCACAAGCTCACACTCACATTGGTTTTCACGCGCCGCATGTGTAAGGCAGCGCTTAATACCTATGACGTAGTGCCGACCTTACGCGTTCACGCAAGCTCGTGAGCGTGGACAAGCATATCTTTAAAGCTACTGCCGAAGTGTCAGTAGAACCTAAGGTATCCATTATGTTTGGTTCCCTTTGATGTATGGTTCGTGACGGTAAATACGGGTGCACGCAATCCCATCGACAATTGCCAGTGTCTTAACAGCGCAGCATACTGAACTTTTATGAGTGTGAGCATGTGCGGTGAGCGTAACCTGTGTATGTATAGGATGAACAACATGTAGGTTGCGGGCAACTGGTCCTAATATCACTTGCCTTTGAAACTTTGCTTTTACTGTATAGCAGTAAAGTTAGCAGTTTATAGCTTTTAAAAATGTCTATATTCATACTTTTCTAAAATTCTCAGTCTTTTCTAAGTATAAATAAATATTATACTATTATAAAGCTCGATTTTTATGTATAAAATGAAAAAGCAGTGCGTGAAGTTCTTTTCTTTCTGTCTATCCCCATGGGGGAACGGCATAATGTTAGATGCTAAAATTATAGTTAGACTAAACTTATGTCTAATATCTGTGTATGGTCAGCAGCATAAGCGAAGGGTTTCAATTTCTGAGAATTTCGAATTCAATTATTGGTATTCAAAAAATAATCTAAGTTGTAGTAAATAATTTGTTACTTTTGAATAAATAATATTGATAAGTCTTCCTTTACATTTGAAACTGTCAAATTTTCTTTTTTATGCGGACCGCATAGGTGTCAAAAGCCTTGGTTTCGTTGATAAGAGGTAATACCTATTTATTTTATTTTTTTCATTATTTATAGCAATTTCTTTGTTATTTGTTCAAAACTTTATTTCGTTTCGAAGAACTAATCTAATTTTCATCGAAAATTATTTAAAATTAGACTAGTCAGGTCACAAATAGTTTTAAGTTTTACTTTGTCGACATTTTAAAATAAAATAATTGTAAGCATGTATTCAATTATTGGCTCATAAGAATTTACCAATGGAATAAAGCTGCGAACGCATTTATTTTAAGGTCGTGTAGCATCATTCAAATGTGAATATAATGGAACGTATCGTAATAATACTCTATGGATATGTCTTTATGAATCTATGGTTTAAGAGTAGTGATGCAAACAATAATGCTTTTGCAATTATTTGTAGAATTAAAACTATCAAAGTATCGGTAGAGTGGTAATTCATTTGGCTGAAAGAGGAATACGGTTTTAACTTGGTCATATTGGGAAAACCAAAGGAGTTGAAAAATAAACTGAGCCAACATTGATATTGAGAAGTTACTCTCTAATAAAGAGGTCCAAGATACCAGAGCCGCCAATGTCTAGCGGCCCTGGGATCTTGCTCTATAGGGGTTTTCCATAATCCTTTGGTCTAATATTTCCCATAACATCCCAGTTAAGTACACACTGTATAAACCAGCAGTTGCCAAAATTCATCTAATGGAATGGTCTTAAAAAGGTAGTATCAAAAGCAAAGAATGTATGCCCCAATTTAGCATTAAGAAAAATATCTTCATAATGTTAAAAGTCATGTTTATTTTATTAGTTCTGTTAGTTAAGTAAATAAACCCAATGAATGCCTCTAGGTCGCAATATAGTGCCGATATTAAATACAAGATAAGCAGTATTCCTTCTATCCAGTATTTATTAGTCGGGTCTACAGTTTATTGCATCCAAGTAAGTTTTACCCAATGAAGGCGGCAGGAATTCTCATAGTGATTAAACTCAGTAAATATTTAATCAACAAACTACCTAACTGCCACTATGATAAATACATTTTTAAGAGATCTTTTTTGATTTGGTCTTAAAAATTATGCAAATATTTAATTTTAATTCTAGTCCTTTTTACAGGAAAATGGCAGAACAAAGGCAATGTGCTTATTGACGTTTTCTTCATTAAAAAAAATTGAAACTTTTGTAAAATGCTAGTTTTCCTAAACACGCAAGTGAGTAGATTTTTTTGCAAAGCAACCAACTATCATTTGTGCGCATTTATTCCAACGCCCATAATCTGCGCCAGATAAGTAGGAATTAAAGGTCATTGCTCTTTCCTTAATTTCTTTGCGTAGGTACCTTGACAATTCATTATGAATCGTTTTTTATTACTAGAAAAAGTCAAGGATCACGATAAAGGTCGTTTCGGGACAAGTTTATGTCATTATTTCTGTTTTCGGAATTATGTATTTGAATAAATGTATGCGGGTTAATGACCTTTAATTCCTACTTATCTGGCGCAGGCTATAGAAGGATAGTTTAAACTTGTAATTAAATGATATTACAAGCTTCTATATTTTTTTTAATGCAACTTGTAGGTACTTACTTTAGTTAAGGATGGCAGTTATGATAATAATTGTTAGTAGAATAATGCTTTCCATAATTGAACATGGTTTGGTCGTCAACAAACGGAGCCTTTTTCTGCCAAAAATAATGGCACATATTGGTGTCGATTCTGTTGTGCACAAACTAAACTTAATTTAGGCTATTGCTATCTTTTACTTAAAGGCAGTGCGAGAAAAGGACGGCTATAGCTATGAACTAAGTTAGAGATGTCAAACTAGTTTATGCGTTGCGCTTCACCGTGATTTTAGTCGGCATGTTTTTAGACCGGTGCACCCTTCATTTGTATGGAAATATTAGTTCCAACTAAATTTGACAGCTCTAAATTACGTCCGTCTCTTTCTCGTTTTATTAGAGAGAGAAAGATAGCAATAGCCTAAATTAAGTTTAGTTTGTGCACAACAGAATCGACACCATTGTACAACTAAATTACATGTGCAAACGGGACAACACAGAACTAAAATAAATGTACCAAGTTTGACATATTGACGCGTTTTTGCTTGATAAGCAGTGCCACCTTGAACTGCACATGAAAGTGGTCATAATATACGCAGCAGACTCGTCTTGCCCAAATATTGGTTCAATATAAAGTTATGATAGAATTTATTTTGTGATAGTTTAATGCTTCATTAGAAAGTGTTTGGACAAATATTGGCTGTTATGTATGTAAGTGATTTTCGTACAATGGAACGTAGTGCAAGATAAGTGTATATTTGCTCTTAGATGTAAGCCAAAGAACAAGATGTTATTATACGTATAAACATGTATATTGATCAGCCTTTGGAATTTATAAAAAATGAATAAAATATATTTTTTCGTCAATAATTGAATTTTTTTTCGCCCCTCTAATATCCGAGAATCATTATTATCTGGGTTGTGGAGGTCAGATAGAATCGCTCTATGTAAAATACCGGTATCCAGCTGCATCTGGTTAGACTGGAAGCCGAACCCAATGAAACTTGGGAAAAGGCTAGGCTAGATGATGATTATCCGAGAAACAAACTGTTCATAAAGTAGTGGTAATACTAGATTATTAACCAAGGGGATAAAGCAGTGTCTTCTGTCGCGGGCTACGATTTAAATCGCGAGCGTAACGAAGAACTCAAGGTTTACTCCCGAGCGTAGCGAGGGTGTTAAATACTTAAATCACGAGCGAAGCGAGGGATTTAAGACGAGTCCTGAGTGTAGCGAGGGATTTAAGTTCACCCAAGACTAAGACAGCTTTATCACCGAGGAAAATACTCTACTTTTCGTAACATTTGCCAAAAAATTAACACAATAATAATATGAGATAAGCATTTATAAAAATAATGACAATTAAAAGTAATCATAAGTTTTTAAATAATTTTCCTTGGATTTTGTTGGACGCAAATTATTTATAATTGCGGCAGCATTTGCACTGATGGAATCCGACAATTCACTGTCACTGTCGCTTTGATTTAACATCGTAACGTATTTTTAGAACATTAACTTATTTATAAAATAAATTAAATTAAAACTTAATGTATAATATAAGTATTTGAAGAAAACAAAAATGCGGCAAATTCCTAGACTAATATTTTTTTGTCGAAAAAGCAAAGGCATCCAGCTCATACGGCCTCGTCGGTTTTCGTAATTTTATTTAATAATCCTATCTGCATAATAAATGAGTATTCCTTTTTCAAAAAGATGTCTAATGCTTTATATACAAACTCAATGGTGTAAACTCAGATGTAGTTCAGTATAAATTTCGGTAAGTATTCCAAATTTAAATCACATTCTCCCTCTAGAGGTGAATGAAATTCAGTACAATTTTCTTTCCCTGTTTTTAACAGATTAAAAATGACTATTGTTATGTTCGCTTTTTGTGGCATAGAATGTCACTTTTTTGAGCAAGTGGTACGTAAGTAGACATGAGTGCGCGTCGCGTTACTTTTATGTGCATTGAAATATGTTTCAAATTCAAATGACTGGCACATGAATGATTTTAGGCTAACACGAGTGAGCGGCAAAGCAGATTACTATCTATGGCAACAAAATGCTATCTCGCTTCGCCGCGCTCGCGCCGGTACTTCGGACTTCGATACGAGCAGGTCGCTCGTGGGTGCCGGCCGCCGAGTAGGCAGTGAGACTAGGTGGATCGAGTATTTTAAATAGTAGCAACCTAGAAAACCTAAATAAGTAGAACTGACGATAATAGGCATTTTTTTTTTAAATAATACCTGTATTAATTTGACTTGACCGTTATTCGAAGCTTATTTAATTTGAGATAGGCACTACGTTTCCCGCCATCTATATCCGTCTCTTTCTTGTTGTATCCGTCTCTTTCTAACCCCACCACCTGGCAGAGTGGGGGCGCACTGAGTGAGCCCCCATCATTTTGCCTCATTGGCGTCTTGTTTCCCGCCGCGTACGGTTGTGTTAACAATAACGTTACCACAAAAATTAAATTTATTTAAAAAAATAATAAGTGTATTGAAATTAGAATTTCGAAAAATTGTGTTTGTGTCTTACGTTTGGTGCATAACAGTGATAGTGAGGTGCTAATTAAAACACCCACAAAACTACACGTGAGTAATTTTATGTTGTTAAAACGCAGTGATACTTTTTAAGTAATCTGTGGTGTACATTAATAAAGTACAATACGTACTTACATTTTATACCGTATAATTTTATACAAGATAAATAGTGTGTCTGTACTCAGTGTGTATAGTCGCATGTTTTTATTTTTATTAACGGTTTATTTTTCCGTTCTTATATGATTTTAAATGTTTTCATCGGCTTTTTAAAGCGTATATTGTTTTTATTTGCTTAAATTTGATGTGAAGTAGTAGTCACATACCCACTTTTTATTTGAACTTTTATTTTAACGGCTTCTACCGTTAGTGTTGTTCTAAAGCCTCCTTCCTGTTTTAGAATGGCTGATGGTAATAATTATGTACAAAATGAAGTGACCGAACCATTACCAGGACCATCTGGTATGCAGCGTAAGTTACGGTCTAGGAGCTCAAGTTTAAGCAGTAATAGTTCCCACAGCAGTTCTTCATCTTCGTCTTCATCAAGTTCCGCAAAGCGTCGACGGAGTCATCATGAAAAAAAGAGGAGGGGGAGAAAACGAAGACATTCGAAACAGGAGTATCGAAAATTATCAAAGGAGGTACGTGATCTTCGTAAATCTTTGTATGCTCGTGATAATGAGCGTCAAACTAGTGATCACAACTATAACGATTCCATGTCTATAATTTCTGGTGTTAGTCGTAATCTTTACGAAGACTTAGGTGATAACGCGTCGATTAACGACGCGCCTAATGAATTTATTTTTAATATTCAAACTAAATTAAAAGAACCTTCTATGCCCAAGAGTTCTGAACTCCATTTAAAACTGCTATGTGATCTTCAACATTGGGATACTAGTAATTGGAACGAAATCAGATATTCTGAAACTCAAAAAGCGTATAATCACAAACCGGGTTTTACGGATATTGAGATAAATGAAGAAGTTGCAGCCTTCCAGTCTCCCCGCCACTTGGTATACGCTGATAAAGCCTTTGCAGCCTTAACAATGTGCATTTTAAAGCAGAAGGAGTCGCTTCAGAAGATACTGTTTGATTTTGCCCAGTGGTCCAAAGATTTAACCCCAGATTATGAGGTTATTAATAATAAGTTAACAGAACTTATAAATTGCGGTGATTTTCAAACAACCTCCTCAGATTTATTACAGCTTGTTTGTGGCCATCGCGCAGAAATATTGCAAATGCGCCGAGACTGTGTAATCAAACAAGTAAAGGACCCATTTGTCGCCGCGTCGTTCCGCCGCGCCATCCGCGGAACCATGGACGCACGAGCTGGCCAGGCTCATCGTCCCGTTCCCAGACGGCGCAACGCAGCGACGCGGCGGCGAGATTCTTTTTGCAGGAATTGTTGTTGTGGTTAGATAGATTTATGTTGGTGGGATTATTTGTACCTGGGGCTGGTTCCGAGAAGAATCTTCAATATGTTGGGAGGTTTGCTTCGCATTAATCAGCGTTTAGTTCTTACTAGCTCGCACCATAATTCAGCTCGCCATCTGTAGTTAAAATTAAATTGATTCCCACCATTCTATACATTGTAATATAAATACATAAACGTTTCTGGTGTCTTAGGTGTGAGTCCATAGCACAGAATATGTTATACAACGTACATATCTTGCTAGGATTAATATTCAGTTACATGCTCTACGAGATCCTAGTCACCGTAGTATGTTGGGTATAAAGAGGAGACCGCAGCCAAGCCTGCTATTAACCTCTTGCCATATCCGTTTCTATCACAGATCCATTTCTCATAATTTAACTCGGTTGTATGTACTTTATACCCTCTTATTACATACAACACTTGTACAACAATACGTTTGGGTATTGAGAAGGAATCGCACAGCCCAAGTCTGCCAATTAACCTCCTAATGTAACCGACTTCCAAGAGCATCAGAAACCTTTAGAAAAGATAGGAAATTTAGAATCTAGGCATTTGTGTGGGGAACCACTACACTATTGTCTTAGTGCTACCACTTAGCTCATATTTCTCTCAGGAGAGTCGCCACCATGCTGGACGCCTCCATCATAACACCAATCACTTTACTTTGCACTAAATAGTACTTAAATACTTATTGAAATAAATACTTCACATTTGGTGTAGGTAGTCCAAAGTACCGGCAAACGCCACAGACTACTTAACGTCATAACCATGAACTATAAATACTCTTTATCTGTGGTGATCTCTCTGTGGCTTTAATGTTGCCAGCAGCAGATCACCTTATGCTATTAGACTAGTTTGTTACACGTTTCGCTCTAACAATATTAATTTGACTCTGTTACCTGTTTACTTCGCGAACTACACGTCGCGACACTCCCGCCCGAATAGTCTTAGAGCAGGGTTAGTAAGCTACGCGTCCACTCTGCAATTTTCTCCAGAGCTCTGGTGGCCGCGCCTCTTCTTTGTTTAACCTCATTGTTTACTTGAACTATCTTCTCAGGTTCATCCTCTTTCTGACTCAATATTATCTCTCTGTCCGTGCTCTCTGATACATTATCAAAGTCTTCCAACATACTCTTTTCCGTTGGTAATATCGACTCTCTATTTTCTTTCTCATTTTCTGAACTATCTGTTTCTTTTGAATCTATGACTTTCACTTTCAATGGTATCAATTCGTGTACCATTATATTCCGTGGTATCTCACTTTCTCTTTCTGATGCGTTCGCATCGTATTCTATTTCTTCATTGTCCTCCATTTCCAATGGATATAAATGAGTTAAAGATCTTACAAACTCCTTATTTCCAACTTCGACCTTCGCAACTCTGCAAAGTCCGTCAGAACTTTTGACCAATGAAGTAATTTTTCCAACTTTCCATTCTTCTCGATTTTTACTATCTCCCTTTATCTGAATAATTTGTCCTACCTTCGGTATTAATTTTGCCGTGATTCTAGGTTCTTTGACAGAATGTCCATATCGTTCACGCAGACTTTGTAAATATCGATTTGTGAACATGTCCATAAATTCATTGAGGATAACTAATCCTCTTTTCCAAGCCTTAATAAGGTCGGATTTTGTCGTAGTGCCTTGTACTAGAAAGTCTTCGGTTGAACCTTCCATCGTTATGCATTTTCCCATAGTTAAGAAATCAGACGGTTTTAAAATATGTACCAATTCAGAATCGACACAAGTTAATGGTCTTGTATTAACTGTTGCTTCAATTTCTTTTACTAATGTAACCAATTGACTATCCGTCAGCATGTGCTTTTCCAATGTTCTTCTCATACAATTCTTGACTATTCCAATTAACCGTTCATAAAATCCCCCGAACCAGGGAGCTAGTTGGGGTATGAACCTCCAACGAATTTCGTGTTTAATACAATAAGAATTTGATAGTATTTCTGACATAAGCTTAAAATTTGTAGCATTATCTGATGTGATTATTTGTGGCACACCTCTTGTCGATATCATTCTTCTCAAAGCATGAAGTCCTTCTTCTGCTGTGAGATCTTGAACAACCTCTAAATGCACCGCCCTGACCGCTAGGCAAGTGAAAAGTGCTATCCAACGTTTACTTGTTTCGTTTCCATGTTTAATTAGTACAGGGCCCATGTAGTCCAGGCCTGTAAATGTAAACGGTGAAGTGTAATTTACTCTTTCAGTGGGTAACGCAGGGGTTGGTGGTAGCTTGAACGGCCCCCCTCCGTGTTTCTGACATCTAGGACATTTCCTTATAACCTTCTGGACTTGGCGCTTTCCGTGTGGAATCCAAAAGGCTTGACGAATTATAGCGAGTGTATGGTTAACACCTACATGATGATTGTCGCTATGAGTCTGGGTGATAATTTTGTTAGTGTAATCACAATCTTTTGGAATAAGTATTGGATAACGTTGGTCATACGACCAATCCGTATTCTTTAAACGTCCTTTGCAACGTAAAAGTCCGTCTACGTCCAGAAATAGTCCAAGATTAATTTTTAAGCTTGTTTCTTTCCCTTCTAGTTCTCTTGGAAAGTGTTCGGCTTGTAGCTTCTTAAGCTGCTTAATTTTGTCACCCTTTTCTTCACTTATGTCTACATCCATCTTAGTTTGGTTACTTGTACTGTCTTCTTGATTTTCCACACCGAGTGAATTTTCTGTATCCATTTTATATTCTTGTGACTCTTTCGGGAGACCCTCCCCCGCACAAAGAGAAGAAACTTCTTTGATTCCTGACGGCCAGGAATCCGGATGTTGTAATATAAACTGAGGGCCAGTCAGCCATTTTACTCTATCTTCTTTAGAGCTGAAAGGTCTCGTGGCAACATCTGCTGGATTTAGATCCGATGGTACATGTCGTATTATAAGGTTTTTATTCCTTTTAATTTCTTCGACTCTTCTGGCTACGAACGGTGTGAGAAGTTTGTCTGACTTGCACCAGTCGATAACAATTTGACTATCAGTCCATAACGTTTGACTTGTGATGTTAAATTGTAAAAATTGGGATACATATCTGATCAGCCTAGTTCCAATTAATACGCCTAGTAACTCTAACCGTGGTATTTTCAGATTGTCTTGGTCCTTCAAAGGAACTAGCCTTGATTTCCCTAGGACAAACTGTACCTCCTTGCCGTTAACTATGTAGATTACAGCTGCATAGGCCTTCGAAGAAGAGTCTGTGAAGCAGTGAATTTGACAAGTACTTGTAGTAGCGTCACTGAAGTAACATCTGGGCATCGATATGTCTCGAACCTCATCTAATTCTTCACATATCTTTGACCAATCGGTTTTTAGTGTCTCAGAAAATGGTGTATCCCATTTTACCTTTTCCTTCCATAGATTTTGTATGAACAGTTTGCTAGACAACAGTGACGGTACAGCAAATCCACACGGATCATAGATTGACGCTACGACCTTTAAGACGCCTCTTTTTGTAAATTTTGGTTCACTAACAACCTTATCTTTTAGTTGAATTGTGTCTTCCTTCAGTTTCCAGTTTAGTCCAAGAACCTTGATCTTATCCTCTTTGCAAGATTCAGGTACTTGTTTTATAAATTCTTCAGAGTTGGAACTCCAATCTCTAAGATTCATGGATAGTTGGTTGAATATCTCTTTAGAATTCTTATAAAGTTGAAGTGCTTCCTTCACTGTTTTTGTTCCAGTAACGACGTTATCAACGTATATGTCTTTAGTTAATTTCTTAATCTGTTCATTACCTGAACTTTGTAAGTGTAATCTGATTGTTGCATTAAGCAAAAATGGGCTTGATATAACGCCAAATGGAACTCTTGTAAATCTTAAGTGAAGCAGATTATCTTCTGTAGCGGGTTTCTTTGCATCCTTTAACCATAGGAATCGAGTTACATCGCGATCCGGTGTATTAAGTGCAATCTGTAAGAACGCCTTCTCGACGTCTGCACATATACCTATTGGTTGACATCTGAACTTTATAAGTAATCCAGTCAAATCCTCCAACATCATGGGTCCACAATACAAGCATTGATTTAAACTTTTATTGTCTTTTGTTTTAGATGACGCGTCATAGACAATTCTCATAGGCTTGCCAGGTACTTTTACCCCATGGTGTGGAAGATAATGAACAGGATGTCCTACTGTTTGATCTCTCAGATCAGGTGCAATTTCAATTATTCCTTTCATCATTTGATCCTTCAATGTGTCTTCATATGCCAATAATATGGACGTATCTAGCCGCTTCATTAAGTTGACGAGACGACCATAAGCCAATCCAAAATTCAAATTCAGAGCAGGAGGGTACTCAATCCAGGGCCAGGATACGGAGTACCTGTTGTCTACATATTTAGTAGTTTCATTGAACCTCTTTACAGCCTCATCTTCTCGATTTTCCCTCGGAGAATCGGTTATGCCAATGGATTCAAGTTCCCATAAGCTCTTCATGTTAGTCTCGATCAGTGGCAGGTCAGGTTCGTTGAATAACATGTCCACATTAGACTGGAAGTATGTCACCACCGATAGTTCTTGAATAGGACTGGAATCCATTTTCCCGCTTAGTATCCATCCGAAGTCGGACTGTACCATATGCAAATTCTCTTTTAGTTTAATTTTATGTTCTGAGATAAGTGAAAAGTAATAATCATTACCAATCAGAATGTCCACTTGGTCTTGTAGAGAACCATCGTCAGCTAGTTCTGATTTATCCTTCCAGTGGCTGAGGTCCTGATGAGGATATGGGACACTATGTGATATCACTGGTACCACATTAGCAAATAGAGTGATTGTCTTATCTGCTCTTGTCCTCAACTGCACCTTAACCACGGGACTGTCTATTTCTTGAGGAGTTTTTGATCCAAATGTAAATACAGTTAGTGTGCTTTCTTCCTCAAATTTTAGATTAAGATCTTTTGCAGATTTCTGCGTGATGTATGTTCTTTGGCTTCCGGAGTCTAATAGAACTCTGCATGGAAGCTCCTTAGAAAAGTCTCCTACTTTATTGGCAGTAACTACTGCTGTTTGTAGAACGGTGACTCCCTTATCTCTTGTGTACAGGACATTGGTTGTCGTTAACTTATCCTGGTCTACACTTGAGAATTTAACAGGACATAAAGCACGATTATGACCTAATTTATTGCAATGAAAGCACTCCTTTTTATTTCTACATTCTACACGAGAATGTCCTAGTCTAAGACAACTGTAGCATCTATTTTTTAATAGGAATTTTCTTTCCTTTAGTTCCTTGAATTTAGTACATTCTTCGTTGTAGTGTGACTCTTTACAGAAGATACACTGAAGTTTAGACTTCTTCCTAGGTGGCCCCTCCTTTCCCTGGTTTTTTCCAGGATAACTTGCATAATTTTGCACGTTCCTGTTGTTCCTCTGGGAAGCATTCCTCTTATTCTGTTTTGGGTGGTATCGAGCCTTTTCCTGTTTGTTTTCATATTTACTTTTCTGTTGTCTCCTTTGGTCCTCCTTTCTCGTCTGATTTGGATGATCACCTTTCCCAGTAGAGTGAAGTGTCTTTACAGTGTAATATTCCTTCTCATTTAGGTTTTTCTCTTGCGTTAATCTATTTGCATCTTCACGTGCTGAAATGATGATTTCCAAATATTTCCTTATCTCTTCAATCGATTCTTGCTTTATTTTTAATTTCATTTCATATATTATATCTTCTGGAAATTTCTCCATTACCATAAACCTCAAGTGGTTATGGTTAATATTTTCACCCATTGAATCCAAAACTCTCAAATGTTTTTCAATTTCAGTTAAAACTCTTCGACAATCTGATACGGTTTTGTCTGCTGGTTTTATTTTGTAGAGTGAGGAATAGTGTGCATCAACCACTTGAGTTTGTTTCCCATATCGATCTTTCAAAGATTGTATGGCTATGGAATAGTTTTTATTTGTAATATCTAACCCGTCTATCACTCCCTTAGCTTCTCCCTTTAAAGAATTCTTTAGATATAATAACTTGTCAACGTCTGGCAAATTCCGATTGTGAATATTGGAAGTAAATTGGTCCCAAAATTGGTGCCATTCAAGAATGTTACCTTCAAACTGTGGTAACTCCAATTTTGGTAGTTTTCCCGATAATAAATGTTCTTCATTCTTGTTGCTATTTGTCATTGAATTTTCACATTCTTCAATTTTTACTTTAAGTTCACAGCAGTTTTCTTCAGCTTCCAGCTGTATTGCAGAGATGGCAGAGATCTCGTCCACTTGTGGTTCGCTAACAAGTCGAAAATAATTGTTCAGTTCTCTCTCCAATCGTTGCAGAAAGGCATGAAGTTTAGAGGATACCACTCTTCCTTCATGCAAGGTTAAGTCATTTATTTCACTAGCGAGTTTCCTATTTGTATTTCGAGCACATTCGGACAGAGTTTTAATTTTATCACACAGGCCATGAAGAATAACGAGCATGGCTTCCTCCATATTGACGTCCTGTAATATAATATTACACTATCTAGGTACAGCTTTAATTTGTTATACAAATTTAATCATAATGTAACATGTTTCTATTAAAACCACCTATTTTTAAAAATAAGGAATAACAAATTGATGTTTGTATTATTTACTGAAAAAATTCTGATGGCTTATTTAATGGCAAAAACCCATAATTTAATTGTAGTAGATCACACATCATACATACAGGGTAGGTATTAAAAAAATTTCATTACCTACTTTCCTGAAATAGAATTTCAGAAATTCAACTTCCCTTTCAGGAAAACTTATTTACTATCTTGGAAATAATCATCTCCTTTCAGATTTATTTAGGTGTTTTGGATCACCCAGTAAAGGTAAATAAATACCACTTAATACTTTAGGATGCTCATAACAAAAATACTCAATCACAAAGTGCACATAATCAATGGGCACGGTAAGGAAACATCACTCCTGTTGTACAGTGTGTCTTCAGCTAACAGACACTACTATGTGCTTACAAACTACAAACCATAATCTCTCTTAAATCATTTATTTGTATGTATTGATGACACCGCTGCCTAATCAGCAGTGCCTCTGTTCACATAACTTGGGTATGTGGGATTGAGCCCGGAGCCCCATCCTAGACAAATGTTTGTGTATCTGAAGTTCTCATTCACAGTATGTATTGTCTACCAAAATCCTTAGTACCGGCTTAGTCAGTCTAGGACCAAGATGTCCACTCAAGCATTTATATAATGTGAATAAGGTAGCCAGACAGATAAGGATACTCATCCAATGTCAAGATATAGGATTACAAACTATTACTCACTTCCAATGTTGTCTTCAGTCATTAACTTGATTAGAATAGCTATTTCTTTAGCCGTTGGCAGTCTAATATAATCTCCCTTTCTCGGCGACAATTACCTCCAATGACTAACAATTCCGGTCCTGTCGGAAGTGGGTGGAAGGATAAGTGCACAGGTTTTAACACGTAGTTACCTACTTATTTCTTCAAACAACTTATTTAATAATCCCTTTGTTGTATTTAGACGGTTATATGGTGAAGCCTCGTAGGTAGTAGCACAGTCTGTGCTTATTTTTTATTCAAACGCGCCGAAGCTCGAAATGGCGCGGTCCCACAGACAGGCCCTATATACTCGCGCAAGCGCGGGTCATGACCGCTAAAATATGAAGGGATATCGCCGAGAGAGAAGGGAAATTTACTGATTACATGTAAATTTAGGTAATTAACAGAGTATTTACCAATTTCACATATAGTATCCTATGAGCTGAGAACACAAATTCGAAATTGTAATCAACACACATCTTAACTGTACTGACCTTTTTGTTCATTCAAGCACACTTATTTTATTCCCGACGTGGGGTAAATCAATAAGCCGTAGATATTTCGTTCTCACAAAAACTTACAAAATAAAACTTTTGAAAACGCAGGTACGAAAACTTTCGCGCAAACATGGCGGGCGACGAGAATTTATTGTCTCTGTCAAATTTGCTCAACTTCCGGTTTGTGCTTCAAAGTTGCAAACTTTCTTGTTTTCAACTTCCGCCTTAATAAAATCCGTATAGATTTGTGGAGTCGTATCTTTGCATGTTAATGAATACAAATGATCGAATAAATCATAACACGAAATATAAACAACATCACCTAGTTTATTTCACAAAACAAAGAAACTTATCAACTTGCATTAATTAATTTCAACAACAAGTAACGCCATCTAGGTTATTTGTTGCACCGATCCATCGCCTCAGATGTCCAGCGACACTTACTTATTTACCTGTGATAGTTAATCTTAAGATAATTACATTGGAAAATATTCAATATTATCAGAGTCAATATCAGCAAAACGTGTATCAAACCTATTTAACATTTTAGCAAATTTTCATCAACCTTTGATACAGTAGGTTTCACACTGAGCTTTCACAGATGGCAGCACTAGTAAGAACTCTGTATTTTATTTTTTAACCAGTTTTAATCTTGTTTCTATAATTTTGATATTGATTTTTCCTCTCGGATCCCAGCGCCTCCACCATTTCGCCGCGTCGTTCCGCCGCGCCATCCGCGGAACCATGGACGCACGAGCTGGCCAGGCTCATCGTCCCGTTCCCAGACGGCGCAACGCAGCGACGCGGCGGCGAGATTCTTTTTGCAGGAATTGTTGTTGTGGTTAGATAGATTTATGTTGGTGGGATTATTTGTACCTGGGGCTGGTTCCGAGAAGAATCTTCAATATGTTGGGAGGTTTGCTTCGCATTAATCAGCGTTTAGTTCTTACTAGCTCGCACCATAATTCAGCTCGCCATCTGTAGTTAAAATTAAATTGATTCCCACCATTCTATACATTGTAATATAAATACATAAACGTTTCTGGTGTCTTAGGTGTGAGTCCATAGCACAGAATATGTTATACAACGTACATATCTTGCTAGGATTAATATTCAGTTACATGCTCTACGAGATCCTAGTCACCGTAGTATGTTGGGTATAAAGAGGAGACCGCAGCCAAGCCTGCTATTAACCTCTTGCCATATCCGTTTCTATCACAGATCCATTTCTCATAATTTAACTCGGTTGTATGTACTTTATACCCTCTTATTACATACAACACTTGTACAACAATACGTTTGGGTATTGAGAAGGAATCGCACAGCCCAAGTCTGCCAATTAACCTCCTAATGTAACCGACTTCCAAGAGCATCAGAAACCTTTAGAAAAGATAGGAAATTTAGAATCTAGGCATTTGTGTGGGGAACCACTACACTATTGTCTTAGTGCTACCACTTAGCTCATATTTCTCTCAGGAGAGTCGCCACCATGCTGGACGCCTCCATCATAACACCAATCACTTTACTTTGCACTAAATAGTACTTAAATACTTATTGAAATAAATACTTCACATTTGGTGTAGGTAGTCCAAAGTACCGGCAAACGCCACAGACTACTTAACGTCATAACCATGAACTATAAATACTCTTTATCTGTGGTGATCTCTCTGTGGCTTTAATGTTGCCAGCAGCAGATCACCTTATGCTATTATACTAGTTTGTTACACGTTTCGCTCTAACAATATTAATTTGACTCTGTTACCTGTTTACTTCGCGAACTACACGTCGCGACACCATTAGTGAAATCTACGCTAAGGAAGATTCCTCCTACATGCACAAACTTGTTCAACGCAGAAAAATTTACAGCCGCGTTAGAAAAAACGGGGGGAGTGCGAAAATGTTTTTGGCAGCTAAAGAAACCTATCAACTCTACCTCGACTACCTCGCAGGTAGAGACACACAAAACTAGCGTCTCCTCGCAGGAGTACGCAACCCGAAAAAGACCCTCGCAGGGTTGTCAGCATGGGTCATGCTATGTGCAAGGCTGTTGTCAAACTGCACCACCCTCGCAGGGTGGTTATAACTCTCACTATCATGGACATGGCTCTCATTCAGGCGCTCCGAATAATCGGGGGCTTTTTCGTGGACGAGGTTCTTCGAGAAATCAACCCAAGCACCGGAATCAATCCAAATCTGTGCATAAACGAGCACCGTATCCTCCCAACAACAATAGAGACGTCAAACGTCGAAAATATTGACATGATGCAGTTCAAAGCAGGCCGTCTAGCAAATTTTTTAACTCAGTGGGAACAATTTGGAGCTCCAAATGTAATTCTCAGGATGATATCGGGGTATCGCATACCCTTTCGTCAAAGACCTCCAATGATCCATCCAAGGAACATAAAAAAAGGTATGATAGTTCCTTGCTCAGCAGAGATGACCACTGTCATCGACAAAATGAAGGATCAAGGGGTCCTCGAACGAGCACATCTGTCTCCAAGTTTCCTCTCATCAATGTTTTTAGTTCTCAAGAGCGACGGCACTGCTCGGCCCATTTTCAACCTGAGGGCCCTCAATCAATACGTCTTAACGACAAAATTCAAATTAGTGAATGTTTCTCGTGTGCCAGACTTCCTACAAAAAAGAGACTGGCTGTGCAAAATAGATCTCTCGCAAGCGTACTTTCACGTTCGAGTAGCTCGCAGCCACAGAAGATTCCTGCGCCTAGTCTATCGAAAAGAGCTATTGGAAATGACATGTTTACCCTTTGGTCTAAGTACTGCACCCAAGACTTTCGCATCAGTGACGAATTGGATTGCCCAAATGCTCAGAAAACGAGGAATACGAATACTGGTGTATTTGGACGACTTCCTGATTGCTCACCAACGCGAGGAAAGCCTAAGGGAACATGTAAATATTGTCATCCAGACTCTCGAGACGTTAGGCTGGATCATAAATTACGAGAAATCTGTTTTGACTCCGTCGAAAACATTGGCGTATCTGGGCGTTCAGTGGAATGCCTGGACAAATCAGAAGCAACTCCCCAAGGAGAAGCTGACGTCGCTGATTGCCAAGCTGTCCCAAATGCTAGACAAGAAGCATACAATGCTCAAGGAGGTTCAGAGTCTGGTCGGACTTCTGAATTTTGCGAGTTTTACTGTCCCAAGGGGCCGACTCAATTATCGGGCTTTATTGGACCTCCTCAACAAAATGTTGAGATCAGACCAGAGATGGCATCCGATTCCTATTCAAGCCAGGGACAACATAATATGGTGGCTTCAGAACTGCAAACGCCCTTCAGCCATTCATGTACCCCCACCAACCCATTACCTAACAACCGATGCCTCCAATATAGCATGGGGAGCTCGATTAGACAATATGTCGTTAACAGGGTTGTGGGCAGATCACGAAAAACAGTTGCACTGCAACCAGAAAGAAATGCTAGCCATCCTAAAAGTGTTACAAGATCAGTGTCAGCTTCTGCTCCGGAGTACAGTATTAATTCAGTGCGACAACAAAACTGTTATCGCATATCTCCGACACGAAGGAGGCACGAGATCCACTCCACTGATGGATCTAACATACCAAGTTTTCAAAATTTTGGAAGAATACCAAATTCACGTGAATATTTTTCATATTCCCGGGATGTACAACGGTCATGCGGACCATTTATCGAGACTTCGGGTCAATCCGGAATGGCATCTCTTGGCCAAAGCCACAGAGAAAGTGTTTTCCAAATGGGGTATCCCCCTGATAGACCTATTTGCCTCCAGTCGAGCACACGTCGTAGTGAATTATGCGTCTCTGGATCTGAACGATCACCAAGCGTTGTTTCACGACGCGTTCTCCCGACAGTGGAATTTTCAACTGGCGTGGATTTTCCCTCCACCGTACTTGATTCCCAAAGTGCTATCCCATTTGAACAGTGCTCACGGGATATACTTGCTAGTAGTTCCGCACTGGGATCGAGTATATTGGCGGGCAGATCTGAAGGCCCGAGCGTTGGCAGCCCCATACACACTTCGGAATCTCGATCAAGTCCTAATAGACGTGTCGACGGGTCTCCCCCCTACGAGAACACAGGACATGATTCTCGAGGTATGGAAATGTGGGGGTGGGCAGAGACCCTAAAAGATTGGAATGATAACCAAATAAAACTATTGAAGAAGTCTTGGCGGCCTTCCACACTAAAAACTTCTGATGTTGCTTGGAAAAAATGGTTAATCTGGTCTGAGGAACACCAAATTAATCCTCATAATCCTAGCGGTAGAGAAGTAGCCAGATTCCTGTCGGACCTTCATCTGGTTAATAATTTATCATATAATACGATTTTGTTGCACAAATCTGTAATTTCCGCTCTTTGCAATCCAGACATTGCTGGCCAAATTAGTTCTCATATTTTAGTAAAACAGGTTTTAAAATCCATAGCGTTAGAGAAACCAGTTAAATCTAAACCACCAATTTGGAACATAGATAGCCTAGCTGCATACCTAAATAGTTATAATTTTACACACGACAATATTTTCCAAGTGCAAAGACACACTGCAACACTATTACTCTTATGCTCAGGTCGAAGAATTCACGATTTCACTTTATTAAGAACTGATTCGGAGCATTGTATCCAAAGTAGTAACTCTATCACCTTGTGGCCTGTTTTTGGTTCAAAGACTGATTCTTCGGATCACAGGCAATCGGGTTGGAAATTGTTTACTAATCTATATAGTAATAATTTGGATCCAGTTTATTGGATTAATAGAACAATTGAATTGTTAAAAATTCGCAGAGATTCGGCTAAGATCCATAACCTGTTCATTTCCACAAGAGGTGAAGCAAAAGCCGCTTCAAAAACAATAATATCAGGGTGGATTAAAACTCTACTTAAAGATGCGTGTATAACTGCAACACCTGGGAGTTTCCGCTCTGCCGTTGCCTCAAAAAACTGGCTAGACAATTTCCCGTTAGAGGATATTCTCGCGAGAGGAAATTGGAAGTCCCAAAATACTTTTTGTAAATTCTATAAACGGACAGTTCTACCCTCATCTTCAAGTACCTCTATAACTATGTTATTTAATCCTGTTGAGTGATGTTGTTGATTTGATGTTGATTCTGACATTGTGATTAATCAATTATTTAGTTGTTAGTTAGAACAATTAAGTTGAAACAATTATTTAAGTAAATCAAAATCGTGTTAACATAAATATGTGATTATTTAGTTTTCTTTAATAAAAAGGAAAAATACAAGATGTTTTTATCCATACAAACGGATTGACCGTTTGTATGGATAAAAACAATATAACCAGTAATATATTATTTTACTAACAAGTCATTCACATTGGCTTCTGTGTCACCACTCACCACCACCAGGCGATAACAAACAGGTCTCAAATTAAATAAGCTTCGAATAACGGTCAAGTCAAATTAATAGAAGCGTTTTACCTACCAATAAAACGCATATTAATTTACTTACCTTATTCGAAGCTTATGTTTTAAAGTCTGCCTGGTGATTTTCGACTCAATGAGGCAAAATGATGGGGGCTCACTCAGTGCGCCCCCACTCTGCCAGGTGGTGGGGTTAGAAAGAGACGGATACAACAAGAAAGAGACGGATATAGATGGCGGGAAACGTAGTGCCTATCTCAAATTAAATAAGCTTTGAATAAGGTAAGTAAATTAATATGCGTTTTATTGGTAGGTAAAACGCTTCTATTATTGTTTTGAATGTTTCGATAGGGTGACCATGACTTATTGTTAACAGAAAACTTCCCACATATTGTATTAGAAATTATTTCTCAAGGATCCTAAATTAAATTAAAATAAAAAGTCGTATGTTTATTTCTTATCTTGGACTTCCAACCCAAGGATTGAATAAACTTACTTCTTATTGCGTGAAATGGATTTAGTGACAAAATTAAGGCTGCTTTCCGAATTAAGCTGTAATCGCGCTGTCGCGCGCTCACAACCCTGTTTACTAGAATATCATTGGCGCTCACGGTGATATTTATTTGGGGCATGGTCGGTGTAATCGCAAGGTGGCGCATGTCATGACGTCATCTATGGCGATTCAAGGGACATCGTCGATATCGCGCTCACGGTAATTCGGAACGGGTTTATGGACGCTCAAATCGATTACAGTGTAATTCGGAACGCAGCCTAAAAAGTCATTGTCATCTTCTTGTCAGTGTCACTGTCAAACTTTGGCAAACAAATTACCAAGTCAACACGAAACGAAATCCAGTAAAATGTTATAGTTATTCATTCAGTTATATTAGTTATTCAGACAATAGTGATATAATTCCATTCCTCTACAATGGCAGACACGAAGGAAAAGGAGGAGAACCCTTTGGATATAGACGGTAGCAACTTTAACCCCGACACTTACATAGACGTCCTGTTAAAATGTGCAACTTTGAAGC
Source organism: Xestia sexstrigata (assembly GCA_941918905.2). NCBI lineage: Eukaryota > Metazoa > Arthropoda > Insecta > Lepidoptera > Noctuidae > Xestia > Xestia sexstrigata. The sequence goes on from OW799212.2 coordinate 19,680,666, forward strand.
AAGTCATGGATAAAGAGGCTGAAGTGGTCACCCAGAGCCAGTTCCTGCAGTCAGAGATGCAAACGTTAGTGTACGAGAACTATAACAAGTTTATCTCCGCTACAGAAACTGTCCGAAAAATGAGAACAGACTTCAAGATAATGCAAGAAGAAATGAACAAACTGAGCGAAAACATGAACAAAATCACGACATTTAGCGCTCAAATATCAGATTCTCTAAGAGAAAGTGGAAATAACGTCAGCAGATTGTGTGGAACAAGACAACTGTTGGATAAACTTCAGTTCTTATTCCTATTGCCTTCGCAACTGAACAAAGCCATTGAAGAAGGGAGATATGCTGATGCAGTGCATGAATTCACTCACGCACAGAGAGTACTACAAAAGTATGGTAATCAACCTTCATTTCAAAGCATTCAGACAGAATGTTCTGAAATTATTTATGGTTTGAAGAAAACTTTGCGAGAAAGACTGCTTAGTCCTGATACATCAGCATCTGAATTAGCTGAAAGTGTAGGCTTATTGAGACAGCTTCAAGAAACAGACTCTTCCCTCCAGGACATCTTCCTAAGCTGTTCTGAAAGCCGGCTTGACCAGCACCTGCAAGCCCTAAGTGCTATGGTGGAAAGCACTGACATCTTGGAATGGGTTGAAAAGTGTAACAATACCCTTTTAGCAGACTTGGGCATCATTATATCATGTTACCATGACATGTTCCAAGATAAAGACAGTACCAACATTCCAGATTTTGCTGATAAAATTATGTTACAAGTGTTCCATCTTTTTGAGGAAGTTGTGAAGAAGCCAGATAATATTGGAACTGAAATATTGATCAGAGGACTTGATAAATTCTTTAGAAAGTTGCAAGCAATGACTGAGATCATTAATAGTGATACTATGTCCCATAAAGCTATTGATGTGGTGATACAATGCATCAATCATAAGGCCACCATACAGTATCAGTCCATACAATCTCAGTTCAAAGATAGTCTGACTAAAGTGAGACAGTCTTTGGCAAGCAAAGGTACAGATACCACTGACCTGAAGGATATACTGAACTCTCTCCAAATCTACTTGATGCAGAAAGTACAAGCATCATTATTAGATCTCATGGCATTCCTGCAGAACAATCTCTCTTTTGGCCTCAAACCGTGGTGTGCGAAAGCTGTTGCTGACACATGCTGGAAAGTTATTTCAGAGACCATGGTCAACCTGTCAGATATGGTCAAAAAGATGGCCTGTTTACAGACATCAAATAACAACATTCCCTTTGAATTACTGTTAATTTTAGCTAAGTTATGTTTAGAAATGCAAGAGAGTGGAGTGTCTACATTACACACTCACTTACAGAAGCTTTTGGAGGAATCTGCTCCAGGACTAACTGTTGAGAACAAGGACATAAACAGTGCTATGGTGCACCTGTCCACAGCTGCACAAGCTGCCTTGGATTCTGAAGTGGTATTTATTGGACAGACAGCAGCACAAATGTTGAGGGTATCTGTGCTAGCGAGGGATTGGTTGAGAGCCCCCGAGCCGCGAGGACCGCGAGCCGTATGCCGTAGAGTAGTGGAGACATTAGCAAGTGCAGACAGCGCCGCATCACAACTCTTCCCAACTAGCATCAAACCATCAAGCGATTCCAGTCGACGCACTATTTGGTCGCGTGCTCCATCTTCATTCTCGCCTCTAAACAGAATATTTTCAGAAAGAATTGAAGTATTCAGTCCAGCTGGGGCTGACAGAGCTGCTTTATCTAATGGGGCATTGAAGGTAGCCCTGAAGGCGTTAGTCGAGTGCGTAAGACTGCGTACTTTCGGAAAGCATGGCCTCCAACAGTTGCAAGTAGATGTCCATTTCCTCCAACAAAGGTTGTCTTGTATGGGCAATGATGAACGACTGCTAAACGCACTACTAGAAGATGCGCTTGCGTCTGCGCAACTGAGATGCGTAGACCCACAGCTCATGGAACCCAGCATCGTAGATATTATTTGCGAAAGAGGATAAGAATATTAAATTGTAGATTTATATCCGTTATTTTCCAATTTATGTATATTTATGAACATCTGAATGTTGTATTTTAAGTAAAAATAAACAAATGAATAAATTTTAGACAATTTATTTATAACCCATTAATCAAAATTGCATCATCATATTAAAAATAATGATATCATCTACATATATAAAATTTTATGTTAAATGCTTCTAAAACATAAATCTCACAATACGGACTACTCTTTTATATTTTAGCAATTAATTACATTTTACACTGTTAGTCACGAGAGTAGAATAAACATTATTTAAAATTAAAACAACATAATATATTATTACCATTACAAACAGAGAAATTGATATAATTTGGTCCTAGTTCACTATAAATTTTGGGGAGTACCATTGAATGAATACTCGTAGACTATCAAGACACGACACGTTGGTCAACATTTAGGGAAACACTTCGGCTGCTAACATCAAGCATAAACTTCAACTGTGATATATTTGAAGACTATTGAACCTAAACGCGACATCACATGACATAGTATTAACATTAACAGCAGAATATGAAATTGATTTAATGCGATAATACCTATGTATTGTAGCTATGTTTATGGTAAAACAATTGCATATATCTCAACTTCCTAGTGCTGTGGTAAATCCCGAAATCGGGATATTCAGAAAATTTTATTTTCTAGCACAGATACGGGCAAAAATATGAAAAGCCATCCTGATTGGCACTCTCGAGACTTGTTTGCAACATAATTATTAGGAATATCCGTAATTCACGATTTCTCTAAAGGGGCGTCCATTAATTACTCGAGGCTATTTTGGCGATTTTTCATAATGAGATATCGTGAGTTTTGACGTGACCCCTCACCCCCTACCCAATTTATCAAAACGCGTAGTTTAGTATAAATACGGTACTTAATTGTTTAATTATATTTTCAATGAATATTTATTATTAAATATTATTTGAAAATATAATAGAAGTACTGGCTATATTTGGCCATATTTGAGACATATTACCCAGTTTTCTCGCAATTTTAGTTTCTTGCAGAGAAAAAAAAACGTGATATTTGCAGCGACCCCCCGCTCTCCCTCGTGAGGATGGGTGGAGATCTGGCCCGACGCCCTCCCCCCCTAATCGCCTCACGTAGTTAATGGACGCCCCCTAACGCACCCTATGGTATTGAACTACATAACTTTATTTATTTATATTAAATAAAGTATGAACTCCAGAACTACTATCGAAGTCTAAACAATATCCGAGTTGAGGTGCTGTGCTTATTAAATATTTCATAATTAGAAAAATCTGGTACTCAAATTCCTCTAATCCCTTATAATAATGATGAAAACATACTACGAAGCACTAAATAACCCAAACTCCGCGATGGGGAAGCTCAATAATTCATTTTATTTTATAAGCATTGTATAATTACAATTCCATTCAAATCAATATTCAAAACATTTCAATAATAAGCTCATTTGAAACCACCAAACATTACTAATAAACTTCATTATGAACTCTGCTATTCTAATACAAATTTTACAACATAAGTTTGCACCTTCTTGCAATATATTTAGGCTTATCATTTCAAAAACAATCAGATAAAATCATTGAATGGCGAACATTTACAGTTTTACTGAAAATTACAGCGTGCTAACCGATAATGCCAACGAAAATTATTATCCCTAGATTTAATAAAACATAAATATTTACTCTTATACATATATAATATCTAAACTCTAAAACAAATTGACAAAATATATTTATTATTTTAAGTTCTCATTTACATAATTATAGACAAGATCAACGCCTAACTAACCGACTCACGATAAAAATATTGTTTGTTGATGTAACATTTCATCAAACGTGTAAAAATATTTTTATTTACAATGGTCCGTTTGTTACGATTGTGAGCCTTGTGATGCGTGATATTATCTAAACATACTAGCGCTCCCCTTACTAATAACATCCCGAAATCTAAGGGAACTTTCAGTCCAACTTTGAACACGAACCAATCTCTATTATTAAATATTTACTTATTATTTTTTTGCATAAGTTTCCTCATCTTTTCAGGCACGGGCACGCCCCGATGCGCGGGCGTCCGTTTGGGTTTGACGCTGGATTTCGCCTCAGACTTTTCAGGTTTGGGTTTCCTCGTGGCGGCCGGAGTTTTTGTGTCTTTGTCAAGTGATTTCCTTGTTGGTTTCGCTTCACTTTTGTTCGGTTTAGTGTTAGTAGAGGTGCTGCTATCGCTTCGCGCGCTAGACTTCCTCAAAGCTGGAGCTTGTTTTGGTTTCTCGTTTACGCTAGACTTGCGGGGCGCTGGTTTGATCACGGGTTTCTCGTCAGGCGGCGGCGACCGGCGGCGCCGTATCCGCGGCGGCGTGTGCGCCAGTGTGGTGTGGCGCGACAATAGCGCCGCGCTGCTGAACAGCTGCCCGCAGTCGCATCTGTGCTCCACCTCTAACGTTCCTGCGTAAACAAACACAAACATTGTAAAACAGAACATTTAACATTACTGTGTAATTATGGGGTGTCAAATCATTTGAGAAAAATCACAAAATATCGTGTTACTTACTTCGCTTGATTTGTTTCACGGGCGTTGGTTTGTGCTTGGCTATAACCGCTTTCCCCAAAGATTTCCTCTTTGCTATTCCACTCAGAGATTTTCTCTTATCAGCTAAAGTTTTCTTTTGAGTTTTAGGTGTGCGTTCTTGTGCAGGTTTCGTTGGTTTTTCAGGAATGGTTTTTGGGAAAGAGTATTTTACCGTTTCGCTATCGTCAGAGTCCGTTGAAGGTACTGGTTCTAGTTTAGGTGCTTTAGCTACTTGTTTAACAGCTACCGGGTTCGGTTCGACAGCTTTTGGCTTCAGGCGCGGTATTTTTGGCGGATGCTGTAATGATGTTCTTCTTTTCATTAAGTCTTTGGAGTTCGGTCGCTCTATTTGAAGGGAGCTGCGCTTGTTCGCTCTCACTTTCATAAACACTTTCTCCTCAGCTGGTTCCTCCACTTTAAAGTTCGGGTTGAGCATATACCTGACTTCGTCGTCGTCGCTCGATTCCACCGCTGGTTTAGGGTCTTCGGGAACAGGGATAGGAGCTGTAGTCTTAAGACGTTTGCTTGCACTACCCGTAGATTTATCCTTGATGGAAGTTTTCTTTTTAGGTGTTTCTTGGACTTTTACAGCTTCTTTAATTTCAACTTTCTTCATTTTCTCTGGGACTTCTGGTTTGAGTTCTGTTTTTACAACTTCCGTTTCGGAGAAGTCTCTCTTTGCAACAATAACTGGTGATGGTTCAACGGGTTTTATTTCTATTTTCTGTGGTACAGTCTCTATTTCTTTTTCTACTTCTTTTACAACTTCTTGAGGTCTCACTTCAGCTGCTTTCGGTGTTTCTTTAGGTAATTCTATCTTTTCAACAACCTCGATTTTGTGCTCGTCTTCTTTTATATCTTCAATAATAACTAGTTTTGGCGAATCAATGTCTTCAAGTTTTTCTTCAATCTTTGAACTTTCACTTGCGTCTTCAACTGATTCAGCTGTTGCCTCAGATTCTTCAGCAAGCTTAGCTTGCTTCGACTGTCTCTTCTTTCGTTGACAGATAATCGTGTGTTTGTTGAGCGAGTGCTCGTTAGGGAACACCATGTAACAAAGTGAACACTCGTGTATTATGTCTCTGGTTGATAAGGAACTCTTCACACTCTTGTCATCAGACTTTTCTGAACTAGTCTCTACATGTTGCTCCTTGTGTTCGATCAGGTGATGCAGCTTCCTGAACGATTTCTTACAAACCTCGCACTGGTGTAAAGTCACCGGCTTCTCAACGTTGTTTGGTATCACCGTCACTGGCGTAGTTTTCTGTCTGTTTATACCGTCGTGGGTTTCCCTATGCTCCACCAAATGGTGCAGTTTTCTGAATGACTTGTCGCATGGCTCGCAACGGAAGCCAGCGCTAGGGTCTTCGCATAGCTTAGAAGCAATCGGTTCTTTTTCAATCTTTGTGTCAGATTGCTCTGAAGAACTCTTTCGTAAAGATCTCACGGGTGCTGAGCTCGGGTTGTGAATAATCCGATGCTGAACTAGATGATGAAGCTTCCTGAACTCTTTCTTGCAAACCTCACAGCTATATACTGATTTGTTTGTGACAAGAGCTTCCTTTTCTACTTTCTTTGGCTCATCTTTCTTGTGTTGTAATTTATGGCTGACCAAATAGGATAACTGCCTGAATGTTTTGCCGCAGAATTCGCAAACCAGATCACTGCTTTTTGGGAATATTTTAGCCCTTGGTTTTCTAGATTCATGAATTTTTCTATCATCAATCTCCTTTTCTTTCTTTTCAGTTTTCTCTTTGATTGGTGGTGTATCTTCTATGACGATAACATCATCTCTATCGTCTGATTTAGAAACTGAATCTTTGGATTTACGCTTTTTAGGAGTTTCTTTCCTGACAACCAGTGGCTTGTCATCATCGAGGTCCATGTCATCAGATTTACTTCCTTGTGACTTAGAATCTGATTCTTGCGATGGTCTCATTCTTCTGGGGCTCCTCTTGTCCGAACCAGATCGACTTGGCGACGGACCGGTGCAATGTTTCACGTGTTTGAACACAACATTCTCGGTTCTGAATAACTTGTTACAGATTGGACAGACTATGTTCTCATTAATTTTACCCATTGTCCAATTTTCTTTGATGATTTGACCATCGCTGTCCTCGTCATCTTCTTCATCATCAGTAATTGTCACGGTATCGCGTTTTGGGACTTTGGCATCTATTAACCGTGGTTTCTTTTGCGGACTTGACGCTTTATTCTTATCAACTCCTCCATCAGGAAGAGGATATTTTCTCGGACGACCCCTTCCTCTCTTGACAGGAGTACTCTGCTGACTATCGGGAGTTGGAGAGTCAATAATATTCAAGTTTTCTGAATGTTCAAGTAATTCAGCGGCTTTCACCAAATTGTCGATAGCTGAGACGGCATTCTTGTGAGCTACGACGTTGTCGTTACGATTGATCGTCTCTTTCAGCGGATTTTTAATGACTTCTGGAGTGTGTGTATATTTATCCTCAGCTGCTGTGTTAGAGCCAAGAAGATAATATTTCTTCCGCATTGGATATTTAATATTTTTATCTGTTTTTTCATCATCGGTCTTCCTTTTCTTTTTGGGTGACACTTCAAGGCCTAAATCTTTTGGTTCTATCAGCTCTAGTTCAGGTTCTTCAACGGGAGTTAAAACTTGCTTTCTCTGGTGTTTGGTTTTAGTTTTAACTTCTTCTTGTGACTTTGCATCATCTGTAGTATCCAACACATCTGAGTCTAAAGAATCGAGAGTGCTAAGGGTGATGCTGTCTGGTTCGGTGCTTAGTTTTTTGGCAGGTGAAAGTTGTTGACCCTGGATATTTATTGAACTGGGAACAAACTCCATATTATCCATAAATACTACCTTTACTGGTTTATCTTCGATGATAGTTATGGGGCATTCCTTCTGACGTTTGGCTGACAAAGCTGATTGATAAGCTTTTTGTAACTTCGATTGATTTCTGGTAGAAGAATCTTCAGCTGCACCCGATTTGTTTGGAGCGTGCACTTTAGCCGGTTGGATAGGTTGCCGGTTGACATTCTGATATTTATAGGGGATTTTGGGTTTATCGGCACGTCCAAGATCGTTCCTAGAGTAAGTCTTTGGATATGGATCTTTCTCCACAACAGTTTGAATAACATTGTGAGTTTCTTTGTTATCAAAATTCATAGTGAGACAATTCTCATAAGTTATGGAATTTCGTCTCGCGAATTTGTCGAAATCATTTTCTGTGATAATAGAATCTTTTGTAGCAGCATCTGTCTTGGATTTATCATTGTTGGCATAAGTTAGCACTTTTTCTTTAGGTAGTAACTTAGCTGCTACATTCTTCTTATTTACATCAATATCTCCTGTAATAGGCTCATGCTCTATTATTTCGTCCTCTGAGTCAACCTCTATTACACTTTCTTTGATCTTTTGAGTTTTATTTGGAAATGGTAGGAGATTCGGTATTTTAGTAGTTTTGATAGGAACTGGCGGTTTTTCTTTTTCCGCTTTGGAAAAGGATTTAGGTTTAGGTTCAGATAAAGGTACTACCGGTAATTCGTGGGGAGGTCTTTCAATAAACGGAATACCGTGTAATTCGTTCATCTTCATCTCTATTTCATCAAGTGTGGCTTGGTCTGTTGGTTGGTAGTTTGTTGGAAATTTACCGGTTGGAGGATTCGAATCTATAGCCGAGGCCTGGTTGGGTTCTTGACCCGGTTTTGAAGGCCCTACTGTTCTGTGTATCATTCCTTCAATAGTTTTATCAATCAAGTCTTGGTAGTTAACTTCTGTTATTTGCGCTTCCTTCTTTTGATTGATCACAGATGCGGCTTGTGATACCTCTTCATTTTGAATGTCATTTGCTACATCCTGCTTGATAGGATCTTTTTCAGCCTCTGCCTCCGATGTTTCGGTAACAGTCTCATCCTTCAGAGGAATTTTTACTTCTTCTTCTTTGCCTTCCTGAGTATCATTATCTTTATTTTGAGTTATGCTAGCTTTGCTCACAAAAGCAGTTTCGTTTTTAATAGCTTTGCTGCCTTCTTGAGTTTTCGCTAAAGCTGCTGCATTGCTCGACTGCTGCCTTTGACTGTCAATTTTCTGGAGAACATCTCTTCTGTTGAGATCATTGGAATTTTTCAGTTGATTGCTACTAGTAGAAGGCACGGCAGGCGTGCAGACCGTAACTCTATTCTTTAACTTGGTTAAGAAGTCTTTTCTGTGAGTAGCTGTCCATTTTCCAAAAGGCACCTCTTTTTTGCTACCGTCTGCTTCTTCTGAATCATCATCATCCCCTTCATTTCTTCTTTCATTATTCGGAAGACTGTCTGGTGACGTACTACTGACATCTTGTGTGCCTGAGCAAGAAGGCTGTTCTAGTTTTGGCACTGGACTTACTTTTAAATCTTTTATTTTCATTTCGTCAGCAGTTTCATTTGGTGTAACCTTTATTTCCTGCTTTTCAACCTCTTCGGTAGTCACTTGAGCTTTTAATTCAGAAGATCCAGGTACTTCTTGGGTAACTGGTTTTTGATCCTTTACTTCATTGCCAGATACATTGTCAATGCTAACTGAACCTTTTCCAGAAGCTTCCACTTTTACATTGGCGGTCCTGTCAACTTCCATAGGCACTACATTGGATTGAGATCCAGCTAATGGAATAGGCTTTTTAGATTTCTTTTTAGGAGATTTTTCAATTTCATTAATTTCTTTCTTGAGTACTGACGTTTCTGTTTTAGGAACTGAAGGAGTAATATGAATTGGTTTCTTATCGGCCTCTGCTTCAACTTTTGGTTTATATTGATTTTTGACAGATTTTAGTGGTCTTTGGGATTCTTCTGGTGTTGGCTGTGGTTTTGGTGGTTTTTTATTCACAACATCTTTAGCAATATATTTTAAAGCAGCACCTGTTTCTTTAGAAGATTCAGGTTTCAAATCAACTTTTCCTTCTATGGCGTCCATGGCTGTAGAAGGCTTTATCGTCGTTGAAATTTCGTTGTTAGTAGGTTTGGTTGTTTCCTTCTTAGTTTCTGGTTTTGCAATTGGTATTTTTGATTGATTGTTCTTTACAACGTCGCCTAAGGGAGATGCCCCATCTTTTTTTGTATGTCCTTTGTTCGTATCAAGAGTTACTGCCGACGTTGAATTGGCTTGCATATTTTTAGATTCTGTTATTTTATTGTCTTGAGCACTTTCTTTAATTTTTGATTTTTCGTCGTTCTTTATTGGAACATTTGATTCAACTTTCTCGCTTTCTGGATCATTGTTTGCATTTTTTTCATCTTTTGAAACATTTATATTAATTGCTGATGTTGATTCTTCAAATTTGGTATCATCTAATTCACTATCATCAATAATAATAATATCATCATTTTCTTGGTCTGTTATATCGTAAATAATTTCTTCAACTTTGGTCTCATCTTGACTATCACATTGAGTATTGTCTTTAACTATTGCCTTATCAGTTACATCAATTTCAACATCTTTATTAATTACTTGAATAGGCTCAGAAATAACTTCAGCTTGTTTTATTTGTTTATCTTTCACCTTTGCCAGGTTATCACTGTCGGGTTTAATAAGCACTGCAGGTTTTGCCCCACTTAGATCGTCTACAGTTTCGGCAACTGTTTCTACAATCATAAGGTCTTCTCCTGTACTTTCTTTTTCAACGTTTTTTATATTAACACTCTTTTCTTCTTTTTTCTCTTTATTTACAATATCACTCTGCACATTCTCGTTAAATATTGCTTTTTCTTTAGTTACTTTTTCAGTTGAATCAATGACATTGTCTTGTTCAATTGGAACTGAAGTGTCATTAGTCATAGTTTTTTTTTCCAAAACTTCATCACTACTTGGTTTCAATGGTTCTGGCTTATCAGTACCAATATTCTTTATTTCTATGGCTTCTTTCTCAGTTTCTTCAGCTACAATATCTTTTTCAACTGATTTATCAATTACTAACTCTTTTTCAGGACTTGTTATCTCATTAGTTTTATTGTCATCATCTTTAGTTTTTGTTTCAGGTGCTCTTTGCTTACTATTTTCAGTATGTACTTCTATTGTTTTCTTGACATTATCTGAATGCCTGTTAGGATGCAGCTGCTGTTCAACCATTGTTTTAGTTAATGGAATGGGCTCTTTATTTGGTGTTGAGTGGTATGTCATGGGTGTGAAACTGCCTATGACTGGAGATTTTCGTGAGTCACTGAACTTCATCATTTTTCCGTTTATGTTGAATTCAGATTTACCATCAGGTGATGATTCTTTATTTACTTCAAGTTCGACTTCAGTAATCTTAGTTGTCAAAATTGGTTCTTTTCTTGGTGTTTTAATTTTTCTTTCAGCAACTTTGTTGCAAGCAGGCTCACTTATGACTTTATTTATTTCCTTTATAGGCACATGTGATGATATTTTCTTATCAGCCATCTTCCCCTCTTTTGCAGGCTGTAAAATAAAATGGCATAACAAATATGATTGGCAGATTCTAGTAGTAAAGTTATTGAAAAACTTTAACATAAATGGTCTAACATCAAGAACAATTCCTTACCACTTCTTTAGGTACTTCTATTTCTATTTCTTCGTAAACTTCTAAATTACCCTCCGCATTTTCACTGAAATACATTCAATCAATATTACTCTTTTGCCTTCACTATTAAAAATGCAGAACATGTTGAACCATCAGATAGCCTATACATACTATAATATTAAATAAACAGATTTCTTTGATTGGTCAGCAAATTAGCACCTATGTTTAGGTAAAATTTAGGTGCAATAGGAGTCAGATGCCTTGTACTGAGATTTACTAAATATAATGATTATCTCATCATGGAAAAAACGGTTCTCTATGAGTGCTTAGGAATTAATTTAAATTCTTAGTGAATTCTGATGAAAGTGGTATGTTGTTATTAAGTTTTGCAAATAGGAGACTATTGCTGTATTGTGTGACCATATTTCCGGTTCATCTTAATAATCCTTAAATGACCCATCACTAGCCTAGGCTAGTGATTGAAAGTGTATCCGCTGACTATGGGGATTTGGGATTGTATACCATAAAAATAAAAATAACAAGTGAAAAGGAGATTTCCTATGCACCTCCGTCTATCAGTTTGGGACTAGATATAGGTTAACATATAAAGGGCGTCAGACAGAAACTTTATTTGATGTCCAGGAGACATCTAATAGAGTTTTATAACTAATATTTTCGAGAAGCACGGCAATATTTTCAGGCGACGCTTGGGGTCCTATATCCAGCAATGAACATTATTTGGTTATTATGATGATGACATTTTTTGGTCGTACTTTTTTTCGTCATTTGTTAATTAATAACGTCTATAAAAACCTACTTGCAATCTAGTGTGCAATATGAAGTTATAATTTCATGTACTACTTGCATACATGAATGATAATAGCTATTTTAACACTAGTATAATTTTACAGCTACTTTAATGATACATAACTTATATTTTATTTTAGTAGAGCATTATTTAGCTCACTTTAGCGATGAATCAAAAGAACTTGGACATTATTGGGAGAGACATTTCCCCAGAAGTGGAATGATGAAGGCTAACACTAACGGTTGTGCATTTATATTACAGCTTCTCTTTTCTACTGCTTTTTTAAAATCTGTATTTAAAGAAGCCTGTTTGCTAGGTTCAAATTTTTTTAAATAAAAACTTGCCATTGTTGGTCTGCTATTTTAGTGGATTAAAGCTATATTTGGCAGTGTCGGGTTGGGCTCACGTTTATATCAAGAAACTAATATAAACAACTTTAGGAAATGGCACAGCTAGGAGATACAAAACTGGTAACAAAAGTATTTTTAGCACAAAATGTTCAACTCAAATACAAAAGATGCCTTTCAAGTTCATGTATTCTGTTACTACAAGAAAAATGGGCTTACAACATCTGAAAACCTGTTCAAGATGTTTGTTTTCAAATTTCATGTCAAGTTTTGTTTACCTGTTGATATTTATGTCAACCAAGACCTCAACAACTATGAATACAACAATATTTTTCTTTTAACTGTGCAATAGCTTGGATTTGTCTGTTATGTTGTACATGTTTTCTCTGATAAATAAATGCTGTGGTGACCTGGGAAATGTGATATTTAGGCAACGGCATTGCAGGCTTGTGCCCATTTTCATGTACACTAGGCTACACAAGCATTAATGTAAGTTTCCAAAAATTTGACTCATTTGTCTATTGAAATAATTTGCCTCAGAAAGAATGCACATATTATTTAGAATCAGTAGTAAGATGCAATGTATAATATGAATAGATGCTAGCATTCGTAACAGTGAAAGCAAAGGAACATCTACTTCTAATTAGGTCAAATCATGTTTATGTTATAGATACACCTACAACAGTTTATTTATAGAAAAAAAAGTGAATGTTTACACTAAGAAGTAAGTATTCTGCTAAACTTGATCTTACAAAATGAGATTGGAGATACAAATTCTTATTTTATAATAACAAAATAATGAGTCACAGTTGTAAACAAAGTCAGACATATTTATTATCTGCTATTAATCTGCTTTTGAAACACCTGATAACTTTTAGTTCTATGGTATTGCAGTATCGGGCAGATCATTTATAACAAATTATTTTATTTGAGAATAATCTTGGTAGCCAATAGTAAGACTTTAGTGCTAACATACACATTCAATTCTGATTTCTAGTGTTGGAATACTAGGTAGGCAGTAGTGGAAAATGTATTGCTTATAAAGTAAATAGACTCACCGCACTTTCAGGAACTTAAAGCTGGTTTGCTGCTGATCATCATCAATTATCTGAACAGCGGCCAGCTCCTCCTGACCTTCCTTCCTATACAAGTACAGTCCATTACCAATATCTATCGCATCTACGTTTTTACCATCAATCTGTAGCACCACTTCTGTATCTTTACTAGCTATGTCTGTCTCCTCATTTATCAAGGTGGACTCTATCATATTCTCATCAGACTTAAACTCCAATTCATCTGGCTGCTTGAGTTCCGAATTAGACTTTTCATCATCAACATTGTCATCAATCACCAGCTCATCGCCATCATAAGAATTGTCATTATCATCAAATATGTCAACACCGCCTGATAAAATGTTTGCTGCCTCAATCTGTTTACCAATTTTGTAGCTTTCTAGCATATCACTTTTCTTTCCAATTGGTGACAGATTTGATATCAGGTCATCGGCGTTCGTCATGGTCCCTTCGGAGTCAGTGGTGGTACTAGCCAGCGACACATCTTTTATAGAAGAAATGTCGAATGTTGAATCAACAGAGTCAACTTCTGACAGAGAAAAGTACTTGGAGGAGCTCTCGTTGGCTGTCATGAAGGACTCACTCGGCGGGGACGTGGTGTCGAGCGTGGAGTCCCGCGAGCCCCCCGCTTCTCCCCGCAAGTGGCTCAACCTATCCATTGGCAAACTTCATCTGCTGCGACAACAGGAAAACGACAATTTAGTAACAATGCACGATATAATCACAGAGCGAATCCACTTTATCGATTATAAGAAAGCTAATGAAAACATTTGAAGGTTGGTCGATTAATTAGCACCTAGGTCAATAGCAAAGAACAGTGAAACTTTTAGAACAAACGTTAATGATACTGTGACACTTTCCATAAAATTTTAATAAATCACATCATACCAAGTTATTATTTTATGAAATAGATCTCAGATAAAAGTCTTGAATAGAATTTGTGTATTAAATTAATTGTAGAAGTTATAGTAACAATTTTATTACAATTTTGTTAAAATAACACAACACATCAAAAGATTAAAGATGGACGCCAAATAGCAATGTTGCCGTTATTTTGCATGTCATTATGTTGATAAAAAATGGCAAAACAATATTCCTAACACGATTTATCCGATGTTTTTGAAATCAAATCTTGTATAGACATATTACTGTTATCTAAAACTCAGAAATAAACTACAATCATCTAATATTTTGCATTATACGCTTCAATTTTTGTGAAATAATTTAGCATTTTTATGTTGGCAACAATTTTATTCCATAATGGATGCTGCTGATAATGCAAAATACCTATCGCTTGGCAATGTCAATGACCGCCGCTGTTATGAAAGTATTGCAATTGATATTTATCAAAAAATGCGAAACTGTGCGCAGCAAAAAATATTAATAAGATAGCTAAGTTCTTTTTGCGTTTAGAACAGCTCGATTTGAATCATATTTGGATAAACCTTGTTTTACAGATGCAAATGCATTTAAGTAGAAAATCGAATTTCCCGCTTCATTTCTCTAACAAATAACAATAATTATTACCGGATAGAAAACAAGTTTGCTTTGAAAATAATTATGTAAGCCTTGTCGGAAAAATGAGAAATGGCAAAAGTAACATTGTTATTTTTTATTCTAGGACTTTCATTGAATTTATTACGAAAATAAACAGTCGGATAATAAACGGACTGCCCGCTTCAGTTCAAGTAACTCAATAACACAGATTCTCAATAAACGCACCGCAGCACCGTTTCGGAAAGTGTATTGCGGAAGTATGTGTTTTGCGCCTTTGTTAAGGTGGAAGCTCCAGGGTAGCCCGCGAAATTCAAATTTTCTTACGTTTTTTTGAATTTGTAGGCCAGTGCTAGGTTGTATGTCGATTAAAATATTGCTCGCGACTGTAAGACGTATGTAGTTATAGAATGGGGTAGATGACACCCCAATCAATTGAGATACTTTTTAAGAGCTGTCAAAACGCGGTTCTCGCATAGGTTTTGTATGGCAATAGCTAACTGTGACGTCACTGTTTATTCAACTTAGTGACTCAAGTATTTATTGATTTCAAAGCAACAAAAAATCGAATTTGGCAATTAATTGAAAATAAATCGGGTTTTCAGGCCCAAAATAAAGTGTTTTTTTAGAGATAGGCGTCTGGGAATTTTTGTTTATGGTGTCATCTACCCTATTATCAATACAACCATCCAAGCTCATAAGGTGCAGGAATTACTTTTTCAAGGTCAAAGTCATTGCTGCACCTCTAAGTGAATTTCGCGGGCCACCCTGGAGCATCCACCTTAAATAAGATTAATAAAATCATAAAATTGGTACATTTCCTTATACTTTTGTCATTCTGTGTTTGTAATAAGGAAGGTTTGTAACTTTTCAAATTCTATAGATACACGTTGTACTTCCGTGGCATACTGTCAACCACAGAGCATCTATATATACAGGCTGTCAACAGTGTCAACTTGTCAATGTCAAGTAGTCAAGTTAGTTAGTGTCAAAGTCAAAATCAAAAATCAAAAACGTTATTTTTGGAAGTTGGCTGTTGATCTGTGCTTCTAATCTGATTTATTGTTTATTCATTATTTTATTGACATAAAATAATAAAACCTTCTCAAAAAGTGAATAATGGCGCCCCGAGAAACTCCAAAACCCACGACGAAGGTGCAACGCACCGTGAAAGATATGCCAGCCAAAGGCCGGGCGTCACCAGTTGGGGCGATCAAAAAGCCCATTCAGGTTAAAAAGACAGTGGATAAAACTCCCCTGAAAAGTAAGTAACCTTTTGCCTTCCACGAGATAAATTCCACGATTTAAAAAAACTCCCATACGACTGACAAATTCCCTCATTTCCATTACTTGTTGTTTATTAACATCTGTCGAAAACTCTTCATTGGGTCACCACAGTTGACAACCAAGAGGGGCAAGAGCGACTGCGATAAAAATTTGCGTGCGTGCCGCACGATTCTAAAGCCAACCCGAGAAAACTGATATCAATGGTGACCTATCTAATAGGAACACCTTTGCTCAACTCTTTGGTGATTACAGGTGTGATGATTTCATGTCTATGCTCTTTTATTTATGAAAACTTACATTCTTTCCAGTAAACAACACTACCGAAGCAAGAGCAACAAGACAACGGACTAGCACAGTCCCGAAAGTCCAAACTCCCAAACCGAAGGACAACAGATCAGTTCCTGTACCTAGCAGTGTGACCAAGAGCGGGAAGAAGCCTTCCTGGAAACGACGCCCCAAGCCTGCCCATTCTGGAGTACCAATCCCGGAGAAGATGAGGTTGTTACTGGAGAAGCAGTTTAAGGAATCTGAATTTGCTCTATAGACATGTCTATAATGGTTTCTTACAGTTTTACTAGGTCCTAGAACCATGATTTGGTTTGCCTGACATTATTATACTAATTTACTTGTTATAGCAGCTCTAGATGGTGTCTTTTAGCATGGCAATAGTGGCAAAAGCAGTATTAATAATCCTTTCTCTAATCCCTACATGAACCAAAACAACATGTAATGGTTACCTTCGCTAAATGCTGATTTGGCATACATTTATATTGATTCAGGACATTAAAAGACTTTGAAATGAAGAATATCAATAAAAGTAGGTGGGTCATTGACCACTATTGCCCTACAAACACAACTATACAAGTATTTAACTGAAAGTTTAGGGGACCATGTCCAGCAAGTGGCATTTGGTTAAAACTGAGCACCTAAAAAGTAGATCATGTTTTAAGAATTATTAAATTTCTTTTAGTACTTAGATAATATTAATTATGCCGAATTTCACTAACACAAAGCACCATTTTAATAAAATGCACTGCTGGATTTTCAACAGCTAAAATTAAATTCCATAACTGCAATAATATTTAGGCATTTACGAGTCTAGAGGTGTTACTGTAAATTGATACTTATTAGTTTTTAATTACTTGACATTTCGATTGTTTTCTTTAATATTTAAAATGCTTTTAGATTATGTCTTCATAATAATATGAATGAATCTAATATAATCTTTATATTTCAAGACAGGGCTTTTCAGTATTGAAAAAGTTATGAATATTGTGTACTAGCTATTGACAGTTTCAAGGGATTTTTTGTTCTATTTATGACATGTAATTACACATTACTAAGATATTATGAAAGTAAAATGTAATTACAAATGTAACTACAAACATTATGATCACTATGAATTACTTATTGGGAAAAAAAACTGGTAACAGCTGTATTTGTTTACTTTAAAAAGGTAGGTTATAATGCTTGCTTTAAACTTTCACATCATGTGATTTTGAAATGGTTTACTGCAATTTTTAGGATCGAAAAATTGCTGGTACTGTATCATATGTTATGTAGATACGGTCTAGTTTGTTTCTAATGAATAATGTATCATTATTAACTTGAGAGGCAAACTAGTCTAAAGGTGCATTAACACACAAGTTACTTGTTGTAGAGCAACATTTTGCAACATGTTAAACATACGAACATAAGTTTAGTAACTTTTGTTATACATAGTTGCCCAATAACACTTGCAAATGTTGCTAGTTGTGTGGATGCACCTTTACTCAAAAGTTTAAAAAATACTTTAGAATTAGAACAAGAGTTGTGCCAAAATTAGAACATAAGACAAAATAAAAGAAAGTTTTCTAGGATTCAAATTACATAAAAAATAAATTATGAATCAATAAAAGCTCATCATGCTTTTAAACATACCTACTACTCTGAAATTAAGAGGGATTTTAATAAAATTTTATTATAATATCTCACTGAATAAGTTGCTATTATTGAGTACCTGGCTACTACATAACGGATTTATTATTACTCTTAGTTATAACTATACTTATTGCTAATTATTTGTAAGACTTTATGATAATAAATGTACCTATATTATGTAACTCGTGTTTTTTTTTATTATAATAATTTAGTTGTCCAATCAAAGCCCTTACTCTAGTCTAGAAGATTCTCAAGCATGAAATTCATTTTTTTACTCATATTTTATCAATGAATGATAGCTGATGATTACACATTGATCTTCAACCCAAAATAAATCTAGATCCATGCATCTCCCGCGCTGGTCCCGCATGGTTATCCCAGTCTTTCACACAGACGAAGTCTGTGTCCCGGCAGGCCAGCAGTGGGACATTGTAGGCTTAATCATCGTGCTTGAATATAGGCCTTTTGCAACAGTCGTTAAACAGCAAACATACGTCTACGCCGGTCACGATGGTTCTTCTATCAACCTACAGATGGAGTTGCCCTCGCCTACCTACTTAAATTGTAAAGAAACTTTAAAATTATCATCTAGCCTGCAGAGACGAATAAGGGTGGAAGGACACGAATGGACAAATGGTTCCTACGTGTTCAGTACATCATTCATTCTACATCATTCGAACTTGTCAGAAATTTTGCATCGGCAATTAAAAAAAAAAGCACCCGTTTCCTTCAAAAGTGCAATCAAATTATATGTCTAATATATAATATAATTTGTTGTTTTGTTGTTGGTTCGGAACCAAGTACCTACCTACCTCTTTGCGTGTCGATAGACTCAAATAATACCCGATCAGTATGTTGCCACCTGCACAGCTCTGTCGTTGGCTTCGTTTAAATCCTGGAAGGTGCAGGACGGGCAAGAAATGAGGTGGGGCATATTCTGCAGAGAGGCTCCACACTGACATTGTATAATATGGGACGGGTCGTCAGATTTGGCCAGATTATTTCTACAGCGACCAGCCCGCATACGGTTAAGAGATTTCCAGATTAGCCACTTTCACCCCGTAGTGCACTATTTTTTTTGGGTTTCTATTGTGAAATTCTTAATGATGCTGATGTACCTACTCCAGTGCCTACTGGCGAAACGTAAGGTGTATAAGTTCCTATAATAGTGCACTCAGTACCTACTACAGGAACCTATACACTTCTGCCTATCCCTCCACGGAAAACGGGCGCAATAATTTTGTAGTAAACCGCCCGGTCGACCGACCGTCTTCGGTGGTAGGTGTAAGGGCCTATCTACCTCAAATGGCTTAGCATGATCCTCCGTTACGCCTAAAATACTGCAGCATTAATTTTGAATTAAATGTATGGTAAAGTTGAGGATTAATGTTAAGTCCTATGCTTGGCGAAAACACGTTTCCATAAAATTTTCTCGATAGAAAAAATACCAAAGTTACTACTAAACTGAACAACAAACCGCTGGCAATCATAAAATACTTCAAATTAGATCATGAAACTTTTTATTCTAACTGAACTAGATATAAAGCAGGTCTTATGTTATTTATTTTTTTAGTTCAATCAATAGATTTTTTGTAAATCCCAAAAAACCACTCATTTCGCACTATTCGGCCCGCAGTGACTGATGTAACAACCACTTTGTAGTGCAAGCTGATTAGAACTTTATTCTAACAAAATTTCAAACGAAGTTTGAACCACCACAAATACAGTTGCTAATTTTAGGGTTAGACAGGGCCTTAATAATATAGTTGGTGTGAAGTGGTACGGAAAGTCTAGTCTAGCTAGATGACCTATGTGCGGCCAACGCACCTGCGCTTAACCTTGATATCGTTTAACGTAAATCGATCGATGCATTGCAGGGGAAGTATATTTAGCCTTATCTTAGTTACCTACCTACCTGTACGTATATTAGGTAGGTGCCCAGATAGGTACAAGGTGTAGGTAACATTAAAATGAAAACCTGAAAAAGAATAGGTACCTAGGTATTACTTACTTATTAAGTACCTATACAGTATAGTACCTAGGTACCTATAGTAAGCATATTAGGTGGAAAGCTGTAATTTTGTATATCAAATAAGCCGACAAAGTGGTAAAAAAAAATTTTGAAAAAAAAAAAATTGTGTAGGTAGCTCCCCTACATGTGAAGGACTTTTTTTTCGTCATCTACCCCATCGTGTGTGCCATCAATTACCTGACCGGATTACCTTTACCGGATTTATTCGTTGGTAATTAGCTAAGAAAAATTAGCGATTTTGGCGTTATCTCTGTCGAGACTTTTTCGCGTAGGTCTTTTAAAATGACTTATGGGTTGCGGATTGCTCTATTTACGAAATATTAAACTTTAAAGTGCTAATTCTTGTTCCAGAGCTTAGGGCGGCTAAGATCGCGCGGAGGCGCTTCGCCGGGGGGAAACTCCGCTGTCGCGACAAATTGTCGCTCAGCGGACAGACTTCCGGCGGGATCTCATGGCGACATGGAGAGAGCGACTGTCGCAACCCCGTGCAGGGCACGCCACGATAGTGGCGATAAGTCCCCTCTTTGAGGAGTGGCTGGAGAGACGCCACGGCGTCCTCACCTTCCGCCTGACGCAGCCTAGATCCACCACCGGACACGGTGTTTTCGGGAGGTTCCTGCACCGAATCGGGCGGGAGGAAACGCCCGGGTGTTTCCATTGCGAGGATCGACCGGAGGACACGGTGGAGGTGTGCCCCGCGTGGGCGGAGCACCGCCGTGTCCTCGAAGCGGCGATTGGCGGCGGCGACCTCTCGCGTCCGGCCCTGGTGCAAGCCATGGTCCGGAGCGAGAAGGAATGGGACGCCGTCACCTCCTTCTGCGAAGCAGTAATGCTAGAGAAGGAGGTGGCGGAACGTGAGAGGGAGAGAACCTCACAGCGTCCCGGCCGCCGCGGGAGACGCCCCGGGCGTCGGGGGCCACCACGTGGCCCCCGGCCACCGTAGGCGCGGGCCTGTGGACGGTGGGCTATGGGCTAGCTCGCCGTCCATCCGTCTCATGACGACAGGCCGTGTCGACGGCGCGTTCGTGTTCCACGCGCGCCTCAAAGAGAGTCAGCAATAGGAAGGGGTCCGCAAGGACCGATGCCTGCCGGGGTTGCGGGACTGTTCGAAAGAGATACCGTGACCCCGGAACACAAAGGGCGATGAAGGAACATGGATGGGTTTTAGTCAGTAAAAGTCTGACACTCCCTCCTGGTCCGCCCAGAGCGGGAGAAGTCATTTGATGATTTCCCATCCGAAAAAAAAAAAAAAAAAAAAAAATTGCGGCTAAGATAACTTTATTAGTTAGCAGTAATAGTCGTTGAACTTGGGTGTTGGATAATTTTGTACCAAATACAAAATCGTTCAGTATTGTGATAACGGGTTACTTACTCTACTACGGAACCCAATCAACACAACCCCGGGGCTTGACACGCACTTGGCCGGTTTTTTTTAATTGAAAGTAAAACAAATGCTGACAATCACCCAAAACGCCCGCCCTTCACCACTTCCTAGTTCCTAATGTTTTAAGAAGTGAGGAAGTGAGAAGTGGCGGAACAAACCCCTCTCAGCGCTATGGGATGGGACCAATCGTGAAATGCCATTCTACCTTTGAATACAATTCATCATCATCAGCCTATTATTGTTCCCACTGCTGGGACACAGGCATCCTTTCTATGAGAGGGAAAGGGCTATAATCCACCACGCGGGCCCAGTGCGGATTGGAAGATGTCACATGTCTTCGAATTTTTTGGTTCTAGACATGCCGGTTTCCTCACGATGTTTTTCTTCACCGTTTTGAGAGCAGTGGTGATGAAATAAAATACACAAATTATTGCGCCTGCCTAAGTTCGAACCCTACTGTTCGTAAGTCGGGGCCGGCCGCCACCACTGGGCCACCGCTCTACTCTGACTGAACACAATTACATCGATTCATTCAAGGATAAAGTACCTCGTTCTTAGTAGATAGGTACAGTCGTGTTCTTTTCCGCCTGATCAGTTTAATTTTTTTTCGCTTAAATCATGCGGAGGCGCCGAGTCATGCCCCCTTAAAGTTTAGGCCTATTAGGAAAGCGTCAACTTTGGCGTGCAAAATAACAATAACTCTCGATTGGCGTGCGTCGTCAGTGCGCTCGGCCGATCGGTATCTTTTCATTCATTATTTCTATACAAAGTCAACGGGGCGGGGCTAGAGAGCGTTTCTATGTTGTAAGTGCAAGCAAAAATTAGCTTAGTGGTGATCAGGCGGGAGTGTCCTTGATGGTACCTATGTAGGAGCAAAAGATTATTGGGTTTTCTTACAAATAAATTCATTGCACGTTCAATACGGTTGCATTATGCTAAGCTGTTTATTGTAAGTTGTAGCATGTTTATTTTGGTGCAATGGTCTTTGTGTGCGGTGTCCGGTCATCGGGCTAGTGATCGCTTGCAGAAGACATAACATCACGCCTGTAATATAATCCACGAAGGATTAGGCTGTAGGCAGAGGTGTAGGTACCTAAAAGTATGACCAGTAGATACCGCGCCGTATTACACACTTACACCTAGGAACTTATATTGTTCATCCTTGCCAGAGTCACAAGAATAGGCGAGACGACAAAAAAAAACTAATTAGTCCGTCAGTTAGATTATCAGAAAATATTTGACCCGTGTTTTTTTTCTTTTGTTGCGTAAATCAAAATTGACAAAGTTAGGCCGCTTTTAAAATTCTCAATACGTCACGCCTAGGTATAATTTTTAGCTAGTTCTGACGTCACGAGCCACCACTCCCGAGTTTTGATGTTTACTTTTTATCTTTGTCAATATTCATTGATGTACAAAAACAAAAAATACGTGTCCATTCATTTCCAATACTCCAACTGACGGACTGAATAGATTTGCAATTTTTTGATACTGTCGTCATGCCTATTGCATCTTTTGGGTTGGTTCTAGACCTATTACTATCTGTACGATGCTCTTCAGTCCCAAATGATCCCGAATATGGTATGTTGTCAATAAAGCTTCTAAATAATGTTTTTCTTTATCCAGTACTTAACTGACCGCCTACGGTAGACAAATCACCTGAAATGTTAGGGGTTTCTAGGACTTCTAGGGTCGATTAAGTCAGACAACCAACTACTTAGATCGAATATGTGCTTAACAAAGAGAATGTATTTTATAATGCGCATTAAAATAAAGTAGGTACTTATGTATACTACTACTACTACGACTACGACACCACACGGTACACTCAGTGTATACATCGAGTGTCTCTTTATGTACACGAGTGTCTCTAATTGCAAAAGTTATTGTGACACGATAATTAGTGCAGTGCAGTGTACACCGCACCGCGTTTGAGTGCACAAAATGAGTTTTACGTGGAGCAAGAAAACCACAAAGAGCCTTATCATTTTTGTAGAAGACCTACAAGAGCTATGGAATGTTTTATCCAGTGATTATAAAAATAGAGTTTTTTTTTTTAATCCACTGGTATACCCAAATACCTACTTCTTTTGCGTTTTCGTCTTTTGCGATTTTTTATCACAATAGTACTAGCAATAGCAGCTGCACGACGTTTATCCATGCTGGCCGACCATCACTAACTAGTTTGCGTGTGAACAGCTCGGACACAATTTCTTTCTGTACACTTACAAATAGACACTACTCAGACACAAAAAATCCGTACAAGTGTAAACGGTACAGACATTAATGTCTGACATTTATGTCGGATTTTCTGTCATAGTCTAAACGTACCATAAAGGAGCGTACTTACTACGTTATACGGGAGCATACATACACTTCACACCAATCAGATTTAATTGTTTTAAGTCAGGACTTCAGGAGTTCATATTATGTTCTGCTGCAGGTCATCTCTCCCTTGGTTTAACTCTAAAATCTAGACAAGTGCCTCGTTGGTCTGGTGATTGCGAGTGCTGCTGCATAAGATCCTGGGCTCGATTCCCAGGGCTGAATGGTAATGGGTAATGGGACTTAAACATAGGTAGGTACCTAATTGGCGAAATATGAGTAGAGTAGGGTATAGGTACCATTAATACGCCTGTGCCTAACCGGGGTGAACAGGCGTGAAGATTGGGTAAATTTTTAGAGACTCTTTTCGGAAGTATAAAACATGACTAGGTATTTATGTATTTTTAACGGTCATTGCATAATGGATTTCCTAGGGTCACTCTAATAGATATGGCCCATAAGATCCTGTACTTAATTATCATAATTGCGAAAACTGCAACACATTTTAAATTACTTACCACTTACCTAATGAATTCCACATAGTAAATGATCGATGTAATTTGACGTCATCCGTCGACAGATGTCGCCCATAAATTGTGTTTGGGAGATTGATGGACTTCCCATAAACTTGGTTTGTGCTTGTACGTCTTAATGTTGGACAATAGTATCATCCAAAACTAATCAAAATTAAGGGGATGGTCTAACATAAAAATGCTTTAAATACAGGGTATTCTAAGATACGAATATAGTCAAATAGGCTAGTTTCCACCATCAATACATTGCAAATCTATTTAGTCCGTCAGTTAGAGTATTGGAAAATAATGGACATGTATTTTTTGTTTTTGCAAATCAATGAATATTGACAAAGATAAAACGCATCAAAACTCGAGAGTGGCAGTGTGTGACGTCACAACGCACTAAAAATTATAGCACGGGCGTATTGAGAATTTTAAAAGCGTCGTATCTTCGTGAATTTTGGTTTACGTAACAAAAGACAGACTACAGTGATGGCCTAGTGCTTACAGCCGCGACTGACCTAAGCAGGCACTTCACATTCACAGCCGAGCGTGGGGTCCTCGGTTAGATTCCCAGGTCAAGCTTTTCCAGAGTGGCTTAGTGCCCGCCCAGGGTTTGCAAGTTATACGATCAATGTATATTGCACATCCAGCCAAAGGATTTCGTTTTTTTTTTTGCTAAAAGCAGTGGGATTTATCTAGAAACTTCTCGTGTGCTCGCTAGTCGCTTTAAGTGGATTATTCAAACAACAAGCCTTTGTCGACTGTCATCACTTAAAACACCATTAAATTGCATTCTACAACACCACCAAGTCTATAGTTAGTAAATGATGGCGCCAACACTTTAAAAATCGATTCAGAGATCGCTATCAAAGATTCGCCTTAATGAAAAAATATTTTAAAATGCGCATCGCGAACTCTTTATTCGTATATCGTCTGGCGCCACGACGTGCTAATCATTCTCGATCCGTCTCCTAGTACTTACCTAGTTTAGGTTAGTTTATTACACAATGCATGTCATAGATTAATGCCTAGGCATTGTTAAGCTGCCGGCGCATCTAGATGTCTTATCGAAGTTATTCCGGCCTTTTAAAGAATCTTCTGTTGCACTTTAATGCTTTAGGCTATTATTATATTTTTATAGTGTGTGGTTATATGCAAGTAGTTTTACACATGGTTTATTCAGGTATGGGCAGGGAAGAAAGGTTTTGAGGCTTTTTTGGGACTGGCCGTCTGAGGATCGCATTTCTTTTTTTTTGGCGGAGAAAATGCCTGCCGTGGTTATGGGGCTCGCGTCCACTAAAAACTCCAACGTCTTTGCCTGGATTTTTCTTGGATTTTTCTTCGAGAACTGTGTTACATGGCGTTTGCGACCCCTCAGCATTGGCTATCGCCTCCTCCTCCTTAGTGATGTCCGGGACCAATGTCACATGACCCGACTCACAAGAGCTCGTGCAATGTGGACGTCCCCGGTGTCTGTATCTGCTCCGCGCAGCGTCCCCCTGCGGCGGATCAGGTCTACGACGGAGCCTGCATCCCGGACCCACTCCGCCACTTCATTTTGCGAGATTTCTTACTAACAGACGGACGCTACTGCCTTCCAACTACTCCCGCTGCCGACCATACTGACATCTGACTAAGGCCGGTATCGAGAAGTTTTCTCCAACTATTGCCGCGAGAACACGGCGCTGCTCCACCCAAGCGGGATGTAACTCGAGTGTATGCTGGGCCGTGTCCTCTCTGCAAACACACTGGTAACACCCAGGGACACTTCTCACCTCGCTACCTGCCACAGGTACAGGTACCTACCGAAGCAGCCATGCCCTGGCAGCACCTGTGTCAAGCGATAGGACAGCGCTCCATGCTGCCTCCGCACCCACTCCTCCAGGAGTGGTTTCGAAACCTAGATCAGTCAGTGTTATTGAGATTTGCCATTGAGAATTTCTCAGTAGCTGTCGGATTCTGGATTTGTGTCCAAGGTGTGCAATAATGGCCAAAGGTAGGTCAAGGAAACCGGGACCGTCCTTGATGAGGGACTCACAGAAATAGGCATTTAGTGTTTCCGGACTGAAATTATGAATGATAATGGCAATAGACCTGCCCCGATCATAACCAACGAAGAGAAGGCGTAGTGGTGGGTGCGTTATACATTCAACAACAACAACAACAACAATTACAGCCCAAAACGTCCACTGCTGGACATAAGCCTCTCCCATGATGGGAGGAATTTGCCGTAATCTCCACGCTTGGCAGGCGGATTGGAGATCGCAGTGATGAAAGACTAACAGAAAACGCTGCTGCCCATTCTCTGGTCTACGGAGGCGCAAGATGTTCTGCCTCAGACATTAGTCGCCTTATACGACACCCGTGAGTGTAATGGGTTGGTTCTATTCTACTCTGCCGGATACCACACGGCTATGCCGGATACCACACGGCTATGCCGGATACCACACGGCTATACATACAACTCTCATCAACTCTGCCTTTACCTTCGGTTAAAACGTAGGTGTGCATCAAGGTTTATAGACCGTGAACAAACTAGTACAAAAAAGGGTTGGTACGATTTTAATTGTAGACGACCTCATAGACGGTAACTTGATACCTAGACTTACGTTATTTAAATACTCCTATTGCCCTGAATTAGCACATCATAGTTAATTATGTCATATTTTTTATCAGATTTGATTCAAATTCAAGACACTGACCTATACTGATCAGGCCGAGACCTTGGTAACTTTACACCTATTCAATGAACACTTTGTTCTACTGAAATAGTTTAGAGGCAATCTTAAGTAGTTTGGTCTGGGATTTATCCAAGTGATGAGATAATCTGATGAGATGTACCTACCTATATTAGGCTCCTGTGTTATGTAGCTCTCCTGGGGCTTTAACTGCACGTAATGTTTTTATCACAGATAACGAAAATCTCCTGGCCACGGTAGCTTCTAGGGAAGACTGAAAGTATAGTGCATTCGCGCACTTTTTAATGTGGATTCATTAACTTCATGCAAACCATTGTTCCTAAAGCTAAATTTATTAACAGCACTGTCCATGTATATATTTGAGTCTTGTATTTTCGACAAAACAGGTAGGTACTACTTACCTATAAAAATCGTTTGGTGAATATTGTAATTTTAAAACCCGTTATCCCAATAGCATTCCCTTGCCAAACATAAAAAACTGATCTGTATAGATAGAAGAAACTGTTACTCCATGTCCATTAAATTATTTTATAACACATTTGCTCGTAAAGGGTCTCTTATTTCACCCATTTCAATATCGTATTGTATCTAATTACGTACTTGTGCAGTAATGTAATGTAAAACGCACGGTTTATCAAGATGCTCCGTCTAAAACGAACGGTACTTTTTTAAATCTTAGCAAAGAGTTTTTATGTCAGAGAAGTGGTCAAAATATTATGAATAAAATTAACTTTGGGAGATAAAACATAATAGATAAATATTTAATTCTTTAATGTTAT
This sequence comes from Xestia sexstrigata, assembly GCA_941918905.2. Classification (NCBI taxonomy): domain Eukaryota; kingdom Metazoa; phylum Arthropoda; class Insecta; order Lepidoptera; family Noctuidae; genus Xestia; species Xestia sexstrigata. The sequence continues at coordinate 19,708,420 of OW799212.2, forward strand.
TAATTTTGATAATATTTTACAACCATTTATCTGTAACAAACACACAAAAATATTAATTTACTTTATTAGTAATACTGGCTGTTTTTTGTGTCTTGTGTGTCATGTGTTGTCACTTAAAAAAAAAGCGCTAATGCGCATCGCTAATTTGTAAACAAGTAAAAGATTTAAGTATTCGTTCAGGAAAGTCCGAGTTTTATTTATTTCCTCGCAAATATGTTATAAAACGTCGTATGACATACGTGCGCTTTTATAATTACAGCCTCTGCTTTCTTGTAGCCCTCGCCTACAGGCTCGGGCTATCAATATCGCCTCGGCTGTAATTTTCAACTTACCGCACTTATATCATAATGTACTATAACAAATTACCTAGTAAACTAAAACAGTTTATTAGTTAATTCCGAAAAAAATTGTACGCCTGGTTAGTCAATAAATGTTTCTACACGACCCAGGAACACCTTAGTTATAAGAATAGAAAATTATTATAACACCTCACTAAGTTCCTAATCTAGTGCAATAATAGATAGTTAAGTTCGTATGCATAGTTATATCACCCATTTCATTTAATTGTTACCTATTATTTTATGCTTTTATTTTATATTTCGATTATCAGAAATGGTTAATATGAGGATCCTTATTGTTATATTACGTAATGTAACATTTATGTACCATCTATTTACCCATATTATGCGAATAAATTATTTGATTTGATTACAGTAAGTACCTACTAATAAAATGCAGGCATCCGAAAAAGTCGCACGAGAGCGGACAATGTGGCGACACTGGGGGGAGGCCTATGTCCAGCAGTGGACCTCTTTCGGCAGAAATGATGATGATAATCCAAAAGTGTGCTGAACACACAACTTCTGTCAAGGACCGCCATCAAAGCCGTCAGTTTAATCCTTGTTATTCGTTTGCTATTATAAGTGTGAATAGGGCGCAAAATGGGGTGAATAGGGCTGCGGAGTAAATCGGGACCAAATTTTAGGGGCTATTCATTAATTACATAAGGCTTTTTGACTCCCCCGTTGGTCATGACCTCAACGAAACTGTGGTCCTTCGATACCTAAGTAGTTAGCGCAAAGTGTTACGGGATTTAGTCAACAAGATTTCATAGTGTCTGTACGTAAAAACATTGGTCCTGCTCCTGACCTATCCCCGGTCGTGGCGGATAGCTGTCCTACCGGACTATGAAAATAAAGGAAAAGGGTGCTGTACCGTACGCACTAAGTGTAAAAGATCTCCTGCATATTTGGCTAATCTCCGTTAAAAATAGTTGAGATTGAGTCCAACGGTTTCTTAGCAATCTAAATTGTATCAGTTTAGAGTTTGGCCAAAAGAATTTGGCGCCTTCAGTAGCGTCTAGCAGTTCCTTTAACGAGCAAAAAACCGAGATCAACTGGGCAGTGTTTTACCTAGCAGGTAGGTAACGTAAGTAAACAGGTGATTAATGATTCAAGTTTATGGAATAACTTATTAGCTATAACCATTTCAATAAGGTGCTGATTAATAGAACTAAACATGTTCAATGAGACATTAAGGTTGTTAAAGAATTTTAATTGCTTGATTTCTTTGATTGATTTCATCTACGCAACTCATTTTCGTCTGCTAATCCAACAGATTACCTACCGCAATTCACATTCACATAATGTAAAACAGACAAACAATCGACCAATTTATCGTATTATGTCATTCTGATACACCCATCAATCATAAAAAAGTTTATAATCAAACCCCGCCCACAGATTGGAATCTTCTCGCCATGCGCCATATTGGCTGCGTTTACATCGTATTTTACTTGACCAACATATCTTGATACGCGTTTGAATTTGAAACTACATATAAAATGTACTGAATTTGACAAGTGGATGAAGTTTTTCTTAACAAGCAGCGCTACCTTGATATCTCGAGTTATGTTGGCCAAATAAAATTAATTGGTATTCGAATCACGTCTATGGGTCCCATTAACAATTAAGTTTAGCTGTGAGCATGATATATAGGTGGTTAGACTCCGCCTGTCCGGTGTGTTATTCTATTCGACGGACGTTGAATTTTTATTGAAATTTACGTGTGGTGCGAGAGATAACCGCTTGGCCACCACGTGTTGCTTACTGCACGCCTAGAGTCAACGCGACACGACTTGCGTCGCTATACTCACGGGGCGAAGGAAACAAATAACACACAGGCGCTAGGCGTGTCTCTTGTCGACCATTTTCGTAGTTAGACGCATCACCTGTGGTCGTGCACGGGGCGAAGGTACATACGAGTAGATCGAAAGGATAAGGATATATCCTTTGATCTAGAAGAAAGAAACTTATCTTCTTTAACTTTTTGTTTTCTACGTCTGTCTCATCTAAAACCATTAATTCAAATACACAATAACTTATTCTGTACTGCAATGACTGAACTCTGACTGCAGAGTACAGTCTGATAAAATATTGAAAGCCCACGTGCGTACTTTATTATGTTGAAATTCAATTAAGTGCATTAGTTCTAACCAATGCTCTTTTGCGGCGTGGCCAGAAAGAACCACGCAAAAAAAGTGGAGTTGTTAAGCTTTTCACTTGTACCAAACGCCACGCAAAGTATTTTTGACATCATTGTATGAAAATGTCTACGCGTCTAGTTTTAATCATGCTTTAATCGCACTAATAGTACTTTCATGATTTGATCTTATCAGCAAATCATTCTGCACATATAAATATGGGACTAAAATGCAAAAAAAAATATTAAATATTATTGTAGCATAGCAAGAAACTTTTTGCATTGAGCAATGACTTACAAATGCCCCTCAGTTGACAAATGTCAATTGATAAGTTTGAGTGCAGAGACTACCAAATATCGTTACATCCGGATCGTAGTGACTTTGCAACCGGATTCAGTTGATTAGCGATCGTTATCTAGGATATGTCGAGACTGCAGGATGATAGCAGGAAGATGATTATAAGGAAACCTTATCAAATGTTACAAGTTCGTATGAAACACTTACTATATTTCGTTATTTACTTAGCAGACTCAAATTGAAGTTTTTGATCTTGCCTCAAGTAATAATTAACGTGGAGAAACAGAGACATCATGCCAAATTAACACAAGTCAAGTCAACCCCGATCGCTACCCTATGGCAATGGTTCTCGTAGACTTGTCCTTGAAATTGGGTACGGGAATGCTACGGGGCTACAGGTCTACGCGCTACGGGGATGCTAGTGCTACGGGCCTACGGCGTAGAGGCTAACAGACCTTCACAAAAGTAGTGCTAAATTCTGCAAATTTACCATCATTTTATTGCTATTTTTTTTAAAGGCATGTTTAGTATTCCTGTACTGTGGTAGGGCAGAACTCATGAATGGCTTTCGGTCTCACACTCATAATCACCTGATGCGTGATTCCTGCTGCAATCGCTTGGATGTGAATTGTTTTATTGTTTATACAACATCATGACGTAACATCTAGCCTGTATGCTCTGAGGGGTACGCAGATGTGTACAATGCACCCAGATTTCGACAATTTATTAACCGACTTCCGGATAACCCTATGACATGTATTGTTAGCTATGTAAAATAAATGCATACAAATATTTGTATAGGATATTACAACAAAAAAAGGAAAAATAAAAAATTCCAAAAAATAAAAACCGACTTCATAAAAAAAACACAATAAAATCTAAAATAACTTTGGCTTCAGAAGCCGGTGACAAAAACACCAAACTAAATAACTCACCGACTTCTGAAGCTTGACCTTTGTTTGATTGATTTGGTGTTTTTGTCACCGGCTTCTGAAGCCAAAGTTATTTTACACTTTTTTGTGTTTTTTTTTGAAGTCGGTTTTTATTTTTGCGAAATAGTTTTTATTGAGTTTTCCTTTAGGAATTTCTCAGTACCAGCCACGGAGTCTGGATTCGTGCCCGGTTAATGGCATAGGCTCGCCCCATTACATGTGACTTTATCATTACTGGCGAAATGTGGGTGTAGTGTACTATAGGTACACAACTGCCTAACCCTTCGGGGATTAAAGGCGTGATGTTATGTATGTTATTCACAAGTAAAAACAGAACATTACATTTTTTTTCAAAATCGACGGCTTCGATTTTTTTTTTCTTTCGATTCCTGGCAAAAAATATTGATTTTCCAAAAATCCAATGATGCTGTTTTAGTTTTGATCAAAATCGAGCTCGAGACTCCTTTGAGTATTTTTTGCTATTCCTCATAGTTTTGAATTTGGCCATCCACGCCCAACTGAAAAAACCGGCCAAGTGCGAGTCGGACTAGCGCACTGTTCCGTACCATTTTGTAAACAACATTAGACAAAACGGCAAAATAAAATCACGTTTGTTGTATGGAAAATATTTATTTAATTATTTATTTTTAAAGTGAATATACAATTAAATAATTAAATATTCTGTGAATATTTCAAGCGTCTCACTGTTACCGTTATTAGTATCGACCAAAAAACGGCAAAAAAATCACGTTTGTTGTATGGGAGCCCCCTTTAAATATTTATTTTATTGTGTTTTTAGTATTTTTAGTTATAGCGACAAAAGAAATACCTCATCAGTGAACATTTCAACTGTCTAGCTATCACGGTTCATGAGATACAGCCTGGTGACAGACAGACGGACAGACGAACAATGGGGTGTTAGTAATAGAGTCCCGTTTTTACCCTTTGGCTACGGAACCCTAGAAATGACCCTGTATAAGTATAAAAACTAAAAGGATCGACTCTATAACATAACCGTATAAGGTAATGTTCTAAAAATTAAATGACGTTATCGTAAGGTCGGTGGATATTAGTAATACCGTCACTGCATAAGTAGGTAAATACACATAATAACAACAATGCCTGTGGTTTACGCTAATGAAACATTAGGCTTCCTCTGACTTTTCCTTAGCAATAATGTAATCACAAAACCTCTTAGTACTTAAGTATTGCGGTTTTTATATAAAAGGTAACATTTAATTTAATTGCCTCATGGGTTCATCCACTTGATATTGGCCAATATACTTATTAAGACATTTTATGGATAGTCCTAATACCGTCATTGTTCTAATATTTGGTTTTTCATTAAAGTCGTGTGGTTATTGTGAGGAACGATATGAAAGACAAAGGAGTAAATAGGTGTCATGGTGCCATATGTGTGATGGTGTGGTGGTGGCCATTTTCACATTAGTTAAGCGACCGATACCGCCGTGCAAGTACGTAGGAATCGATTCGATAAATCTGACAGTCATTCTCGACAAAATGAGTTTATAACAAAGATAAAAACTCATTTTGTCGAGAATAACTGTCAGATTTATCGAATCGATTCCTACGTACTTGCACTGCCGACACGATATCGTGGGACTGGTAGTTTCATTTATCCGACTATGACGAGACAATTAACCAACTACTTGTATGCGTTATGCCACCGAGCAGTCTCGAGGACCTAGTCGCGTTCCGCCAGCAACTTGCATATACCGAGAATTTATGAAACTACCAGTACCACGATATCGTGTCGTTATCGTTATCGCTTAATGTGAAAACGGTCATTGAAAGGAAAAAAGTGTTGCGCCAACCCCAAGTAATATGGGACAAGGGTAGCAAACTGATGATGATTTGATTTTTCTGAGCCTATAGTATACCAATCATCATTTGCCTATATAGCCTTTTAACTATGTTGGGGTCGACTTCCAGTCTAACCGGATGCAGCTGAATACCAGTATTTTACATGAAGCGACTGCCTATCTGACCTCCACAACCCAGTTAGTACTGGGTAATACGATACGCCTTGGTAAGACTGGTTGTCAGACTTTTTGGGCTGCTATCGTAGACCAATACTATACAAAAAGCCTCTCCATAAATCCGCCATCATGGTCCCGCCTTCTGCATCCAGTCTGTCCCAGCCATAATTTTAAGAGCGTCGGAGGTGGATGACCAGCTATGAGGCACGAGACACTACACGCTGCACGAATCTTTTAGCGCTTTAATAACATTGTCATGCTTTGTTGGTGGCGTTTGTGAATTATTTATGGAAATGTATTGACAAAACAAAATGGCGGCAGTAGCTTGATGATCTCCGCAGGGTGTCTGATAGCAGTAGCGGCGGTATATAGGTACTTTCATAAAAGCTTGGCTTGCCCTTATAACCTATAACTGTTCGTGATGTGAGGGTTTCAAACCGTCCGCCGCGGGAGACGCCCCGGGCGTCGGGGGGCACCATGTGGCCCCCGGCCACCGTAGGCGCGGGCCTGTGGACGGTGGGCTACGGGCTAGCTCGCCGTCCGTCCGTCTCATGACGACAGGCCGTGTCGACGGCGCGTTCGTGTTCCACGCTCGCCTCAAAGAGAGTCAGCAATAGGAAGGGGTCCGCAAGGACCGATGCCTGCCGGGGTTGCGGGACTGTTCGGAAGAGATACCGTGGCCCCGGAACACAAAGGGCGATGAAGGAACATGGATGGCTTTTAGTCAGTAAAAGTGTGACACTCCCTCCTGCTCCGCCCAGAGCGGGAGAAGTCATTTGATGATTTCCCATCCGAAAAAAAAAAAAAAGGGTTTCCAACCGTCTGCTAACCGTATTGTTGGCCCTAGCCACGCCACTGGGTAGCAGCTGGATGAGTTGCCAAGAGTTGAGCTGAAGAGGCCTATATGTCTAGCAGTGGACTGCTAAAGGTTGGTGGTATGATCGCCACACGCCTAATGATCCTACAACTTATATTTCCATCGGACTTTTAACACTTTATAGGAGTCACTGATGACGTTTAATTTAGATAATCACTCGGCCCACTGACTACGTTGAATTTCCTGTTACGTGTTGGTAAAACATCATTGTTGCTACACGGATTTCTTCGTCCCTCAATATTGAATGATTTAATATATTACCTGCTACTCCTTATTAGGTAAACTAATACTTATAACAACATCGCGCCTGTAATTCAATATAATACAATCCCTACCCACATTTTGCCAGTTATTTTTAATTTAATTTCCCAGCTAGATAAGAGAAAGTTAGTGGTTTGTACTTAATTGGCTGTAGGGTTAGTTAAATAGTTTAGGTTAACATTGTAAAGAACTGTGGATTTTGTAATAAATAAATAAATATACACCAGGCAGTCCAGACTCCGGACAGCTACTGAGAAATTCCTGATGGATAAACCTACTTACTAGTAACGCTTTGCTCGGTATCGAGTTTAACTCCAGGGCCTCATGCTCAGTAGGCCACTACAACAACGAGGCAGAAACCTCATGCTGAACGACATCATCTACCTAGCCGTTTCCCAACTTTGTTGGGCTCGGCTTCCAGTATAACCGGATGCTGCTGAATACCAGTATTTTACGTGGAGCGACTGCTTATCTGACCTCCACAACCCAGTTAGTACTCGGTAATACGATACCCCTTGGTACTGATACTGTACTGGTTGTCAGACTTTCGGGCCACTGACTACCTGCAACGACTGTCAAAGATCTGCAAATGACACCCGGGACCAGCGGCTTGCGCCTTGCGAGTCACGGAGGAAACTCGGTATGTATGGGGCGTCACCTATCCACGGACCAAACTAGGCAAATGCGGCTTTAGATCGATCCGAGGGACTGTTATTTATTAAGCCACGAGATCCCCAACACCTCATGCTAGACGTATTATACGATAGTAAAAAAGCACATGGCCCATTGACTGCGTTGAATTTCCTGTTACGCGACTTTAGGTACAATGTTACCTAGCTAGTACCTATAGTCGCGTACGAAACGTCATTCATCACTATCTAAGTCTGTCGCTAAGGATATCTTTATTCTCTTTCCCAGTGAATGACTGGTTTAGTCAGATAAGTTTATACAACAAAAAGTAACAATGCAATGGAACATAATATCAATGAGTCGCTAACACAGGTGATAAAATAAACATAGCTTTGACAATAGTATTATCCGTGAACAAAGTCCCCAGTGTTCCCATTGATGGAACATAGGCTTACAAAACCGCGAACGAAAAATGCCCATGCGGGTCCATTCCAGGTTTGTGGATGGACATGCCGGCTTCTTCACGATATCTTTTTTCGTATTTTGTGAACAGTTGTGATGAAGTAGATGCCTGCCTAGGTTCGAACATTTCGAACTGACGATGTACGACAGCCGCAGCAACCATAATTTCCAACGAACAGTCTAATTTAGTATGAAATAACATATGACAATGACGTAATTAATGTATGACACCTAACGTCACGGTTGGCGTCGTGGCTGAGCGATTAGGTGCTGCGCTGCGTGTCGCGGGTTCGATCCTCGCACGGAACAAATATTTGTATGGCCAACAGGTAGTTGTTCCGGGTCTGGCTGTTTTAGTGTGTGAGTTTAAATTTTTGTAAACGCACCCACAATAAAGCAGGAAATTCCTAGTGTGAGGAAACGTTTAAAAAAACCTAAGTCCAGGCCAAAGCCCTGCGACGTAATCCCTTTTAGACAGGCCTGTACAACGTCATTTAGTCGCTATGAAGGTCTTCCCTAATACTGAAAGGAAACCTGACTCATTGAACGCTATGAATGAATACCATAAAATTACGGTTTCATGACGTTTGCATTTTACCATTGGTTACTAGGTTGGACCCGGATTCCCCTCAGGCGTTTAGCTGATGAATCAGATTGTTCCCCTTTAGATACGTTTGTCAATTTCTAAGGACGTTTTGTGGTTTTATTTGGTCTGAGAAATTTACCCTTTTCTACATTTCACGAAAGTGTTAGTGAGTAATAAGAATGATGAAAAATAAAGTCTTCGTTTATGGTCATGCCCATAAATAGAAAAAAATAATAATAAAAAATATCGCTGGACATTAGACACAGCGCCATCTAGTGCCACACTAAGCAACTAGGCTTGTGTCGTGGACACCAGATAGTTGATATACTACATAGATACTTTTTGTTTGTAAATACATACTTATTATAGGTACATTTATAAACATCCATGACTCGGAAACCAATGTCCATGCTCATCACACAAACATTTGCTCCTACCGGGATACGAACCCGGGACCCTAAGAACGTAAGGCAGCCTAACTACCGCTGCGCCATTCTGGTCGTCTAATCAAAAATAAATAAATAAATCTCGGGAGATACTATATCCATCATCGACGCAGGAAATATTATAGTCCACGAGTTTGTGCGCCAACAGAGATGCACTGTCACTTATCCACTCTCACATCCCGATGTGCCGGAATAGGCGTCTAGTGGCTGTAAGCGCTGCTGCTAATTTCTCAGTAGCAGAGCCACGGAGTCTAGATTTCTTAATTTCTCTATATACTTACTCGACATAACTTTCAATGTCGATTTGATATCCAAATCACAATTAAAAATTCAGAAAGTAAAATAAGTTTAAGACCTTTGATAACTTAAACTCACGCTTTTTTCCATGGGTTTAGGCATAGTAACCACGGAACGTCACCTGCTCCGATAATTATATAGGTACTTCTTTTGTCTCGTCCACGTTCATAAACATCTGCCCAAAATTAATGTTGAGAGAAAAATACTTGAAATGCGCTCGTGGAATTCAACTCAAGCAGTAGTGGACAGTAGTGGAACGACCGGCCGAGTTGATAGTTTTTAAACTGCACGAGCGGGTATATAATTTATCACCCAAAAAAAGTAATGCCGGCCGGTGACCGCTGTAATATAACGCATATGTAAAGGTTCAGTCTGTATCATAATAAAGTTTCAAGGAAAGAAAGGAGAGAAATTTAAAATATTAATATTTTGATAACCGATAGAACCAATGATCCCATTCAGCTTACTCAATCGGATATACAATTATATTTTTAAATACGCAAATTATACAAGCAGCTATAGTGCTTACAAGTTACGGTGTTTAATATTATTTTATAACACGGCCGTATTGTAAAGTAAGCACCACTTCAAAAGATCATGCTTTTACACAACTAGAGGTTACTTAACACCTATCATCTTTTCATGACAAAACAGTTATGTGTTTTGCCCTTTTAGGTATCACAGGAGTCCGATAAAAACGGGACACATCTCTAAAACGCACCATGCACCACACATCAAAATTCAAATCACAGTTTTGATACCCAAGATGTAGCCAGGTGAGCCGTCTGGGATCTAAAACAAATTCTTACAATCGGGATCGGGATTTCTTACAAAGGGACAATTCTTACGTCTTTTAGGTCCTGGACACCATTCTACACACATCTGTCAAATGATCAATGGGCTAAACGCTCGACCCAACGGATCCTTTCCATCGCGGCAGGCGTAAGTGCAGGTCAGGTTCCAAGGCAGCATGAGATAGTCCTTTAATGATTGTTTCCGTCTAGTCTTACACAGAAACACGTGGAAGGAGAGTAGGGGGCCTTTGCCCTGCGCTGTGATAATCAAGGCTACCTGTGATAATTTTTTTCTGGGCGAAACCAGTAGAGACTGATCCGAAAAACCTATGCAATCACACACAACACTCGTATCGTCCTGTTAAGTAAATTGCCGTTGCATAGTAATAGACACTTCGAATTGACATAAAATCTTCACGGTGTGAGATTTTTGTGTGAAACTTTTTTCACGTGACACCTATGAGGTTCTTCTTTTAAAAAATGTGCAACATTCGATTTTCGATTTTCAATTGTTTTTTTGATTCAGCTTAGACGTAAAGATGGATACTTCAAAAAACCGAGTTATTTTTTAATCAAGTTCAGACGCGGAACTAACGTGGCAGAAACGGCTCGCAATATCAACGTTAAGTTTGGAGAGGAGACTGCTAATGAACGCACCGTGCGTTTTTGGTTTTAACGCTTTCGTAATGGAAACATCGACTTTAAGAACGAACCACGTGGTAGACCGCCCCACACAGGTGAATAACGCTGAATTGAAGGAGATGATAGAAGCCGATCCGAGTCAAACTACCCAGGAATTAGCGGCATGGTTTACCCTACCTACAATATCGACTCATTTGCATCAAATCAATAAGATAAAAAATATGAAAAATGGTGCCCCATGATTTGACTGATCTGCAGAAAGAAATGCGTGTTGAAACTTGTGTTGCCTTGTTGAATCAGTACAGAAATGAAGGAATATTGGATAGAATTGTGACATGTGACGAAAAGTGGATTGTTTACGATAATTGTAAGCGAAAAATGCAATGCCTGACCCCAGGTCAAACGCCGCAACAGTGCTCTAAAGCAAAGCTTACCAATAAAAAGGTAATGGTAACTGTTTGGTGGTCTCTTCATGGTGTTATTCACTATAGCTTTCTCAGGTCTGGTCAGGCAATAACAGCAGATGTTTACTGTGCCGAACTTCGAACAATGATGGTGAAACTGGCAGTGAAACAGACCCGACTCGTGAATCGATCTTCACCATTATTGCTCCATGATAACGCAAGACCTCACACTACACGAGAAACCGTTGTAACTCTACAGGAGCTGCAACCTTGCTCACACGGACTACCATTTTTTCGTGATTTGGACAATTTTCTATGTGATAAAAAAATTTCTTCCCAGGAGGCAGTACAAAATGCTTTCATACAGTTTGTCGAATCTAGATCCTTAGAGTTCTATCGTAAAGGCATAAATGAACTTCCGTTTAGATGGCAGCAATGTATAGATAATGACGGTAAATATTTTGATTAAATAAATATGTTATAACTTAGACAAAAATAAGTTTCAATTTTTCAGTACCAATCGGCAATTTCATACTTTACTTTAAACACTTCCACGACCCCCGCACTATTCAATGCATCCATCAGCACAATGTTTTGGGTGCGTTATATTGTGTCCGTAAACCGTGATTTTTCACCAAAAATAAAAAAAAAATGTGTGTTCATAAATAAACATCTGTTTTGTGCGATCTGAGCATCCAATACTCGTCTCGCTACACAGCTACGCTTTTAGAGCACTGTATCATTTGTCTAACCGTTTCCCAACTATGTTGGGGTCGGCTACCAGTCTATCCGGTCCGGATGCAGCTATCCGGATAAAATACCAGTATTTTACATGGAGCTCTATCTCGCATCCACAATTATTAACGTGCTTTATAATGTACTAAGGAGTCTTGGTATGTTATGGAAAGACAGACTCCCATCCGTAGACCGACCTCGGCAAACGTTGCTTAATTTTGACGATCGACCCGTTTGTTATTATTTAGCCACGAGCCTCGGACTACTGAATAAGTAAGAGAATTCTATGGCTGTTTATTATTTGGAATTAGGCTAAAATGATGGATTTGACAGTTGCGATAAAAAATATCCCGCCCGTATATTCGTTCGGGTTTAATTATGCATAAATACTTTGTTGATCAGCCCAGCTGCAAATAGCTCATCATTCAAATTATTGACTACATAACCCAAAGAGTAAAAACGGGACCCTATTACTAAGACTCCACTGTCCGTCTGTCTGTCACAAGGCTGTATCTCATAAACCGTGTTAACTAGACAGTTGATTTAAAAGAGTGTCCATGGAGTTTCTTGCCCGTTCTTGTCCATAGAGATCTACGCTAGGGAATGGGCAACTACAGTACTTTCACAGTTTTTATGTCTTGTGACTGGGACTGTAGCTACATTTAATTTTCATCTTTGTTTCGACAATTCAAAAGTGCCTGTAACTGGCTTACTTGAAATAAATGCTTTAATTTTGATTTTTTGAGTTGATATTTTCACAGATGATAATAATAATTTGTTCTCTCATCTACTGGTATTATACCAAAATCTCTGACACAAAGCCTCAATACTCTACAGATGCCAAATCACACACTTTACATACTACAAACAGCCACCATTCTCAACACCTGTCGAATCACCCAAAGTTATTGACTTCATCTACATTATCATCCACTTTCTCTATTTAAATTTCACCTTACATCCTTGGTTCAGTAACATAAAAAACAACAAAATAATATTAATAGTTTATTTTTTACAAATCAAGTATCTTGACTTGGCTCGCGAGGTTGTTGACATGTGAGAAGTGGACTCAGCGATCATTGTGCCGATAGTCGTATCAGCCCATGGCTTAATTGCCAAGATCCTCGATTAATACCTGAGGAGGCTCTCGTTAGGCAGCTGGATCCAGGGCTTGATTCAGAAAGCGGTACTCCTGGACACGGCACGTATTGTTAGGAGGTTCCTCTCTCTGGAGCCCTGACCGCCGGTAGTTTTGACCGTGTTCCCGATACCGGTGGGCTACAATTTTTTATATTTTTAAATGGTTTTATATTTTTTTAAATTAATATTTAAAAATGTGTGAAAAAATAATAAAGGAAACAATAGTTAATTCAAAATGGGATTGCAAAGTTTACAAATGTTGCATTTACACAATTTTTAGGTTCAACTATACTATAGAGACGGGTGAAGTATTGTTCTCCTAGATGGGCTAAAACTTAGCATGTGTTAAGGAGAAAAATGATTTATTTCTGTTGCCGCTATAACATAAAAATAAAGATTAATTAAAAATTAAAGAGAGAACCCTTCATACGCGAGTCCGACTCGCACTTAGCCGGTTTTTTCAAGTTAATTTAAGTGTAAACGATAAGCACGTTGCCGCGCCGCCGCCGGCCGCCCCAATCGGGTCAAAAATTGAGTAGGGACCCCAGCCTTAAGTAGTTTTTGTTACCGAGATATTGGGGGTCAAAGTTTCAACTTTTTGACAAGTTTCTTTTTTAAATATTAGTTTTTAATGTAAGATTTTTACTTTAAACACCTCCACGACCCCCGTACTATTCAATCCATCCATCAGCACAATGTTTTAAGTGCGTTACATTGAATTCTACAACAAAACATGATTTTTCACCCAAAAAGAAAGTCGTTTCCCAGCAATCATTTTTGCGTAAAGTTACTTAGTTTGATGTACAGAATGCTTGGTTGACGGCTTCGTGATGAGGTTGTGTACAACCTGTATATTACATACATTCATTATGAGTTTCCACGTACCGAAAGAAAATTGAGTAGATTAAAAAGTATGTAGGTTAATTCTAACATACTGGTATCAATGTGACTGGCACAAAGATACATTTTTCCCAGGGACCAACAATTCGACCGCGCGGCCACGGCATTAAAAAAAAAAAACTATGCCAAGATTTTGTAAAAATTGTAAAAGTTGATTCCCAAAACCATAACCAACCATAACCTTTTTCAGCGAGTTATCGGCGATAACGTGTTTTTCACCGTTTCAATGGCGCGGCCATGGGGTATTATTCTTACAGGTCCTAAAATATAAGCCTAGGATTTTTTTCTATACTTTTACAAATTCAATCTGTTAAGTACATAAATTTCAGATCTCTACATCGCTTAGTTTAAAAGATCTCCGTGGCCGCGCGGTTCTCCGCGTTTCGATGGCGCAGCCACGTTCAAACCCTTTTAACTTTTTAACCATAACTTTGGCAAATTTATAAAATAAAATAAATAAATAAAAAATACAACAGGACCGTCTTTTCCAAGAATGGCTAGAAGTGTCAACAAAGTCTATACAACGGACTATTTAGGTACTTTTTAATCTATGGAGGTCAGTGAGTGTCAGGTTATAAACAATCAAAACCAGACAGGGCCTTTACTTTGATACATTATTTCATCACCACTGCTTTAAAAACGGTGAAGAACAACATCGCGAGGAAACCGTTTAAGAACAAAAAAGTCGAAGACATGCGACATTAAATTGTCACTGGACACGCGTGGTGCATTATGGCCTTCAAGCGGCGGACACTTCATAGGCCGATTATGATTTTTTTTTAGCCTCCGTTGTTTGTCAAAGTCCTCCCTTTCGTCTTCCAAACATATCTGCCTTCTGCGATCTCTGGCCATGGTTATGTTGATACTGCTCCAAAATTAAATGTTAAAGATCTCGGATGTTATTAATCGGTGGATAAAATCTACGGTACAGAACCCGACCACTGCTGACGAGACCAACTCACACTTGACCAGTCAATTAGAAATGAAGTAGCGACATAGTTATAACATAAGACTACAATCGTTATCTTTTAAATTGTTTTAGAAGTCAACGTTCTAAATAAAATTAATTAATTAAAGAAATGTAAAATAATAGTTATGTAGGTACTATCGACTACTATACTATCTATCTACTCAAAAACCGGTGTCGGGCCACGCACAGTGTAGGGTTCCTAGTAGCCCGTTAGATTTTATTTTCCAATGCAAGTCTTCACCAGTTCTAAACAAGCAACTACTCCACTGTCACTTTAAAGTATTTATTCTAAGGATTTTGTATTTGGTACCAAATTATCCAACACCAACACAAGTTCAACGACTGTTACAGCTAAACTAATAAAGTATCTTAACCGCTATAGTTTTTCTTGAAAGTTCATGAAATGCACTATCATCATGAATTTTTCAATCCAGCAGTTTAGCTTTTAGAGGGGGGGGGGGGGGGGAACATAAATTTGCACTTTAAAATTTAATATTTCGTAAATGGAGCATTCAATCAAAAAATAGTAATAGCAACCCTTAAGTCATTTTAAAAGACATATTCAACGATACCCCAAACAGGGTCAGGGGCAGATGACAAAAAAAAAAAATCATCCCCACTTCACATGTAGGGAGGGAAGCTACCCTAAAAATAAATATTTTTCAAAATTTTATTTTACCACTTTGTCGGCGTAATTGATATACATACCCCTACAAAATTACAGCTTTCTAGTACTTACTAACGGTCTCTTAGCAAAACCTCGGACAGACAGACAGACGGACATGACGAAACTATAAGGGTTCTTTGTCAGGACTACGGAACCCTAAAAAGTTAATAAAGAACCATGTTTTTCGAAAATTATTTATCTAAGTCACTTCTACCAATTCTGGTTCCAATTTTGATAGAAAATTTTGTCAACCCTTTAATGCAATCACCAAATTAGGGAAGACTGATACTGATACTGAGACGGTGATTGTAGATGGCATGTCCATAGCTTAGTCCCAATCTGACCAAAGAGGCCAAGCTATTTTTTTAATATAAAATGACATTGACAGATTTTCAATTAATGACGTACAAGCGCCATTAGATTTACAGTTGTCTTCCCCTTTGCCGGTATCTGAATTGACTATTATAGATAAAGTTTACGACCTGCTTAATTTAAATTACGATTTTCTAGTGCTACATTACATTGATGGAACCACCTCAATCAGAGATAAGGAGTTCTTTAATCAAATACTCCAATCAGAAAGTGGGCATTACATTCAAGCTTTTCGATAGGAGGTTTAATAAAGTTAGTTTCGATGTCAAATCATGTTAAAAAATGGTTGAAGTGTTTATATAGGAGGTTAATAACTGTTGGGTATCCAAGACTAGCGTCTGTGGGGTATTGTGAGTTGTGAGAACTGTCGCTAGTTCAGATATTAAATTAAAATAAAAGTATAAGATAAGTGTAAAGAGGAAAGGGCCGCCATTGCCTTGCAGAGGGATACAAATGGCTAATAATAAAAAAAAGTATTATTAGACTTTTGCTACTCAATCACTTTTAACAAAATCCACCTGATTGCAAAAAAAAATACTTTTCAAGATAAAACACGGCTGAACGGATACTTTCCATGTCGAAGTTAACTACTGTGATACAAATGGAAAAGACAGTTATTATACTTCATTAGGTTAAAATTAAGGCAAGGTTTTTGATAACCCTACAGATGACGATGTTGTAAAAACGATGCGCGATGATTGTACTTAAAAAAAATGTACCCGAACCGACAGCAAATATAGCATAACCAATAGCGGAGCTCTTACGAGCGGATTGGAAGCAATCAATAGAATAATTGACGAGTTTAACTTCAAGGTTCAAATGTAAGGTATAGTTGATAATAAACAATCAATGGAACTCCCTATTGTTTAAAGTCAGTTAATTTAAAGTAACAATGTGTTCCAATATTTAATCATAACAGCTGATCTTCTTGCAAAATGTTTTTATACAAATACTCACATTGTCCCTGATGTTATAAAATTCAGTCCTATTGTTAACTGCACATAGAAACATTAATCTAAACATATGTCATGTAGAAGACAATGTTGAGATGGATATGTAGAGTGATGAGAACTATGAAATGAATATACGTCTGCAGAAAATTTAAGAAAATCGTTTGGTATCGTATTCATGAGGGAATAAACGCATTGTGACTAAACACCAGCGATGTGACATTTTATAAATCTTACAGCACCAACTCAGTTTCAT
This sequence comes from Xestia sexstrigata, assembly GCA_941918905.2. NCBI lineage: Eukaryota > Metazoa > Arthropoda > Insecta > Lepidoptera > Noctuidae > Xestia > Xestia sexstrigata. The sequence continues at coordinate 19,725,520 of OW799212.2, forward strand.
GTATGTTTTTTTTTATTACTTTCTTCTTAGTTTATTTTTATTTATTGTTTAGTCCTATGCGAGACAAACATTTTTTTTTTAAATAATGATCACAATTAATCTTGATTAATGGAGAGCGAGAATAAGCGCAAAGTAAAAGATGGGTTGTGTGAGGAATGATATGAAAGAGAAGGCGTGACGGTTGACAGGTGAGAATGGAAGAAAAAAAGTGTTGCGCCGACCCGAATTCAAATGAGCCAAAGGCAAAATAATATAGACTCACATATTGCATGTTACTGCTACCAACGATTCACAGACAAAGTGGAAACCTTAACTGCAAAGGCAATAATGACCTTTGATAAGAGGGAGGCATAAGCCCTAAATTCCTTTGAACTCTTAGTCCAGATACCCTACATCGTATTAGGAGACCAAGGGCCATTTCAGGAGGATACATAATAGGTAATAAAGGTCAACGACAAAAGGATTATTAAAACTGCAGTATGAGCAATATTCAGTCTCATCGAAGATTTGATTACTCTGGGTGGAGTTGTCTAGGTCAAGCTCTCGGGGTCAAAATGTCCTGGGTTAGAACTATTACGGGGTCGAGGTGTGACGGGATCCCGTTGACGGGGTCGTATTGTCTCGGTGTCGATTCTGGTACCGCTAAAATGTATGACCGATGTTCTACAGAAAGTTAGGCGGGTAAGCGGTTACCAATTTCGGGGAAAACAAATGAAAATAGCACATGCCACGTGTCAACCGCAACGCGACTTGTGATATACGAGGGTGTAACTCTCGCGAAGACAACTATAGTGACATACACGCGTATCGGTAACCGTCGCAAGTTGCATCTCCTGTGCTCGTGGACAGGACGATAAACAGTACGAGTAGGTCAGTTGGTAAGAGCAGTCACAATCTTCGAAAATATATCAAGTCAAGTTGAAATTTTTGCATGGTTTGCGCAATTCTCAGGTTAGCGCTAGAAGCAGAGAAGACAATACATAACCCCGTTTATACATCAAAACTGAACAATCCTTGTCAATTTCATTTTCATTTGAATAGAGTGAAAGGACAATGGAGACAATAAGACTGTCGGAACTAAAGATCTGACCCAATCGTGGCACTTGTCTAGAGAGTTTGTAGAGTAGCTAGCTAGCTTATAGGAGATACGGTTGGGTGTAGGTTTTACATTACACATAGACATTGGTTAAAACTATCGGATACCAGGAAAGCAGTGGGCGGAACAGGCTGTCAATGATGATGATGACCAGCCTGCAATCCGAGTAGCACCTCTTTAGGAAGCAATAGCCGCACAAACAAAATAAAGGGTGTAAAACACCTCTTAACGAAGCCGAAAGTCACTTGTTCTCCCCGTCATTGCGATCATTTTTTTTTTCTCTACACCATACCTGGGAACCTTCTAGTTACGGAGATATTGGGGGTCAAAGTTCCAACTTTTTGACAAGTTTTTTTTTAAATACAAGTTTTTAATGTAAGATTTTTAAACACCTCCACGACCCCCGTACTATTCAATCCATCCATCAGCACAATGTTTTGAGTGCGTTACATTGAGTTTTACAACAAAACATGATTTCTCCTCCAAAAAAAAAAAGTTGTTTCCCAGCAATAATTTTTGCGTAAAGTTACTTGTTGACGGCTTTGGTTGGTTGACGGCTTCGTGATGAGGTCTTTTACACCCTGTATATTAGCCAGTCAAAGTCCGCGGCAAAAACGTGATGAAATTTAACAGTGGGTCGAACCCGGGTAGACGGACTGACTTGATTGTTAAGTCCTTAATAATATCAGGTAGCGCGTTGGTGTCCTGAGACCTTCGTAATTACAAATAAATAAATGAAAAATTCATACCTTAATGAAAATTTTGTCATGTAAGTGCTAGGCAGACCAAAAAATATTCTGCGTTTACTTGGGCGACACTTGGGTTCCGAAATTCTATGAATACCTCGTTAGGGTGACACCTCGTCGACTTGGTCAGTTATTTCTGTATGACAACAGCAGCCTAGGTACCCTGGTGAACTGCGTACCTCGACTTCCACAATAGTACAGTCAAATGTACAGAGGTAGCAATTTTACTACGTCACTCGCTTTCACTGCTACGTTGTAGAGGCTCTATCAATGGCCAATTGTCACTGATGTGCATTTGACTGTAAAACCAAAACCCTTACTAAACCTACCGTATTAACCATATCACATCCAGATGGAATCTGGAGGAGCTTGAACCCTCGTAACTACTCCAAAAAGTGGCAGTAAGTACTGCAGAAGATGGTTTAGTTTTGAAGGTCAGCCTCGTCTAAACGCGACAACTTGCCCCAATGGTATAGCGATAGGACAGGAGCTAGGCTTTATTGCCAGAAACAAAAACTAGCTGACATTCGGTGAATGCACTACGGCAGCCGACACTAAGGTCCGGATGTAGCAACTGCAAGATGAAAAATTTGAATTTTAAGGGATGTTTTTTATGGACTTAGAATTTTATTTGTTAGAAGCATAATCGTAGTAAATAATAATATGTTACATTGTAGGTACTCGTACTTAACTGAAATCAATAAATTGTTTATACAGCTAATGCTGCAGGTAAGTAATGGCAGTGTCTTGGAACTTTTATATAAACCTTTAAACGACTAATTAGTAGACACAATAGGTAACAATTGACATAAATCTCCAAAAGATTTAGTAATTGGACGGGAGGATAAAAAATTGAAATTTTTAAAACAATTGTATCTCATTTTTGGCCCTAAATGTAGACAAGGTAGCCAATTAAGGAGATATCTGACAATATAAAGAACGGTAAACTTTTGAAAAAATTTTGTATCGATTTTAAGTCATTGGTGTCGATTCTGGTGCACAAAGTAAACTTAGTTTAGGCTATTGCTATCTTTTTCTCTCTAATAAAACGAGAAAGAGACGGATGTAATTTGGAGCTGTCAAATTTAGTTGAAACTAATATTTCCATACAAATGAAGGGTGCACGTAAAAACATGTCAACTAAAAACACGGTGAAGCGCAAGGCATAAACTAGTTTGACATCTCTAACTTAGTTCATAGCTATAGCCGTCCTTTTCTCGCACTGTCTTTTAGTAAAAGATAGCAATAGCCTAAATTAAGTTTAGTTTGTGCACAACAGAATCGACACCATTGTATAACCAAATTTTAGATTTATGCGCTATTTCAAGTACCTACGAGTAGTAGCAGTGAGGATACAAAAATGGAGTCTTTTACTGACTCCATGTTCCTTCATCGCCCTTTTTGTTCCGGGGCCACGGTATCTCTTTCGAACAGTCCCGCAACCCCGGCAGGCATCGGTCCTTGCGGACCCCTTCCTTTTGCAGACTCTCTTTGAAGCGCGCGTGGAACACGAACGCGCCGTCGATACGGCCTGTCGTCATGAGACGGACGGACGGCGAGCTAGCCCATAGCCCACCGTCCACAGGCCCGCGCCTACGGTGGCCGGGAGCCACTTGGTGCCCCCGACGCCCGGGGCGTCTCCTGCGGCGGCCGGGACGGTGTGAGGTTCTCTCCCTCTCACGTTCCGCCACCTCCTTCTCTAGCATTACTGCTTAGTAGTAGTGAACATTAAACGATCTTGTAGTGTCAAAATGAAAGGGATTGTCATTTCGATTGCGAACGCGGCTCCGGACATTGGAGTTTGACAAACAATAATAATAATAATATTGTAATTGTCCATATACCGGTTAAACCGAACTTCTATGATGCAGGACAACAATCGACTACACCTCCCTTTTCTCCTAACAGAATATACGAACCGTGCGTGTCCTATGCAGTTCAATTATCCTCATCATCTGCCTAGCCTTTTCCCAACTATGTTGGGGTCGGCTTCCAGTCTAACCGGATGCAGCTGAATACCAGTATTTTACGTGGAGCGACTGCCTATCTGACCTCCACAACCCAGTTAGTAGGTACTGGGTAATACGATACTTTGGTAAGACTGGTTGTCAGACTTTTGGGCCACTGGTTACCTGTTACGACTGTCAAAGATTTAAATAAGACAGCCGGGACCAACGGCTTAACGTGCTTTCCGAGGCACGAAGGAAACTCGGTATGTAATGGGTGATCACCCATCCACAGACCAACCTAGGAAAGCGCGACTTAACCTGAAGATCGATCCGAGCGGCTGTTTTATCTAGCCACGAGCTCCTCAGTTCACCCAACCTCGAACAAGATAAAGTCATGACCACATAATATCCGATGGAACGTAGGCTTAAATGAAAAGAAAAATACGCTTATAAGCGTATTTCATTTTATTTTATGCGCTATAAATAGCGCATGAAATAAAGTGCACCATTCAGCATAATGCTGTTTTTTTTTCAAAGTGCAGGTGGAGTTGTCTTCACCTGTACTCTGATAAACATGTCCGAAGATGTGTGGAATGTCGACTAACGTTGCGGATATGGCAGTTTTGGCCGAAACTCCTGAATATGTAAGTACCATCGATACGACGAAGAAGAAACAAAATGCCAGAAAACTAGTGCCTGACGCTGGTCTGCAACTGGACTGAATTCCTGCATCCCATAATGGGAAAAGTCCCGAGAGCCGACTTCCCTGGGACTGATTAGGTTACTCTTACCATGCCTGTGTAAAGGATGATATGGCTAGAAAGGAGGTGACTGCCGAGATGATGAGTAACAGAGAAGTATGATGGAAGAAGAACAAGACATGCTGCGCCAACCCCAAATAAATTGGGATAAAGGTAGAAAAATAATGATGATGAATTCAGTTTATGATACCTAGACCCACCATAGAGTAGAAACTCTGCGTGGATTTTATAAAATAAAAATTAAAAAGTAGATTTTTTTAAATTCATATTTTCTACGCCGATGGATTTAGAATTATTTGCTAAATTCGTGGTTACAATATGCACGTCGATGTATAGACTCGTAAATGTAAGAGAAGACTGAAGCGTTGACAAACCCTGAAGCGACTACCTGAGCGGTTCCCTCAGCAACCTGTCACCGAATGACCGTTCTTTCGTTTAATCTATAACACTTTGTTCGACTTTTTCTATAGTCAATATTTTGATTTTAATCAATGGATCATTGTCATAACCAGCCTAATAATTTACATCACCTCTCCTGTATGTTATTATCTATTGTTCGATACATTCGTTTAGTTAGGCACTGAACAGTTAACCCTGATACTACGAGTGCTTTTACTTTTCATGAAAATAAATTGCGGGGTAAAAGATACCCCGAAAATATATGTTACCAAAGGATGGATGTTACCGATTTATTTGCAGCAGAACTTAGCTACTGTTATTTTAAAATAAATTTGCATTGTAAGTGAACCGAGTTCCTTGAAAATCTTAAAGTAAATATATGTGCTAAAAGCGAAAAATTAATGCAATTTTGCTGTCCTGCATACATTAAACCTTGTTTAGAAACCCGATAATGGAGCGATATACACGCTTGAGGGATACTGACCATTTAATAAGTAGAAATACGACAGGTAACTACTCGATTGAAGAGTCCAAAACAACAGCGTTCGTCAAACCCCTTTGAATGCACATATTGGATGTTCTGAATACTGATAGCACATCAATATGCAGTCACTAAATATACGATTAGTATCCTGAATACTATTAAAAATACTAATTAGGCGGAAGACTTTTGTCATGTTTTTGCATTGCTTAATTCCAGCACTAAATACTCTAAATAGTATTTCCAGTATCCATAAATCTTTTCATAATTCTAAAGCACCACATTTCAGAACAAAATTAAATGAGCTCCACTCCATGTTGGTGAAATTTTGCATGCTTACTAGATTAACATTGAAACGGCGAGGTCGACAAAATTGCATAGGTGGAACTAGTATTAACCGTGAAAATGCAATAAAATAATATACTTTAAGTACGTGTGGAGCATTTCTTGTATCCAAATCAATTAAATACCATTTCGAAGTACCACGCTTTGTAGTTCAAATCGCAGGTATTCGATTTTTATTACCACAATTTAAAAGGAATTATGTGATTGTCGAAATATTTAGTTCTATACTGAACATCAGGAAAAAATTTCGCTAAGTCCAGAGAGGAAAATACGAACAGTACTGAAACTTGAAATGTGTCACTATTGGAGGGTTAATTCTCACGTCGATGACGCGTTAAGCCATTGAAAACGCAGTGCTCGAGATGTGGATGTGTAGTATATAAACTGCGGGCTGCGAGGCAGGAAGCATCGAAGTGTCCACTTTAATCATCTGATCTTTTCTTTTATATTTTAACAAATAATACAAAGTGAAACATGAGATCTGCAATGCTTACTACTGTCTTCGCCATTTTGGCGGCAAACGGTGAGTTAAAAAAAATATATAAAATAATTAATTAAAGTGATTTTTCAATTAAATTCAATCAATTTCATATTCATTAAGTGGTGATAAGAAACAATAATTCTTTATAAATAATTAAGTGCAAATATTAAGTATTATTAAAAATAACTGAGTGCTATATCGAATCAATAATCAAGATAGAAGCATTCAATATATTCAGAAAACCATCAAAGGAGTAAGTGCAAGAGGATAAAAAAAAAAAATGGGAATAATTAGTAACCTATTACAAGAAGCGAATTTATCAGCCAATCATTGGTTGCATTTAATTACAAGATTGAATCATAATTTCAAAATATATAGCTAAAGTAGAGTGAGGCCGAATAATTATAGGCTATCATAAAACATAGGTAAAACACGTGAAGTTAATCAACAGCTAGGTAATTGAAACATGCGAAAAAACGCAGTACCTTCCTCTGGTACCGATCTCTCGGATCGCACAAACATCCGACAAACGGCCAAACATTGTCTTAGTGAATACAACAAAACTCAAATAATTCGCTCTGCATTCTATATCGGCCACGTATTTCAAACAACTCGAAACTAGATAGTTTTCATTACCCAAGTGTATCTAATTAACTCTTTGATAAGGTTTTGAACTACATTTTATTTATATCTTAAATGTATCCGGCAGTTTTTCACTGTTTCGTTCCTAAAATAGCAATGAATTTTTTTATATATTTACAACCCTCATCGATTACTAATGATTGCTTGTAGGATTATCATGGTTTAATTGGCAAATTGTTCTTGTAATTTTTAATACAGTTTTACCAATACACTTTGCAGCTTTCAATGTTGAACATAATTGTTATCGCTCCATAGCTTGATTAGAATTTAGCTTTGTAACTTGTAAACCGTGGTGAATAAACAGTAATTGGAATGTGCAAACCAAAACGTCAACACCATCTGATGTGTTTGCTACTGAAAACAAGCCTAAGATCGCTTGACGAATCAAACAGTAGAAGGTATTCCTATCTTATTCAAACATTTCATTGCGAGACATTCTTAGAAAACGGGAAAAGGTCACAACCCATAATTTGGATACAACCGCCGCAGTTACTTGTGCTAAACACGAAAACCCAGGGTAGGTGACTGGTCAACAGTCTAGAATAGATTGCCAAACCCACATTATGGCACTTCAACACGCAACAGCCTAAATAATTAGTGCTACCTATCCAAAATAATGAACTAAGTTGAAGGACGTTTTCCCTAATGGTAAATATAACTTGAAACATCGTGTCCCAATCAAATATAAGCAAATTGTCTACACGAAAGAATTAATTCTCTTGTAATTTCAACAACCCCTTCTTAATTGAAGCATGACCAAAATATTAAAACCATTTAAAAGGACTCTGCTAGCTAAATAGAAAGAAATGCATAAGCGACACACACGCCAAGTGATACGGCCTTTATGGTAATCAATCGCACTCAAAATTGCAACATCTAAGCATTTGCAAACATAATCTGCATACTTGACCTCAAATCTGAATTAGATAATCCTGCAAAGGTCAGGTTTTATTTGACAAATCAATTTTCTCTTAAATATATCAAAAGTAAATCGATAAAAACATGTAATGGTATTTACAAAGGAATTCGCCCCACTAGTCACGAATTTATCTCTAAGAGATAAGTTTTTGCAACGGGACAGGATATTTAATAACATACTGATCTAGGCATTTTTTTCTCTAGAGTTGACACGCTAGTACAACAAAAACTAGTTTTGATATTAATTATTTCAAATAATCGCATTAACAAATGCATACTTATTACTCCGCGACAATTATCTAGCAAGAGGCTCAGAACTAGACCAGGATTAAGTACAAGATTCTTCTTCCCCTTTCAGGAAACACATCACCACGAAAGGGTAATTTAATTACTGATCTAGTTTATTGCATGAAGATATCAATTCCCTTTTGTCATTTTATCGTAATTGAAAAGCATGTCGCATTTACAGGGTTAAGTGCGTAAAATTACTTTGCTATCTCAGTCTGTAAAATTAATTACAACACATAATTACGTATCAAGCTTCTATTGCCTGCTTTTGATTATATTACACAATTGCATGCAAATTAATCTCTGGTCAACTTCTGCGATAGTTTTTTTGTCTTGTAATATATCATATTGCGCACTATAGACACGTTTCAGTAGGTTAAAAACCGCTCTATATCTATGATTTTATTTAAAATCGCCTTTTGATTGACAGTAGAATAAATCTACATGCGCGTAAAGCTAAATCGCAAGTGAAATACGATATTATAAATTACCATTCACACATAGATTATGCATGACCTGTTTAGCATAATTCGACATTCCTGTAGTACAAAAAATTTACGATTGTCACAACCAAAAAGGATACTCCCGATCGCATATTGAATAATGAATAAGTTGTCTTTGAATTTAAAATTTAATGACGAGTTTTTTATTTATAATCTGGCTATTTGTAATCCCTTTGCGTTTACTTTTATGGCCTCCTAACGACCATTGTATGATTGGGTTAAATGACCATTAGTCGGTGCTTTGAAAAAAATAAAATTAAACTATTAGATGCACTACAGGCAAGTCTTTAATCTCGCCTATCATCGCCAAATCAAGACAAACGCGTTAATTATTTCTTTAATATAAACATGAATCATTATTTAGCAGTCATATTGCATGTATTAAAAACACCAAACCGATTGTTGAGACGAAAATGTTTTATAAATATTGTATAGATACCTACCTATCACCTGCATTCTAGGTCATAACAATTTTGCTTTATTATTTAAACATCTGAAGACATGAGATGATTCTATTATTATTTCGATTTGAATGTTTTGATAACATGCTATGCCTTGTATGGAAACAATACTCTGAGAATATTAATCATCGAGGCATCTTCAATAAACATTTAGAATTTTTCGGCCAACAGATCGAATTGGAAGTCACAACTAAGTAGCTACTTCATTTTGTAACATAACAAAACTTCATCTCGTATCAGGAATAGAAAGACAGGGACTTACCATCATTCTTCATTTCTTAAGCCGATTCGCAGCTTCCAATACAAAAGTCATCACGGGTCTTCTTTTCCCTTCACAGTATGCCAAGTTCTCGGCTGGGGTTACAGAGCCTCCGATCAGAGGCGCTGGGCTGTCCTCCACCCCGCTTGTGGAGGCCGCCAACAGTCCCCCATCGCCATTGCTGCCCGCCAAGCCATCCCCATCTCAATACCTGCTATGGAACTCATCGGCTATCAGAACCCTCTCCCCGGTCCGCTTACTACCACCAATAATGGACATTCAGGTAAAGATAACCACTAAACATATATTTAAACATCAGTTTTAAATCTTATCGACATGCATCTAACAATATTCCTTTTATTCTTCCAGTCGCACTCACCATCCCCAAATACAGTTCCGAAGAAGAAAAGAAAGGCTTCCGGCTTCCCTACATCTTCGGAGGACCTCTGGACAATGAGTACGAAATCGAAGGTCTTCACTTCCACTGGGGAGACAAGAACAACCGTGGTTCCGAGCATACCCTCAACGACATGCGTCTGCCTCTGGAAATGCACATCATCCACAGGAACAAGAAATACAGGAACCTCGCTGAAGCCCTCCAACATCCCGATGGTCTTTGCGTGCTTGCTTTCTTCTACCAGGTAAGGGTGGTGAACAGACATACTCCTCAATGAAACCTCAACAATTTCAAAGCAAAGAAAATCATGACATAATCAAAACAGCTTCACAATCTCTCCTGCATTTATACCTAAACACAACCATCTGCCAAAAAACTACTTAACGATAAACCATCTTATTCCAGGTCGTAGAGTTCGACGCCAAGCTCCTCACCCCCATCGTCAAGAACCTGTCCGCCATCGAGAACTACAACACCTCCATGCAGCTCCCCCATACCTTCTCCCTGTCCTCCATCCTGTCTGGTCTTGACACCGAGAGGTTCTACACCTACAAGGGATCCCTCACCACGCCCCCCTGCGCTGAAGCCGTCACATGGGTTGTGTTCTCCGACTACCTCCCCATCTCCGTGTTCCAGGTAAGAAACGATTTTGAACTTTATTTATAGGACCTACAACACATCCTGTTGGTGGCGGCTACGCATCAGTATTCAACCACTAACCAGCTACTAATTTCCATCTTACTAAAGCACTTTACCCCTTACAGATGGACAACTTCCGCGGTCTGCTCTCCAACCTAAACCTTCCTCTTGTCGACAACTTCAGGCAGCTGCAGCCCCTCTTCGGAAGGCGCATATTCGTCCGTATCACATCCAAGAACCCCAAGTTCAAGAAGACCAAGCTCCATTACTCCAAGTGGGACTGGGTCGGTCACAAGAAAGCCGAAAATGACGTCGCTGAATTCGACGAATAAATAACAAATCCCCAATTCGTCTATCCCAACCTTTAAACTAAACAATCACGACGTTTCCATACGGGTATTTAAGTAGCTAATTTTTATATTGATACCTGTGATTAATACCAAATAGGTATTTGTTACCATTTTGTTTTTTTACCGTTTATAAAATATGGTTGTGTGCACTGTATCATGTATATTTGTGTGAATAGTATTATAGTATAAGTTTTGTTAATAATCTTTTAATAAAAAAAAATGAAAAAAAAATATTTGGTTTTATTGAAAATAATATAGGTAATAGATACATATCAATAAGTGAAGAAACCAGTTGTTACAATAATCCTGTAAAATTTTAGCTAAGTCGAGTAGTTATCTTGTCCAAACATTGACTGTGAAAAAAAAAACATTATATTATATATTAAGTACACTTTCAACAAAAAATCAAATTACCAAAAAATAAACATCATACTCACTCAGATTTCAACAAAACACACTGAACATCTCAAAAAGTATCCATTAGTAAAACAACAGTATGAAACACTAGGTATAGACAATGATATACAATCCACACTTTTTTCTTAACATTAACACAGGAATAGGGTACAATTCTCTTTGGCCATACAGCGCAGCACTATTCTATGTTCCTGAAGCCGAAATACACGCATAATGCCAAGAATCACAGAAAAACCACACTTCTCGCATAATTATTCTGAACACATGCTTGTGTTAAAAATAATGGAATGGATGGAATAGCTACTGATTAACTAACAATTAAATAAATAGTGAAACATGTAAGCAGTTTTTGGTTTAGAAAATGTACTGGCAGTGTTTATTTAAACAATTAAAAAGAAAAATAAAATCAGGGTAAAGTTCATCACAAGAACATCAGTAACCATTAACCTAGATACATCACTGCCTACCCCTTCTAATAAAACAGTAGTGAAACCAACAGTAGTCACAAAATCAAATGGAGTACCTATAACTACCACCTTGACTGCTTTTCAGCATGTCAATAGCTAAGAATGAGAACAAACTTTAAAAAACCGGCCAAGAGCAAGTCGGACTCGCACACAGAGGGTTACGCACAAACTTTATTAAATGAAAGTAGTCCATCCAACAAAGAGATTGTAGAGTGCGTGAGCAAGGCCCTAAGCAATTACTTCAGAAAATTGTTCAGGGTGCTTAGAGAGTTAACATACTAAAAGTCCTGACATCTAGGGGGTGAGTCGGGGTGAGGGGAGGAGGTTAAAGTTCCCTTTTTTCAGTTTTTCGCTAATATCTTTTAAACGGTGCGTCATGGAGATAAGAAGTCTTCTCCGCAATGAAAGCTTATAAAATGATGTACAACTTTTATCTTATACACTTTTTCACATTCCTACCTATTTTCGAACTACACATTCCGGAAAAGTGAAAATTAAAAAAAAACTACTTGAATTGAACACTACCTTTTGTATACTACTTCCTTCACGTTATTTGGGGATAAAAAGTATCTTACATCTTAAATCAACTCCTACTATATCAATTTACTAAATTTTATCCAAATCTGTACAGCCGTTGGGATATCAAAACTTTTATCTACACTTAGTGTACACTATCTTATACACTAAACTTTTATCTACACTTAGTGTAGATAAAAGTTTAGTGTATAAGACAAGTCTTGTCTTATACACTTTTTCCAAATTTTCACCAGTGTTCGAGTATCGTGCTCCGAAGGAAGTGAAAATGGAGTTCATTTAGTGTGATGTGACCAAGCATTACCGAATGTTAAATATGAACTAGTATTTAAATTAGGTATTTTATTGATAACATAAGCTGGGAGTACCTCCAAGCGGTGAAGGCGGTAACAGTTTGAGATCTCGTTTTCTACCAGTGGTAATGGAGCAGAAGCGGGTCGTCATTTTTCATTCCATATTCTCACTGGCTAAAACTCCCATAATCATCCTTGCCTTCGGGCTTATGTTATTGTTGTCGTTTATGATTTCAACCTCTTTGGCACGGTAGCCTACCCGGTAACGCAGGGGAGCAGCCAGAACAGTTTTTTGCTTTGTAATCGTCATTAGTTACGCAATTGGATTATCCATCATGAGTGCTAATAATAATAAGTGTCCTGTGTGTGTTAGGGACATCGATAAAGGGAGTAAGGATGTTTCTGAGGTGAAACAAAAAGGAATACTCGGCCTTATCAAAGCTAGAAAATTTGGTGCTTATCATCGTTCCGATCTTTACTAGCTTTGATAAGGCCGAGTATTCCTTTTTGTTTCACCTCAGAAACATCCTTACTCCCTAACGATGTCCTTTTCTAGTTTTGTGTGAAAATCTTAATGCGGTTCACAGAATACATCTACTTACCAAGTTTCAACAGCAAAGTTCTTATAGTTTTAGAAAAAAGTGGCTGTGACATACGGACGGACAATCCATAAGGGTTCCGTTTTTTGCCATCTGGCTACGGAACCTTAAAAACACTTAAGTTATTAAAAGTTTTTGTTAACTTAATTATTTTACTCTTTTTTTTTTAATTTGTTTTTTTTTTATTGTGCCTTAGCGATTTATAATTATTTAATCAAGATATGTTTTCGCAAGAACAGGTTGGTAAAATTCTAAGTTTATTAACCGTTCGATCCATATTTTTCCCATTTAAAATGCATGATTTTAAGGAATGCTTTCACTTCCTTTTTGCATTCGATTCAGCATTGAGAGTTATCGGTGGACAACGATCGGTTGGTAAAGTCTAATAAAGTTCATAATTTAGACTGCGTTCTTGAGCCCTGTTTGACCCTTTACCGTTTCGTTACAAAATGAGGTCTAATTTAAATCGAGTTTTATAGAGACCGTGGTTTGCCTGGCTTTGCTTAAGCAAAATCAATGTTTCGCACAAATACGAATCTTATCGTTGCGTTTTTAAGGTTTATATTCGTAAAAATTTGCTTACATTAGCTTCTACGAATATTGTTGGACGTTAGCGGGTTGAGAATAAGATTCACATTCGTATGAAACGTGATTTTGGAAAAGTCAAAGTTTAATTTTAAAAGCGACGTACTTATTTACGTCAATTTTACACCACGCGCTCATGTTAGGGCCTCTGTACTTTTCTTTAGTTAAAGCTCAAAGTTTCACATCATTTTATATAGGATTTTTGTCTAGTGTTTTCGGTTCTAACGTCTAATTTTTGTATTGAGAACTTTACGAGCAGTTACAGAGCATCATATTTTATATACGAAATAAAAGTTCAAAGTTTAATCTGGCTCTAAGGATTAAAGACAGAAGCTGGTTAGGGTCAGCGTACACTGATCAACTAAATACTTGAGTAATTTTCATAGATTAAATTTCATGTCAGACGCATATTTTAACCCCCAACGCAAAAACGACGGGGTGTTATAAGTTTGACGTGTTTGTGTGTGTCTGTCTGTGGCTCCTGAACGGATGTACCGATTTTGATTGTTTTTTTTTTTACTAATATTTATTGAGTTCATTGCCGATCTATCAATCAGAGAGATAAAAACTGCCAGAACTGTACCTAAGTACTACTTAAAAATAATCACTATTTATTTTTTTGTTAGTTAAGCAGCAAACAATCACTCAAAAAAACAGAAAACTCGAAAAAATAAAACAACAAACTGGTATTTTATATTCTATAATACAAGTTCAACAAATCTATACAATATGATTGATTAATACTCTGTAAATTTAGGCTGGAAACACATTAAAGTCGCAATGGAATAAATTCATAAAATATTAAGTGCCAACAATATATTTTATTAAGGATAATTTTATAAATTTTAATGACACAAAATATTTTCAAAATGGCGCGGGCCACTTTACTGAACTTCCAACCATACATATTTGAATAATTTTATCACATTAAAATAACGGGGTCGTTCGCGGTAACAGTTAAAATAAATGTTTCTGGGATGTGGAATGTATTAGTTAACTGCTTTAGTTGAAAAATCAAATTGCACACTGAAAACTGTAGAGCAGTTTTTTCACTTGGCAACTATTGACGCAAAGTAGTCACTTTCACTTTTCAGTAGCAACGATAAAGCGTGTTTGCAAGTGACGATCAACATGGTGACATGGAGCGCCAAATGTTGCCAAGTGTAAAAACGGTTGAATGTGGATGGTCACATTAGTAGTTAGTTTTGTAACGTTGGTACACAGCTGGCTTATATACACGTGCCGTCTGATGCACAGACAACGATATCATGCAATAAATTAGTTTTAGCGTACCAAGTCTTCGGGGTTGAACATGCCCTGGAACAAAGAAAAATAAATTAGATTAGGTATTATGTGTCAGGGGCGTAGATTTTTGACAACGGGGCAATAAGGCACGAATGTGGCCAGTGGCTGCCGCGGGGCAAGAAATTGTATTTGTATTGCCGTTAGTCTACAGTAAAAAAACCTTTTCTTTTCCATGTAATAGTATGCATCAATAAATTAAATAACACTATTTAAAGTGATAGCAGCATATGCTGTTGACGAAGTTATAGGAAGGAGGACCGCGTCGGCGAGGCATAGGGAGGCTTTTGCAGACGGCCTTACGCTCCGTGCCATTTGCTGTAAGCGACATGCGCCTGTAACTTAGACAACCGACAACAAGAAGATTTTCATAATTTACAAAAAAGGTGCAGCTTCGCCCGTTGAGCTAAAAATCCAATTTTTTTCACTGCGTGATAACCATCGCATCGCGATAACTTGCAGCAGGCTCTTTATTTCATTTGTGTATTCTGCAGTCGCTGTGGCAACACGCATGTCGCTTGCAGCAAAAGGCATTTCTGTCTACATTAATACAAATTGAATTAAACATAGCAACCATTTGTACAGGTAAAATATCACTCTTGGGTAGAACATTTTTTAAAAGCTTTTATTTAACTTGCAATATTTGAATGTTTGTTTAGTTCAAATCTTGCAACTGAATTTTATAACAGTTTTGAGTGAAATTTTGCACACTGGTTTAGTTTAGATGACAATGCATGGTTAGCTAAGTGAAACTCTTAATCCAATACGGCGGACTCAGCACCCCCATGTTATGGAATTGATACTCAAAAGGGGTTGCCGAGGAAAATACGAAATCAGCGAAAACTAAAAAAAAAAAAACAGGTCAAGTGCGACATTGACTCGCGCATCGAGGGTTCCGTATAATCTTGTAGGTATTTTGTTATTAAACTACATATTTAAGGTTTTCAGATTTTTCCCTTTACATGTGTTGTAAGACATTGCTTCTCGCCAAATTTCATGATTCTAAATCAAGGGGAACTACCATAATAGGTTTTCGACCCAAAACCTATAGGGTACTTCCGGTTGACCTAAAATTGACAATTTTGGTTAAAAGCAAGGTCTTACGGCACAAGTTAAGGGAAAATTCCGAAAAATATAAAATGTTAAATATTAAGGTACTTACAAATTTTCGCGAAAATTCTAGCCCATATCTTTTTATCGTGATGACTATCGTGGACCTTGATTTTTATACACCTAATAGGGACTATAGACCTCAATATCTAATATAAATTTTAACTTGCTAGGTCCACCCGTTCTTGAGAAAATCGGTGGTGACACACGGACAGACAGACAGACGGACAAAAGAGTGATCTTATATAATTATCTTTTTTACCTTTTGAGCCGAAACCGTCGCGAGTAAAAAAATGTAATAATGTAAAAGCTCGTCGCGAGATTAAACCCACAATAACACACTAGTAAATCTCTATTAAATAAATTGATGGGTTTTATTTAGTTTTAAGTTTATTTTCTTATTTTTAGAACATTTGAATAAAAGCTTGCTTTTAAAATAGTTTTTTTGTTATCAATATATTAAAGTTTTGTCGTGATTTCCCTACAAATAAAATACATATAAGAAAACTATTTACCTTAGCACGACGGAGGATAGAGTCCTTGCTAGCATCATATGGATGGTCCTTTGAGGGAATTTCGAGCACCGAGGGCACAGGGGCGGTGTGGGAGTCAATCACGTGCCGGATCAACTCTGCCACGTTCTGGTTGATCAGGATAATGTCGATGTCATCACGCTTCACGAAACGCTTGAAGCAGTCCTCGATTTCGCTGACCGGTGTATCTGTGGAGTGTGGTAGTGGAGGAATTAGTAACATCATTTGTGTTCCCCAATGGAGTAGACCTAATCAGTCTCTGACTGTTTTAGTTTATAGCGGCTATTCTAAGTTATATTATCAGCCTATAATGTTGGTGTGTTCCCACTGCTGGGACACAGGCCTCCTCTCTATGTGGGCCTAGTGCGGGTTGGTAGATGTCACATATCTTACAATTTTTGGTTCTAGGACATGCCGGATTCCTCACGATGTTTTCCTTCACCGATTTTGAGAGCAGTATTCTAAGCTGGGACATAGAGAATAGACGTGGGAGATATTATACTGCACTGGTGTGTGCTCTCATAGTTTGATGAGAAGACAATGCGACGCGACCAGATAGATAACAGACACAGGAGCAATGGCTTTCGGATGGCGGGTCTTATCCGCCATCTTCCCTCTGAGCTGCTACTGTAAAATTTCTAATTTAAAAACTCAATAACACTATGCCCAACCTAGGAATCAAACCCAGGACCGCATGCTCAGCGTTAGTGCTTGCTACCACGAGCCAACGGGACAGACGAGCATCTATAGTATTGTTACGAGCTGGGTATGGGATAAATTAATTACTACCGATTAAACAACAACTAACTTTATTTATTACAAAACACGAGTAACTCAATCACAAATACACTGCTGATCACTATTCGCTTAGATATCGCACTTCTAGTTCATTTCGATTCGCTTCGTTGTGTAGTCAAAATCAGACTGCATGCTCCCGCAAGTACGTCGACTATTTATATGGCGACCGAACGTTTGAGAAAGATCCACGACTTCCTCGAATCTTCTAGACAATTCCATAGTGGGTCATTGTCCTTCGAGAAACTTCCGCAACTTGTACAAAGTAAAGAAGTAGGTACCTTATGCCCTCGGCGTACGGTCGAAATTACAATGACAATTCCTGATGTTCTTTTGTAGGTAGTTTGCGAATTTGTACCTACATCATTCGAGACTCGTTCTACCTACCTACCTACTTGTAGGTACCTACTACCGTAATTGTAGGTACGGGTACGACGTAACAGTACGGTCACATTACGCCCGTATGTTAAACTAAGTTCCATGGCATAGGAGACAGGCTGTTACTGAAAATTTTTATGGTTAAGTATGGAAACACAATTTGCATGAACTGGGAATTGAACGCAATATCCCATTCTTATCTTTCTGCTAGGCTGCTACCACAGGACTGTGTCCGACCGAAGCTTCGTCTTCGGCCACCTTCGGCCAAAACAGGCAGAAATTTTGTCCGAAGCCGAAGGTTTCTATCAAACGCCAAAATTAATGGAACTGTTACGAATTCGCGAAAGCGCGGTGGAATAGGTCACGCGCAAGCGGCGCGTGGCGAGTGTCACACATTTGGAAGTGTTATTATTTCTGTCAAGTTGCAAGGTCGTTTTAATCAAGTGTCAATTATGTTGTATGTTAACTTTTAATTTTAAAGTAAAAACAAATGCTTTTATTAAACCTGAAAACCAGAAATTAGGTTGTGGCAATCCTGATTAATCGGCTGCGGCCAGAAATCAACTTTTGCTCGCACATTCCACAGGATCAATGAGGCTGTCAAGTGGTGGTTATGTCTTTCTATTAGCATATACAAAGAAAATGTAGATTTATCTTTTCTTGATAGCTAATTTCAGCAGTGATACATCATTCTTATCACAGATTACATGCAGACATTGACATAGCATAGGTAAATAATAACATTGCACTGAAATATTACATTGGGATAAAAGAAAACTGATATTTACTTTGTTTTGTTGTTTTGAAAAAGATTTGACTGTTTGACCTTGGATGCTAATAAATCATCTTTTATCTAAATAAGATGACAGCTTGGATTTACAATGCCAATTAGCATATCTTTCCTAACATTTTCTAAGACACTTGAGTGTCTTTAATAATATGAAAAATAGCAATTTATTGCATGTAAAGATAACTTACACACAGCAAACTAAAACCGGCCAAGTGCGAGTGGAACTTGTGCATGATGGGACCATACTATAGTTTATATTTATTTTTATTATTTGTTGTTATAGTGGCAACAGAAATACATCCATCTGTGAAACTTTCAACTATCTTGCTATAACTGTTCCTGAGGCCAGGCTGTATGCCTGGTGACAGACAGACACACAGTGGAGTCTTACTACCCTATTAGTACCCAATGGGGTATGGAACCCTAAAAATGACTATTCTGCGCACTTTATCTTAAAATTCAAAAGTAATTTAAATAATTTGCTCTAAACGTTAATTTTGAGTGAGGTTAAATACATAATCAGATTATGTTCCCACTTGTGGGATACAGGCTTCATCTCCCGCGTGTGGGAATGGGATGCTTTTTGTTCAGCGATTCAGAAGTAACTAGAAAAACGTTGTTTTGGTTAGATTCAACTCTCAAAATGGGAATAGTAACGATTCCTAGCATTATCAATGGCATCAGATCTAGTCTTAATTTTCCTTCTTTTTCCAATAAAACTACAAAATACTGTGAAACAAATGAAGAAAACAAGTCATAAAATTGATATCAGTAAAATGTACAGTACCTTTAGGCTCTGAAATGATAGAAGCCACACTCGTTACAGAGAGTAAATAATACGTAAACCATTAATATGATAATAGATAAAATAAACTTTATTTTCTGGTAGAAATAAATCAAGACTTACTTTTATCGACAACCATGAAGTTGGCATGTCTGTTTTTGTTGATTTCACCGATTCCGCCCAGCAGGAAACCGACGCAGGTGTCCTGAAATCAACGTACGATTCTAGGGTAATTTTTGCCAGAAAATTTGGTTTTTGTTTTATTTTACAAACAACGTTATGGCTTAAAATACTAATTAAACGACTTCTTACCTCATCTCCGATGACGCTGATTAGTTTTCCCTTGACTGCTGCGTGCAGGGCCATGTTTAGTTTAGTGTTTTCTTGTTTTTTAATGTATTGAGAGAAATAATGTGAACTGTCACAAGGGCTCGTCACCTGACTTGAAAGTTGAATGGATTTTTTGTTTATGGCGTGCGGTTGGCACCTCTTGGTGAAGAAGATGACGTAAAAATAAAATATAAGTTTATTCTAGTTAGTCATTATCCATATCAAACCTGTGTTACTGTGTATCAAACAAAATCAATCCCAAAGCTTGTGATTGTGAATATTGTGATTGCTGATGCTCCAGGGTAGTCCGCGAAATTCAAATTTTCTTACGTTTTTTGCGATTTGCAGGCCGTGCTAGGTTATAGGGTAGTGAAAATAAGATTCGCGGCTGTAAGACGTACATAGGTAGTCTACCTATGTACGTCTTACAGCCGCGAATCTTATTTTCACTCACACTCATCAATACAACCCTCCAAGTTCATGAAAGTCGATTGAATGACCATTTCATGAAAAAGTCATTCAATCGACTTTCATGGGCTACCCTGGAGCATTCACCTTTATTTTATTATAGAATGCACCTTAATTTAAAAAGAAATGTAGTTTCCGAACGAAGTTTTTGTTGTCACAAGAAAATCGCTTTCCAGTTTCATGTTTTTCATATCCTTAACATGAAAATCATGAGTCTCCGTTTTACCTTGCCATAAAGATCTTTTATCTCTTTCATTATGACATTGGCTTGCGTTGCGTTTATCGTTTTCGTTTCGTGAATCGTGAATTCGTGATTGTGATCGTGATGCTTGACGCAATTCGCAACTTTGATTTTGTTTTAGATAATTATTGTTTTGTTATGAACAATTATTAAAGCAGATTAGATTTAAGTGAATTAGACGCACAAAACAATGTTAAACATTCAAAACTACGGTAGTAGTTCTGAGGACGAAGAGGACAATAAAACTGAGACTATCAAGGGAGAGAGCAACGAAAAGTTATTAGCGCATTTAAAACCAGTTGATTCTAACTTTTCTGTAGCTAAATCAATGCAAATATGTGCTGCACCTGTCGTTATGCCTACAGTAAGTAGCAGTAATTATTTAATTAAAAGTATGTACTTGGGATTTATATGTAAGATTTTAATCTCAGGACATTGTGTTATTCCGTCTATGATTTTACTGATAAATGCTCACAAAATCATAATGTCGATAATTTCTAGATGGTTTTTTGTGAAGCAACATACATACAAGAAAGATACATATATTATGGTAATTTTGGGAGCAATGTTTACAAACAAATGAGGTTATTTTGTGAGTAATCATCAAATCCATTATTGCACAATTAGTAGTAGGTACTTATTGTGTCCAATTAAGAATTTACACGGGCAAAAAAACAAGAGAAGAGAGAGAGAGTTATAAAGATTCTTCTTTGTGTCGCTGGCTAACAGTTTTTATTTTGTTAGTTTAAATTTTGCTACTTCCACCGAGTCGTTGGTGACAGTGCAGTGGTCACTTTAAAGATTGCAACATTTTTATGTGAATGTTGCACCATTTGATACCATGTTACTCTACAATGATGCTACAAAATTACATAAACAACTACAATATTTTTTAATTTCAGAACAGTGATGACACTAGAGTATTGTTACCAAATAGCGAAGAGTTAATGCACAATCCCAAGTATGAGGAACTCTTTGCTCCCACATTTGGTCCAGAGAACCCTTTTCAAACACAGCAGATGAGAGCTAACAGAAATATGTTGTCTGGCTATGTAGAAAAGGCGCATATCAGTGACTTCCAGTTTGAAAATCAGAGAAGAACATTTACGAGTTATGGGTATGCTGTGGATCCATCTACGGACGGTGATACGGGGAGTGGGGATGCTATAGTAGGTAAGCAGTGATTTGTATGCTAATAATTGTTTTTCTAATGTTGATTACTCATGTTCAACTAGTACATTTTGACCTGGACAGCTCTGTTGTTTACCACATTAAAGCCACATAGTCTTAAAGTCACATTATTCGAAAAGCCTGGCTTTAAATGTTGAATAAGACTACATTGGTCATCTGAGTTTCAAACAGCCACAACAGACTGGCCCAAAACTTGCAACAGGGCTCATATTATAGCACCGATAAGTATAAAAAGTAATCATTAAGAGTAAATAAAATCATAAATGATAAGATAGATGGAAAGTCCTTTTCCTTGGTCCACTCTGGAATGTAAGCATGCAAAGTCATAAATCTCATCACCCGTTTCCTGATGCAGCTAAATACCTGTATTGTTACATGGAGCGACTGCCTATCTGACCTCCACAAACCAAGTTACTGGGTAATAAGATACTCCTTCTCAAGACTGGTTAACAAAAGAACCTAATCCCTAAATTATGTACTAAAATTTACAGTGTCAGCGATGGTGGCACCGCCTGAAGAAGCAGTAGGCAAGTCAGTGTTTGAGTCAATTAAAAAGAGACCCTTGGACAAAAAGAAGAGGACCAAGAATGACAACCCTGATGATATCACCGGTTTCCTTGGACCCTGGGGAGGATATGTGGGTGAACAGAGGTAGGCAGTTCTTATAGCACTGATTTAATTAAAATTTCGTAATTTATTAATTTGTCCAATGACTTTTTGTAGCCGAGGCGTTTGACAGAGATTGGCTGGAGAAAACCGCACTGAGAGAATAGTATTAGGTTTTGGGGGAGACCTTTGCCCAGCAAAAAAAAAAAACCTTTTAGAGATATTCTTTTGGACCCCAAGTAGGATACCTTCCCTTGACCTGAGTAGACTACTATCAATGGAACCTACAGGCCTAAGGATAATATCTATACTAATATTTTTTTGGCAAAAAGTAACTCAATCTGTCTGTCTGGTACCTTTTCAAGCCTTAATGGCCAAACGAATTTCGATGTAATTCAGCATATGGTTAGATCATGACCTGGATTAGGTCATAGGATACTTTTAATCCTGACTGTGTTCGAATGGTATAGCTTCCTGCATGAGGGTGCAGCCATGGGCAAAACCTGGTAGCTTATAACATTGAGAGATTTACCAACAGGCAACTCACTGTCTGTTTCAAACTGTCCAACTTAACTCGTAAACTGTGTTAAGCATAGTTGTTAATGATTTCAGGGTAATGAGGCCAGAAGGTGACGAGGCAAAAGAATTACAAGAAATAGTCGCTAAGAGACAGAAGAAAGGCAAAGTTGATGATGACAAACCTTTGGAAGAGAAATCTATTTTCCATAGTGAGTTTAAATGTATAATAAATTACTTGGAATAGTTTCTAACAAATTATTGTAATTGTGACAGCATCTATAACGCCACATGCTCACAGGCTTAATACCTGACAGCACACAAAGTTTTATGTACAGAAATCTGATATCTGCCGTCGGTCTAGCCTAGCCTTAGTAGCTTTTTTTTTGGCCATCAGACATGAGGAACTGAGTGTAAATATGAAGCGTTTTATAGTTCGCTTCTAACGTTGAAGCCACACGCTATTAAAGCTCGCCAGTACAGCCGCACCACAGAGCAAAGGCGTACCTCCATTATTTCCATCAATGCCAGTTCTGCGCTACTTGCCAATTCTTTAGGAACACATCCAAGTCTTGCCGCCATCTCCTTCGTTTATAAAATTCTCTTCTAAACATTTTCCCGTCTGTTACAGTCGACAACCCGACAGACTACCAGGGCAGGTCGTGGATCGCTCCGCCGCGCAGTGAGACGCAGCTACGGAGCGACACGCCGCCTGACAAGTGCTTCCTACCGAAGGTATGTAGTCGGTAACACAGGTGGGCTTGTTGGCTGGAATCTTCGGCGTGAGAGGGCGCTGTGTGTTTGGTCTACTAGACAAATTTATATTGAACGAAAAGGGACCTATTTATCAGCTACCCGATAAAACTACTGAGCGCTTCTCCGCCACTTTTATTATGCGCACTGCCAAAGTGTGGAACTCTCTGCTTGCATCTGTGTTCCCACCAACCCGCCTGCCTTCAAAGCAAGAGTGAACAGGCATGTTCTGGGCACGCTCGTTCCATCATAGACCTCATCTTACCATACTCGCTTACCATCAGGCGTGATCGAGGTCAAGAGCAGGCCCATTTTGTAATAATTAAAAAAAAACCTAGGTCCATCGCAAATTTGTCAGTTTTCTTCAAGATATTAAAACGAAGATACTGTTCTCTATGAATAGACTTGAGAAATAGACAAAATAATTATATGAATGAAGTATCAAGCCTTTACCTTCCACCTTGTAGTTCGAGGACACTCCCGCCTGACCACCACAAAGCTAATTTTTGCTTGCACTTACAACATAGAAACGCTCTCTAGCCCCGCCCCGTTGACTTTGTATAGAAATAATTAATGAAAAGATACCGATCGGCCGAGCGCACTGACGACGCACGCCAAACGAGAGTTATTGTTATTTTGCGCGCCAAAGTTGACGCTTTCCTAATAGGCCTAAACTTTAAGGGGGCGTGGCTCCGGCACCTCCGCATGATTTAAGCGAAAAAAAA
Source organism: Xestia sexstrigata (assembly GCA_941918905.2). Classification (NCBI taxonomy): domain Eukaryota; kingdom Metazoa; phylum Arthropoda; class Insecta; order Lepidoptera; family Noctuidae; genus Xestia; species Xestia sexstrigata. The sequence goes on from OW799212.2 coordinate 19,749,652, forward strand.
AAGAAACTGATCAGGCGGAAAAGACCACGACTGTACACCGACGCTAAAACGGTTACCAAGTATTCAGCACATTCTTAACCTTTGCGTGCGTGCCCTCAACACAACTTCACCTACCACTTTGTCACATATTTGTGTCGTTTGGCGTACAGGGCACGCGCTTGCTTGTCACGTATATGTGACAATGGCGTTCAAAAGGTTAACCCCCCCCCCGCATAGAAATTTTACATCGGTAATTTAAAAAAATCAGCAGTTCTATACATTTTGACAGTTTTAGTATTGCAGTTTTGTAAGAAACATCTGGTTTTTTTTAATAACCGTAGAAAATTTTCTTTGTAGGGCGTTTCTTCCACCTTCTATACAGCTTTGTCCTACAGGGACATCTCATCTCTTCCGTTCTTGCCTATCAGCTGACACCTAATACTCAATCATATAATGCATTCCACAATGTGTACTCAGGTGGTAACACAAAATATTACAAGATCAAAATAGATCCTGTTGGGTACAGCAATAATAGTAGGCGAGAGGAGGCATTCAGAGTGTTACACACATAATGTGTCACACCAATGTTTTTTGTTATCAGCGTGTCTAAAAAATAGGTAACTCGAAAAAAAAATATTTGTTTTTTTCCTATCTTCAAAATTTACTTCGCGGCAAAATTCGACTACAGACGTGACGTCACGCTGCGAGCTGCGAGTCGACATGATAAGTGCAAACCACTTTACAAATAAAATTTTATGAACGTAAACACTCGTAGAGTTAAAATAATGAGTGCAAACCACTTTTCAAATTTTGTGAACGTAAAACTCCGCATCACCCGCAATCGGACATGACACTCGCAACATGCCTTCATCTCAGTAGCGCGCGAAGGAACGAAAATAAAAAAAGCGGTGAAACACAACACTGTAACTTTGGAAATCCTGGCCCGATTTCGATGAAACAAAAACTATTATAATTTGCACGAGTACGCACATTAAATACAGTAATATTTGGATGGGATGGAGTGAGTCTGATGTGTCGTATGTATTGCAGGCGCACATCTACACGTGGAAGGGTCACACGAAGGGTGTGGCGGCAGTGCGCTGGCTGCCCGGGACCGCGCATCTCATGCTGTCGGCCGGGATGGACTGTCGGGTCAAGGTGAGCTGATAGCTTACTACGTGCTTTTTTTATATCGCATAACTCTAGGATTATTTTCTATAAGTAAAAATAATACAAAAAATCCTAAAATATGTGGTTCAAAAATGCTTAGTTTGGAAGATTTCATAAATCCTAATTTATTTATGATTGATGATATTTTGAGGATCCTTCACTTTTACTGTTCATTTAATAATCTAGTTTATTTTGATATAAAAAAAGAATGTAAAAAGTTAAGAGTTTTTGAGCAAATTAATATTTTATTAGCAAAATATCCGTTTTTATCACTGTTTTTCAAGTTCAACATTATTTTATGAGTATCAATTTATAATTGTATATCTTGTTTTTGGTTTAATAGTTTCCTTATCTATTCTGCAATTCACTGTTAATTTTATATAGCTATAACTTTTGTATTTTGCGATGGCCAAGTGTTTTTGTTTATCGTGTCAAATTACGTGCAAATATTTGTCGAGCATGCGCGGGTCGACGCGCTTCGTGTTTTGACATAACGCGGTCGACGCAGATGAGACGCTAATAGACTGCTCTCTGTTTCAGATTTGGGAAGTTTACGGCGATCGTCGTTGTATAAGAACATACTTCGGTCACCGGCAAGCTGTCAGAGATGTCAACTTCAACAATAGCGGAGATAAATTCTTGTCAGCTGGTTAGTATTTTTGGAGATTGTTTTACTGTTAATTGACTCTCAACCACTTTAAAAAAAGCAAGAAAGTCTATAAAAAGCAGTGCAGGAACAAGCCAATTTTCTAATGATGATAATCTTGGCTAGTATTTCAATTGAGTGTGTCTAGAGTGGTGTTTACATTGCGTAGTCCGGCGTCGAAACCATCACGTTGCATTTGCACACCATCTACGCTGCGTATTTATAAGTTTAACGAACTACGCTGAACCAGATTCTAAAGCTCTGTTATAAAGGGTGTAATTAGACCCTTAACGAAGCCGAAAAGCACTTATCCTCCCCGTCATTGCGATTATGTTTTTTGTTCTGGACCGTACCTGCTTAGGTTTAGAAACCTTCTAGTTACGGAGATAACGGAGGTCAAAGTTCCAACTTTTTCAAAAGTTAAGTTTTTTACGAATACTAGTATTTGAAAAAAATCTTTTTAAGGGTATAACTTCATTCTATCCATAACCCGTTTACTATTAAATGCGTCCATCAGCACAATGTTTTGACTGTGTTACATTGAGTTTTAACAACGTGATTTTTCACCCCAAAAAAAAAGTCGTTTCCCAGCAATACTTTTTGCGTAGAGTTACTTAGTTTGATGTACATACAGAATGCTTGGTTGACGGGTCGTGAAGGGTTCGTTGACACCCTTTTTTCGGATGGGAAATCATCAAATGACTCCTCCTGCTCTGGGCGGAGCGGAAGGGAGTACGACCCACCGCTTTTACTGACTAAAACCCATCCATGTTCCTTCATCGCCCTTTGTGTTCCGGGGCCACGGTAACTCGTTCGAGCAGTCCCGCAGCCCCGGCAGGGATCTGCCCTTGCGGATTCCGTTGACACCCTGTATACTAAATAATAATGGTATTTCCGTCTCTTCCAGCCTACGACCGCTACATAAAGCTCTGGGACACAGAGACGGGCGAGTGTATATCGCGGTTCACGTCGCGCAAGGTGCCGTACTGCGCCAAGTTCAACCCCGACGAGGACAAGCAGAACCTCTTCGTCGCCGGCACCTCGGATAAGAAGATTATTTGTGTGAGTTATAGTAGGGACGAGTGGCCAAATAAGGTAGTGAGGCCGCTTTACGTTCTTAAGGTCCCAGGTTCGAATCCCGGTAGGAGCAAATGTTTGTGTGATGGGCATGGACATTTGTTTCCGAGTCATGGATGTTATAATAAGCATGTATTTACAATCAAAAAGTATCTATGTAGTATATCAACTATCTGGTGTCTACGACACAAGTCTCTTTGCTTAGTGTGGCACTAGATGGCGCTGTGTGATGTCCAGCGATATTTTTTTAATAACAGCACGACTCTATGTTAAACTACGTTTGCCGAGGTCAATTCGTGGATGGGTGACGAGTCATTGCAAAGGGATTTTTTATTAGTAATCGGATTGTGAATCTGAGATAGACAGTCGCTCCAGTTAGAAAAGGTTTAGGTAAGGCAACTAATGATAATCATTGAGATACCTTATTAAATAAAAGATCAAACATCCATTTTGCTATTCGTATGTTTTAATTATAAGTGACAATCCTGATATATTCGTTGTCCAGGAAACCTCTATAGACAAACGTCAAACCAAAGACAACATACCTGTTTAAGTCAAATAATAAACAAGAATGTGTGTGGTATAAAACCACTAAAAAAACCCAATTACTGAGAAATCAGGCTCTAATTAAATTCGAGGTTTACAAGTTATAATCGCCTATTGTTAAAGTTGGTTAAAATGTAGTCTATGTTACTCGGGCCGGGCTATAATAACAAATCGGTTGACACCTTATTCATCAAAATCGAATGAATAGTTTAGGAGTTGTGGAGGAACATACGTAAATACAAACATACATCACACAAACATACATTACACACACATACATTCATAAATAGACTGCTAAAAACACAACCCTTCCTTTTGGCCTCGCCGTAGTCGGGTAAAAAATAGTCTAATAAAGTGTTTGTTTGCCCAACAGTGGGACATCCGTAGCGGCGAGATAGTCCAGGAGTACGATCGTCACTTGGGTGCCGTCAACACGATCACCTTCGTGGATGAGAACAGAAGATTTGTGACCACGTCTGATGACAAGAGTTTAAGGGTTTGGGAATGGTGAGTACCAGTACAGCATACCTTTTATTTCTATCAATTACAAGCACTTCACTCGCGACTTCGTCCGTAAACATTTTTATAGCTCGGTTAATTTTTAGCTGACTGTAGCTTTGTTTTTTTATTAAAATTACAAATAAAAAAACAAAGCTACAGTCCCAGTCAAGGCATAATAACATGAGATATATGTGAGAACGATGTAAAAAGACGTGCACACACGTCTTGGTCCTCTGTGTGTGGTTGGGTCTTGTGGTCGCCACATACGAACTACGCCTCACACCAAAGTTCACGCAAATTCTTACATCACACAAAGAGAAATGGTGTCTTTCCGGAATAGTTGAGGTTTTAATAAAGGGTGTAAAAAGACCCTCCACGAAGCCGAAGGGTATTTGTTCTCCCCGTCATTGCGATATTTTTTTTGTTCTACACCATACCTGGGAAGATATTTGGGGGTCAAATTTCCAACTTTTTCATAAGTTTTTTTTTTAAATACATGTATTTAATGAACGATTTTTAAGCAACTCAACGACCCCTGTACTATTCAATCAATCCATCAGCACAATGTCGTGAGTGCGTCACATTGAGTCCTACCGTAAAACGAGATTTTTCGCCCCAAAAAAAAAAGGCTTTTCCCAGCGATAATTTTTGCGTAAGGTTAAGTAACTTTACGCAAAAATTATCGCTTGATGTACAGAATGCTTGGTTGATGGCTTCGCGAAGAGTCAGTTTACATCCTCTGATTGCTTTGCTGTCCTCAAAGGCATTTAAGCTGTAAATGGGGTTAGGCTCGACCTCTATCAAAATAGCTTGCTGACAGTTGTTATAGAACACGATTTGATTTAATTTTAAAAGAAAGGAACTCGTGGCTAAAATTGGGACGCACCCGCCACACTGTTCCCTGCCCACTGTAACTGCTGTGCGCCAGAATCAACAGTGGCGACCACCAGAAAAGCGCCGAGACAATGAAGCTCGACGAAGTCCCAGAGAATGAATTTAACTGTCGAACTCGTGGCTAAATAATGACAGTGGCTCCAGTCGATCTTCAGGTTAAGCCGTGCTTGCCTAGGTTGGTCCGTGGATGGGTGACCATCCATTACACACCGAGTTTCCTCCGTAAGTCGGAAAGCACGCTATGCGGTTGGTCTCGGCTGTCAATTGTAGATCGTTGGCAGTCATTAGGTAGTCAGCGACCCGAAAGTCTGACAACCAGTCTTACTAAGAGGTATCATCTATCGTATTACCCAGTACTAATTGGGTAGTGGAGGTCAGATAGGCAGTCGCTCCATGTAAAATACTGGTATTCAGCTGCATCCGGTTAGACTGGAAGCTGACCCCAACATAGTTGGGGAAAGGCTAGGCAGATGATGATTTCATATTATAAAACACTACCGGACGTCACACGGTTTCACCCGCGTCGTTCCCGTCCCCGTGTGAGTACGAGGATAAAATATAGCCTATATATATGTTACTCGGTAAAGACGTGGCTTTCTAATGGTGAAAGAATTTTTGAAATCGCCGCAGGACTTTTTGAGTTTATTCATTACAAACATACAAAAATACAAATCTTTCCTCTTTACAATATTAGTGTAGATGTAGATATGAAAACGAGTATTAACGCGGAAAAATACCCGTTTCCATTATGTCTTTTATTGTGTTCTGTAGGCCTATTACGTATCTTTCTGATATCCAGTGACTATCAAGCTTCGGTTGTACACCGAACTTTGATGACAATCGAGAATGTCATAATATTGGTATTACGTATCGCACTGAGTGGATATCACTTTAACTAACAGCCCGGGTACGGTGTAACGTCTTTCACGAAAGCCACTTCAAACTCAGTTGTCATCAATTTGTTGTCCACTATGCTTACATAATCGAAATAATATTAGTATCGATACGAAAGCGTCTGTCAAAATGAGTAACGGTGACTATCAGCCACGATGACAACCAATGACGTCATATTTGATCGCGACTGACCAGTCGATACATAATACGAAACTAACCTTTTGACAGTTAATTGACGGACACTGAGCCCAGTTACTATCATTTCGAGCTATCAACAGAGATACGTAATAGCCCTACTGATCGTGAAAGTTTAAAAAAGACAGATGATAATTTGATTTAATTTAAAAAATGCAATTCTTATCCTCTCCTCATCTTCTTTCTCTTCTTCTTCTTATGTTTATAATTATAATACTAACAATAAAACAACCTAGTAACTTAAGCACTATTGTTACTAATACTAAAATACTTACAAAACTATGGACTGTAGTCTGAAATAAATTTTAGTTATTTATTTATCGCACAACCATGAAAAACAAAACGTACTGTACACTATTATTGGAGTCTTATTTTAGTAGAAATGTTAGAGTGTCATCACTAAACGTGTTATTATGGGTCAAACCAATTTGGGAAAACCAAATGGGGAAATAATTATAGGCATAATAATATTGACTTGCTATCGATGTGTATGTGTAGGTACAGTCATGAACACCAATATACAAACACTTAACAACTTTTAAAAGTGTTTTTCTTGTTGTTACGAACATAGTATTCTGGAGCACATATTTTTATGAAAAAGATCCTATCTCCAATTTAAAATTTCTTTTAAATTTAGGAAAGTACATCTAAATTGGTGCTCGTGGACTGTACATTCGGGCAAAAACATGTTACCGTTTACCGCATAACCAATACCAGTTCATCGAGTTTTTTAACCTCAGGCACGCGACAAGACACGTGACACGATATTCTGTCGTATCATCATTACAATGTTTTTCTAAATACGCATGATTTTAATCTTATTTTAATAACAAATACTACTTCTGTAATAGGTAGGTATATAAATAGCTGTGTCACTGTGATATTAAACTAAAGGTACAGCTACGCATCTTTAATGTATTTTTGCATTCTCATTCAAAACAAAGTTTATTTAAAAAAATTTAAATTAACCAGTCATGATTATGTTTAGTAACTGTACCTACCTCTAACAAAAATTCACAGTCATTGTGAATTTTTGTTAGAGGGGTCCACGGGTTCTTTACTTTATTTTATATAGATCTTTTGGCACGTTGTAAAAATCGGCTCTAACTCATTTTATTTTTGTATTTTTCTTAAAACATTTTCGCATATTATTACTGACTGTGCCATTTTTCAAAGGGAATCCGGTAGGAATCGAGTTGTATGGATTCTTCGCCACTGCCGTGTAGGTATTGCACTTTTGTAGGAAACGTTTCCCAACAACGCCTCCTGTCACTGACATTCAAGCCCCAAAAGATCCTTGCAGCACCGCCTTTGGACAGGCCCTTCACGAAGTCTACCGCCGAAATCAACCAAGCATTCTGTACATCAAACAAAGTAACTCTACGCAAAAAATAAAGGGTGAAAAATCACGCTTTACGGTATGAGACAATGTAACGCGCTCAAAACATTGTGCTGCTGGATGAATTGAATAGTACGGAGGTCGTGAAGGTGTTTAAAGTAAAGTTATAACAATAAAAACTTGTATAAAAAAATGTAGGAAATTTGACCGCCAATATCTCCGTCACTAGAAGGTTCCCAGTACGGTATATAATAAAAAAATAACGCAATGTCGGGGAGCACAAGTGCCCTTCGGCTTCGTTAAGGTTACTTTTACACCCATTATTGAGCATTGCACCATCTGGCAAAGTTGGGAGTAAAAAAAATGAGGGTAGACGTAAAAAATAAGAACACACTACATCGTACTAAAACCCTTATGCTCAACAATAGTGTTTGTGAGCGCTATACCAACAAAAGACCAAATCGAGAAATCTATACTTCTAACGAAAAGCCAGCAATCTAATGCAATTTATCTCAGCAATTGAATAAACCATTCTATTATCTTTCACAGGGACATACCAGTAGACATGAAATACATAGCGGACCCATCCATGCATTCGCTACCAGCAGTCACCGTGTCACCGAACGGCAAATGGCTGGCCTGCCAGTCTATGGACAATAAAGTGATCGTGTTCAGTGCGTTGAACAGGTTCAAGATGAATAGGAAGAAGACGTTCAGCGGACATATGGTGGCGGGGTACGCGTGTTCTGTTGACTTCTCGCCTGATATGAGGTAAGGGATTTTTGGGTTTTTTTTATAGCAATGGATTTTGCTTGTTATAAATTATGGAATCAGGCGCTACCTTGCGGAAATATGACAGTTAAGCTGTACGCAGAAATATATGTCCACGACACAAGCCTCGTTGCTTAGTGTGGCACTAGATGGCGCTGTGTGTAATGTCCAGCGACATTTATTTATTTAAAACGAGATCAGCTCCTGTATTCACAAATGCTTATGAAAAAGTTGAAACTTTGGCCCCTTAGATTTCCGTCTAGAAGGTACCTAAGTATGGTCTAGAACAGGGGTGTCCAACATAAATTTATGGAGGGCCAAATATAGTATTTTTGTAAACCGTAGCGGGCCATAAGAAATGCGACGTCTAAATTTAAATAAACAAGCTTCGCCGGACTAGACTGCGATGATGGGGTCTGCAATCGCGGGTAGGAAAGGTGGGCGGGTAGGTAAATATGGCGCGGGCATAACTGACTTAGGGACATTACAGGGCGGGTAGATGACAAAAAAAATTGGACACATTTTTTCTTTTTTCACGTAAACAAAAAATGAAGACGATACTGTGCTTTGAAAACTCGTGTGACGTCACATTTTAGTACATTTTTTACTCAAATGTGACGTTACAAGCCTCTACATGATCTTTGACACGTAAATAAAGTGCGCGATACAGTTTTACAAACCCACTCCAAAAATGACGTGGTATTTATAATTAATCATAATAATATCGATTCAATAATTTTTAAACAGTTGTTTTTGTATAAGAAAATGGTTGTTCAAAACCTTGTAGCTTAAAAAGAATTGTTCAGACGGCTTATCCTGCGAACTCATCGCACTTCAGGAGTATGAAGAATAGGGTGTTAAGTTCCTCAATACTTCATTGAATGGATTTCTCCGACGGGTGTTGTGTCTGGTGAGCTATTGCCCAACGGTATCAGTCGGGTTTTTCAATACGGTCTAAACTCGCGGATAACTTGAATATTTAGAATTTTTATTTTAGTTCTTCATTTGGATCATAGATGTCGCTGCAGTACTTTTTGTACTATGCCGCTACAGCAGTAAAGTAAACCTTTTTGGGCTTGTATTTCTTATAGCTAGGGATAGCTTCGTCTTGCAAGCGATACAGTGGCAAGCAATGGACTCACCAGTAACCACAAAACTCTAAGTCAATTGTAGGTCACAATTAGGGAGCCGGGGTTGCGGGACTGTTCGAAAGAGATACCGCGGCCCTGGAACACAAAGGACTAAGAAGGAACATGGAGGGGTCTTAGTCAGTAAAAGTCTGACACCCCCTTCCGCTCCGCCTAGAGCCGGTCATTAGATGATTTCCCGTCCGAAAAAAAAGAGTTCATAACTCACAATTTAATAACAGCACCTTTATGTCGTAGCAGTAAGTTTCGTTGAACAAGTGTGACTACCGGGTCACGATTGCAAACGATTGCGACGTACAAGTTTTAGATCGTGGGTACGAATATGAACCCGGGCAGGCGCATTACTTTGTGTATTATGTCATCACCCTTGGCCTCAAACCAGTTAAGGAACAACCTAAGGAAACAGGCATATGCAAAGTGTTAACGGAGCCTTCACGAAGATGTCAACCAAGCCTTCTGTACATAGAACTCAGTAACTGTACGCAAAAAATTATTGCTGGGAAACGACTTTCTTACGCGTTTTACGATAGAATTCGATGTAACGCACTCGAAACATTGTGCTGATAGAAGCATTGATTAGTACGGAGGTCGTGGAGGTGTTTACAGTAAAGTTATAACATTAAAAACATGTATTTTTTTTATTGGTGAAAAAGTTGGATATTTACCCCCTATCTCTCCGTAACTAGAAGGTTCGGGTAGAACAAGTGCCTTACCGTTCGTTAAGGGTATTTTTACACCCTATGTCCTAGAACTCCCTTCTTACCCTCAAGAGGCCTGTGTACCAGCAGTGGGAATTTTATAATCTGGTTATGCTTAGTGTCACCCACTGATGTACCCTTGTCTAACATCAACAGGTTAGTTACGGATGTGTGTGTCACGTATCTTCTTCATATACGCTCGAGTTTACTTTTTAGTTTCACGTAGCACACGTGTGTTTCGTCGAATTTTATGTTGTGTCGTGGGTGTTTGCGAGAAGTTTGAGTCTTTGCCGGTTTTGCTGCGGTAATGCATACATGAACGTGTTGTTTGTCGCCATTTATTCGTATTTAACGGCTAATAGTCAGTAATCAGTTGAATTTTTGTTACGTTCTCCTGTTCTGTCCTATTGCGGGCCAAAGACCTCCCCACACCTTTCCAATTTTCTTTGTTTTACATTCTCTGCCCAATCGATTAGGTACGAGTCCAAATTGTCACGTCAGCGTTTCTTGGGCCTCCCTCGGTTACAACACCCGCCTTCCGGTGAAAATCCCACCATGTGAAAATTTTCGCCCATCGCTCCTGACTTCTAATCCTTTCTCGTACTGTGAGTCGCCAGTCCCATTTCAAGCTCGCAGGCATTGATTTACTAAAATCATCATCATCATTTTAACCGAAAGACGTCCACTGCTGGACATAGGCCTCCCCCAAGTGTCACCACATTGACCAGTCCCGTGCGACTCGCATCCAGCGGATTCCCGCAACCATCACCAGGTCATCGGTCCACCTAGTGGGAGGTCTTCCAACGCATCGTCCTACGGTTCACGGTCGCCACTCCAGTACTTTTCGGCCCCATCGGCCATCCGTTCCGTTCCGTTTACTAAAATAAGACAATTCAATATCGCCAAACGCCTCCTAAACTGACTTAAAAAAAGGAGGAGAGGTACTCAATTCGTCGAAATCTTTTTTTATGTAAATGTTCACCGATTACTGGAAGACGCCTGAACGGATTTGGAAAATTATTTTTTTGTTGAAAGAGTATACTCCCCAAGTTGGTCCCATAGAATTATTGTTTAAACCTGTTAAAACGAAAAAAAATGCTCATGTTAATAAGACTTACATACATTTTGTGCAGCTGTTTTTTATTGAATATTTTGGAACAAAGCAAACAATAATTGTTCTCATTAAGTCATTATCATAGATATAATGAATTTGCGTAGTTTGTTGAGGTGATTACCCAATTAAAGTAAAAATTGGTACTATAAACGTCCTGAGAACGTTTTGTAGCGTGTTATAAGGCTTCATGATTAGTACTATATAATGGTGTTCTAAACGTTTACAAAACCCCAAATAGGCCCGAGTTTTGTCACTGATTTATTCTATAAACATTACATAAAGGCTCTCACGGTGATAAATCAGCTCGATAGTTGAAATGTAAAAGTGTAATGTGTGTGTGTGTAGTGTGAAACGCTTTTTAGTACTATAAAATAGTGCTGTCTGCAAAGTTAATGTCACGAATTTGCACTATAAAAGTAACCAAAACATGTCTAAAGTGCTATTTTGCACTGTAAACGATTTGAGTGATCTTTCTATCACACTTATATTGTTCACCATTTTTTGTTCGTGTTGTGTCAGTCGTGTTCCTCAAGAAAACAATTTATGTCATTTGCCATTGTTGCCTAACGTACTAACGTATCATTGTAATCAAAAGGACATATACTACAAACGCAACTCAGCCATAACTTGCACTTGCAAAAATAATTGTATCGATAAAATCATTATGCTGATTTCGAATTTGACAATGCGCTCTCATTATTTTGGTGTTTTAATTAATAAAATAAGGACTTGTTCCGACTATGGATCCTATAGTACAAATTGGCTCCAGCCGTGCTGCTAATGTGCTATGTGATTCACCGAAAACGAATTAGGGGTCCTTGTCCAAATATAAAATAGTGTAGTCAAAATAAATTTCTTTGCATGGAGTTGCATTAAATGCACACTAGAGCATAATTTGGGGTTGTAGCAATCTAAAGACACGAGTCGACCAAAAATACCATTATGAAATACTAGTGATGTAATAGTTACTGAAAAGCTATTATAAATAGATCCAATTAGTCCATTACACTTGTAGAGCTATTTGGATTTAAGTTATTTAGCAATTGCGCCAGGAGTCGCTATGGTACTATTTAGTACTGTTTAAGAGTTTTCATGATTTTTACAGAACTAGCCCCGTAGCGATGTTGAGGGAGCTTTTATGAAGCTAAACGTTTACGTAATGGTTGTGTAAGGTACTTTTATAGTGCAAATTGATCCTGTAATAGTGTTTTCCATACTGCTACAATCCTAGTACTGTAAACATTATTTTGACGCATTATTAGAGCAAAATAGATACATTAAAGTGTCAATAAGTACTAAATAGTACCAAAATCGTTTTTCTCATTTCTATTACAGTGCAACACTTTCAATATTCTTTTGTATGGTCCTGTAAGCGTTCTAAGAGCTACATTATAGAACCTAATCTACCCTTAATCATAACATAATAATAAAAACCTTTAATCTTATAGAACTAAAACGCTTTGTTACAAACCTTTATAGTACAAGCAGTCACAATGGTTACCGTTAAAGGCCTAATATATCACTCGGGTGATAAAATGCCTTGGTTATAGAACCTTTTGTTACTTGGGTACCCACCTACTAACATTGAACTTAATAAGCATTGAAAAGAACTTTATTATTCCATGCAAGTGGAATATTTTGTAATATTGTTGAAAGAATAGACCTCTTTGTGGGTATTGTAAAAAGATCTAAGACCTACTTGACCACTTATCATCTCTTCAGTAAATCAGTAGACAGACAGGGTGTAAACAGACCCTTCACGAAGCCGTCAACCAAGCTTTCCAAACTGAGTAAATCTGCGCAAAAATTATTGCTGGGAAGCTACTTTTTTTTTGCGGTGAAAAAACCCAATTTAGGGTAAAACTCAATGTACCCCACTCAAAACAATGTGCTGGTGGCTGGATTGAATAGTAGGGGGTCCTGGGTGTCGAAAAGTTGGAACTTTGACCCCCAATATCTCCGTAACTAGAAGGTTCCCAGTATGGTCTAGCTAGAACAAAAAAAGTCACAAAGACGGGGAGAACAAGTGCCTTTCGGTTTCGTTAAGTCTTTTTACACCCTTTATCTTGTTAGCCAAGAACTTCGCCACTTCCACCGAGTCGTCGGTGGCAGCGCAGAGGTTAATTGGGCCACATCTTAGCAGGATAGGAGATGGAAAGGAGAATGGCGAGGTTGGACTCACATAATTTAAAAATCAACGGAGCGCTGTTCACGGTCTAGTTTATATTAATTATTATAGTAAAGAGTTTATCAGAGTTCTATCTAATAAATATTAAGTTACTAGGCGATGCGAATTAAAAGTTACGATTGTTTTTAATTTATATAAAAATAAGTCATCGTGCAGTTTCCGAACGCAACGTTTGCCATTTACCTTCTTACAACTGAGAAATGGAACGTCAGTGTCAAATTCATCTGTGGACATTGTCTGTGGATCATTCCATTGTTTGTTTGTTTTCAACGGCTACGTTGAATACACATAACTGCTATTTTATGCCATTCTACTACTTAATAATAACCAATAAGTCCGTGCCTTAAGTTAGGTTATAATCTTCTACCTTTCATATCTTTTATCTCCCAACTTCTATAACCTACTTTTCTTTTGCTTTCTTGTTAGTCTTGAGTCGTTCTTTAACTATTCATAAGTTTCCACAATATACGCTACCCAAATCATTGGGTCCCGAATTACATGAAATCTCGCCATTCTTGTCACATAGCTCCACAACCACACCCCACTGCTGTTTCATTGCGGTTGCCCCACTAACGAGGTGTCTATAGATTGATTTATCTATCAATATTCAAAAGGAATTAAGTAACAAACGACTGCTATCTCTTCTATTATGTATTACAATTACATACAATTTAATGTACTCCAATGAACTCCAATCAGCTGGTCTACAAATCAGTGTCTCATTAACTCGTTATGTAAGACTAGTATTCGGAGATGCTATGTATAGACAAGTACGCATGTAAAGATCATAACGTTATACATATATGTATGAAATTATGATGTTTGATGACCTTATGCTGACGTGATGCTCATGTCATGTGATCTTTGTGAGGTGGGGTGCCACTGAAAGAGAGTGACCACTTCTAAATGTTATGTCAGATACTATTGTGTAAAATCTGGTTCTTGTAACTTAACAGACGGATGCTTTGCTGGAGAGTTCGTTCCGCCACTTCTCCTTAGCTAAAACACGGGAAAAGTGTTGATTCTCAGCCAATTGGTATAAGTGACTTTTGATTTTATTAAAGAGTCATCATTATCTGCCTAGCCTTTTCCCAACTATGTTGGGGGTCGGCTTCCAGTCTAACCTGATGCAGCTGAATACCAGTATTTTACATGAAGCGACTGCCTATCTGACATCCACACCCCAGTTAGTACTGGTAATACTATACCTGGTTGTCAGACTTTTTTGACCATTTTGTTAAAAAGTATACAAGAAAGGATATGCATAATGTGTTGTTTTCCATAAATACTACGGTCTTTTTGCTTACGATTCAAAAGTCTATTACAGCAACTATGAGAAAAATGTGATAGAAAGGTGAAAGTATGATAACATATTCATTTTATGTTCACTTACTGTATTCGCAATTTATTTGAATCATAAAATGCAACCACTTTATTTTTACAGCCTCTATTACTTTCTCTAAACGGCGGCGTTTATAATTGTAATATCTGTCACTGTGTATTTGAGAAATAACAGAATAGATCTCTAATCGAAAACATCTCTTTCTGAAATTTCATAACTTTAAGAACTATAGTTGAGTGTGAATCCTTAAGTTCTTTAAGAGCGAATTTCACCAATCGTCACATCTGAACGGTGTTCAAGATCTGATCTGTCAGTGCCAATATACCAGTAATTATTAAAGAGGCGGCTCTTGAACGCGCTTTCGATGTTCGACGGCTCATTTGGTTTCTTAGGTGGCATTAGCTATGAAACCCTATGAGAATTTAATTTTTGATACCAGAAATAGGGTTATTCAGTAATTGTAAATTTGCTGCACACTGCCATGTGGTTTCCACAAACGATGAGACACTTAATATCGTGTCCTGCCTGTCCTGTTTGTACATTACATCACAAAGGAGCTGATGGACGCAACTGAAAGTGCCAAACTGATCGCTAATGTTGGCTGAACAATTTAGATTGTCATCGACACGCTAAGAAGAAGATTGTATATTGCTTATAGTCTTTAAAAAGCTTATATATAATCCTCTGGCACTACTACCACACCCTAGTTCTTTTGAGTACTTTGCCTTGTACGTATGTTCTCATAACAGCACACAACTTTCTCCCCTCGACCTCGCTCTATGGAACCGAACCAAGTCGACTTAACTACACTATAGATGTGTACAGAAGATCTAACATCCTCACGTACACTATACACAAAAAAAATGTTCTGTTTTTATACGTGAAGTTTATGGGGAAAGTTTTTCACTACGGATAATTTTCACGTTTTTTTTTTAGTTAGAATTTTTTATTTTCTGTATGCTTAGGAGACTATCAATGCGTGTAGTTGGTGATTAAAAACTATTAATGCATGTCGTTGGTGATTAAATTCATTCTCTTGCCCTTATCCCAATTTATTTGGGGTCGGCCCGGCGCAGCATGTTTATTAATTTTGCATATCTTCCAAGTAAGAGCCAAGTGTCTGAAGTGTAAAAATTACCAAATTATGAAACAAATAAAAACAGTCAGTTTCTTAACATTATGAATGTTTATTCAACACCATTAAAGTGTTATTTTCGCATCGAAATAACTCTAAAAATACACACAAGTGCACTTAAAGGCGCGTAAACAAAAACAAGAGACGGTAAAGACTAATACTGCAATAATAGTGGTATATTGCGTGGTGACAAGTCGTTGGCATATTGCCCAAGAGTCAGGAGATACTGCTCTGAAGAACTCTTCTTTAAGAGTCACGGCCAAAGTACAGTCGTGGTCTTTTCCGCCTGACCAGTTAAAATATTTTTCGCTTGAATCATGCGGAGGCGCCGAGCCTCGCCCCTTAAAGTTTAGGCCTATTAGGAAAGCGTCAACTTTGGCGCGCAAAATAACAATAACTCTCGTTTGGCGTGCGTCGTCAGTGCGCTTGGCCGATCGGTATCTTTTCATTTATTATTTCTATACGTAGTCAACGAGGCGGGGCTAGAAATTGTTTTAAGTGCAGTATGTTGTAAGTGCAAGCAAAAATTAGCTTAGTGGTGATCAGGCGGGAGTGTCCTCGATAGTACCTAGTAAGTACAAAAAACTGTAGAGTATGATATGAAAACTAGTGACATATCACTAGCTTATGCTCGCAACTTCGCCATCGTGGAATCTGTAATTATATTGTCCTACGGGACCGTAATACCGGTAAAAAAGCATCCTGTGTTATTCCAGGTTATAAACTATCTGTGTGTCAAATCCGTTCATCCGTTTTGGTGTGACTTATTAGTAACAAACATGCATCCATCCAAACTTTCGCATTTATAATAGTAGTAAGATTACAGGTAAGTTTTTACCCTTTCAAAAAGACTCCTAATGCTATACTTATTCTTCCCAAGGCGATTCAATAATTGATATTCACTGCATGATACAGGCTGTCAAGTCAAGACAGGGTTGCTAGATTTCTGAATTTACCCAAAAAAATGAAACATTTTCCAATTTTTCCCCATTAAACAAAAAAATTGAAATATTTGAAACTGTGTTTATTCATTAAATGGTCGGGTCACACACTGTCGCAGTGCACACCACCCCATGCACCTTATAGGCTTTCACCTGCCTGTGCTAGGTAAATGTAAGTAAAGGAATCTTTTCAAGCATATCAAGTAGTGGATAACGATTTTCCTACTAAATTCTTCGGATTCTAGACAAGTGTGTTACGCAATACGTTCGTTACATAACACAGCTAATAATAATAATCTGGCGCTTTGACATTGATAATATTGGGTGGTTTTTGGCACAGTCTACCATTAATTTCGATTATCGACCGATAGATGGCTCGATTTTATACACAGCCCTCAAAGTTACTCATCGAAATATATTATTTCATAGAAACCTTACAAGATGGACCTAGCTGGTCATGAATTTGAAATGGAATGAAATGAGTTACGGTATTTTTGTTGAACTTTACTACCAAATTCGTCACGGGACGGGGTCATGAATAACGGTCCGTTACAGATTCCAAAAATCCCGTAATACCGGGATAAACACGTAAATCTTTACATAGTATTAAACAAAGGGCCGAGCCGCTTGTTTATCCATAAATATTAATGTCACTCTAAAGATATCACCAATCTAGCTTCCAAAATGCATGTCATACACTCATCAAGTCATCACGTTTCTCACGTGCAGGGTATAGTCGATTTTTTTCGATATAATTAATTATTATTACTTACCACTGCTATTTTTTCTGCATCATTATTATAATTTACCTACGTTGCAATAAATTTTTCTTTTCAACAAAAATTATTAAAGCTATAAAATCTACTAAGTACGGCGTCTGCAGTACTTTCCTATCTATACGAGGCCCCCAGAGTTAGGAGCTAGAAAATTGACAACTGGAAGTTGTTGAAAAACGTTTCGCATTTCTACAACGACATTGACATAAGCTTTATTTTAATTTTATTTTATACTGTTCGGGAAACTTTTAAGAAGCTAATATAAACAATGTTCTTAAATTATACGGATTTGAAGGCCATTTACAAGTTTCAAAAAACTCTCGGAACTGAAAAAAGAAAACACTAAAAAAGAAAGAGGTATGTACAAAATACTTACTATAACTTAAGTTATCAAACAAAACAACACGATCGACTAATACAAACTAAACCCAAAAATTTAAAGGACCATGGGCAAAAATGTATGAAGCCTGGGCTCACCCACCAACAGAGATGGGAACACTTTGGACATCCTTGTACAACACTAAATATAAAGATATAAAATCATTTTTGTGAAGAAACCATGGGTTTTTTTTGCTATAAATATTCTTCTACCATAAATATGCTGTAATCCTGCAAAGTAACTGCTGTTTTGACATTGTAGTTTTTGTTGTTTTACATCTTATTCTAGTTTTAATTACTTGAGGAGCTCGTGGTAAAATAATAACAGCCGCTCGGGTCGATCTTAAGGTTAAACCGTGCTCTCCAAGGTTGTTCTGTGGATGGGTGACCACTCATTACTTACCGAGTTTCCTCCATGCCTCATTTTAAGCACGTTAAGCCGTCGGTCGAGGTGTTGAAGTGTTTTATATAAACATCACCACGTCAGTCCAACTTCAGGACCAAGCCTCGGAACCTATCATCCTGCAGCGAGGTGTGAGACAAGGAGACGCCAAACTTAAGTAATTTTAAAGCATGTATTAATTGTTAAAATAACAGTTTTATGACTACCAATTGTCTTTTTCTACAAAATCTATTTAGGTGTATATCTTTTTTCTGCAATGGAATTGAAGGTAGTGCCGATAGTATCAATTTAAGTACGAAAAAAATCCTTTACAATGGCATATGCCATAACTCTGTTGGACACTGAGCATAATTTGGCTTATGGTCTTTTAAAAGAAAAAAAAAACTAAAAACTATGTTCAGACACAAACAAACTTAAACGCTTAAGCCGGTAACTTATCCTTATGTCAATCTAAAACATGTTTAATTTTTTATCATCTTTGTCGCTCATATAAAATCTGATCCAGGACTTCTAGTCCATGATATACAGCAACACCTACTGAAAGCCATATCCAGCGTACTTGAGGAAAATGCTATGAAGATGACGAAATCATGTCCTTTCTCTGTTCATAAATAAGTTACCAAATGGCGTTCGCAGACGATCAATTAGCTACTTGACTGTTGCAATATTAAACTAAATAAGTTTTGAGTATATGCAATTGTAGATCGTATCTGACTTTATATCCTACGTTAGACACTTTAGCCATATTAAAAACTGGCTTTTGCCTGCGGTTTCGCTTTCGTGGAGGTCGGAAATTACCCCATGGGAACGTACAATTGGAGTAAAAAAGATCGTCCTGCATTCTAGGGGTCATGGTTTAGGTACTACCTACTCACACTTATTTCAGCTCTATTCAGCTTGTACCCATATAATACAACGATTTTGTATGAAACGCGTACACATCCGTTCAGCGCGCGCGACGCGTACGCGTCTCATACAAAATCGTTGTTTGAATAAGTGTGGAAGTCCTTTATCCTTGTGCCAAATCTCATCATTGCATTTGAATACGTGTGAAGGGAAACAGACACAGAGAATTTACTTTTGCATTTTAAATATTAGTAGATGTCACTTTACTTAACCTTAAAACATAACCTAATAGATGTCTCGAGTGATACTGTTATGGCACTAACTAAAGCTGAACCAGGCTTGGCAGACGGTATATTGATCGTATTTCTGATTGATTAGGCAGACAGGGAGACACCTCTATATTTTACACTATTTCAAATTTCTACAGCATACTGTTAATCCATTCTTTTTCTTTTAAAATTTAGAACGTATAATATTTAATTTTATCATAAACTAACTACGAGTACTACTACATAATTAATTAAAAACTATTAAGTAAACTAACTAACAACAAACTATAAAAGGGCATCGAAAAACTCCTCAACGCTGTCAGCTGGTAATGTGCCCAAGATACTGGCGGCGGCGTTGCCACGTTGTATGCCAACACTTAGCCTCTGAATTGATGTTGAAACTATTCTCATAATTGTATACTTTTGTTTCTAAGAAATAACTTCTCCACAACTAGGGCTTGCAATATCCGTTCATTTTTACTATCTGAAATAATAAAAATAAACTTCGTACAAAGTCTGTATCAAAGTTTATCAATTTTGTCGATTGGATATCCCATCGTGCACACGTTTTTATGTCCATAAATTCTCAGATATGGGAATTCCAACTTGGCATTTTGTTGGGGTCGTTTCAGCTTATAATTTTAAGAAGTCCCCGATTACCTTCTTGTTCTTTGCATCAAAACATTACCTGTACTGTGATTACGACAAGTAATAAAAACACAAAACGATAAGTTTTTCAGAATCCGAAACAGCGTCCTTACCTGCTTGTTTTTCTTCATAATGTTATGTGCATTTTTATCAGTCTCCGTTTTTTTTCGTCCGTCTTTTTGAAATAATCAGAATGTTGACAATGCATTAAGTTGATTGAGTGATGTCGTCCGTCTTTTTGAAATAATCAGAATGTTGACAATGCATTAAGTTGATTGAGTTGAGACTCCTGACAATGAGCTTACAAATCTTGGAGTGTCTAAACAAAATTCCCATGGCTAACTTCTGGTACTCGTATAGACCAGATTTAAAATTGTATGCTACTTGAAGGCTACCAACACTATTCAAATTCCATGACGTGTATTTCGTGCAAGATACATCATCATTGGTGACGACATTGGTTATGGCCTATACTGCACTCCGAGTGGGAAGACCCGCTACCAATGGTGGGTAACCTCTGGTTTAGCTTCATTTATTCTCATATTGCTAGTCATACGGCAAAACGATGACAATGGTCATGGATTCGATAACACATAATTATGCCACACAAATTGAAGTTTACTATAACACGATTGAATTGGTTTTGTCGGCAGTAAAATCTCGCATTAATCTCGCAGATCATAGTTACGTATCCGGCTCGAAGGACCAATAGTTATAAGCTCACTTTTGGCATGGTCATAAGTGGTGCGTCTAATTTGTTAACACATAACTATCTAAATTGCAATTATTGAAGGCTGTGACCTATACTGTTATCATTTAGAAGCGTGACTTACTTAGACGTGTGTCTGAATGTTGTACGTTTATAAATAATGGTGTGGATTAACCGGTATTGGTGCAAGGTCTGTCGGTGTTATGGTACAAGGTTTTAGAATTATGAGTGAGAGTCCGAGATAAAAACAACAAATTCAAATTAATAAAAAAAACAAAATCAAATTTGTACATGGTGTTATAAACATATAGGTTACACTGCATCACTATATATATACTGACTTGCAAGGCGTAAAAAAAACCTGAAAATAAATGAATGTTGTTGTTGTTGTAAAAATACTGTTTGTCGTTTTGGCTAAAGAATTTAATAACATACTGTTAAATATTTATAGTTTACACATGCGTACGACTTATGTACATATAATTATAAAATATCATATTAATTTGCTTATATTGGCGAAGATTCCGTATTCTGCCCTACATGGCCTCTCGCAAGGTTTTATATTTGAATTTACGGATCGAAATTCTTGGGAATTTCTTTATTAGCACGTTATTATCATAACAATGCGACCGTGTTTATGTGGCAGCTCCTATAAAGATGCTTCGACATTAGAGTTCTTTATGTGGAGCAACGTTTGCAAGTTTTAGTGGGCAACAAAGGCAAAAAAATATAAAGCGAAATCAGCATAAGTTATGGAGAAAATAATAATTAAATAGTATAAAAAAAATGCTTCAATAAAATTAAATTCGGTGTAGATGCACCTTAAGAAACATCAGGTATCTATCTAGGTACATGTGGATAGATACCTGATGTTTCTTATCTACATATTAGATGCCTACTTACATGTACATCAGCAATACTTAGTGCCGTAAGTATAAGTTAACCTATTTATCCCAAATTCATCATGATAGTCATAAGCACACAATATTTTAACGAAATCACAATTAGTCGTGATTCGGTAGTAATGAAAGGGGTTAGTAACAGTATTTATTACTAAATGTCATAGATAAACGACCAAATATATGTAGATCAAATCTGATGATCTCTTGTGTTGCCAAAACATCCATATTAATGTTGTTTTGTCTCAATCATTGTGATACTGCATTTTTATTTCTGTTCATCGTAACAGTCCTTTTTAGACGTATCTAAAAAAAACTATGTGATATAATATTTGACATTTGCAGAGGTTGGCAACTTAGTCGCGAGATATCATTTCGATTTTGTTTTTCGTATCTTATTAAAATTAGAATACAATAATATAGGCAGTAATAAGTTCAATGAACTAATATCAATTTAAAAAAATATATTGTAAATGTGATGTTTAGGTTTTATTTTTGATTATTCTCTGATTTTTAGGTCACCAGTTCAAATCCGGGTCGAAGGACCAGATTTCGAAATCAAAATCGAAAGTCATTTGTTCAAATTAGCCTGAGAATCAGCACTATTAGAACGTCAAAACCCCCTAAACGCTCGCCCTTCAACGTTGGTAGAATAATAATATAGGACATGGTAAATACGATTTTTATTGGCTTTTTAACTAAAATAATTAGTTTATTAAAGGTAAAACGGTCCTAATCACAAATCATTACACAATTGAATTGAATTACCAACCGCGTGTCGTAATATTTGGATATTAAGAATTAGCACTCACGAATCATCCAACACGTTGAGGTTTTGCGTTCCAAAACACATTATCGATAACTCAGTCTTTTAAAACAATTATATTCTGAGGCCGAGATAATTGGTAACTGAATCCAAATTTAAAGATAATTATTAAACACGCAGGAATTATAGACATAACAGGCTATACTGATCAATTGGCTCTATTATGTTAACGCATATTGGTATTATTTTACAAAGTAAATTTTAAAGGTTTTTATAAAAAACTATTGGTTTGTAATGTCAATGCAAGCCTAGTCAAAGGCCCATGGGCGGTATAAAAACCGACATCAGGTTGGGCAGTAACCACACAAAAAGAAGATGAATGTCCGATATTTACTGGGTCATTGTCCATTACAATAATTTCCCAGCAGTGGGAAAGTTGTAGGCCTATTTTGCCAACTCCAGTGCAGTCTAAAAATGTTTGATGCCTCAAAATTTGATGTGATGACGAACTAAAGTGATTGTTGCGTAGCTTAAAGAATGTCCCATAACATGATTTGCATCCACACATTGGAACAAAAACACCACGCATATCTAGGTTGTTTGTTGTATAAAACAGGTTTTATAAAAATTGATTTGTTATTCAGCGTGACTTCGCAGTTCAGATTATTTATTATACACAAAAATGACTGGTTTAAAAAAGTAGCTCAAATGTTTATCAGGTAACTATACAAATGTGCCAGAGAAACGGCTTTGCGTCAATTGAAATTAGGATAAGGATCTCAAAATCAAAAGTAATTTATTTAAACTTGGATGAAGGTCAACACTTTTTGAACTTCAATCATACAGACAGAGCCCAGTGGCGAAAAGGCAGGCGTTTTTCCAGCCCTTCGCCACTTTCTCTCCCCAGCAACACATCTAGTTGAAGAACCATTGGTACCTATACTACATGTATTCTTAAAGCAGCTTAGTCGTAGGTATTTTTTTATTACTGTATAAATTCACGTTTTGTATTCCAAAATATTATCTGAAAAATTATGTAACTGGGTCAAAATTTTGTTCTTGCTCATGAAAGTGAGGTCAAAATTATTTCACAATCGTTTCATCCGACAAAAAAAATTGTTCTTTGGTACATATTCTCTCAGTAAATCTCATCGTATATGCATGCACAAGACAGATGAGAGTGGAAACTCTGAGACTGGATGTCAAGCAAGAATGTCCTTCGGTCAACGTATGTCCTTCTAGGACGGGGGACCTTCTCCAGATTGGCGTACTTGTATTACCAGATGTATGAACGTGGACCAACAAAAGGAGTATGTAAATATCCTAGTAGGTGGCGTTCTGTGGTTTCAGCCTACTTCCATGAGAACAAGGCGTGAGTTTATGCATGTAGGTCTTGGAGTTGACCAAACATTGGTAAATCGATTTAACACGTGATCGTAACCTGAATCAGAATGATTGACATGACGTCGAAACTTTGCATAATTACTGCCGTCCGCTGTATAATATACACAAATGTATTTAAATTTTTGTGTAACATTTACATGCTAAGAGTTCCAAGTCCAAGTTTGTTTTGAACTGCTTACATTTTTTTTACGTTGTTTTTCACTTTTTGGGAACTGACTCGAGTTTTTTGCTTTTGCCCGTGTAAAGTGATTTATAATATTAAATTTATTTGAATGACATGAGGATTATAATTCAATGATGCAGGTAGAAAAAAAAAGTAGCCGCACGCGTTTACAATATATGCCGGAATAATAGGGAATATGCACGTAATTTTTTCTTCACAAAATACTTTATTAACCCAAGTAAAGTATTAAAAGTTAAGTTCAACTACTGCTTGTCGCACAAAAATAATATTAAACTCCTGCAATTTTCTACGACAGTTCAAACGTCTGTAGCTATCGCGGCCATGATGTGACGTCATTATTCACAATCTGCCATGTCTACCTATCTATTTTTTTTGGCCTTAATAAGATATTTTTACTAATTGTATGTGCTTTATTCAAGTAAAAATTGCAATAACAATATGATAATAAAATTTTAGTGAAACTTTAACCACTTTTCGAATAAAAGTGTTTTTTTGACACAATGAACTTTGACGTCAATACCGGCGTTATCGAAGACGATGCGTTTTGAGAGTGCGTTCCAATTCACCAAAAACATGCTACATAAAACAGTAAATTGTAAAATAAGTGATGTATTAGAAACTTAAACAAGTGTACCACAATATTTTTATGAGCCAATACAAGGCATTTTTCATAAATAAAAAGAGTTTAGTATTTCATGCATATTCCCTTTTGTCTATGTTAAACATACATTAGCTTGGAGCTGTTAATTCAAAATTACTTAATTGTTTCATCATTAACTAGTCGCCTCATTGGCATTACGAGGTCAACATTTTCATTGGAAACGGTTTAGAGGTGATTGCTGATAACTTGACAACCCCGGTTCATGATGCTTCCCAATATCCAGTGGCGTGCAGCGGTATTCCATGAAGGGTAGGCCACGAAATAATGATAGCAAAAAAAATTTCGTCTGCGCCATCTTGATTTTCGAAAACGACACCCATGAAGAAAAAACCGAAAATTTTCGTCGGCGCCATTTTGAATTTTTATTTTGACCTCATTTTCATTATCAGCGACCCAAAAAACCACGATAATGACACCCATGAAGAAAAAACTGAAAATTTTCGTCGGCGCCATTTTGGATTTTCATTTTGACCTCATTTTCATTATCAGCGACCCCAAAAACCTCGAAAACGATACCCATGAAGAAAAAACTGAAAATTTTCATCGGCGCCATCTTGGATTTTCATTTGACCTCATTTTCATCATCAGTAGTCGCTGATGATGAAAATGACACCCATGAAAAAAAAACTGAAAATTTTCATCGGCGCCATCTTGGATTTTCATTTTGGCCTCGTTTCATTATAACCAACTCAAAAACCACGAAAACGACACCCATGAAGAAAAACTTGATTGATATTATATCAATAATATTATTAATTATTATAATAATAATACGCGCCAATAACCCCCAGGAATCATTATTTTAATCAACAAACACCCAGCACTGGCCTGCAAAATGCAAAAAACCTAAGGAAATTTAAATTACGCGGGCTAAAGAACATTCACCTTGAATCCTGGCCTTGTGTTGTAGCAGCCAATCATAGCCCAGCTACACTCGCAGGAGTTACCGCCCAAAAATGGCTGCAATCTATACATGTGTGCAGTTCATACACACGAAAATATGCACCAATTTGCCGCTGTTTGCGTAAATTTATCAATGGGTTGAAGGCCAGCAGACTATTTGCCTATAAGATGCGTCCGGCGGGTGAGCGTCGAGCTTCGTAGCAACTTGCAGTACAGTGTTGGTTACGTAACAAGGGCGCGAAAAATTGCTCTAAGTATTCGAACAGGAGTTTGAACTTTTTTTAATATTTTGTACAAAGTGTTATTTTATTACATAGTTCATTAGTTATAATAATTGCCCCAGTTGGTAGGGTAGGCTTTGTCTAATTGCCTCTTCGTAGCGCACGCCCATGCCAATATCAGTTGCCATGGGGTATCGTAGGCAGTAGCTTCATGTAAAATATTAGTATTCATTTGCATAGATATAGACTGGAAGCCGACCCCGACATACTTGGGTAAAGGCTTGGCAGATCATGATTGACATTAGATCTCCAACGCCTAACTGGGCGTCTGCACTATTACTGTTATGTACTGCAATTCAGTCAAACCCAGCCTGTCGCAGTTCACTGCTGGACGTAGGCTTCTCCCAAGCTGTGCACTATCACCCTGTCCAGTTTGTTTACACTCAACTGTTTGTCATCAACACAACTGCATGCCTCCTAATTCTTATCAAAGAACTTGGTACTCCGCCTGGATTTATTCTAATGATGAGAACTTGTATTCTTTTTGTTTCACGTTGTAAGGTTGTACTATGGAGGAAATTTATCTCTATGTGGGTAAACAACACGGCTAGAGTATCTGAGTCATTAAAAAAAAAGGATGCCCCGTGTCTATTCCGAATAATTCGTTGACTTTCCTGCTGACATGAGTGATTGTAAAAAAGTTGGTCCTTGTTCCTGAAGCGAAATTAAAGGAGACGGAAACGATTATATACAATCTTGGGCCCAAATGTAACGAGATGAAAATGTGTGAATAAATAGATTCAGACTTATCAGTCCCTCACTGAAAATTCTGTAAGTTTTGACAATCTGAGAGCAGAGTTATTAGAGGTTTAGTAAAAGTAAGGTTTTGTTACAATCTTTAACTAACAGCTGATTCCTAAAGTAACACTAATGTTAAATGAATGAACGTCAATGACTTGAAGTCCATAACTAGGTAACGGGTATGGAGTTATGGAAAGATGGAAAGAAGATGTCTAGAATAAAAACAAACGAAACATTTTATTATAGTACTTTATTCGTCTTCTATTATAATTAAAATGTCGTCTAGAAATTGTGCAGGTGGAACAATATGATCTTGGTGCCTAGCCCAGCCAAGGTACCATAAAATACACATTATATGAGCACAGCCTACAGTTCGTCTACCTACAATACAATTACAGTAATGCATTAGAACAGCTTCCTTTCCTACTTGTTATCCCACAATTCACACAGCGATTCATAATTTCAACAATATCCAATCCACAAGCCAGCGCGGCGGCGCGGTAAAATCACAAAATAAACAATTCCAAGTCAAACGTGTGAGCGATCTTCGGTGTCCAGAGTGAATGCAAGGGTCGTACAAGGTAGGCAGGGTCAGAATCCGTGAAAACAAAGCAGTGGTCGTTATGTCGGTCGGTAATATGAAAAACAATCGGGAAAGCACTCAAAACGCATCAGAAAACACGAAACAAGTGAGAGGTAGCAGTCGGCAACTGTCTTGTGTCAATGTTAGTCAGCCAGCTATCATACCAGTTGCAGACTAAAAATATTAGACTGATTTAAATCGATATGAACTCGATAATCATAATATTGTTTTTTCTGTAACTTGTTTATATTTTATTAATTATACTATAATGCATATAAGTATAAATAGACATAAATCGTTACTTTGAGTGAATTACTTAGTGAAAGTTTTGTTTTTGCAACAATTACGATTACTCAAAATCGATATTATTATATGAATACAATCTTTCTCACATTTCTCCGCTTCCAGATTGAGAATTGAGTTGATTTCTCATAGACTAAGATAAAAAATTATGACTTATTTTTTAGATCATATCTCATCTTATTACATTTGGGCTCACTGTTTTCCTTCTCCTTTCTCGCTACTGTTGCCACAAACCTCGACGCTACCGATTTCTGAGAAATATGAGACTGTCAAAATCTCATTTAATGCCCCCTGCATTAAATTAGATTTTGACAATCTCATATTTCTACCGCGCATGAATTCGCCGCTAGAGGCGTTCGTGTAGACTATAAGGTCTTCCAAAATGTCAGATGTCATACAGTGCTCGCGCGTTGCGTGTTTTTTTATCACGTATTTTTACTAATACTTTGTTATACGAAATAAAATAACTTTTTATAAAGTTTTTGGTACTTTAAAGTCTAAAATAGAATTATTGACAGTGGTGCTATCTGGTGAGCTCAAAAACGATAGCCCTCATTGCATCCCTACAGGAAAAAAAGGTTATGGAAATAAAAAGCTGCCAGTATTATGTTTTGCTGTATCTTATAAGCAACCTATCTGATCCGAATTGCGCTGTATGTCATTTTTACGGCATAAAGTAAAATACGTGACACCATAAAAACACTACGTGACCAATTAAATTAATACTAGTGTTACGAATACTGCAATCGTTTCAAAACATATCTTTATTTATCAGTTATTAAGTAAATACGTCTTCTAGAACAATTTCCTTTTTGCGTGTATGACCAGGGGGCCTAGTCTGCTATTACAATAGGTCACAATGATCTATCATTGATTTCATAATTGTTGATTTTGACAAGTTTGGTAATCTTCTATGTAGTGGCGTCAGTATGGCTTTCCAATGATCAACCACTGACACTCCATTGAAAGAAATAGCATAGAATTGTAATCTCGTACACAATGACAAATGTATGACTGACTTACGCGGTAATCTGCAAAAATTTTCCAGCTGAAATTTACTCAATTAGCACCATTTTGTATTGCAATAAATATAAGCTTCTATATTAAAGATAATTTAAAACACTTTTATGAAAATAAATCAAAACACCGGCCGCTAGAAATAAAAACAGATAAAACGTCAGTAAGCAGTAATGTCACATTTGACTTTGACAGCTCAACAGATAAAATATTATTGAATAGTATAGTTTCACATTAATCCGCGTTACACATAACTTTAATGTTTTTTTGCTATTTACGAACTTGACACACTAGGCCTCCAGATGTATGAACATGGACGAAGCAAATAGAGTATGTATGGTTTGTAGCACGGGACGTGCTGTATTTTCTGTCTATAACCGTGGAAAAAGGCGTGAGTTTATGTATGTAAGAATGTATTATCTCTATAATAGCAAAGAAAACAGAGAAATTTAATTGACAGTAAATTAAGCTGCGCTGTCATTCTATTGTTTGTTTAAATTCTTATACAACTAACCGGTAATGGTAGACTAAACAGCGGACAGTTTGATGTATCCTTAACGATAATATTGATAGACGAATTGAAACATGAACTTAACATCTCGACTTGTAACTTTAATCGTGTCTCAGCTGAGAAAAGTCATCCTGTCATACACATATTACTAAATCTAAATTAATACTCTACAAAGTCTTATAAATTTGCATTTGATCCTTTCCTGCCACATTAGGACCTTACTTTACTTACTTTACTTACGATGCAATTCTTAATGAGGTTAAGCAAGTTGGTCCTTAAAACCTTATGCGAATATTACAATATCTTTCGTTGTTTTTGTGTCGTATTATTGTAATATTTCATTTCTATAATGCAATAACCGGCCCTACCGCTGATCGTGGGGTCATATTGTTTGCGTGGAAAGTAAATGCTCGAGTACGTTCCGCGCATACATCTTTCTAGATAGCAGAGATAATGGATTCAGGTTGTAGCAGTAGAAGGGCCTAAACATCAAGATAATCTCAACGTTTATACCTAGTTGTAAAGAAGAAAAATAATAGAAACTATAAAAGGTAATAGATACTCATCTTTCTGCGTGATATAAATGTATTCCTGCTTTCAAACTTCCACTAGTCAACAAAAAACAAATCCTTTGTAACAACTGGCTAATCAGCCCAGAACGATAATACAAAGACCGAATCAATGATAGTATTTATCTGTTAGGAATCTGTACTCTCCACTTCACTGCCTGAATCTGTCTTCCTACATAAGCGAATACTTCGCATTCACAATCCATCCAGTTTTCCGTCTATAGAGTCCTATTATCGCCGTGGGTGCTATAATGGCAGTAGTTTAGCAAACGATCAAGCCCTGCAACGGGCACACTCAATGTCAGTAATCATGATTGTCATCATACTTTTTACAAACTTATATGTTAAACGTGACCTGTGCATGACTTGCAGTTGTAGTCCTACTTGTGCGCTTGAAATCAAGTAGGTAAGTAACTACTTTTGTAAAATTTTCAGGGCATAATTGTTGGTCTCTTTCGGTTTTCTCTGTAACTTTAAGTAGTTTATAGGATGTAATAATAGTTTTTTGTTAGAAATTATTAATCTTTTTTTACTTCATTACTGTGATTGGCAAGAAATGTTTTGTTTTGCTTTCATAAACGAAGCTTGCCAAGTTACTGCATATAACACAACTGGCATCGTGGTAATGTACGGTCGAACAAGCTATTTCGTTTACAGTTTAAACAACATCGACTATACGTAAGAAGTCTTACTCGTTCTGCCACCTTTGTGAGAAAACTAAAATAAAAAGACTTGTGCTGACGCAAGCAGCGCTGGTATTCCCAGTTCCCTGCGGGCATTTTTATCTGCAGATAAACCTGTAGGCTATAATGTAAAGAAGCCTTTAAGAGTCATCCTCATAAAACAGTCTAGACATATTCGGGGAACACTGCAAGACTTTCATATTGCCCTCCCTTTGCTACTGATGCAGACGATAGGTATGTACTTAATATTCTCGGCGTTTTGCCTTATGCAGCCATATTATTTGACAACGAATCTTCGCCATCGGTTTATACTAAGTTTTAAGAAACCATTTTTACAAGCTGGTAAATATATCTTGAGACTGGCATGGCGGCGCTGCTTGCTTCTTTAACGATATGTCATATTCAAAACATTATCTTCCTTTCATTACCATGTTTACTATTTATTTGGAGGAGCTCGTGGCTAAATAATAACAGCCGCTCGGGTCGATCTTTAGGTTAAGCCGTGCTTGCCTAGGTTGGTCTGTGGATGGGTGACCACTCATTACATACCGAGTTTCCTCCGTGCCTCGGAAAGCACGTTAAGCAGTTGGTCCCGGCTGTCATTTGTGATCTTTGACAGTCGTTACAGGTAGTCAGTGGCCCAAAAAAGTCTGACAACCAGTCTTACCAAGGGGTATCGTATTACCCAGTACTAACTGGGTTGTGGAGGTCAGATAGGCAGTCGCTCCATGTAAAATACTAGTATTCAGCTGCATCCGGTTAGACTGGAAGCCGACCCCAATAAAACTTGGGAAAAGGCTAGGCAGATGTTTACTATTTATTTGAATTTCCGATATTTTTAGTTGTAATATCCTATACTTACAAATATTAGCTAGGTATACATTTATTTTGACATAACATAACATCACGCCTGTAATCCCCGAAGAGTTGAGCTGAGGTGTACCCAATAGTACCTACACCCACATTTCGCCAGTTATGTTTAAGTCCCATGTAATGGGGGCGAGCGCCGCCGCCGCCAGGCGCAAATCCAGACTTCGTGGCTGCTACTGAGAAATTCCTGATGGAAAAATCCAATAACACTGCCCGACCTGGGAATCGAACCCAGGACCTCATGCTGAGTAGTCGCCACCACTACACCAACGAGGCAGTCCTTTATTTCATATTGTTAATAATACATGTCATGGTAATAGGCTTATCCCCAATAAAATGGAATCTAACATGCCTAACTGTCGAAATGGGGGTGTACTGCACACATCTGCATACCCCCTCAAAGCCTACAGGCGTGATATTATGTTATGATGTTGTGAAAACAACAAAAATCCAAGCTATTGCAGCAATCACGACCGATTTGCTGTCTATAATTGAAGAGTTTCATTGTATATCTCCGAAGATCGCCATCAGATCTTCACCAAATTCTTCCAAACAAAAAAAGAATCATGGAAATCGGTTCACAATTGGCGAAAACACGGCTGAACAAAAAAAAAATATCCTACGAATTGACAACCTCCTCTTTTTGGAAGTCGGTTAAAATAATAAAATAAGATGGCGGCGCTAGTTCTGAAAGTTCTTTCTACTGTTCTATTACCATTTTTGAACGGCAATCAAATCAGCCAGTTATATTTTACGAGTTGACCCGTAATCAGCAGAACGAATTTGCGTAATAACGTTACACGCGGAAACTGTTTGTCATCGTTCATCACTTTTAGTTACCATCAGTTTAGTTATAGTTGGTGCCAGTTAAGATGAGAATAGCGGTCATTGCCCTTTCCCTAATATCTCTTCGTACGAACCAAAACAAATAGGTAAACCATGTATCGTTTTTCATAACAAAAAATGTTGAATATCACGATAGATGACGATTCAAGACTTGAACAGGCTTATTTTTGGTTTTCAAAGTTAAGAAGTTAAATAAATGTAGGTGGGTCAATGACCGCTATTCTCATCTCAACTGGCACCAACTATAGTACCTAATTGATAATGTTATTGTTCTGTTGCATAATATTTTGTTATTTTATCTTTACGTAATACATAACTGCTGATGTCCCGTGACTAAACATGTTTTTGTCATGTAATGATTAGTATACGTTTTTGATGTTTATCTCACACTTATCTAAAAATATATGTACGCATCAGATTTGCATTTGAGTCTATCCATATTAGTTTTACAAATGCGAAAGTAACTCTGTCTGTCTCTCAGTATGAAACTTTTTACTACTGCACCTATCGTAATGCAATTTTACAGTTAGGTAGCGTGTTACCTAGAGAGGGACATAGGCTTACTTAAGCCTATTTTTTAACATAGATCGCAGACGAAGTTGCAGCTAGTAGTAGTTTAATTACCATGGATACATTCCATTCGATATCGCAGAAAATTCTATCACATTTTACGGAATTATAAATACGTTCTACGTGATTTTTGCTTTATTTGACGAGGATGAGAATCTGACGGATGGATACTAAATGAGGCATTGGATATTAATGCAATATCTTATGTCGTAGCCACGTCCTCCTTAAGATGTGTCATACATCATGTGCTATTGAATGGCGCCCGTTAGACATAACCGGCTGAGAATAGCCAATCGAATTCATTTGCGAGGTCATAATAACCTCTTCAAGCCGTGCACCACGTGTGTTTTCAATCGGCTAAAATGGCGAACTTTCGAAAAAACCTCAAACTAGCTGTTTATTAACCCCGTTGTCGTACTAAACCCTAGTGCTCATTCTGACAATGAGTCTTACTAAGGGTATCGTATTACCGTTAAGCCGTTGGTCCCGGTTGTCAATTGTAGATCTTTGGCAGTTGTTACAGGTAGCCAGTGGCCCGAAAGACTAACAACCAGTCCTACCAAGGGCTATCCTATTACCCAGTTACTAACTCGGTTGTGGAGGTCAGATAGGCAGTCGCCCTTCAGTTGCATCCGGTTAGATAGGAAGCCGACCCCAACATAGTTGGGAAAGGCTAGACAGATGATGAGTCCTGTTGGAACATTGCGTTGTCTTTCAAAGAATGTGAGAATACCAGATTTTTATTAAATAGATTACGGTTCTTAAAGAAAAACTTCCTATCAACACATTGAACAGCGATTGTTATCACAGTTCTATAGACTTTGAGCATTGTGTACGCGTGATTCCTTATCAATACAATATCAGATTAGATAAGAAAGAACTTCTGGCATTCAGACAATAAAAACATGTCTTAGATAATACTGTGTCAGTTACTTTGTTACGTATGACCTACAACTTACAAGTTTGTTTAATAGCGTGCTTACGATACAAACAAACTGGTCCTTTTATGCTCAGGAGATAAGCATTTCATGCTAATTTGGTGAAAAAAGACAAAAAGGGTTTTGTTTTCGCTGTTTGCTAAGAAGTGATGGTAAAAGATTTGACTGTAACACAAGGTATTAGAGGAAGTCTGAAGTCTGAAAGTTTCACCGGTGAACAGTTAGGTGAACCGGTTAGGTAGAAGCGGAGAAATGAGAAAAACGTCGTGAGGATAGTTCTTTGTATGAATATTATCATAGGCTTTAAGAGATCAAAGAAATGATGAAAGGACTGTGAGAAGGATGATATGGATACAAAGTGACTACTGAGATAACCAAGAGAGTATGGTAGAAGGCATGCTACACCGATCCTTAATAAATTGGGTTATAGGCAGAAGTTATGATCGGTAATCCGTTATGCTTTTCAGTAACAATGTACTCTAGAGCAGCGGTGGCCCAGTGGTGGCGGTCCCGACTTACGAACAGTAAGTCGTGGGTTCGAACCCAGACAGGTTTACTTTGTGTAATTTATTTCATCACCGCCGCTCTCAAAACGGTGAAGGAAAACATCGTGAGGAAACCGGCATGTCCTAGAACCAAAAAATTCTAAGACCTGTGACATCTACCAATCCGCACTGGGCCCGCGTGGTGGAGTATAGCCCATTCCCTCTCATAGAGAGGAGGCCGTGTCCCAGCAGTGGGAACATTAATAGGCTGATGATGATGATGATGATGTACTCTAGATAGCACAAACAAATCGATACTTTCACGCTAGTTGGTGAAAAAAGTAACATAAACGTGCTTCTTACTAGCTAACTATTTTGTGTGTCAAAGTAGAAAGATGTACAAACTACACAGTAATGCATCCAACATTACTGTGTAAATAAAACATTGTGTTGTTAGACTAACATGCTTTTAACAGACAGGTGTGTTGCAGGGGAGTTTGTTCCGCCACAAAGTGTAAAAAATTAACAGAAAAAAAACGAATGATTGAAAATCAAAATTTAATGATAGTCCAAAACGACTTCCCTCCGCGCACTCGCTCGGGTTGGATGCAATCTATTTCGCTGTTGATTTTAATTACGATTTTCGTGTTCCGTGATCGATTCCCGGCTCGTGAGTTGTTACTAGTTGTGTGCTATTGTGCTAAGTGCTGGTATCGTAAGTTTTTTAGTGTTTTTACGTCGGTTTTACTGGTATTTTAGTTAATTTCGTTTACTTTCGGTGAGTACATTTACTTTCTTTGGTGTGTGGGTACCTCTAAATAATTTTATCGTCCGTTAATTCTGTTACTTTGCTTACGTTCTAATAGTTTATTTGAATTTCATAATTTATAATATGTTGTCCATTAATGATGACCCGCCTGACCGTGGCAGAGATGCATTCCATACACCCGGGTCGCCGACGACCTCCGCTAGCTCAACAAAACGTTTGTTTCGCGAAATGTCTCCTTCGTACATCTCGCCCGAGGATAGGTCAAAACGGCTACACACATCCAACTCAATTGAGAAGCCTTCGCCAATATTAAACGCCAGTACTGCGAGCAATGACAACTATTGCGATTTAGTTTCATCGGCGTCTGCATATCTCTCAAAAATTAACGACCTTGTTAATGATCAAGGGTCCCGCATTAATGTCGCAAATAAATCAGCCATCATGGACATGACTCAGCGCGTAACGGCCATTGTTTCTTTGTTAGCCATAAAATCATCCTCCAACGAAACCAAATTAGCCAATGCGAAACGCGAATTGGATAAAATTAAATTAAATCCTACTAACGTCAATACTAGTGATTATAACAAATCTTCGTATGCGGATTCTTTGAAACTTCGTCTACCTAAAGTTGGGCCAGCTGTTGAGTCGCGCGCCCCCCTTCCGTGCGTCGTCGCCTACCCTACCGCTGAGCGGTTAGCCGATTACTCGTCATCGTCCGCGACTAAACAAGCGCTAATGAAAGCGATTAAGCCTAGTGATGACGGATTTCAAATAGTAGGCGTTAAGAAAACCGCGAAATCTGGCGTTGTATTACGTGTCGCTAATGACAACCAAATAAAAAAGTTGCAATCGGTCGATGCTATTAGGTCCGCCGGCTTAAGACTTGAAAAACCGAAAGGCCGAAGGCCTCGTATATTAGTTAAGGACGTCCCATCCTCAATGGAAGACAATGCTTTTCTGCACGCGCTATACCGTCAAAACATTAAAGACGAGGTGCCAATAAATGAGGATGATTTTATTAAGTCTACTAAAATTATTCGTAGGCGTTCCTTAGATAATGGTCGCAAGTGGATAGGCATTGAAATCGAGTCCACAGTTCGTAAACATTTAGTGTCCACCAAAGATAAATTATTTATTGATTGGGCGACTTGCCGTTTCATCGATGATGTCGAAGTAGTTCGTTGTTTACATTGCCAACAGTTTGGTCACGTTAAGAAACACTGCGTTAATAAATCACCTACCTGTGCCAACTGCTCCGAAGCACATGAAACAAATAACTGCCCGCACAAGGATAATTTAAATTTTATACCGACTTGCGTGGCGTGTAAACGTTTTAAAAAACCGTTTGACCATCGTTGCGGGTCTCCCGAGTGTACCACGTACAAACTTAAGCTCGAACAGTTAATCCTCAACACCAACTACTAAAATAATGGATAGTTTAACTATAGGACAATTAAATCTCCACAACGATAGGGTGGCGACCTCTGAATTAGACAAATTAATTATCGATTATAACTTAGACATAGTACTTGTTCAAGAACAATACCAGAACGCTCGCTTACGTCACAAAGTAGTTCAGCTGGACAGCAAAGCACGAGCCGGAATTTACGTGGCGCGTTCTTCTAACTTTACAGTAACGTCTTTGCGTAACCTCATGACGCCCCACTGTGCCGTTGCGGAAGTCTCATCAGCTTCTTTTAAAGTTTACGTTGTGAGCTGTTACTTTCAATACTCAGACCCTGTTGCTCCTCATATACATAACCTCCGTCATGTCTTACAGTCACTCGCGGGCTGTAAAGTTATCGTTGGCGCTGATGTTAACGCGTCATCGTCTCTGTGGTATGGCAAGGTTAGGTCTACGGATTTCGACCGACGTTGTGCCGTTGAAGATTTTATTGCTGAAATGAACTTATCAATTCATAATACCCCAGATGCACCACCTACTTTTTGCAGCCCAATGGGCGAATCTTGTATTGACGTCACACTTTCTAGTGCAGACGTACGCTTGGATAGGTGGCGTGTCCTACCAGATGCGTCTTGTAGTGATCATCGCCTGATCGTGTACGAATTTGTTCCGGTGTCTTCTCAAGGTCCATCTCATATCACTGGTAATTTTAGATATAAAAGTAAAGGCGCGAATTGGGAATTCTTTAGCTCGCTTTTTGCGTGTCACGCCAAAGACTTCACTCGTGATGGGCTGTCAGCTGAAGAAAGTGCTGAAATTATGTCAGACACCTTCACTTACTGTGCTGACATCGCCATTGGTCGCGCATCTATGACCAACATCCATAGATGTGATTGGTGGTGTGACTACTTAATTGAACAACGTAAAATCTATCGCCGAGCGCGTAGGCATTTAAACAAGCTTAAAAAACAAAAGGTCACCGGAGACCCACTCAACTTTGCTTTAAATGCGTTTAGAGTTGCCAAGTCCCGCTACAGAGCATCGGTGGAAAAATCCAAGGGTAATTTACTGCGAAAAATAGTAGAAAAATTAGATAAAGAAGGTCCGTGGTCTCCTTTGTATCACGAATTCAAAGCTAATCGATCAGTCGACCTGGCGTTTGTCTAGAACATTAAAGTCAATAATAAACACACCACCGGTATTGAGGAAACAACCGAAGTTCTATTAAATAGTCTGATTCCTGATGATTCGCCGGTAAATGACAATGACTACCATCAACAGATCAGAGCGTGGGCTGCTGTGCCACCTGAATCACCAGCGTCAGACCTTCCATCCATTGACGAATTCATTAATGTTGTCAGGAAACTGCCTCTTAACAAATCATCAGGTGAAGATAAAATATCTAATCGGATGATAATAGAAGCGTGTAAAACAGCGGGCGACGCCATTCTATCTGTTTTCAACCGATGTATTGCGGACGGCGTTTTCCCTCGCGTATGGCGACGTGGCTTTATACGAATAATTCCAAAAAGTGGTGATAAGCCACCGGACGACCCTAAGTCGTACAGGCCCATAACCCTACTGCCATCTTTAGGAAAACTCCTGGAGCGCCTTATCGTTCCACGTTTGCTGCCAGACGGGCCAAAGTTTCATAACAACCAATTCGGTTTCACCGTGGGAAAATCTACCGTAGACGCGGCACTTTCTGTTAGAAAAATTGTTAATAACTCGGAACACAAGTACGTGGTTGGAATCTTTTTAGATATTTCCGGGGCCTTTGATAACGCATGGTGGCCGATGCTACTACTTAAACTGAAGAATCGTGGCTGCTATAAAAACATATATAATCTTGTTTATTCTTACTTTTTAAATGGTTCCGCGAAACTCAAACTCGGTCATTATTCTATGTCAAAGTCCCTTACCATGGGATGTCCTCAGGGGTCGGTAATCGCTCCGTATGTATGGAATTTAGGTTTTGATGATTTTCTCGCGATTCCCCTTCCTCCCGGCTGTTCATTAACCGGTTACGCGGACGACGGCCTGCTGCTCATTCAGTCGAGTACTCGGGCTGGTCTCGAGAATTTAGCTGATACTTGCCTACGATTAATATCTCAGTGGGGCGATCGAAACCGTCTGACCTTTGCACCGCAAAAAACTTATCAACTAATTTTAAAAGGTAATCTTAAATCGTGGCCTAGTATTAAATTTAATAACGTTCCCGTGAAAAGAAAGCAATCCGTGTGCTACCTTGGTTTGGTCTTAGAGAGAAATTTTTCATTCATAGATCATATAAAAACTGTCGGTGAAAAAGCTAAAAAGAACTTTTATGCCTTAACGAGAATATCAAAATCTACGTGGGGTCTGTCATTTATATCTTTAAAGACCATTTATGGGGCTACTTACTTGGGGTGTATGTGCTACGGGGCACCTGTCTGGGCCGATAGGGCCACCATAGGAGCGGCACGACGTAAATTGCTTCAAAGCCAGCGTTTGGCTTTGATATTCTTATGCAAAGCGTATAGGACGGTTAGTACTGAAGCCTTACCGGTACTTGCAGGTGTACTTCCAGTTGATCTTGAAGTGCAGCGACGGGCTGCAATGTACTATAACGCACGTGAGACCGCGGACGCAGACTTTTTAACCCTACGTGACCGTGTTAAGATTGCTAGATTATTCAAACCACAGACCGACGTCTGGGAGGAACTTTTGTCTGAATGGCAAGGTAGGTGGGATAATTCCATCAAGGGCCGACACCTCCACCAGTTCTTTCCATCCGTTCGTGAGCGGCTGGCCAGGACATGGTTGGATGTTGATCACTGTGTTGCCCAATTTCTCACCGGTCATGGTAACTTTAAGAGTAAATTATTTTCCTTCAAGCTTGTTGACTCGCCTTTTTGTCAATGTTCCACATCTGACTGCGAATATGAACAATCAGCACATCACATTTTATGGGAGTGCAGTCTTTGGCAGAATGAACGCAACATTATGTTGGATAGTGTACAGGTTACATCCGGAGTTATTTACTATACAGACCTTGTGGAAACTAGAACAAATTTCCGTGCGTTCAAGCGTTTTTGCCATACCTATTATTGGAATCAAATATAACAGCTCACAACTTAGGACCCATTAATGTTAATATTTATCCGTGGTGCTAGGCAACTGGGCCTATCCCAGTTGTAAACGTCCCTTTGTGCCTATTGGCCTTGTTTCGTTCTGTCTCCTGCTGAAATGGAGGGAAGTGGAAATTACGGTTTTTTCCTACTCCTCCACTATACTTTTCTGATTAATTTCGTTGCGGGATCCAAGACAGTTAAATTCATTCTCTGGGACTTCGTCGAGCTTCATTGTCTCGGCGCTTTTCTGGTGGTCGCCACTGTTGATTCTGGCTTTCAGGAGTTACAGTGGTTTGGGAACAGTGTGGCGGGCTTGTCCAGTCCAAAAATGATCGTTTTACCTGTTTCACCCTAGTTTCAGAAAACATGTAGCTCATCATCGTTACTTGGCGTCGATCCAACATGTTTTTTTCTTTCATTCTCATCTGACAACATATTATACTTGTAAGGAAGCCTGAAGTCGTCGATTGAATAGCGTAGCGGTAGTGAGGCTGCCTTACGTTCTAAGGGTCCTGGGTTCGAGTCCCGGTTGGAGCAAATGTTTGTGTGATGAGCATGGACATTTGTTTCCGAGTCATGGATGTTTATATGTATAGTAAGTATGTATTTACAAACAAAAAGTATCTTTGTAGTATATTAACTATCTGGTGTCCACGACACAAGCCTCGTTGCTTAGTGTGGCACTAGATGGCGCTGTGTGTTAATGTCCAGCGATATTTATTTATTTATTTATCGATTAGCTTCCACTTTCAATGTACTTAGGTACTACATTGGTGTCAAGTTTCGATTAAGCAGCTTTGCTGTTTGACCCTAATATTCTGAGTCGTTGTTTGTGAGCGTGTTTTACCTTTTCATAGCTACTTACTTGAAGTACTTTAAAGTAGTCCTCCCTCAATTGCCCGGTGGGAGGACGGATATCTAGGACAGATTCGTGACCTGGCTCTTTTAGGCTTTTCTTTTCTTGTAGTATTTTTGTTTTGACATCAAAGTGAACCACAAATATTTATTTGTTAACTAAGAAACCATTATACACATCACATTGACCCTTAACATAGCCCAAAGAGACTTGTTATCCCTGTCATTGGTGTCGATTCTGTTGTGCATAAATTAAACTTAATTGAGGCTATTGCTATCTTTTACTAAAAGGAACACGGCAAAAGCAAAGGCACAATATTTTAGTGCGTTACATTGACTCTTACCGTAAACCGTAATTTTTCTCCCGAAGAATTGTCTTTCCCAGCAATATTTTTTGCATACAGTGCTTTGGTTTGATGTACCAAATGCTCGGTTGACTTCATAAAAGGTCCTTTTACTCCAATTTGTGAAATGAGATGAGACGCCGATTGATGTCGCTATAGCTTTTGATAACTAACCCATGTCCAGAGTTCCAGACGTCTTAACTGGTCTACCAATGTGCGGAGTTCAAAAGAGGTGTGAAAATAGAATCCTTTCCTTCATTCTGTTGAAAAAGACCAATTCCTGAAAAGTAAATATCTAAGGAAGCACTCGAATCAAATTATAGTCTTCCTTTCGTGTCCGATCGATTTGTCACTCAGTCCGCAAAT
Source organism: Xestia sexstrigata (assembly GCA_941918905.2). Classification (NCBI taxonomy): domain Eukaryota; kingdom Metazoa; phylum Arthropoda; class Insecta; order Lepidoptera; family Noctuidae; genus Xestia; species Xestia sexstrigata. Next base: position 19,790,325 of record OW799212.2, read on the forward strand.
GTTTTGTAATCTATGGCCGCGACGATCGACCTTTGCCACTGTTTTGGTTACAACTAGTATTGTATTTCGGGAACGTTATTCTTGGCAACAACGTTGGGCTGCGATACGCAAATCAGGCGTGAATCCAAATACTGTGGCCCTTAAAAACGGCTGAAACTCTTAAAAACACCAACCCAAATATAACTGGTTCTCAGTGAAATAAAAATATTTTGATGTTCTCATTAAAACTTTTTTGGTTAAAGACGTATGCGTAATTTCGTATTGCTTTTGCCGAATTTGTATGGTTTTTTTACAAATGAGTTCTTATGCAACGCATTTGGGTTTTTCCACTACGGTATCGGCAGAAGCGTAGCTTCAAAGACATTCGATACTTTTATCTATCTGTGAAGCAGTATAAACTAGTTCTGGGTTCAAGGATATAATTACTACGTTTGTAAACATGTCACTGGGCCAGTATCTTTAAATAGATGCTGAACAATTTCGCGTCGAATTAAGACAGTAAAAATGAAGACCAAGGAGTAAATGATAGCGTGACGGTTGACAGGGGAGAATGGAAGAAAAAAACGTGTTGCGCCGACCACAAGTAACATGGGACTAGGGCAGGAACATGATGATGACGCACGACAATTTAATGGTAACATCTCATAATACTTCTTGTAAACCGAGTCTTCTAGCTAGGGCATTGACCGATTGACCAACATAATACCAGAATTGGATTACGGAAGTAACGTTAAGGTCACTCAAAATGAGAACGCCTCGTAATCATTTTAGGAAGTATTTTTTTGTTCTTGATATAATATTAATTTAGTACTTATGATTTATTTTATTTTAAGACTGGAGTTGTTTTTGCCTCTTTAGACTCTCAGTTTTTTTTTTGTCTTTTTGCCGTAGACTAAAACGGTATTTTAGCGCATGGCAAAAATAGCTTCATTGTTTTTTAGTTACCTAAAGTAATTTCAGTTTTAAATCCCATGTTTAAAATTGTAAATCTAGTTTAAATTTTCTTTGTTCAAATCTATTCTAGATGTATTCTAAGATGTTCAGACCGAACATAGCCCTAATCTGTTCCTTTTGTTATAACTCAACACTGCTATAATCATGCCTAATTTGAACGTTTCGGGTTAACGGAAATATGATCTTATACAGTAGCAGTGGCTCTTCACTGAAATGTCCATGTTATTCTAACAATGTCTTGTTGAATATAGCGTACTTACTTGTGTTGGTGTCTAATCAAAACATATTACCTGCTTTTGCGTCAAGTTGGGTAAACACGATGGTTTGCTTACGTCGTGTCTGTTACCTATGTCATTGGTTAGAAAGAGGGATGTACAACAGGGAAAACGATGTGTTCACAATAGGTCGATCCCAAGTAAATTGCATACATTGTTTAGGAGGAAAAAGGAATTATAAAAATATTACTTCCCTATTTGAATCGGATTTTTTTGAACTATTTTAAGGGTTTTAATTTTTTTGCACGAAACCGTAATTCTTTTTCTAAAATTAAAGTAGCCTAAGTTACTCCTTATATCATCAGCTATCTGCCAGCAAAGTCCAAGCCGTTTCGGAGATTAGTCAGGATTAGCAGGACAAAACAGACAGACAGATTCAAAAAAATAATTATAATTATCGTTTATTCATACTTTCATAATTATGCATTTAGTAAAGAGCAGTTATTTTGAAATTACAAACGGACACTTCAATTTTTTTATTTGTTTACTTGTTGTTTTCCTCTTCACTCGAAGGAGCGTGATTGAGTAATTATGTAAAATAGTTACAGTAATAGTCTTTAGACTTTATTACTTGGATTGCAGTTATTTTATAGTACCTAGGTAAGTACCTACATAAAGTTGTGTAGCGCGTGTAACATTATTTTTTTATTGTGTCGATATTGAATCATTTTGAAAGAACAATAGATGTTGCAAAGGTAAAGGAAATCAATCTGTATGCGGATGTCGTCTGCCTGAAACCATTAATGTTCTTGCCAAGAATATTGATTATGGCATTGCCCCTGTTATCGAATCTTAAGGTATTTTGTTGTTGCTAAAAGACAGGCAGACAGGAAAAAAACAGGCTTTGATATCTAATTTGACTGTTACCATTTGTATAATTGTATGATGCCTAATTAAAGTCTTGATTTCTAATCGAAAAAGGTCAAAAAAACAACCAAATATTATTTAGTTCATTTATCACGTGTTTTGTAAGAACTTCACTTAAAGTACTTACGGGATAAAGTGTAGTGAAAAACCGTGAAAGTCTAAAACAGTACTTTGCAAGAAAATATCGGGTTTTTTTTTTTTCAAAAAATTTGAAAATATTTTTGAAGAGATGTGGCTTTTATATATATTATACTTATACCTAACAATTGTATTCCTGCTTTTAGTCTATCAATAGTAAATCAATAAAAACACCCCAATTTTATAAATTAAGCTCCTAGCTCCTCCTCCTCCTCCTATAGCTAGCGTTTTCTTTCTTTTTGTTTTTTATTTTTATTTAGCTGTCTAGGGCAGGGGTTTTGAGTAGGAAGTACCTTTTGAGTAGGAACAGTCAAAAATTACAATTTACAAAATTAATTTTTTTTTTTGTCACAATTTTTTTTCTTGCCAACAATAAATAGTACTTGCATAAATAAAGTTCCTTGATATAAAAAACTAATCTATATAATCATAAGAAAAATATCTATTTATTCATATAAAGGGTGTAAAACACTTCTTAACGAAGCCGAAAGGCACTTGTTCTCCCCGTCATAGCAATAATTTTTTTGTTCCACTCCATACCTGGGAACCTTTTACTTACGGAGACATTGGGGGTCAAAGTGCCAACTTTTTGACAAGTTTTTAATGTAAGATTTTTACTTTTAACATCTCCACGACCCCCGTACTATTCAATCCATCCATCAGCACAATGTTTTGAGTGCGTTACATTGAGTTCTACCACAAAACATGATTTTTCACCTCAAAATTAAAAAGTTGTTTCCCAGCAAAAATTTTTGCGTATAGTTACTTAGTTTGATGTACAGAATGCTTGGTTGACGGTTTCGTGATGAGGTCTTTTACACCCTGTATAAGTAGGTAGTATTTTTTCACAACAAATACTAAATAATATTTGCGTATGGAACTAAAGAGCCGCAGCTTCACATCCAAAAAGCATGAGGCTCGCGAGCCGCAGGTTGCCGACCCCTGGTCTAGGGCAGTCTAGTTGAGTCAGCTCAGAATTCGGCTGCGAGTTTACCGTCTTCACTTCTCCAGTATCCTCATCAGTTCCTGTAACATGCAGACAGAACGATCCATAGATATCTAGCAAGCAAAGGCAAGCTTAAATATTTTTAGTACTTATTTTTTTTTAGTAACACAGGTAGTGAATGTTCTCATAAAATTGTTCCATTTCCTGAAAATAACTGGTTTGCGTACGTCACTGACGAAAGGTTCTTAGTATCTTGAGGGCTATATATCCCTCAAATGGCTTAGCATGATCCTCCGTTACTCCTAAAATACTGCAGCATTAATTTTGAATTAAATATATGGTAAAGTTGAGGATTAATGCTATGTGTGACGAAAACACGATTCTTATGGAATCGTGTAACTTTTCTCTATAGAAAAAAATTCCAAAGTTACCTCCAAATCGAACAATAAACCGCTGGTATTCAAAAAGTATTTGAAATTAGATCATGAAACTTTGCATACTAACTGAACTAACTATAAAGCAGGCCTTATGTGTTTTATTTTTTTAATCCAATCAATAGATTTTTTGTAAATCCCAAAAAACCACTCATTTCGCACTATTCGGTCGCAGTGACTGACGTAACAACCGCTTTGTAGTGCAAGCTGATTATATTAGAACTTTATTCTAACAGTATTTCAAACGAAGTTTGAACCACCACAAATAGAGTTGCTAATTTTAGGGTTAGAAGGGCCTTAATTGGCTGTTCTACTTAGCAGTTTTTGTCTTTGAATTCTTTTTAAGACAAGTTATCACGAAAATTTTTTTAGCGTCGAAGCATGCTCGTGATCCTTCGAGTAGGAATATTAATGTTGATGTATCTAGAGGGAGAGGAAGACAAAAGAAAAGATTAATGGATTGTGTGAGGAATGATATGATGGAAAAAAAACCGGCCAAGTGCGAGTGAACTCGCGTGGAGAGGGTTCCGTTTCCATCCAAAGACAACTTTTCCGTAACTGAACGTATATTAGGTTTACCACTTTATTTTAAATTGATAAAATTCTTATAATTTTTCCTGCAATTTACAAGCAATTAACTATATTTTGTATGTTTTTCAAAATTTTAGGCTCAGTAGTTTCGGAGATCAGGGGGGAGAATGGTCAATTTTAATGAATAAAATCAAAACTATTTATTTTACAATAATAACAAAAATATATTTGAAAGCCTCATAATGAGCCCTTTCATTTGATACGAGTATGTGACACAGTAAGGTTTGCAAAACTTTTTTTTAAATTTCCTAACTTGTCCAATAAGTCCACTTGTCCACATGTCCACTTGTAATATTTATTTACTTTGCACATCTGTGTTTGGGTTATGACCCAGCTTAGGCTAATCAGGTGAAATTTGGTCCAGTAGATTCGGAGCAAATTGGCTGTGACAGACGGACTGACGGACCTAGACAGACCGACGCACGAGTGATCTATAAGAGTTGCGTTTTTTTTTTAATTTTTTGTATGGAACCCTAAAAAGAGTAAATGATAGCGTGACGACTGACAGACGAAAATGGAAGAAAAAAACGTGTAGCGCCGACCCCAAGTAACATGGGACAATGGTAGGAAAATGATGACGAAGCATCCTCGTGATATCAGATAAATAATAATCTTAGAAAATGAATATCAATCGAATACGAACCTGTGTTAGGTATTCGTTAGTTAAATCAGTATTCTTAAGCTTAACAAATGTTTTTGGTTTCTCCTCCATTTTAGAATTTCTACTCTCAACGCTGATGCAAGAGTTGAAAATCCAACGGAGCGTTTTTAGTTAAACTCAAACTCAAAGCATTTATTTCAATTAGACCATAACGGCACTTTTGAATGTCAAAAATACAAAAAAGAAAATCAAAGCTACAGTCCCAGTCACAAGGCATAATAACTTGAGAAAGTACTGTAGTTGCCCATTCCCTAGCGTTAGTCATTCATATAGGTATCGGCTGGGGTATCAGATTAAACTGTATCTTTTACCATTGTCAAAATAATGATCGATTTTTGTCTAGCGGAGTAGCGACAATCGTTGACGGATACCCGCATGTTTGTAAAGATTACGTGTGATAAGATACTTACGTACTTGTAAGTGTGTAAGGTGTAAGGTGGATTGTTCTATTACTAGGTGGTCCTCATGAGAAAACCTCATTCTCTGTTCATTGTAATTTTTTAGATTCAGATTTAGAGGAGTGGCTTAATAATAACAGCCGCACGGGTCGGTTTTCAAGCCAAGGTCGGTCTGTGGATGGGTGACCATCATTACATACGTCTACAACTACGTATAGTCAGTGGCAATACATTTTGGGGAAAGGCTAGCCAGATTATGAGTTAATGCTATCTTTTTCTGTCATTTTGCGGCGGAGGACTGGAGGTAGCCCCATTCCAGTAAGTGTGATCTTTTCACTCACATCCATTGAATACGTATATAATACGGAAATACTAAAATGTCAAGTTACTGAGGCGGTCGGTAATTTCAGGATGTCTGTCAGAATTTATCTGTGAGACAGATAAGTATCAAAATAATACTAAAGTACCAGCAGGTCTATGGTTGCATAGTTCACTTTATTTTTAACCATATCCGGGACGCATATTTCGTAGATTTTCCATTGATGATTTCTTGATAGTGTCATTTTTAACACGCTTTTTATCATGCCATGTTTATCATAACACATTTTAACAGTACTGTTTAAGAAAAACATCCCGTATGATTAAAAGAACTGGCTAAATCTGGTTTGTATGAAGATAGTAAAAGTTTAGAAGTCCGATTCTTAAATCGTTGGAATGCTTATCTTTGTTTTTCAAGACATTTTTAATCATTAAAAATATGACTATTACATTTTGAAAATTTAATCTCTGACCCCATGAGATTGGTTTTCCAAAAACAGGGTACTTACCTACCAATTTAAAACTTAGATAATTTAATTTTTACGTTTATATCTAGTTTCACTTCAAATGCTTATAATTTTTGTTAATGATGTCGATTCTGTTGTGCACAAATTAAACTTAATTTAGGCTATTGCTATCTTTTATTAAAACGCAGTGCGAGAAAAGGACTGCTATAGCTATGAACTAAGTTAGAGATGTCAAACCAGTTTATGCCTTGCGCTTCACCGTGTTTTTAGTTGACATGTTTTTATGTGCACCCTTCATTTGTATGGAAATATTAGTTCCAACTAAATTTGACAACTCTAAATTACGTCCGTCTCTTTTTCGTTTTATTAGAGAAAAAAACATAGCAATAGCCTAAATTAAGTTTAGTTTGTGCACAACAGAATCGACACCAATACCAAGTAATTGTTATCACTAATAGTCACTTGCCACATAATGTGAAAAAAAACCGTTAACTATAAAGATTATTTAACAATTATGTTATTTTGTTGTAGAACATTTTAACTGTGAAAGGGTCACTGACATGTAAGGTCTTTAAACATGAAGTTACAAAATTAAGGTCTGTTTACAAGTTAATTAGGTCGTTAACTCATATAAAATTGGTAAAATATCCGCAGTCGATGAAGGATAAGTCTTAATTTAATTTGGTGTTCGGGTATCGACCTACCAGCCTTGAGCCTTTGTTAGTTTCTTGGTAGGAAATGACCTGACGGATGTGAAAACTTTAAAGTATCATATTTTACTGACCTGCCGTGCAAGTACGTAGGAATCGATTCGATAAATCTGACAGTCATTCTCGACAAAATGAGTTTATAACAAAGATAAAAAGTCATTTTGTCGAGAATAACTGTCAGATTTATCGAATCGATTCCTACGTACTTGCACTGCTGGTCCCATGGGTTGGCAACTCGGCATCGGCACAACACGTTTGTTTTTCTTCATTTCTCCCTTTGTAAGTTGTCAGATTATAATTTTATTTATTTATGTAATTAATTACTTTTCCTTATTTTCTTGGATTTTCGGCTCCCTTTCCATCCATCAACATTTGAGTTGTTTGGGGATTACTACAGCTAAGGTTCTTTCTTGTTATAAAAATCTCTTTGTCCTAAACATCCTTAATCTAGGCTAGGCTAACTAATGGTTTACTACCAAATAGAGCCTGTTTGGAAGTTAACCATTAGTTCGCATGTGCCGAAAAATCGTACATTTGTATTCCCACATCGTTCGGGACACCTGCACTATTAGAACTAGGGTGATAGGTAATATAACTAGAGTAGGATATGTCTTGTTACAGGTCACGAAGAGGGGGCCGGAGACCGTTCACAAATGTAATAAATTTCATATGAAATATAAATAAAGTCTAAAGATTACCTATCTTATACCTATATTGAGAAATGCTAATTCTGAAAAAGAAAAGCTATAGACCGCAATTTAAAACTTTGCCTTGGAATTGCAGATTTGTGAAGTGATACGTAACTTATGTTTACTAACCTTATAGACATTTGAAATTCGTCTTAAAGTAATGGTGTGTTATAAAATAAAAACATCACGTCTGCCATCCGCGAAGAGTTAGGTAGGTACCTAGAGGTACACAGAAGGAACAGAACACCCACATTTTGCCAGATATGCCTATGTTATAAATCCAGAATCCGGACTGCTTCTGAAGACTTCTAAAAACAAAATTACAAATCTAATAACTCCACCACAGGCATAGGGACCCTTTTTCTATGCAAATTATACGAGTGCCTTTTATCTAAACGAACGCTATCAAATAATAGCTGCTTACATTGATTAAATGCAAATGCTTGCCATATACGAAACGCGTCAAAACATTACACTGAAAGTATGCAAACAAATGGGCAGAACCTTGGCCCCGAGGTCGAAACGACGCTGACGATTCTGACGCCTCTATTTTGAATAGTTTTAAGTTAGTTTGTTTGATACGAGAATATTTTATTCACTATCAAATTGTACAAGTCATGATCGGCCTAAGACTTTTCACAACTATTTTGGGGTCGGCTTCCAGTCTCACCGGATACAACTGAATAATAACTGTGTTTTACATGGAGCGACTGCCTATCTGACCTCCACAACCCAGTTAGTACTGGGTAATACGATAGCCGTTGGTAGGACTGGTTGTCAGGCTTTCGGGCCACTACTACCTGTAACGACTGTCAAAGATCTACAAATGACAACCGGAACCAACGGCTGACCGTGGCTCGGAGGAAACCAGGTACCTAAGTGGGTGGTTCTGGTCACCCATCAACAGACCAACTTAGACAAGCGCAGCTTAACCTGAAGATTGAACTGAGCAGCTTATTTAGCCACGAGCTCCCAATTGCTTCAGTCAACTCAGCCTGTCGCATTCCACTGCTAGACAGCTACCTTGTCCTTCACCTTGTGTAACCAGTCTGTCCCAGCCACCTTTTTAAGGACGTCGAAATTCGATTCAATTCCGTTGTAATGTTCTCATTGAATGAGTTTTTCATGAAATACTTACTTATTCAATGGGATATAAAGGGTGTAAAAAACCTCTTAACGAAGCCGAAAGGCACTTGATCTCCCCGTCATTGCGATCATTTTTTTGTTCTACACCATACCTGGGAACCTTCTAGTTACGGAAATCTATATTGGGGGTCAAAGTTCCAACTTTTTGACAAGTTTTTTTTAAATACAAGTTTTTATTGTAATATTTTTACTTTAAACACCTCCACGATCCCCGTACTATTCAATCCAACCATCAGCACAATGTTTTGAGTGCTTTACATTGAGTTCTATATACCCCAAAAAAAAAAGTCGTTTCCCAGCAATAATTTTTGCGTAAAGTTAGGTAAGTAGGTACTTAGTTTGATGTACAGAATACTTGGTTGACGGCTTCGTGATGAGGTTGTTTACACCCTGTATATAACTTATAGGGTTGTATCGATGATTTTAATTCTGTTATACATAGGTACGTGTTACGGTCGCGAATCATATTTTAATCAACATACAATTTGACACTGAACGCTTCCACCTTCACGAATCACGATACGTGGTCTCTACTCCAGTGACTCGTTCGTTTTAACTCTAAATTACCTCGGAAAGTCTTGTTAGATGATTATGACTCAACTGCATTACAATTTATAAGTTGTAGGTAGACTAGACGCCTGAAAATTGACCCATTCTGTTAATATGTCCTTTACAAAGGACAAGTGCGTGGATCTACCCTGAAATGTGCAGTCGTTGCGCATGTCTGAAAACGATGAATGAATTTTGCTCGACTACGGCAAAGCCCAACAGGACAGTGATTACTTGGTTTATTATTAAGTACCTATTATCTAATATTATATTATATTGTGGGCTTGCAAGTACCTTGATAATTATCATACTTGGTATAAGTAGGTGCTTATGTATAACTAATGCATTATAATGATAAGTCTCACTCCATATCGATATTGTTGTTATGTTATCCAGAATATTACAATAACTAGATAGGTAATACAAACTCGAACGTAACGTCATTGTAATAAAGTCGGTTTACTACTGTTTTTCGATATAGGTAACACACCTTTGATTTCTATGTTCCTAATCTGTAGGATAAACTTGATATCATTCAAGAGTCATTTTGTTTGGGATTTACTTGTTTTTGTAAATTTTCTAGTTAGCAACAGTCTTGTAGAAATTGTGTGCAATTCTATTAACCGCGTGAACCGCGTCTAACGGTATTTTTTTTGCTGATTAGCCAACACTCGATTAAGTACCTACTAGGAAATGCAGTACCTAATTAACTAATATTGCACTTACTACCGTTCTGCCCCTTATTTCTAATGCTGACTCACGCTGTTGTTATTAGACTTACTACGAAAATAGATTGTTGTTAGGTATTTCCTTTAATTTGGGTAACCCATTTCTAATGAATGATTTATGAGTTACCTACTTCTAAAGAATGTACATGACGCTTTATGTCCGCATCTGTACTTTGTACTTGAAGTGTTAAATAATGTATAATTATGACCTTGTCATGCCATTTTTGCTGTGACCTAAGACCTAAGATCAGCTGGTCTTTAATGTTCTTAATATAATTTTGGGCGCACATATCTAAAGAACAAGGAAAAAACAAGTGTAACATGTCCACTGTTATTATTATTACATAACATCGTTTGTTTGTTACAGTTACCTCGTGTCCGGCGACGCGGACGGAAAGTGTTACATTTGGGACTGGAAGACCACGAAACTGTACAAGAAATGGAAGGCGCACGACGGCGTCTGCATCACCTCCCTCTGGCACCCTCACGAACCCAGCAAGCTGCTCACGGCAGGCTGGGACGGCGTCATCAAGTACTGGGATTAAATAAAATGACTGAGCTCCATAATACCACGTTTTAATTTTCAACCTAACATGAACCACAACAAAATATAAACATACATTTTTATAGCTTAGCTTTAATTTTTTTTAAATTATACAAAACAAGCGCCCAATGTCATGGTCGATACACGGTCATGTCAAGGTCAAACTACGCAACTTGCGTATACGAGTACTTGAAGGGCTCCTCGTACGCGATGTCCACCTTGTACTCCATGCTGCACTCGCGGCACGTCCCGTTCTTCATGAACTCATTGAAACTTATATTGTTCTCATGGAATGCTTCGGTTAGGGCTGTGATGAGGCTGTCGATCATCTCGGGAGTGTGGTAGGGGCCGGGCGCGAACCGAAGCCGCTCCTCGCCGCGCGCCACTGTGGGGTAGTTGATGGCTTGCACGTAGTGGCCCCGCTTCATCAGGGATTCGGCAACGGCCGCCACCTTGTCGGCGCCCGTGACCGGTACAGGTACTATGTGACTGACTGACGGCATCTGCGGGAGACCGGCCACGAGGAGCGACAGCTTCAAGTATCGCACGATAGCCTGGTGCCTCCCTCGCAAGCTCCTGCCCTCCTCGCTCGCGAGGAGTCTAATAGCGGCCAAAGAGCCTGCCAGCACCGGCGGCGGCAGCGCCGTCGTGAAGATGAACCCGGGAGCCAGAGATCTTACTGTGTCGACCAATAGGGAAGACCCAGCTATGTAGCCCCCAACATTACCAAATGCTTTTCCTAATGTTCCAGATACTATATCTATCTTGTGCTGGAGCCCTCTCTCCTCTCCTATACCAGCACCGTGCTTCCCGTACAGCCCTACGGCATGGACTTCATCAACAAATGTTAGAGCACCATACTCGTGGGCTATGTTACACATTTCATCTAAAGGACAGATTGCTCCACTCATTGAGTGCACAGTCTCAAATACGACTAGCTTGGGAACGCCTTCTGGCGATTGAGATAACAATTCTCTCAGGTGATTCGGGTCATTGTGCCTGAATATCTGCTTTGGTGCTCGACTGTTTCGAATTCCTTGTATCATAGATGCATGGTTCCCAGCATCAGAAAAGATTAAACAGTCCGGTAGAATTCTTGCTAATGTAGACAATGTTGCATCATTTGCAACAAAACATGAACTAAATATTAAAGCTGCTGGCTTCTTGTGCAGGTTGGCTATCTCAGCTTCAAGTTTCTCAGTCATCTGAGAGTTTCCAGCAATGTTCCTGGTTCCTCCTGCTCCAGTACCATAGGACTTGATGGCATTGATGGCTGCGTCTTGCACGACAGGATGGCGGGACGCGCCAAGGTAGTCGTTGGCGCACCAGACGGTGACGCGGTGGTTGTCGGGCCCCTCCAGCGCCTGCGGGTACACGCCGTCCGCAGCTAACCGCGACACCTTCCTGAAGATGCGGTACGAGTAGTCCCTCTTCTTGGCGCTGATCTGCTCGTGGAAGAACTTCTCGTAGTGGTACGCCTGCGCGGGCTCCGTGATGTCCTCAGTCATCTCCTTGGGCGCCTCAGAGATGCCCACGTTTTGCTGAATGAAGGGGCACTTAGTCTCATCAATGCCAAGAGAACGGAACCCGCGATTAACGATTGGGCAGTAGTTTCCGTATTGTTTCATAAGAGTCGCCCCGTAATTCTTTACGAAGGCCTGGTTCAACGATCCTATGAATGGGCAGCGCATTTTTACTTTTTATGTAATCAATGACACACCAAACACTTGCGACACAAAGTACAGTTTTGTAACAGTTATTATACGAGATTGTGTATGAGCGTTGGCTCGCACTGTAGCCGAACGTCTCACTGTCTTCAGTCAACTGGTGGCACGGCCAACAGCACCTTTCATTTATAAAGTTGGTGTCGTCATATCGATCACGTTTATAAACTTCATTCACTTCACTGGGAATTTTGTACAATTTTATTATGATTTTGTAAGAAAAGTGTTGCCACGTAATATATGATTTTGACGTTTTCTATTTAGTTGCCATTTATGAAAATATTATTTTTATGAAAACACCTAAAGTGCTAAAAACAATTATAATACCTTGTTGGAACTAATAATAACATTAAATAAAACCTACTTATTTCTTACTTTCGTGGTGACTTTCCGTTAGTAAATCATCCTATTGCAAAACTGCAAAAAGTGTAGGTATTCCGCGCGCTACCTGGAACGGAACTCATTACACAATGGACAATGGTATTATATTTGATTTGAATGTATTCATTTGAAGCAACAACAGAATACTTCCTTATAGGCATACAATTTATAGAAAATAAAAGCTCGGATCCATAAATAACGTATAATAGACAGCTACGCTATATATAGACTTAGCCATAGAGATAATTCCACAGAGTACATTATTAGATAATTCCGTAGAAATAAAATAACCCAGTTGTTGGAATGTCATGTCAGGTGTCAGCTGTGCACTATAAAATGTCAATGTCATATTAACAACACTAAAATCTATCGCAGCTGTGGAAACTTTTATGTTTTGTGATTTGTGCCATTAATGAAAAAGGACATGTTTTCTTTAAACGATCAATTAGAACTACGAAAAATAACAATATCTAGTTTGATAACATGCATTTACTTACCGAGCATCATCACAGTTATATCGTATAAAGGGATTCTTTACTCAATCGGCAATGGCTCATCGTGTTTTATTCTGGGTCTCATTTTCGTTGCAGAGTTATTGAAATCATTTTACTTGAACTCTAATAATGATATCCATGGGAAGAAGAATAAAGCGAGCAAGAATACTGCTGGAGATATCTTGAGAGGATTCGTGTTTCTATTGTGTACTAAATTCACGTTTTTCCTCGGGATTATATTGTTCGGTGCGCCCGTACTTGAATGCCATGAAGAGACGTTGATGCTGTCATCGCTGCTTACTTTACTCACAGTATTTCCTCTATTACTTCATTCTGGGATCGAAACATCTCTACAGTTGTTATTTGGAGTGAAAAATTATGGAAAAGACACCATCGCTGAGATGCTTGTCAGTAATGCCTTGATGGCAGTTTGTGGGGCATGGGTGGGGGCTGTCGTCATCCCCCTAGACTGGAACACGCCCTGGCAGAAGTGGCCGATACCATGCTACCTTGGTGCAGTTGGAGGATTCTTGCTTTCCAATGTTCTAACAGTATTAAAAGTGACACTCATGAATGGTGCCCAAAAATATCCTTCCTTAAATATTCTAGTGCAAATCCTTAATGGGTGTCAGTTATATAAGTAATTAAATTAATGTATTAATTTATTAGATTTGAATAAATATTTATTTATATGAGATTCATGTATTTTCGTTTCAGTCTATTCCATATCTATTTCTCTACACCAATAAGTCTTCAGATTACTTTTTGGGTTGAAGATACCAGGTAGGATTCATTGTCTCACTTGTAACACCTTATTCACACCTTATCTTCTTCATAGACTTTTATAGATTACTTTCATTGAGTTTTCTTTGTATGTGAATAATTTATAATTTTTTTTTTTTTTTTTATTTCATTCTCCAAAGTTGTCCTAGAAAATAACAACTCTTACCAAAGGTGTTTCGCTCCTTGAACAATAGTCTAGTTTTCACCATCAATAAATTGCAAATCTATTTAGTCCGTCAGAGTATTGGAAAATAATGGATACCTAGTTTTTCTTTTTGTTTATCAATGAATATTGACAAAGATAAAACTCGAGAGTGGGGGCTCGTGACGTCACAACGCACTAAAAATCAGCACGGCGTGACGTATTGAGAATTTTAAAAGCATCGTATCTTCGAAAATTTTGGTTTACGTTACAAAAGAAAAAATACGTGTCATTTATTTTTCGATAATCTAGCTGACGGACTACTAGTTAGATTTTTTCTGGACACAAGCCTATTATCAAATACCATGCAGTGTTTTATAATAGGCTAGTACATGCTGTACATGCATTAACACAACACTTGCTTTTCTGTTTCATGTTATTCCTCATGATCTAAATTTTGTAAAGGTAGGTACTTAGATACTGAAAAAATATTTGTAAGTAATATAGAATTGGTTTTATCATCTAATCAGAGCACATCAGAATCGTTGCGCTGCACGGGCAGTCTGAAGACAAGGACATAGCCAGAAATGTTAAATCTGGGTACCCAGATTTAAAGGGGGCTGGGGTAGAACACAAGAAAGAAGATGGAGATTTCACAAAAGGTAGGTAAGTTAAAAAAAGACAATGTATTCTTACACAACACGAGTGCGCGTCGCGTTACTTTTATTTGTATTGGAATAAGGTTCAAATTCAAATGAATAATACACGAATTATTTAGGTAAACATGAGTGCGCGTCGCGTTACTTTTATGAACATTGAAATATGGTTCAAATTCAAATGAATGGCACACGAATGATTTTAGGCAAACGAGTGAGCGGCAAAGCAGACTAGTAACTATGGAAACAAAATGCTATCTCGCTTCGCCGCGCCCGCGCCGGTATTTCGGACTTCGATACGAGCGGGCCGCGGGGTGTGCGTACGCGCAGCGGAATGTTGTTGAATTTAAAGATTTTAATTATGCAGATATTTAGTGTATGACGTCGTATAATTGTGTATAGTAAAAAAAAATTTGTGCACGCAACCATTGTGGAGAAATTCACCAAAAACTGATTCCGCTGGGCGAACGTTGTCCTGGCGGAACTTTTTTTAATCCATAGACTTTAGAAGAAAAGAGATGTGTCCAAAAATTTGTGTGTATTTGTGTATGTATGAATAAAACTAGTGCATGCATAAACTTCGGAGAAATTCAAGTTTCCGCTACGCGAACGTTTGGCCATTAGCTAGTTTTCATATAAAGCGCTTACATAGAGAACTGTAGTTTTTACATACGTTGTTTTGAATTTGTTTTTTTAAACTTTAAGATTTAGAAAAAATCGTAGGGCTTAAAAGATAAAAATATAAACGTAAAATACGCTTATTAAGTCTTAGTTCTTAAAGTATGCACTTTGGGGTCTAGATTTTCACGTTTATACAAACCTTGTAAGTGTCTGCAACATGTTGCCAAGTATCAATGATGTTCCGTTAGTAACTAAAGAGTTATAGGACAAATTTACCATGAACAGATCACTGTTTACAAAGCAGTCAAATATCACGAGTATCACGACGTTCTGAAGGAATTGCATGGTAATATGTATGTCAATAATTAGTGTATTCATTCAACTATTCTTATGCAAAATTTCATGTCATTAAATTCAGTAATTAAAGAAAAACAATTATAATACTGACGAAGCATCGAAAACCTACATAACCCGACCAAGTTCGGATGGCTACCAAAAAGCGGCCGTGCAATATATTTAGGTAACATCACAAAATTTACAGTATAATACCGGTATTGAATTGGTATAGGTGATAACACAATTGTTGTTTCGTTATAATTTATAGGTCATTTATTTTTGTACACCTACTTTTTTAAATGTATTTGACTATGACAGAAAGTAGGTACTATTTACGTAGGTACTTTATTTAAGTATGCGCTTGAGACTTGAGATATAATCTAAATATATTATTTAAGACAAATAAAATTCATACAGCTAATTTCTTTTGAAGATTTCACGGATCAGGATTCTAACTATAGACCCCCTGCACCAAATAAATGAAAAAAAAACCGGCCACGAACGAGTCGGACTCGCTCACCGAGGGTTCCGTACAAACTTTCTAAAGGACAAACTTAACTTTGCTATTCGATCTCTAGAAACAGCTAAAGCACCAACCGGAAATAATAAGTTTGTAATAAGATTCTAGGTCAACGGGAACTACCATACTTAGAGGTTTTCGACCCAAAACCTTTATGGTACCTCCAGTTGACCTAGAATTGTCAATTTTGGTTAATAACAAGGTCTTACAGCACAAGGGTAAAATCCGAAAAATAAGAAAAGTTGTAAATTAAGGTAAATTTTGGTACTTACAAGTTTTCGCGAAAATCTAAATTTGCCCATATCTTTTTATGATGTCAACTCAGATTTGATTTTTAAACACCTAATAGGGACTATAGACCTCCCTCAGTATCTGGTATAAATTCAACTTCCTAGGTCCACCCGTTCCTGAGAGACAGACGGACAAGAAAGTGGTCTTCTAAGGGTTCCGTTTTTTCTTTTCGGGTACGGAACCCTAAAAAGAAAAAAAAAGAGTGTGACACAGGTATCATCAGTCCGGATTTGTCCTAGTTTAGAGGGCGTCAGGGGGCCGGGCCGTCTGGGCTGGGCGGGATTTTAAAAAGTGCGCGTTTGAACACGGTCCTGGATTTTGAAGTTTTTGTTCTGGTATTGTCAATATAGGTAATGGTAACCCTAGACTCAGTGGTTCGATAGGTCCTAGAAGATAGGATGGAATGGAATTAAACCATAATGTAGTAAATTAATAATTTTATTTGTATTTGTTAAATATTTACATAGCCTATTTAATGCTCTATTTTATTAATAAAATATGAAACTTAACCAACATTCGCTTGATCACATATTTTTTGTTTAATTAAATTCCTATATATAATTAGCGTTACGAATACCACGTGTTACTTCACAAATGTTTAACAGCAATAATTATAGACTTTGCAACACAAAGATACGATAGTAAAATAACAATAGTTAAAGGCCTTGTTTTAACTCTCAGGTTTTCTAGTGCAAACATTCAAAAATAATTATGATTTTTTCTTTCTCTGGAGGTTTGTTAAATTATAATCTCTTGAAACGAAGGCATTCGGCCTCTTTCGCTTGATGAAATTCGTCTCGCGAAAACGAACTAAAAACAATGCTATGTTTGATTTTCACGCGATTAATGTTTGCGGTGGAGAGGAATCATTGTGTACCATTTTAATGACTTTTTACGAAAACTGACGAATTTCCTACGGATGAACTACCCCCTGGTAGTTGTCATAAATATAGAATTCAAATCTAACGGGGACCTCACACCACACTAGTGCCATCTAGTGGCAATGGCAGAAACAATTCCTCTTCACCTCAATTTTATCAAAATACCCTACCACATAACACACCATCACGAATACATCACACAGCTCTACATTGCTTTATAATAATCGTCGATTAATATTGAAGACTAACAAATTCTTCAGAAAGATATCACTTAAAAATACAACTGTATTAAAAATTACAACTTTTCACTCACAGTGACAGGCAGAAATTATTCATACACATTACAAACCCCGCAAATCAGTCGTTTCCTAAGGTTTATTGCGAAATGCGGTAGAATGATTTGCAATCATAATTTTAAGACCATTGACATTAATCCAGCCGGTCTGATTAACGTAAAAGTGGTGCTGACGCTTGTGTAGCAAAAATCTTTCATCCACCAATCTTGTGAAAGCATAATTTATTACAAATATCTCTACCGCTTACACAGATCTATAAGCAAGGACCTTAGTCTACCGGTAATAATAAACATTTAAAAATGGTTTCAAACATGGTGGCACAATAGTTTCGAAAAACGAAAACAGATTAAGTAATTTGTTTGTAGGTACACATTCGGTATTCAGTATTTTTGGCTAAGAAAGAAATTATCGTTCCACGAAACATCCCCTTGCCATAAACAGTAAACTACGTGATTGATAAATATAAAGTTACAAATGTTATATTTTGTCCTATTTCTATTATAACAACAGCATTTTTAACAATATAGTAGTTTTTATATAATTATTATAATATGAGGTAATTGGCAAAATCGCTATTAGAATACGCTCCATTCGGCCTACTTCACTCACAAAATCTAACCACGGTTTCGTGGAACGAGTAACCTGTCATAAAAACGATCTTCTATTTATAAAAATATTTTAAAAGTTCAAATATTCAAAGGCTACGAACGTCACATGTGAACACTATGGCACGTCGCGAGGCGTGTCGCTATCCGCTACTTGCGAGTGGCAGTGTATTATAATTAATGTTGGCAACACTACTGGGGCCACACCACCAAGTTTTGACCATTCAACAAGTTTTTTCGCAGTAAAAGGATAAGGGCGAAGTGCGTTACTTGTATTCCTATGGACTTTACAATACTGGTTATACGTTGGTAGCGAGCCCTTTCAACCACAATGCACACGACTACTTCAACACTGATAATTTCTCACGATGCTTCCCGAGAAAGTGAGCGTTTGTACTAACATACCTACATACGTTTGAGCGCTCGTTGGCCTTTCTACCTTTATTATTGGCCTCTTTTAGGCTTTTATCATTAACTATCCTCGACTTGTAGGTAGTGAAAATGTGAAGCAGAAATTCAATATAATATGCGTACTGAACCTCAGTATAGGCCAATCCTTGTGTTGCCAATTAAATTAATTAAGCCAAAAGTACAAACGCACTTTCTCATTCAGCAATATATAAAAATCTACATTACCGTAGTGCGAGATGAGTGAATGCTTCCGCAAAAATCTTTAACAGCATACATAATTATGTACAATACTCTAACATTATGTAAGTACCGTTTTTAAGCCTATATTTAATTCTACTATGTAAAAAATTAAAATCTCAATATGCAAAAATTATTAAGCACCTTTATGTAAAAATTAATTGTTAAATATCTAATTTAGAGAATGGGTGTGACACATACGTAATTGTCTAAATGATACCAAGTCTGTGTGGTACGAGATATCTTTTTAATTTAAAAATAACATTTTCTTCGCTACTCGCTAACCGAATACCCTGTCGCTTAAACAGTGAAGTAACAGAGAAATGGGGGCTGTGTGAAACAATGAACAGTGTCAACTATCATAAAAGGAGATATAATGAAAATAGTTACTCATTTTAAGATTGGAGAGTGTTTTCTGTCAAGTGGAAGTGTCCCGTCCAAAGAAAGAGATAGACAGAGTTTTTTCTCTCTCTCTAATAAGACTAGGCGCGATTATCAATAGCTAGACTACACTGGATTTCACACATTCAGAGATTTACCCAAATCTCACTTCTGAGCACTGAAAGCATCAAGATTAAGTAGAAAGGTTACATCAATAAAATGTCAGTTTAATCTATTATTTTTATACGAAAATATAGTATACAAAAAATAGCACACATTATATCGTCCACAACTAAATACACAGACAAAATATAAAAAATCTAAATACCATTCTTAAAGGTGGTATAATAGATATATCGGGGTTGCAAGAGTTAAAAATACAGACGTAATAAGAACATCTAACGATCGATAATATGTCTTATACTAATTATTACAATTAAATAATATAAAATGCACCGCTAATACTAGATTACAAGATATATTCTCAACAATTTTAACTTTTTTGTGGATCTTTTATTTAATGTCTGACAACTTATCTAAGTTGAATTTACGATACTTCTTTGGTCAATTCAGTAATTTTACCTGTACACTTCTATGCAATAGGAATGGAAATGTTTTCTGATCAACAGAGTCGCTATACCATCTATATTCTTGGCGTATTCTAACATCTAAGTCCTACGATCATTCGAATTTATGGACCCAACAGTTATCTGATATGTCACTGATAGGAAACCGTAATTTATATTACTATTATTACTTTTTTATCCTACGCCAAATTCTTCCGACACAACAGTTTTATTATCAATTGGAATTATTAATATTATTTGCACATTTTTTTCAACGAGATTCGTTTTAAATGCAACGTTATCAGATATTGATTAAAAAATCCACAAAATATTATAACAGCGGCCTTAAAAAACGAGTCACCATTTTTGACAATCGGCATTGACTTAATTTTCGCGGTTTCGCCTTGGCTCGATTTCAATTGGTCACTCGAATACAAATTGCAGTGTTGCCAGCATATCTTTGTGAAATACTACGAATTGATTAGAAATTTTAAGCAACATTTTATTTTCCGCCGACTTTATATTAATTACGAAGTTTATACGAAACACTAATGTGTGCGCCGCACGCTTTTATGAGAAAACTGTAAAAATCACGACATCTAGTCCTAAGACAAACTTTAAAAACTTTGCTGTGGTGCTAGCAGTACTTATAAGAGTAAGAAATATTGCTAGACCGCAGCGTAACCAGCGAAAAGCGAGTGAGACACACTCTAAACCCTTCCTTCTAGTCGTTTGAAGCGTCTTCCTAATATAGTGACACAGAGAGATGTTGGCAACTGGCCCGGAACATGTTATAACAACGATCAGAATGTATAGCTAAGGAACGACTGCTGCGTCTTACGTGTTGTTCGTATCCGGTTGGAAGTAATGAAGACCGTTTATCTGGAAAACAGAAAAAAGGATCAAATTAAATGAATAATAAAATACATAATGTTGGTGGCAGCAACAGCCTGAAAATGGCGAGCCTAACTTGTCGTCTCTGCGAAAAATTGGCGGCGTTAGATAAAAATCTGCCTAGCTTTATGAACAGTTTAATTACATTTTCCGCCATACACTGCAGCGTTGGACGTGATTAAAATTGACGTTGTAAAATCTTAGCAAATATGAACACATGCATTGATTATAAAAAAGTATCATCGCCAATAATCCCAGTTACGTACATCAAGCCTTGTAATTGACACTAATTATAAAGGACCTCAAGATGACGGTAAGAATGTAAGATCAAGGATTACTAAGTACAACATTTATTTTTACTACTAACCTCAGTAGTAAAAATAAATGTTGTACTTAGTAATCCTTGATCTTACATTCTCCTCCTTCCACATACAGTACAAGCCCTGGATCGCAAGAACAGGTAGTCATGTGGAGAGGCCGTTGCCCAGCAGTTGGATGACGCAGATAAACAGTAGATAATAGTAACTGAAGTCCTTTGCTGCGCTGCCCATGGCAATCGAAAAGTGGACGCGGATTTTTTTTTCGGAACAGACGAAAAAAAAATTGTAGACAAGGTGTAACATAGACTTAACCGTACAACCTCTCGAGTGGTGTCTCGGACCATGAACCTGGTCATGGCCACAAATAATGTATTTTTCCTTATGCATAAAAAAAAAGTTTTAGAGGCCCCTTCCCTGTGGAGGCCCGGGGCAAGTGCCCCTGTTGTTCTGCCATAAATGCGGTGCTGGCGCTGCCAACTTTCGAGACATAATCCAGTACATCATCACAATGCTACATACCGTCATATCGTACTCTGTAACGAAGGCAGGCACGTCGAGCTGGTCGCGCGCCATGACTGAGTACAGGTACTCGACGCCGGGAAGATTGTGGACTTTCGCCTTGATTGCTGGCGCCATGAACGTTGTGAACCACCACGTCATCATCTGAGGACACGAGATTAGTTAGAGGCGATTAGACATCACGGGAGTTGATAGCTAATTTCAGGAATTAATTTTGAATTAGGTGCGGTCAAACCCAGCAGATTAGACACCGGTTACCGGACTTAGACAGTTAATGTCCTGAAACATCGGTCATGTTCCGTGTCCGCAGTCCGGTCCACTCGGTTTAACCGCACCGTACACGTAGATTAATAAATTGACAGGTATCATTGCCGTTATTTACCTTTGTCCAGAATGTAGGATGTACGATGTAAAATGCTTTGAGGTTCTTCTTATATCTGAAAACATATGAAATTGTCATGAGATAACTTTCAAATTGCTAACAGACAATGGAGATTAGCAGAAAGCTCCCCAAAACCTACTTATTGATTTGATTGAGGTCTTCGAAGATGTAGTCCAGTGTTATAGTTATTTTGTTAAAAAAATGACAGCAGGTATTGTATGGCACGATAGAAAGAGATACCAATCAAAGTCCTACTCATATTTCCAAAACTTGAGGTCATGAGATACTTTACTTATTATTATTTTGTTGTGTGCACTTGCGACTAAAGCCAAATAAATACGTTTTCTTTCTTTCTTTCTTTCTTTACTTACTTGTAAGGCAGCACGGTGTACACCTCCTTGAGCCAGGAGAAGGGCGGATGGTTGCCGGAAGAGGCGAGTGTGTGGAAGTAGGCTATGACGTAGTCGCCGCGCACGATCGGGTCCAGGAGCTTGATCAGGTACAACAGCGCCTGAAAGGTGAAGAGGTTGGAGATAACTTTTTAAGTATGTTGTGTGACACTGTGATAAAACCGGCAACCCGCGTGGTAGATTATCACTCCTTCTCACAGAGAAAAGCTTGTGTCACAGCTGTGGACACATTATAGGCTGACTAAGGTATGCTATATGTTAGATTATCTTCATCTTCATCATTTACCACAGTTTATCTCTGCCAGATGAACAAAAACGTTCATCTTAAAAAGGCTCTTTAACGAAACATCAAAATTATCACATGTCAGCAGATGCTTAACGACAGGCGATCACGGGGATGACAAGCACCTTCCTTATTGAAGCATTTTTGCAGTAAAACTTAGCTATGAGGTTGTAACTCTCACCTTATCCAAATCAATATCTCCAATAGGGAACCACTTTCCGATGAACACAACCACGGGTCTACCGAGTCGGTCCACGCCGCTCTGGTACAAGCAACCGATGCCAGAGATCTCGCTCAAGTCTTCAGTGCGCGCACGACGTAGGAGGCGCTCATATCTGGGGAAGAAGAGAGAAAAACAATTAATTGTTTGCTGATTCGGCATAGTTGGGGGAGGAATTCTCAATGGTTCTACTGAAGCATAACCAAAGGTTCGAGAGAGAGAGAGAGAACGCCATACGAAGTCCAAGATTACCCTATGAGAGAATTTAATTGTATGAGTCTGTTAATGGTTGGTTTTGATCATGAAAATCTGCTAAGGCTTGTAAATCTTCAGCTAGTTCATTCCGGTTTTGAAAATGTAGCTAGAAACTTCGATTGAGATTGAGATTTCGTTAGAAAGGTATTGCTATTAAAAAAAAATGCTTACAAAATAGTAGAAAACAGAAATATAAACGTTCGATGGTATGAAGTAACTCGTAGTCCGAAACACGTGGTCTTATAACTACGCTTTTAATAATTTCATGGAAAAATATGAGACTTAACAGAAGCACAATATTTAGACACTGACTGGGTCAAGTCAGCTTATAATTAACTTTAAATAAAAACATCGTAAAAGTTCAAAATCACCTTTTTTCTTTTATCAATAAAAACTAAAGTTATTCTAAATGCAAAACTAATAAACAGATCTATTTATTTTTATTCGGCGATTGCTTCTCGCCCTTGGCCTAAAAAGCTTCTACGGACTGGCCAGTATTTGTAGAGCTCTGGCCTAAACTAATTTTGGTGTTTTAACTCGAGCGTTGGGTGTCAATATAGATTGGTGAATAGTCGTAAGCAAACAGGTCTATTTTGAGCTGCAATATCCATCACTGACGAACTGACGTAGGGGAGAAGAGTATTATGCATAGTTAATGTAGAAAAAGACATAACGTGCTTTGTTGTCTAGAGTTTTGTCGGCTAATGTATTTGGAAACATTAAAATTAAACATTTAAATTGAAGCACCCATTAAGGAACACGATAATAACAACAATTGTTTTGCATTATCCTTGTACAATAGGTGTACCTACTCTGTGTGAAACACGACATTAATATTCCAGTTATTATCCCAATGTTTGAGTCGGTGGATACCTAAACGATAGCTAACTATAAAGTAGGTACATAAGTATGCAGTTACGAACAAAATATTCATGAGTCCTTTCAGAAATTAGCATATTTAACGACCATACTGAAAAGTAGTAATAAAGCCTTAGTTCACAGTAACTTCCTCTATTTATTAGACAATATTCATTGCCATTATTGCACCGCAGTAATTTGCAGTCGCGTGCCTTCAGGCCTCATAATGGCCACTACAAAATCATAATGGCTGCCGTTGATAATGGCGCGCTTTTCATGCAGAAAGTACCAGTGTTCTAATAATAATTTATAATCTATGCAATCAACATTGCATAATTTTACGCTCTAGTAATCGTACATCTTATCTTTTAAATATTATAAACGGAACTTGATAGGTAAAAGGCTTATTTTAAATAATTAGTTAATTTTTTACAAACAGTAGGTAATTAAAATCCAGCAAATTTACATGACTGGCAATTTTCCATCAACCAAGATCATACTGTAATGATAAGAGGAATAAGATTTAAAATTCGGTGCTCGTTCACAATTTACGTCTCTAAAAATATTACGACGAGAAACAAATACGGACGCAACTACGTTGATATTTGCTTTAGAATTAAAATATTTTAATTGCAAACACGTAGGTACGTTCACAGAATCGCACTGCGGGTACTTTATATTGTAGAATTAACCTTGTTATGTAAAATAACAAGAGACGATTGTGAGAAGGATATTAAAATTGTGACAATTTTGTAGTTTCGCTATTGATAATGATACGCATGAGACGCCCTATGAGAATCAGGAGGGCTTTTAGGCAAAATGTCTGAGATTGACAAGAAAACGTAGGTGTATATTATATCAATACCGTTGAGTTAAGAGTCGCTGTAGGTATACAAATTTGAAACGCTTTTGAAGCTATACCCACACACATTCTATTAAATAAATCTAAAAAAAATATCAATCTAAATAAAAATATTAATCTAAAATCAAAATAAACTATCTCAATCGATCGGTAATTTTCATTTTTATGAGGTAAAGGTAATAGGCGAGACGACAAAAAAAAACTAATTAGTCCGTCAGTTAGAATATCAAAAAATATTTGACCCGTGTTTTTTCTTTTGTTACATAAACCAAAATTGACGAAGATATGACGCTATTAAAATTCTCAATACGTCACGCCTAGGTATAATTTTTAGCTAGTTCTGACGTCACGAGCCCCCACTCACGAGTTTTGATGCGTTTTATCTTTGTCAATTTTCATTGATTCACAAAAACAAAAAATACGTGTCCATTAATTTCCAATACTCTAACTGACGGACTAAATAGATTTGCTATTTTTTTATACTGTCGTCATGCCTATTATGTGGGTGGTACTTTCATCTCAAGCAAGCCTTGTCTTTCAGTAAAATATTCAAGATTCTGTCTGGAAATTAAAAAAAAAATATATAAACATAAAACATCAAATCTGCCTGCTAGAAAAATCATTTCGCAAACTGCTGTGTACCCACCTAAATGCAAAATGAGTTTGCAGTCGCCATAAAATGCGTTCGTGCCAATTTCAGAAAACATTTTCCTTGCGAAGAAAATTCTTGAACATTCTTTCAGAACAAAAGAAACTTTTCTTTTGAAAGTACACACTGAAACAGTGATTAATCGACATTTCGTTCTATAAATACGACTTTATTTTTAGATCTAACCTTTCATTGCGACGTAGGTAACTTATATCCTATCTACAATCAATGAAACTGCGAACCAAACCAATGACTCATGCTACTGTACTATGCTTTGTTTAAACGCATGAGGCCTCGTTTGTACCTATACATTGTGTTTATAGTCAAGTGTTCCATTTCCGTGCACATGGGGTGGCATCGGTTTATGCGTATATGTGTTTGACGTCAGAAATTCATTGAAACTGTGTCATGAAGCTTTGTGTTCTAAGTTATGGCTGTTTGAACTCATTTCTGTAAAAGCTATAGATAGGAAATGACGGCACCCGTGAGAATATCGTGACTGGACTCACTGGAATATTGAAGGTAGCACTAGTTTCAATATTCGACATAAAAAGACAGTAAACTACAGTCTGATCCAAGTGCTAGAATATAAAATCGATTGTCATTCATTCAGTCATTGTTGTTGTTTATTTACTTACTTAATCAAGTTATTTTAGCAAATTAATGGCTGAAGCAGGAAAACTTTATGGTACCGCAAGATATTAACGCCGCAGAAATGCGGAGACATTCCAGTAGATAGGTACCTACCTAAAGATATTTCAGTGATTTCCAAGTTTAGAATGATATGAATAACTCGTGCGTTGGCCGGAGTGGGTTTCATTCCGAAGATATTTATTATCAAAAGATTTTGACGTACCTATAGGTACCTACCCATGCAGCAGAAGCGACGTCACGTCAGTACTGTATGTCCAAAAGTGAATGAATGTACGAATGCGAGTTCGTGTGTACCTTTATAAGAGTAGTACCTATTGGAAGAATCGAAAAACATTTTCAATCCACAAGCATTGCTGAAATAACGTTTGTTAGGATAATCAAATAAGCTAAAGTCAAACCATTTATTTAAAATTTTGAATTTCAAACATTGCAAAATGGAATTGATTCTAGTGAAAGCCTGAAATAGAATATTACATTTATTCATACGAAATGAAGGAATATAGTTATTGAGATACCTTTGGAAAACATTATAATCAAAGTTTCAATACAAGATTACAACGTCTGTGTTGCTAGCTTTCTTTATTTCGATCTTGTATAAACCTTTATTTCCATACGGTCAGCTACATTGTAGCTATTATCACGCCACGCCTGGCCATTGAAAGGCCATCACAACCACGAGACTACCAGAATGACTATAATAACATGGAACAGAACCTAGTGATAGATTCTTTTTAACGTTTTATGAGTAGAATGCTGTTTGTGAGTGCTTTAAGTGCATTTTATGGTCATTCGGTAAGGGTTCGGCATAGACCAATGTCTTATTTGATATTTTCTTGACATCTGATATTAAAAAAAGCAGATGTCAGGTAACTAAGGGACTACAGTGCTCAGTTCAAGGTGGCACTGCTTGTCAAGAAAACATGCATCGATATGTCATGTGATAAGTTGGTTGAAATGTATGCCCTGTTCACTATGTCAGGCAAGTTGTGTAAAGTGACGCGCGTGTGTCTCTTGTGTCATTCGTGCGATTAAATGGATTTTCTTTTTATTTGTTTTCCCCGCAGTCGATGTTGCAATATGCGTGGCCAACAGGCAACACGTGAAACCTACAACACATTGTCCTCCAGAAAACCTAGTATAAACCAGACATAATCCTACCTACAGACATATTAAGACCTAATTCCAATGCCACAGACTACATAATCTAGAATTCTGGCCCGACCTTACACGTCTATTAATAGCTAGCACTTACATTACATACGCATAGTAAATGCCTCGTTTAGATGCAAATAGGAAAGCCTTAGTTACAGTCCTTTAACAGTTACTGTACCTCTGCCATCTGCATCACTGTTATTTTACATTAGTCTATATAAACATCACTTTAAGAGTGCTATTAGGTTGATGCCATCGACAAAGTCTGTCAGATTATAGTGATCTTTAAATTCGTAGGAATAAGGTTGATATTGGCCTGCAGCTGTCACAGATAGGGCTGAATATCTGGCCGTAACTGGCTGCCAGTGTCATACTAAGTGCATTACGCGTGTGACGTCGCCTAGCTCAGTGTTTAAGATGCGTTAGTAGCTGATGGAAAAATACTGCGCTCTTTGTTGATGGTCCTGTGACGCATTTGAACATCCGTTGTTATTTTTATTGAATACACAATTTAGGTACTGACGCAGGAACACTGACCTTGTTTGTGATGTTCTTCGGAAAGGTCAGAAACTTGTTAGTGCTGGCAACCAGAGTGCGTAATATGAACATGGACTGAGCAAAAGCAGTATGCAAGCAAGAAGGAAGGTAGTTTCTTATTACCAATAAACTACAGATAAAGTATAAAATGGTGCAAAACATGCTTGGTAGGTAAAATGACAAAAGTAATAAAGCAAATGAAAAACATATCAAGTAGGTAGGTAGATTAGATTTATATTAAGATGACAACAATACAACAAAGATGGCATCAGAGATACAGCACTGATTTACAGACTACGCTGCCTGTGAATATAATAATGTGATTATAGGAAAAGAGAGAAGAAATTTTCCACGAGCTTAGTAAGACAATACAGATGCAGAGATTTTCCGCGAATATAAGTAGTAAGACAACAAAGGCAGTAACCTCGTTTCGAAACTCACATTCCGATCTACGCAGCCACAATAGAAGACCGTATTGAAGGTTTATGGACGAACTATTGGATAGTAAGTTGAACTGTTGAGTCAGTGCTTATAGAGGGGGTATAGTAAGTTGAACGCAGGCTAAAACAATAACACACACTTAAAAAAATACACCCTGTTTATCTTTATACAGACGACACAGGTCAAGCGCTTCCCAGAGGTCGGATACTATGGCGTAAAGTGCCTCAAGTAGTATGGAGTACGCCCCCGACAATGCATAGGACTTGGGACGGGAGAGGCTTGCGAGTTGCGCGGAGGGGGGAGGTTGTCTGGCGCCGCGCCACCGCGCCGCCCGCCCATTTACTTGTGACGTCACTGCCTTCAGAACATACCTATAGTCACAATTACGACGCACTCCCAATGAAGAAACGCGTTTTTATTTCATAGTAGGTAGGGGTAACCTTTCGTTTAATTGTTTTTGGATTCTTTTGTTTTAAAGGCCTTGAACTCTCGTCTAAGAGCAAAAAGTCTTCTTCGTTAATCTACATAGCTTTTTAGTGTGCGAAAAACTGGTTACCGGCACAATATTTGCTGTAATAAATACATAATTATGTATCGTGTACAAACAGGGTAGTATGAGATAAATATTCATCGATTGGCGTAACTAATTATGTTAAACTGCTATAAGTAGGCACATTTGCTCTTCATGTAATGCGTGAAACACGTTTATTTAAAAGAAAACTTTTTTCTCTATTTTCTTTACAGCCGGAAAGTTTGTCACTACTGTTCCTTTTTTCTTAGCAACACCTTTTTGTTCCCTTTCTCCTTTATTTGTAAACAAATGGTTCCTATTTTTCTTGCCCCGAACTTTTTGTTAAAAAGCCCGTGTTTCCAGTGGTATTTTTACTTAGGTCTTGCTTGTCAAATTACAAAGCAATAAGCGCACATTCAGACAAAAGTTTGCACAGAAATTGTGAACGTGATGTGAATCGGAATAGAAGAAAGACGTTTCTGAGATAGGTACAATACAACACTCTAATGATGAGGGATAGTGGAGATAGGTAGGTTTTACAGGGTTTTTGTCATTAAGGGATGTTTGATTACTAAGATATTAAGAGTCTTTAGATTGAGTTTAAAAAAATGAGGGAATTGTCGTGAGGAAAGTTTTGGGTATGAATGCGTATATGAGTAGAGGAAGACCAAAGAAACGATGGATGGACTGTGTTAAGAATGATATGGCAAGAAAAGAAGTGTCTAATGAGATGACGGGTAATAGAGAAGTATGGAAGAAGACATGCAGCGCCGACCACACATGAATTGGGAAAAGGGGAAGATAATGATGATGAGTTTAAAAAAATGTTATTGAGACTCGAAGAATGATATCGAAAAGTAATAAAACATGACCTACTTACATCATATTACGAAAATGAGATACCAAACATAAGGTACAAACATCCTAAACACCAGCAAAGAAAAAAAACAGATTAATACCTAATTTATATATAAAATCAAATCATGAAGTTTCTGACCACACTTGGCGAGTAGGTAAATGAGAGATTGGGCAGGCAATTTCCAACAGAAGATTTCCATTTCTGATAATGTTGATAATTTTTTAGTTAAAAATACAATGCTCATAAGACTGCCAACTTAAAATGCAATCCTAAAATACCCTTAAACAATCTCAGTGATCAGTTTCACAATCTTCAGAAACATTACTTCAAGTTCTATTTTCCAAGGCTGCGTCTACACGAATGGCATGAGGCTATAAAAACCTTTCAAACGAAAGTTACTGTAGTACTAACCTGGACGTAAAACGTTCTCCGGCTATTAGGCCACTGGAATTGATGACATCATAAATGTGTTACATTTATGTAGTCTAGCCTTTAAATGCCTTCCCAGGCAAGAAAAAAAAATAATTTAAAAGGTGAATTGAATATTGTGTCTAGTTTTCAGGAGGTATCTTTGATCGATGGAAAACCACGATACAAGCCTCGTTGCTTAGTGTGGCACTAGATGGCGCTGTGTGTAATGTCCAGCGATATTTATTTATTTTATTTATTTATTTAACCTTAAGGTTTATGAAGGTCAGTCAAATATTTATTCGTAACTTCTTCGTACTGTCAAAATATTTTATTTTCATACTTTTTTTATGTAACCTACCTACCGGAATATTATAACGGTATTCATGTTCGCTTACATTTACGAGCTAATATTAAAGTCGCAAAAACATTAATGATGGCTGCATAGATCATGAATACTTATTTTATTCATCAAGGGAACCAACAGCAGCGGTTGTAAATGCATGTAAGTTAATTACGAGTATTTTTTCAGCTTAACCCTGAACTAGGTAGTAATTCAAACCTTGAAAAGGGAAGACCTAATAATATCAATCTATACTAATAATCGTTCAACTGCGGTCGGCCGGCCGCAGTTCACTCAGTCGCTTTCTCGCTACAGAACATCTATATATACGGGGATAGCCGCCCCCGCGCGCCCGGCACTGCACGCAGAGATTTTATTTGCGCTGTCTTCTCTATACGTAGTAGTAATAGCTCAATGTTGTAAAGAAGTATTTGATTGTAAGTTCGTATGTAGGGGGTAATTCTCCGGAACTAATGATCCAATTCTAAAAATTCCTATTGGTAGAAAGCTTACATTATTCGTGGGTGCAATAGGCTATAAATTATATTTACATAATGCATATTAGCCGAGCTATCACAAGTTTTTCGGACGAAGTCGCGGGCGAATTGCTAGTAGTTAATATTCTTATGCATTCACCCACCCTGATGAACTCTTTAAGAATATTGCTGCTATTATTTCTAGCTTAGCCGAAAAAAATAACGTTAAGTGAAGAAAACAGACAATTTACGAGGAACACCCACTACTTTGTTAGATTACCTAGTAATTGCTAGAAAAAGAGCTTGCAAAATGTACTTATTAATTCTAACTGACGACGAGATGTTGATGAGGATGAAGATGTTATTAAATTTCAAGAAAATGGAAGGGAAGTTTAGTATTTATAGACTCATCATTTTATTTCAAACAATGCTGACGATTGTCTGCAATTTTAGACAATTATGGACAAGCTATTTACAGTGCTTTGCAATAAAATTTTGACCATAACATCTAAGTAGGTATATTTCACAAATAAATTGATGACAATAGACTTAGAAGTAAGCGTTCGGAGAATTTCAGGATCTTCAAAACGACAGACCATTTAAAAATACAGTGTTGTGTTCCATTTAATAGTATAAATGCAGTTGCTTCCTTAGATACAGTTTCAGCGTGATCTTGATTGTATTACTTATTCTTATTATTTTCACACACAGTAAATTCTACAATTCTTGCTAAAACTCCCAAATCTTCGTAAATATGAGACAATTTTATAAAAACAGGAAGACTACAAGCAATAACGTTAATACGATCAGTGTTTACCATTCCGTTGAGCTGGGTCAAGTTTGTCCGATTATTAGGTTTTCGGGACAATATACTTTGATAAATATTTTATAGGCTGGCTACGGCGGCTATGTTACGTAACTTTATGGATAGTTATTTGAAATTAGAACGAGACTAAGCGCTTTTAGATGTCTTTTTATTTATATTTTATTTAATTATGTTGCATTTTTGTAGTGAATGTGAGATGTTTTTCCTTTATGTGTTTTGTTATTTTATTTAGGTATATTACGACCGAAACACGTGCCAAATATTGATGTTTGATATTTAGAGAGCCTAGAAAAAATATTTTCTATCTGCATTAACTCTCATAGGGAACTAAAGAATTTACGAATTGAAATAACCGAAAAGCCAAAGTCTACTCAGTTCAACCTAGGAGGTTGTCGTCTGCATAACCGGACTATCCTGTTGCCTTGAGTGTAAGGCCTCCAGTCAGCTGTTTCGATACACGCATGTTGGCAATTCATTCAAATGACTTCAGAACCAGTACACTCCGCTACGATGACAGAAGACTGATGTCCCTCGGCCCTTCGCGGTGAAAACTCAAGACTGATGTCCCTCGGCTCTTCGTTGCCAAGGCTGATGTCTGACGACCCTTGCTCTCTCTCCATTTCATTTTCAGCTCCGTACGCCGGCTTCTCTGGCCTAGTTAGGGTTAGATAGCTCCAGCCCATATAGGTAGGTTCTATATAGGTTAGGTTGTATATTAATAATAAATTCTCTTATCTCGTTCCCTTGATTATTTCTTTTAACCGTACTCTCCTCCAGACTGAAAGTTAGGTAGGTGAGTGCTCATTGTGACTTACAGTTTCCTGGCTTCCCAGGAAAATGTAACGTTACAAGCTGTGCCCAAAATGTCCCTACAATAACTAAACCAGGTTAAATATGGTTATATTCATATATATCTGTGTATTGTATACCTAAGCTTAAAAGCAAACACTGCATAAATAATTATGCAACGGACGCGTAACACTGCTCCACATGTGCCTCAGCTTTAACACCTAACATTGACCTAATAATAAACTAGATTGATTAATTAATACTATCCAAGTACGCCGACATAAACCAAAGGCTAAATAAACAGAGATGGTTTTATCGTAAATACTGGTTCGAGAAATCTAATAATACTTATACAGAAGAGAAGAAAGTGAAAATGAAAGTGTTTTCTACTATAGTTTTGTTTTTAATCAAGTTTTTGCATGTATTGATAGAAAAGGGGGCCTAGATAAAGGTCACATTCCATGCGATAACGATTAACGTCAAGTATGAATTTGATTGACATAAGCTATCGAAAAGTTTACGTTAATCTTGTTTTAAGGCTGATGCTCCAGGGTAGCCCGCCAAATTCAAATTTTCTTACGTTTTTTGCAATTTGCAGGCCAGTGCTAGGTTGTATGATGATTAAAATACAATCGCGAACAATATTTTAATCAACATACAACCTAGCACTGGCCTGCAAAAAGCAAAAAACGTAAGAAAATTTGAATTTCGCGGGCTGGTTGGAGCATTCACCTTAAGTGGTAGAAACACGAAATGCGATTGCCACTTGATTACGGCCAAGAGTCTCCCAATTTCCAACACATAATTGGAGATACCTAATCCAAGGATCCGATGTATTACTTTATAATTGTGTCGGGTCTTCAAAACGAATGGCCTCATTTGTGTTTTCAGTAATTTTGAGGCTAAATACCCTTAATCAAAGAGTTTTTTTTTTACACTAAATAAACTGTATTTTGTGCAATAAAACTATTTGACTAAAAATAATAAAATCGAAGAGAAAAGAAAGTTTTATCAGTGCATTTACGTCAACAAGTACGAAGACCTGTCGGAAATGTTATCGCGCTTCCTAAGTGTATTTCCTTTGAAAATGTATTTTCGTCGAGACGTTCTGATAATTATCAGAACGTCTCGACGAAAATATATTTTATTACTTACTGAAAAGAAAACCCGCCTTTTTTCTTTTCAGTAAGTGTAGGTAGAGTAGAGTTCAATTATATTTCAGATGAGTTTCGTTTCGTACCGTGACTAGGTAAAACAGTTGTTGGTTTTTTTTGTATTCATAAGATGAAGTCAACGATGACAAAGTATTATATAATCGCATAGCCCATATAGTGTGAGTCCTATGTACTAGAAAGCTATAATTCACTGAAATCCTACGTCTTTTCTTGACTTGAATGTGCCCTGGCGGTTGAGAGTATGTCATGCTCACTCTAATGTCTCGCTGATGGTGGCGCGTGTGTCGGATCCCTTCAAAATGGTTGAGTTGAATGGTGCTGATCCATGCGTCATGTTCGTGAACGGCCGCGATTTTTTGAAGAAGAATTTTATTTCTGGAATTTGGAATGTAAAGAATCCACCCATTTCAGAAATAAAATCTTCAGCAATTTCTAAATATCAGAAATTTTTAAGTATGGCATTTATTACCAATATCAATCATGACAGTGACAGAAAACAGACACAAAACATTGAAGTCAAAGGAACGATTTTTTTTAATCGAAAATACTACTTTTTGTGTCCAGCACAATTAGGCTGAAACCAAACGAGCGTAAATTTTTGAGTTGTGAGTTGCGTAATTTCAGTCGCGTAATTTCTGCTGCATTCGGTTTCATACAAAAGTCCTGTTTAATTCACACGGCGACGCAAAATGATTTGTCTGCCGACTCACACGCAATCATTCAGAACGAATTCAGTTTGCGGGGGGCGAGGGGGCCGACGCGGGCCGAGCAATGCTTCAGTGAGGTACAGATTGCGTGAGAATCTAGTAGTATTTTTACTCAAAAAATGCTGGATACAGAAATAATGATAATTGAAATTGAACAACGGCTATGTCTATGGAACTTATCGGAGAAGGCGTTTAGTGATAAGTTTTTAAAACAGAATTGTTTAATTTATGCTGAATATGCTTCGTAAATACACAACATTTTTAACAGTTCCATTGCACGACACAAACATCCGCTATAAACGTTGGATAGTAACTAAATAAAATGCGCTCGTCTGGCATCCCAACAGAATTTCTGCCAGGTAGAATTTCTGCGACTCACGACTGTCAAAATTAAGCTTGTTTGGCCTCACCCTTAGTAGCACCCACAGATATGAATAGTCTTAAAATGTTGTGGATATTAAGTGCGAAACGATTTTCAATTATAAAAACGTAAAAAATCGTACGAAGTTACGTTACGTTTCCTCAGTGCTGCAGTAAGATCTTTATAGATAATTATCCACTATTATCTGTATCACTAGTCCTACTTTCTAACATATTTTGGCTTCATATTTTGCCATGTACGCTAGCGCTTTATTCAGTTAGTCTGCCAGAACGTTTCTTGTAAGTGAAAATGCTTTGGAGATCCAATTAGGGCTGTATAAAATATGATGTAACAACATTGTTATCGTAAAAGGGCTCCCTGGGGTACTTGGGACCAGCCGTCTTTAAAATAACGTCTCTTTTGGAACTGTCGGAACGCTCACTGAGTTTAATGCTGTGTTCGACGCTGTTTGCTGAGGTTTCACATTTTTACGGAGCTGAACAGATGAATTCTTTATTTCGATTTATGTTTTAATGTAGTTGTAATCTTTTATGACGGGGCAGGAATTTTGGAGGGATTTAAAATATTTATGGATGAGATGTGATTTATTTTATTACAAATATTTACTGTTTGCTTCTAAAATACACAGTTCTGATAAATGTTGTAGCAAGAAAGATATGTAAGGTTCTAAAATGAGATTTAAATTACAATGAACCAATTGACAGAGAAACGAACCAAGAAGATTCCATAGATAAAACAAAAGAGATACGAACCATCGATCGAAGAAACCGCAGAAGGCGTGAGATAATAACCATCATTCATACATATCTACCCATAACTTCTTGTATGTCAAACCCATACAATTCGCCATTAACCTACTCTCATTAACGATGACAACTCTAAATAAAAACTTAACTACTACACATAAGTACAATTTTAACGGCCAGCTTAATTAATTAACACGTTTTATGACCACAGAGTTAATTGAAACGTCACACTTATTTCTGTGAACAATGAAAACACTATCGAGTCGGGGAAACGGTTCGTCAGGGTTTATTTTATTAATGAAGTTTTTGTTCGTTCAACAAAAAAATTAGAATGGACGCTCTGTTTACCCTGAAAGGATTGAAATAAATAGGAGTGGCGGTTTCATTTATTGTGTGGGTGGAAAGAAACAACAAGGGATGGGAAAAGAATGTGATTTCTGAAGTTATTTATCAAGACGCATGTACTGTATATTCTACATGTTCTTTAATACTGCACAACAAAGCTTTGACCCAAAGACATTCATTTGAATCTGAGAATCTGTCAAATGTAGAATCTGCCATATTATGACGGATTCTACATTGGGCAGATTCTACTTTTGTCAAATTATTCCCAATGTCCCCTCTATAGTCTTTTAAATCTGTTTGCTTTGGACAAAGAACAAGCTTTATTGTAAATTCAGAAGTCAAACGACACCTGTCAGTAATTTGTTAAACTTCCTAGAGCTCGGATCCGAAATTCGAGATTCGGATTTAAAATTCGAAAATCTGCTGAATTCTGGGTGACCTTTTACTCTGTTTAAAGACCATAAATACAACATCGAATAAATTCTTACGAATTGCTCAAGATTTATAAGACAGTACTGTCATGAAAAACATAAAAACCGTGTTGAAGTGTGAAGAATAAGTAATAAGAACATAATTTTGTTAAACTTAACAAGTTCTCTCACGACCAGCTGTTACAATGTAGAATTACGATGTGCGATGCTCTAGCTAGTTTTCACTCAGTACCTCACTCAATTTTCTTGGCTAACATAAAATCTATTCTTGCTTTGCTTGTAGAAATAATTAGTAATTTTTATTTTTTCGAAGAAACCCGTTTCTACGGTGCTCATGCTACGTCACCCAACTGGGGTACCAAATTGATGCAGCCCACCGTACACGGAAAAAAAACTATCAGCCCGTAAAATTGCAAAAAAGTAATTCTTAACTAAAGTCATAAATGTTTTCAATCGACCAATATCAGCCTGCTAAAATTTAATCTAGCTGCTAGGTTTTTACAAAATAACTAGTTACCCACTAAAGATTAAGACAAAGCCAGTCAGGAATGGCATTACAAAAACAAGGTATGAAAAATTCCTCTTGTCTACCTATTTTTCATCTCTTTGAGCCGTAGCTTGATTAAAGCAAACCTGTTGCTCGTTGGTGTCTTGCCAATTTAATCATTTACTGTACTAAGTTTCATTTCCAGTCCTCTTTTTACTTACTCTTCACTGCCAAGTAGTCTAGTGGTCGCAACCACGACTGCTGAACTTGAGGTCCTGGGTACCATTCTCAGGTCGATTGTTATTGGGTTTTGACATCAGGAATTCGGAGTCTACGGAGTCAGGATTTATGCCCCGTTGATGGAAATAAGCTCGACCCTTATTACATGGGACTTGAACATATAACAGGCGACAAGTGAGTACCTATGCTATTAGATGCAGCTCTGTCTATCTCTACAGGGATTACAGGCGTAATGTTATTTACTTACTTTTCTTCAGCTGTCTCTTCTACAGGTGGTTGTGGTACATGAGTTGACAAGTCCGGCAGTTCGACTGCCATTGTGTCCATTGCCATTTTTGCACTATTGATTTACACTTGTGTTCTTATAGTCGCGTACATGGATAGATCACTATTTAAAATTCACTTTTTATTGTTTCTTTGTGGCCTGTATTTGTTTGGGCAAAAGGTTTGTTATACTACTGAGCGTCCGTCACATGAACGTTGTGATCAACAAATGTTTCAAACGTTACTGTTATCTTCGTAATTTTATATTTAAGTATAAAAATTGTTCATGTGTTCCCCGTGTTATCGCTGTGAAATAAAGTGTAGTGTCAGAATATCTGACGTCGAGATAATGTGTTACAGGAAGCTGTATATCATTGCTATCAAGTACACAACAGTTTTGAAGTACATTATCAAAGGGTGTTACACTATCTCATCATAGGCATAAATCATTATATAGCCATCGCTTAATTTTTAACAGGACGTATTAGTATGTAGGTACCTACTTGGTTCTTCATAGCACCTTGTTATTAAGGGATTTATGAATAGAAGATAGTTGTACTTAAAACATTACGACGACCCGGAATGGCTAAAGTTGAACAAAATCTATAGTTTGGGATTTTTTGTTTGTGTGTGTCGTAAACTGGCATCGTTTATCTAGTGAAGAATCGCTTTAGATATACTATTAAAGTCGTAGGTACTATCGAGGACATTCCCGCCTGACCACCACTAAGCTAATTTTTGCTTGCACTCGCAACATAGAAACGCTCTCTAGCCCCGCCCCGTTGAGTTTGTATAGAAATAATGAATGAAAAGATACCGAATCGGCTGAGCGCACTGACGACGCACGCCAAATGAGAGTTATTGTTATTTTGCGCGCCAAAGTTGACACTTTAAGTAGGCGTGGCTAGGCGCCTCCGCATGATTTAAGCGAAAAAAAATTAAAATGGTCAGGCGGAAAAGACCACGATACACATCTAGTTACATCTAGTTTAAGTATTATGAATTTTTA
Source organism: Xestia sexstrigata (assembly GCA_941918905.2). NCBI lineage: Eukaryota > Metazoa > Arthropoda > Insecta > Lepidoptera > Noctuidae > Xestia > Xestia sexstrigata. The sequence continues at coordinate 19,828,499 of OW799212.2, forward strand.
TCATCTTTCATCATCCAAAAGCTCCTATGATATTTTTTAAATTTATTTACAGCCTACATCGTGTCTCACTGCTGGGAAAAGGCCTCCCTTTTCACCTTCTACCTCTCTTATTAGTTTCAGAATCGTTTTTCCTGCATGATCACGGTTGGTTCTTTAATTACTTATGAACTAAAATTTTTCCTGCTAATAACTTAAGATTGACATTCCTCTAATAATCGTTATATTGCAGAATGGATCCAAAAAAAAATAATTCTTGCAAGTAGGTGTTGCATGTTAAAATTTCAAGTTTGAGATAAAACTTTGATATTTAAAGCTATACTAGCAATGCTGTAGGTAAGTGTTGTATATTTTCACCTCTACTAAAGTAAAAAAAAAACTATTAGTAAGAAATCAAAGCAAAGCCAAGCAAGGATTACTTACAAGTATAAAAAACCTTGTAATTGAATTCAAATAACTTTTTTATGAGTTGAAGATGACATGCAAATTAGATTCCAGTTTATTTTAATGTCGGTACACAGCAAAAAGCAAACAATGCTTATATGACATTCTTAAATAAATTAAAGTATTACCGTTTAAGTATTTGCCTGTGTAGATCAAGAACTATATGTTTGAGGAGATAAAGGTTATTTTACAATGCTGTCTTTACAGCATAGACAATCTTAGTACTAGAATCATAGCTAAGTATTGGTGCAATAATATTCTAATAAACAGATATATGTTATACACCTACAAAACCACCGAAAAAAGTGTTCCGCGGGGCAAAGCCAGCTCACTTACACGCAGTGACGCAGAATAAAGGCAAAACGAGCCAACTGGCCCGTTTTCGAGTCTTCACGATTGCGCGCTCACAACATATCTGTTTATTAGAATATCACTGTATTGGTGTAATAAAATAAGTACTTCGTTGGTCTAGCTTTGAGTTGGCGAACGATAAGGGCATAGGTTAGCTCAGGCAAAAAGTACGTTTGTGTCAGGATAAAAATGTCTTTTAAATTTTATCTTGGTAAAAATCAAAGCTTTTGAACTTCATTTGACTGCAGTGATGACATTGTTAAAAATTCAAATAAAAAAAGAAAATAAAAAAACCCGACTGCGTTTAAAATAACTAATAACTTTAAATACAAACTGAAAAAAAACTGTTGACTGTTGCAGTCAATATGTCCGGTTTTCTGAACTTGTTTTTTTCTTTTCAGTTTTTATTTAAAGAACTATTAGTTATTTTATATGCAGTCGGGTATTTTAATATTTATTTTTTTAATTTACACTTTTTAGTTACTTAGATATGTGGTATATCTACCGACGAGCCCTTTATCGACCCCTCTCGAGCTAAAATCCATCGAGCCGTTCAGGCCACAGAGCGTGCCAAACTGTTATACATACATCCATACATACTCTCGATAAACATAACCCTCCTTCTGGCGCAGTCGGGTAAAATGAAGCAATTGCCCAAATATTAAGTCATCTATCTTGAAGCCACAATTTTGAAGCACCCTAAACAAGTCATCCATCATTATCATCTGGCTAGCCTAATCCCGACTTTATTGATGCCGGGGCATATGCAACCGAATACCAGTGTTTATATGGAGCGACTGCCTATCGGACAAGTTAGCCATCCCACGTAACGTAAGACAGGTGTTCAAAAACACAAAAATGCCTAAGCTTCCGTTTCAGACGAAAATACTGCGTAGGTAAAAAATCCGAAAATATCGATAACTTAAACAATATCCGATTGTTTTTGTTTACTGCACACCGCTAGCGCGCAATACCCGCGTGGTGCGCCAACGCCAGCCCACTCATGTTTACAACTTTACTGTGAGTACCAACGTTACTATAAAACGTTTACAAAATAACTCAATGTGTTCCTAGAATATGTTTGAAAAGTGTAATTAAGTGGTCTGGTATTCGGAAGTGGGTGATTTGTTTACAGAATCGTAACGTTTTTGTAATGTAATGGCGTTAGCGTTGTTTATTATGAAAAACATGAAAGGTGGAAAAATTTTACCGGTTATATTTTTGTTCATGGAAAACGTGTAGCTGAGAAATGCTTCGACAGACAGGTCATTGTTTCATCAGCATCAGCTACCTAGCCTTCTGCCGTTTAATCGGGTGCAGCTGAAGCCCAGTATTTTACATGGAGCGACTGCCTATAATATGCAGGAGTGAATTCAGAACCACAATAAAGCCCAATGATAAAGACGAATATTATAACAACGCAAATGATAAAGCAACTTATAAAGATTCAGAAACTCCGTCAGATCTCAACTAACACAACACATAATCATGACTAAAACAAATGAAAAACGATCTAACTGCGATGATACTACACTATTTACTTATAAAGACCATTTGCTTGTCTCAATTACAGGTTGAATCACAAAGCACGGAAGCGCGTAATTCTTTCAAAGATTCTTGTGATAGCATTGTATAAAACACGCGCAAACGTAGAGATCTTAATGCCACCTTGACAGGTCGTCACAATAATTTACGTCATTTGAGTTAGTATTGTTTAACTAAGGAAGCCTGATTGTCATTTGTTAACGTTCAGTGTTTTGGGCCAATTTTAAAAAAAATTGTCCTATTCTAGATTTGAGTCTTATCATTTCTCTGCCCTTTTTCTCGTTTTATTTGGGGTCAGTCCATCATGTCTTCTTTCATGCTTCTAATAGTCCTTATCTCATGACTCACTTCCTTTCTAGCCATATCATCTTTCACATGTGTCCATCCTTCGATCCATTGATCCTCCCCTATTCCTATAGCCATCGATATTCATAGTTTTGAGTAATGCATTCATTTAAGATTTGGGTCTGTCATTTTATAGAAAGATAATGTTATTCTCTTGGTTGATTAACTATCATATTAACTACTGCAGCAATACTCGTATTGTACCTACTGGCCATCTTTAAATAAGGTATTGTTAAGCAGCAAATGATGAGACAATATTCTTATTCATTTGATGATGACATGGGGTTGGCGCTGCTTATATTAATCGCTCTAGATCCATGAAAGCTGCAAGGGGCACTTTTTATTAATCTTCTTTCGTCGAGCGCAATAACTTAAGACGTCAGCCGCATCGGTGTCCACAGCAGCTTTATTGCAAAGTTTTTTTATTAAAAAAAGGAAACTTTTCCGAGATTTTGAACAACGTGTATTTTTTCTTTCTAGTGGTTATGGAGTATTATAAATATGTTCAATGCTATCTCTTATGTCCATTTGTCCAGTCAATCACGTGATTTTTAAAACAAAAAACCGCAAATGGGTTTTCCTTGATTTTTACTACGTTTACTTCAATACCGCAAAACATTAAAACTGTTTATTCTTCATTTATGAAAAGTAAAGCCACGTAATTACAGCGCACAGTGTACCAAGATATTAAACGTACAATTATGAATAAAATGTATGAATCATCAGAATTAAAACCGTGGCTGGATCATGCAATCCTTTGCTAAAATTTGTAATTGTCGAATGAGTGAATCATTGACATACATACATAAACTCACGCCGTTTCCCATGGGGGAAGGCAGAAGCTACAGAATGCCATCTGCTACGATCCTTACATACTCCTTTGGCCTCGTCCACGTTCATCAAGTACTGCGCACATGACCTTTCTGACTACCAATAAGGTCAGCGTGCGTCCTTCTAGGGCATGATTATTTGAATAATGAATATAATGAAGCTAGTAATTCATTTAACAGCTCTCTCATCAACCTTCTAAATTCCTATTTTACTCATCCAAATTAGACTAATGAATTTGGGTGAACGGCCCTGGTTAATCTTTACTTAGGACTTTAATTCCCGTCGTAGTGTATTTGGTTTTCGACTCGTAAGCACCCGGATTTAAGGAACTATCAAAGTTTAAAATAATCTAACCTTTATAGATTACGTAGATTTATCATCACGGAAAAATTAGGAAGAACTAACCTTGCTACTCGTATTTCTATAGGTATTCAAGATTGACGGACATGTCACTTTGTACCATCCATGTCATTTCCCATGGGATTATTCTAATAGGACGGGCAGCTGTGGTCTCATGTCTACTAATAATTTGGTTCTTCAATCTCGGAATGAGGATAGGATTAGTGATGTGAGTAAAGCTAAGGGAGAGGTCATTGTAGCAGTTTTTAGGGAGACAAATTAACAAGGACATCTTGTTTAAAGACCTGTTTAAGGCACGGATGACATCTAAATCATTTTGAACTACGCAATAGCAATAAGCTAAATGTTAAGAATGTCAGTGATAAGAAAGATTTACAATCTTTGGCAGCAGTTAAGAACTTACAATAAGAAATATATCAATCTGTATATTATGGAACGGATGTTTTTGGATCAAACTCAGATCACTTATTTCAATTAAATCTACAGGCACTTTTGAATTGCCAACGAGTCGGTCAGTTGGTCTAAAAGTTGAAGCTAGTTCATTCTATATCAATTAATTTTGTTCTGTCTAAACCTTCGCCAATACCACCATAAGGACTGATACTCCTACCACGGGGATCAATTACCATGACTGAGTCCCCATTGGTGCTATATCCGTCACAATGACCACGATACGCAATAACGCGCGCGTAATCAACTACACGGTCCTCGCTTCGAATGAATGCATGCGTCGCAAGTCTTCTGTGAAAATCGCTCATTATTTACACACGTATGGCTAATGACTGAAAATGAACGTAGAGTTTTGCAGTGCTAGATATTACGGTATTTGGAAACTGGTTTGTAATCATGATAAGGGTTAGAATTTCATTGGGATCTGAAGTATTTTTGGAACAACTCGTGTGCGCTATGGGGTTTTCTATTGGCAAAAATGGCAATCTTTCGTCTTCTTAAATACGGCGCTGATTTTCAAAAAATCCTTGTGACGGCTCACTTCCTTTAAAAGAATTCTTGTGCAAAGTGTCATCTAGACCCATTGTGTATGCCAGGTCTAGACTGTGACTATATCCAATAGTACATCTTTTTATTTGACAAAAATCATCATTCTCTTGCCCTAATCCCAATTAATTTGAGGTATTGTTGATAATTTTACCCAATAATATCAATTTGTACCATCTTTCACACAGTCCATCTATCATTTCTTTGGTCTTCCTCTACTCTTTTAGCCATTCACATTCATATTAAAAACTTCGTTGATCAAAATATCTTTTGTTAATTGCTACCTGTTGCACCAATTGAGTCTTTCACAAAAAATCATTTAGTTTAAAGCCATCATCGTCGTTTGTATCAACTATTTTTAGATGGTCTATTTCTGGTGTAGTGTAGGTAGGTCGGCTATCCATTCAGACAAGCATTCGGTTATTTTCTGCTATTTCTACATTACCGGTAGAAACTAATGCTTAGTAATGACATCTACTTTAAGATTCTAATTAGCGATAACATTTAGCTTGTTAACAGTTTCATCTAAATTGTAACAAGGCGAGACAAACATCAATCGAATTGTTCGCAACATTGAGTGAAAGAACAAATATTATCGTTTCGGTTTCACGATTTGTTATTTTTATGTTTGGTTCATGGGTTCTCTTGTGGGTTAACTGTTTCGAGCCGTGTTGCTTGCCAATTTGTATCAAGGTTTATCGTTTTAATATTTGTTCATGTGTTTTGCTCAGTATCTTTCGGAACTGCATTTCCTTTTCGTTTTTTTTTGATTTTGAGTTTGATACAGCAGTTATTTCCTTGTTTCTCTTTAAATTGATTATAAAAACCGCGAACAGTTTTCGTTTACGTCGTAGAAATTGTGTGTTTTGCATTCCGAATAATGAACACAACATGATTTGAAAAGTTTGTAGCCTAGGATTCGAAAAGCCATAAATAAGTCTCGAAGAAAATAAAAGAAAAATGCAAACTAAGAAAGAACGATACGACAGCAGAGTAAATGTTCAACAGTTCTGGGTTATTGAATGTTATTTTTAAATCTACAAAGTTAACCTTCACGGCAAAGTAAACTGATGTAGAGAATTTGTAATTGATGAAACTTTTTAGAACAAATTAATTTTAGAGGCGAGACTTCAGTCTAGAACAATTTGAGTGTCAAAACTTATAAGCCTGACTAATGGAAAAGATTATAAGTAAACGTAGAAAGACCGTGTAAGTTTGCTTTGAAGCATGTGCAAAGATGACTGCGTTTTAGGATTTTTTTTATACGAAACTTATATTGAAATTGTAATAATATATCTAAAAAAAAGGAGGTGACTGCTGAGATGCCGAGTAAAAGAGAAGTGTGGAAGAAGAAGTCCTGCTCCTCCGACCCCAAATAAGTTAGGAAAAGGGTAGGAGAATGATGATAGTATTCAAATTGTCCAGGTATCCAAATTAATGTTAGAGATGCAATAGTGACGGTCTGTTACCTTCTTAGGCCCGATCGGCGCTATGCATTGCGACGTATAAGTACTCCAGGACCTGAAGTTGGACATATATTGCATTTCATTCTAGATCGCAGATGAAGTCATGGGCATCAGCTAGTTCCAAGTAATAGGGAACATGGAAGCAAAAAACGTGTTGCACCGGAGACAAATCACGGACAAGGACATAAAAATTAAGAGAATTATGCAAAATGAGGCCAGTTTTACAGTAATAATAATGTTCTATAGCACAATTAACGTGAACTTTTTCCTTTTCGGTTATCCTGGCTTAATTATGTGTCAATAATTCTATTCTGTTTCCTCTTACACAGCTGTTTCCATACGTATAGTTTCATTTACATTACATTTCAGTTCGAAAATGTAGCATTACAATAAAGTTCAGCGGATGTGATTGTTTGAGTGTTTGATAATGACGATTGTTTCATAATGAGCATAACACCGGTTTCACAACACACTTGGTATTATGTGTGTGCAACCGTTGCACATATGCAACAATAAAAACATTCTAAATATGGACATTATGAGTCGACGCCATTGGCCAAATGGCCAGTCGTTCTCAATTTCATTGTGTGTAATTACTTAAAGGTACTTATTTGTGTTGTAGTTACATTTATACATTCTGTTTTAGTGTGGTAGTTAATTAAAATTGTTTCCATAACTCATGAATTAACTGTTCAGAATTCTTGGTACGTCGACATTGACATTAATAATGAAATAACAACACATGGATTAATCCCTCCCTTCTCGGTAAAGGTTTGATAGTAACCTTTGGAAATGTTGAAACACTACCCACAACCTAAGTAATATTCAGTAAACGAGTAACGTCTGAAACATTTTTCTTGATACCAACGTTTAAGGTGACATCTAAGCAATCAATTGTGGAAACACAGCCGTATAACATACGTTTCTAGGAGTATACGAACACTTATTACACTTCACATTCACTGGATTGTCGATTACAGTGTTGGCTATGAAACTGTGTTGTTTATACAAGGTTGCGAGGCGAACGTACGTGTGCCTCGGTCGGCGGTCGCGGCTGTACTGAAGGAAGGGGGCGCAGAGTACCCGGCTAGAGATGCGCGTCGCGACGCCCCCACGGGGTAAATTACCAGATAATTTGTGTAATTTATGTGTTCTCCGTTCGGAAAATTCGTGTTTTTCAACGAGTTTGTAGTTTGCAAGGATTTCCGGTGATAGTGCGCGAGCAGTTTCGGTATTGTGCGAGAAGTATAGAAGGAAAATTATTCATTTATGTTGACCTAAATTGTAAACCTTGAACGCAAAAATCTGAATTACAGGAATCAGAAAATAGTGAATCAAACTTTAATGAAAAGATTAAAAACTCAAATTTTTCCAAGGCAGCATACTGAGAAAATTTGAAATTAATTCCGAAGTTTTCCTTAACTGCAAGATAATTAATCTTGATTAATTTATTGTTCCTTGACAACAATAGGGAAAGCTGGTAACATCGTCGTTAAAGAAATAAAAGTGAGGTAGCAGCTTGGGGTTGGTCGCGCCCGCCCTGTCTTTGGGCGGATCGTCGGATCGATCCGTGCTGTGATCCGTACACTGGTTGCTCGACGGATCGGGACCAACGCGACTGCTTGCGACCAACCTACGTCACACGTCATCGATATTAAAATGCTGTGGGTACTTTGTTTTGATTGTTTTGTCAACAGATTCGGAATTGTGGTATGGCGTCGTTGGTATGTTTTTCATACGGTAGGTAAACTTTTGTTAGGTAGGTAGCTTTTAAGCTATGAGTAATCAAGAACGTACCAATCCAATTTAAAAACCACCTCAGTTTCATTTCTACGCATGCATTAAATCCCAGTTTTATATTAAGAACCCAACCTTAGAATCTTCTTCTAAGGTTGAGTTTACATTTTTTTTTAATTTCCTCTGAGACCATAACAAACTTCTCATTCCACTTTGAGTTGTCACAATTAATGAAAATAATGCCCCTGATTAAAACCTCACAACTGAAGGCGATTCATGCTCATAATTGCTTACTAGACAAAATTGATTGTCCATTAAGAAGTCAGTTTTTTGCCACCAATCAGTATTTAATCTGTCTATATTTTAGTCACGCCATCCAAACAAAAGCAAATACTTAATAGGAATTGACTTGCGTCAAAGCATTTCTTCTAAAGCTGGATTGCCTTGGCTTTGTTACGTCTCTTGTTACCTCGTTCACGACGCCAGGCGATGCGTTAGACGACTTGCGACAACGAACCCGCGCGCGTCACTTGTTTCACGTTGGTGACTCGTGGTATGGTCTTTAATCGAAATCACCGATGCTCCCTTAAGCCCACCAAAGCCGATAGGTTATGCATGTGCAGTTTTGCCTGTTCACTCAAACTGTACAGGCATGTATGAAAGTATGTAGGAGAAAACTGTTCAGTTATCCATGGAATGGGACTTGGCTTTGCATGAAATATTCGTATGCATAACCTAGCGTGTATGGCTACCTTTAACGTTATTTTTTGCCTTTTAAACGTAAGTATCTATTATTAACTCGCAAGTGAAACTTCTGAACACAACATGAACCAAAAATTTAAAATGAATTCTTATATTTACAAAAACAAACAGTTAATAAAGCGTCTGATTTTGGCATAAGCTAAATTTGTTTTGTCCGCAACGCGCGTGTTGATGAGCGTGTAGTTTGTGGCCAAGCCGTGACGTGGCTGCATCGCTACGAGAAAATAGAAGCTAGAAATATGTTCTGAAATGTATAGTCATGTATATCTTAACATAGCTCCAGTCTTCTTTATCAGGAAAGACGTGAGCGTTTTATAAAATGCGATCTCTGATCGAAAACAGCAATATAGCTGTTGGTGACTGTAAATATAATTATATTGTGTAGTATATCTTTTGAAAGGCTTGGCACCGAAGAGGAGTATTTGGAATATTGCATGATCATGAACGTTCGGAACACACACACGTTTAGATGTTCGGAAAAGTGATTATTTCTATCGATCGATACGGCGAGATATTGAATCATTTGATTTTACAAGCAAATCGGCTGATTGGTGGCTTGGTATCGGAGGGAACAAGGCTTTGACATCTTTCATTTACGGAAATTTGAAACTTTTTAAAACAGGAACTGCTATAGTTTTGCACAAAGCTCGTTTTCAGTGGTAACAGTTTTTAATTCTCTTGAGTAACTTGACAGCACTCTATGCAAGAAAGTAAATATTTGACTACGTACTTCGACAAAAGAAAATTAAAAAAAAAAAAATTTCAAGCATACAACCATTTGCACAGTCTTTTGTTTTTAAAACAAAGAGAACTATTTGCTTTGCAGTAACTAGGTTATACCACCGAGACACGAGTACAGTCACAAGCAACAATATGTATACACTTACTAAAATTCAAAAGAGATTTTGTTGTGGAACTTTGATATTTGAGCTCTGCCTAGCCTTTACCCAACTCTGTTGGGGCCGGCTTCCAGTCTAACCAGATGCAGCTTTATACTTGCATTTTACATGGAGCGACTGCGTACCTGACCACCAGAACCCAGTTAGTACTGGGTAATACGATACCCCTTGGTAAGACATGTTTTAAGACTGTTAATCAGACTTTCAGGACACTGAGTACCTGTGAAGGCTGCCGAAAATCTTCAAATGACAGCCGGGACCAACAGTTTAACGTGTTTTCGGTATGTAATTGGTTGACACCCATCCGGACCGGCATAACAAGCGTGGCTTAACCTTAAGCTCGACAAAGCTCCCTAAACCTATTTGATAAAAATATGGGTTCCGAAATACTATGTTCGTAACAACATGGAATTGCAATCTATACAGTTAAGTAGGAGAAAATGAATTTTAGAAATTGCTTTTTACAACGAAAGGGTCTTGTATCTAGGTTACATCACCGGGACACAAGCACCACAAAGTCGATGGATACATAGCACGAGTACGATTAATATTCGCTATAGATTGTCTCGCTGTCATCGTGTGTGCAGTCTGTCCTCGCGGACACGTGGGACAGGGAAATATCTAATTGCTTATTCGGTGACTTTGAAGGAAAATAGTTGATTAAGATATGAGTTAATTAATACTGTTAGTTAATTAAGACTGCCTCTTTGGTCTAGCAAGCACGACTGCTGAGCATGAGGTGAGTTCGATTCCCGTGTCGGGCAAAGTGTTATTGGGTTTTTCCATCAGGAATTTCTCAGTAGCAGCCACGGAGTTCCAAAAGGCTGGCCCCCCTTTTATATAGGAGGACTTAAACATAAATGGCGAAATATTGGTGTACTATTAGGTACATCTCTGCCTAAACCTTGGGGGATTACAGGCCGAAATGTGTTATTGTACTAGAAATAATTGTGGCTATTTTATACCCTCGACAGCCCTCTAAATCAAACTGAAACACTAGGAAACTCCTCACAACGTCAGTCCAAACTGAAACAGTACAAACTGACGGGTGTTAATATCCGAGTGTCACATCAAGCCGTCACATTGTCAGCGAGCGTACAGCGCTGTCTTTTCACTTCAACATATTGTGTGTAATGTGTTGCAGCTACTGACGGGACGGAAACGCCTCCTTTCAGGGAAAGGTGCTTGCACGGTGACGGGAGAAGCGTAGAGCGATTTTACGAAAGAAGAAAACTCGAAAAGTAACAAATATCTGGGGCATATTAGAAGGGTAATTATGTTACAAAATGGTGGATGGACTGTGAAAGATGGTATGGTTAGAAAGGGGATGATCAATGAGATGACGACGAAGAAAATATGCTGCCCCAAATAAATTGGATAAGAACGACGATAAACAACGATGATAAACTTTATTGAATAGGCATGACGACAGTATCAAAAAATTGCAAATCTATTTAGTCCGTCAGTAAGAGTATTGGAAATTAATGGACACGTATTTTTTGTTTTTGTAAATCAATGAATATTGACAAAGATAAAACTCATCAAAACTCGGGAGTGGGGGCTCGTGACGTCAGCACTAGGTAAAAATTATACTCAGACGTGACGTATTGACAATTTAAAAAGCGTCATATCTTCGTCAATTTTGCTTTACGTAACAAAAGAAAAAACACGGGTCAAATATTTTTTGATAATCTAACTGACGGACTAATTAGTTTTTTTTTTGTCGTCTCGCCTATTCTTTCTAAAATACAACAGTTCTTGGCCGCATATTTTTCTGTAACACTACCCTATTTTACACTATGAAAAACTTTCTTTTATGACCATAAAAGCACACTGAAGACTAAAAATCGCGTCTCTCATCCAACGAACCCACAGCCTTACATAACCACATCCTCTATGCTCCACAAACAGACCGAGCATTGAATTATAGAAGCTGGCTGCGCTCGGCAAAGAGAAGTAATTAAGAGCAGAGCCACACGAGCACACGAGCACGACTAATTAACGAGCATAGCCTGCTCTGTTTGTGCGTTCGACCCATTTTTGAAGGGGTAGTGGGTAAGTGTTTTTTTTTGTGGGAATTCTTGATCAACAGACATTGCTGTGGATTTGCTGTCCTGAATATTGGATTATGTTTGTTTTGGGTACTGAAGTTTTACTACTATCATAACACATAACATCACGCCTATAATCCCCATAGAGTTAGGCAGAGGTGTACCTAAAGTACACCCACATTTCGCCTGTTATATTTCAGTCCCATGTAATATTGTCATCAACCAGGCGCAAATCCAGACTCTGTGGGAGAAATTCCTGATGGGAAATCCTAGCACACAGCACTTCTAGCATCCTAATTATTCTTCTTTTTTTTACTACTAAACTAGTAAATACATTCAGGGTCAGCACCAACTATTTATGAAGTGCTACCAGACTTCATTTGGATTTTTGTTAGAGTGCTCAAACAAAGCATGGGGACTGAATATTGTGGTGCTGCTTTCGGCTTTTGGAAGGCAAAAGGAAAAACGTCAATGATATCATCAGCATCATTGTCCTGCCCTTAACCCAATTCATTTGGGGTCGGCGCAGCATGTCTTTTTCCATACTTCGCAAAAAACCTCAATGATAAAATAATTAAATTCTTTTGAAAACAAATTTTATCAAAGTACATACGTGAAAAACTTACAAGAATTCTGTCGTCGTTGCATGTAGTTAGTTTTTAGTCCTAATTTAGTTCTGTTTTTGTAAATATTTACAGAGAGAGTTTTTTTTTTGGAGAGGATTTTTTTTCTAATAAAAGCGCCGACATTTAATGTAAAAAAAATCGTTTGTATATTAATTTAAGGTTATTTATATTATTGAATGGTTTCTTTAACAAAACAAGGATCTAAAGAAAGCATTCGCTTGTAGACAAGATAACCTCGCACCCTTTCTGGGAGAGGGAGGGAGCTATATTCCTCAAATTGATGAAACATTAATATCGTCGTTTCGTTGAAATATTTTAAAAATACATCATCTAATCGCGAAATGTTTTGTAAAGTCAGACTATGAGATAAAGCTTAGCTCATTGGGTATTCGAGACGAAGCACAGGTTGTATATAATATGTATAGACGTATCTCTAGCTAAAATGTGATACATGATTTATTTTTATTTACTCAAGAATGCTATCGAATGATTCAACAGTCTGACCATGGTATCTGGAAACATTTAAACTGCAGGTGGAATAGTTTGATTTAGTAACAAGAATTTGTGTGGTAGGTTTATTTACAACTAAAGAACCTGACTACTGAAATATCACGCTCTAATTAAATTCGGGCTTTACTCGTACAAGATAAAATCGACTCCTCCTATTGTTGAAGTCGGTTAAAATGTAGCCTATGTTACCCGGGCTATAGATAATAAGGAATCGATTGACACCTTAATCATCAAAATCGAATGCGTAGTTTTGGCGCTACGGAGGAACATACGTAAGTACAAACACATGACTGCTATAATCATAAGTCTTCCTTTTGTCTTCGCCGTAGTCGGGTAAAAAGAGTGAACTCAAAATGTAAATTATATCTGCGTGCTTACTGTAGACATAAAACGATGACAGCATAGCGTCCATTAAGAAGAGTTCTCGCAAGTGAAGTGGCTGCGGATGACACAATCCTGTAATCCTATCTAATAATGAAAGCCTCCGGACAGACTGATAACGTCATAGGGGACGGAGGAGTGAGGAGGGAGCAATTATCTGCATTTGATATATGGAGGACAGAATGGTGGTCTAGTTTTATGGAATAACAAGTAGGTATGTAGTTCTAAAATAAAAATCCGACTACTGAATGAAGTCGGTTAAAATGTAGCCATGTTACCCGGGCCATAATAACGAACCAATTGACACTTATTTATCAAAATCGGATGAATAGTTTAGGTGCTACGTTGGAACATACGGAAATACAAACATAGATAGATAGATTGCTAAAATCATAACTTCATAAAAAATCATAACTTTTGACTTTGCCGTAGTCGGGTAAAAATATGGATAGAATTGAAATTATTCGATGTTAGGAAATCTTATTTTTTTCAAGGACCAAAGCCTTGTTGGCCAAAGACTAACCAACAGTGACGAGACCTATAAGTAAATACTACTTGAAATCTTAAAAAAAATACAATTGGGCTACTATCCTCAAACAATGCCAAAACGACACTGTACGCACAACAACTAAAGTAAAGTTTTATTTGATATATTTATTGTGTTTTTTTGATTTATTGATAATAGCGTTGGTCTAGTGGTCGCAATTGCGATTCCTGACCATGAGTTACTAGTACTATTAGGTACACCTCTACCTTACCTATCGGGGATTACAGGCGTGATGTTATGTTATTTTAATGATATAACGTTAATTGACAATTTACTTCTTATAAAGATGAAGTCTGATGTGTGTAGGTAGTAAGTAATATGATGCCTACCGCGTAAGATTAAGAAACACAGTTTTAGCGAATACTATACGTAATACTGTATGCGATGTTCGTCGAAGTACTAAATTAACAGTGATGCCGACGATGGTTCTCGGTTTTCCCTAATTTAGCGTTACGAACAATAACCGTACGCTTTCAGTAAACTGCATTCATAATTCGTATAATACATATATCAAGCACAAAGGCCGGATATGACGTCATTCATAAATTCATATTAACCCGTTTCAGTGTTCAGTTTAGTACTGGGAATTTAGTAGTAACGATTTTCAGGAGTTGCGAGTAGTTTTACAGGTATTCGGTATAATGAATTTTGTAGTATCGTGGAACGTACAGAGGGCAAAGCAAATAAGTAACCAGGGTTGAAATATATACTTGAACTTTTCTTAGAAACCGATGGTTGTTTTCGAATGAAATGATATGAAATTGATAGAAGTTAATATAATTAAATTTCATATGAAGACGTGAAATAGTTTCTAAAAAAGTCTGCAAATATATTTATCTAACGACCATGCGGTCCATGGTTACTTATTTTCTTGGCCCTATATACGTAGTGGATTGAAGAAAAGCGTTTCTTTGAGATATTTTGTGGTTTTTGCGCTTGTGTAGTTTTTAACAAGAATGTATTGTATGTTCAGAAAAAAAAAACAGTTTCCAGTCAAGATTTCTGTCGAGACAAATGCTCATTCTTGCATCATTTGTATGACTTCAACCGATGTAGCGGTGACTAAGAATTTCTCCTAGACTTTGTATCCGGAACATTATTATTCATAATAATTAATTGACGTAGAGAAAGATTAGTACTAGTAATTAACGTTATCTTCACTTAGTTGCCTTATTTCTCTTATATGCTATAGGATTCTACATAATAAATAGGGTAGGAAGATTTGCTCTACTATCTAACTACATCATAACAGAAGAAGTATTATAGTATATATAGTATTTCATGCAGATGCAATGTTTCTATAGAATAACGTGGAGTCTTAGAAAAGCTTCAAAGAAAGACTTAGAGACGTAAATAGAAGACATAGAACCTTTAATCCATTAAATGCGTTACGTGCGACGTATGAGATCACGGTATTTATTGTGTTGCTCATATTATTTTTATTTTATTTTATTTATTTTATATTTGTTATTATGTAACTAATTTAATTAAGCACCAATCTGTTTGGCTGGAGGGTTTGTGTTACATTGAAATTAAATTACAAATCAGGAAATCTAGATTTTTTTTCTTTATTTGGAAACAGGAAAATGGAAGAAACCGCGTTGCGCCGACCCCAAATAGAATGGGACAAGGGCGGGTAGTTAACGTTAATTTGGAAATAGGAACTAATTCCCATTAAATTTTCTTTATAAATAAGTATTGTATATACTTGTAGAGGCATAGTAAACTAAAGAACACAAATACGATAGAACATTCAAAATTATTTCAACATACTTAAATATGTAACTCAAAACCAAGTAAGTAGATTATGTAAATATGTGTTTTGTGAGCAAGCAGTGCGTTTGGTTTGCTACAAAAAATATTATGATAATAAAATGTCACGTGGGAACAATATGCTTATCATTAATTTAAATGTACATTTGTCAAAATGTTATTTAATAAAGGACAAAATAATATTTGGTTGTAGAATACGAACAAACACAAAAACTGTGTTGAACAAAAGTTGTTATCTTTCAAAGAACTGATTATGGAAAGGACATTTGAAAGAAAGTTAGTTTGGTACTTGAAGGGGGTAATAAATAAAGTTTATTAGGGTTCTATTCGTTCCGGAAAATTGAAAAACTTAGAAGTTAGATACCTGATAAAGGAAAAATGGTTTAATACAATAGTTTTCCTTTAGAATGAAATGAAAACGTGAGCAAGGCTTCGGGGCATTTCTTAGCACGCTTTCAGTAGATTGAACCATAAAATGATAAGTTTTTTTTTCGAATGATTCGTTTTTGGTCGTCAACATAGACCAAGAAGAAAATAAATAAAAACTTATAAAAACCAAACTATTGAACTGATTTTGATAAAAAAAATATGGGATCAATCGGAAAGTCTTTAAAATGCTTTTAAATCAGTTCATAAATGACGGAGTTACGAAGTAACAAACATAAAAAATATATATATATATATACAACTAAATTGAGAACCTCTCCTTTTTTAAAGTCGGTTAAAATCATCCATAATAATTACAATAACATCAATCAAGGTTTCCTGTCTAAACAGACAAGTCACACAAGACATGTGATGAACAGGTTCTGTTTCTAAAAACGGAACCTGTTCATCACATGACTTGTTGACACTTGATAAGGGTGTCGTCACACTGCGGCTATTCTCGTTCAGCGCAACGATAGCATTGTTTGAACGCGACGACGTTTGACATGTTTGCACAAAGCTCTATTTGTTCAAAATATGTAGGACACTAATGATAAAAGGTGGAGAATTGGAGGTGACATTATTTTTGTATTATTTTGTTATTGTAAATCAAGTAGGCGTATCTCACGCGATCTCAGTAGCAAAGGTTGTAATTGTACACGACTGATGAATTTTTGCGTTTTTTTGGTATAGAGTAGTCCCCACTCCCTATTTTGTCACCTGTCAAAACAGATAATGACAGATGGGTAATTTTGCAATGGAATTGAAATCTGCTGAAACCCACGCTTTGTAAATAAAATTATAAGCATTTCAATTCTATATTTATATGTGTGTCACAGTATCTAGATCTACAGTAAGACAGATTGTCATCCTACTACTACTACAACAACAGCCCATAACGTCCACTGCTGGACATAAGCCTCTCCCATGATGGGAGGAATTTTGCCGTAATCTCCACGCGTGGCAGGCGGATTGGAGATCGCAGTGATGAAAGACTAACAGAAAACGCTGCTGCCCATTCTCTGGTCTACGGAGGCGCAAGGTGTTCTGCCTCAGACATTAGTCGCCTTATACGACACCCTTGAGTGTAATGGGTTGGTTCTATTCTACTCTGCCGGATACCACACGGCCAATTGCGACCGATTGTCATCCGTGTTTGCATTATCTTAATAATGCACGTAAGTTTTATCAGTGTATTTATTTAAAACGATCACACACATGTGATAATCAATTATTATTTTTATCGACGAATAAAAAAAATCTAATCTCATTTATTACGCTGAGAGTTTAATATTATTATACTAAATTTTGCTACAGTTTAACATTTAGTAACTTATTGCCCTGCTTCAGGTGTGCAATCAAAAATTAAATACACTTGTCAATAAACCCAACACACCAACACCTATTTACAATCTGCCTATTTTGGGGATCGAACCCTGGACAGAATGCTCTGAACGAGGCCATAGAGGTAGATTAGTATAACCCAGAACAGTGTGTATAGAGCCTTATTCAGTTCCTCTTACACAATCCCTTGGTCGCCAAGGTCTACCCTTGAATGCATGTAAAACAATAATAAGATACAATCAACTAAGAAATACTATTGTTTTGCCAGGATCTAGGTCAAAAACATAGGATTTATGCTGATTAGTATTTGATAAGCTTATCAAAAATCTAGAAATAATACTGTAAGATATATCATCACGCAAGCTGAAAAACTTAGGTCTTCATGTTGTTATAGAACTGATTATATCATGATGGGAGATTATAATGATTGTACCTAAATGTACCTAAAAACCTAAGTAATTTTAGTTGAGATCATTTAGAAAATGTGTTCACACGGTGACACAATATCAAGCTACACATTTGCAGTGTAACATGACCTCGCTTTGTATAGATTTGTGTCTATAGTCTCCGCCAGATAAGTAAGAATTAAAGGTCATTAACCCGCATACATTTATTCAAATACATAATTCCGAAAACAGAAATAATGACATAAACTTGTCCCGAAACGACCTTTATAGTGGTCCTTGACTTTTTCTAGTAATAAAAAACGATTCATTATGTAGTATCGGGGTACCTACGCTGAAAAATTAAGGAAAGAGCAATGACCTTTAATTCTTACTTATCTGGCGGAGACTGTAATGTGGTAGTTTGTGGTCCAGGGACCAGGCCCCCCTTTTTGTTAGAAGGCTCTAGTACTTCTATTTAGGATCTATGGTCTGAATTAAATAAATAACATAAACATAACATCACGCCTGCTGTCCCCGCATATTACCAGCTATGTTTAAGTCCGACCTATTTCGAATGTTTGTGGTTCTGTGAGAAGACCGAGTAAAAGGATTATTTAATTTAGTGTTAATTTAGTACAGCATGTAAAATACAGGGTGTAAACAACCTCATCACAAAGCCGGCAACCAAGCATTCTGTACATCAAACTAAGTAACTTTACGCGAAAATGATTGCTGGGAAACGACTTTTTTTTTTGGGATGAATAATCATGTTTTGTGGTAAAACTCAATGTAACGCGCTCAAAACATTGTGCTGATGGATGGATTGAATAATACGGGGGTCGTGGAGGTGTTTAAAGTAAAAATCTAACGTTAAAAACTTGTTTTTAAAAGAAAACTTGTCAAAAAGTTGAAACTTTGACCCCCAATATCTTCGTAACTAGAAGGTTCCCAGGTATGGTGTAGAACAAAAAAAATATCGCAATGACGAGAAGAACAAGTGCCTTTCGGCTTCGTTAAGAGGTTTTTTACACCCTTTATTATAAATAAATAAATAAATATTGCCAACAACCGGACACAAATTAAGACTCCGTGGCTGCCACTGATGGAAAAACTCAATAACAATTTGCCCGACCCGGCAACCAAACCCAGGTCCTCATGCTCAGTAGTCGCGCTTTCGACCACTAGACCACCGAGGCAGTCAGATAAATAAAACTAAATAAGAACGTTTAAGATTAATTACGCTATTTCTAGCTATTGCTCAAATACAGTAATATTCTGGGTGTGTAATAATGCTACAAACTTCCATGCTACAAATTGCCATGGTTTCTTGAAATAAACCTCTTCATCACAGTTTCAGAAGGTCGTGGGTGTTTACGACAAGTGTATAGTTAATGATTTATTCTATTTTGAGCTTCTTCAAATAACACTGTTACTCATACTTGCTATTATCGTGGGCCGATTGACGTAAGCGATTGTGCAGTCTGGTATTTGTTCTTGTAAACCTTATGAGTAGGCCTGTATATTATGAAAGGAATTGAAATACGTAAAGTAAAGTTGACATAACACATCTGCATTCTTTGATTTTATATTACTCCCGCATTTCGTCAGTTACGTTTAAAGCACAGGCCACACCGCCAGTAAGCGGCGGCTTTGGTTCACACCGCGAACTACCGAAAGAGCCGAATCGAAGTATGAAGAGAGGATCGCCCGGCTCGCTCGCTCGCTCACTAGTTGGCGGCGTGGAGTCCCATCTAACAGTGAGCGCTCTTTTGTCGTCAACCGGCCACATTCCCAACTGCTACAGGGAAATTACTGATAGAATTTTTGGCCGACCTGAGAATCGAACCCAGGAGCGTATGCTGGAGAGGCAGCTGCAGTTGTTTCAATTATTTATTGCTACACAGGCCCATTATAGGGTAGTTCTGTAATTTCTAATACTAAAGCCTACTAAATAGAGCAGGATGTAAATCCATCAATTATTTGTAACTTTCCATAACATGCTTCCCGTATAGTAAATAATTCAGTGAGTTTCCAACACAAGGACGTAAATGTTTCCAAATAGTTATCGTTAAGGTCGTATTTAAATATAGCCATCTAAATAGTTCTACCAACCGGAATGACCATCAATCATTATAAACGGGGTTCGAAAACTACATTAGTAACATCAGATACTTACGGTTTTCAAATATAATATGTAGTTACGTACCTATGTGTGTATTTTACAGTATTATGTTTTAGGTTTATATTTCGTAAAAGTATCTACCTGTAAGAAATACTAAGTCTGGAAAGGGCCTATCCTATCACTTACCTTGGTAGTTGAAGACGCAGCATCGTATCGATGACTAATACCGTCAAACGATCTGAATCATCATCACATATAAGTCATCGGCACATGATTATACCTTCTTCATAATATTTCTTTCGACTTAAAACGTAGAAGAAGAAGTATACATTCACTCTATGTGAATGTATACTTCTTCTTCTACGTTTTAAGTCTAGAGTCCTACTGCGTCGTCGACCAATGTATTGCGTGGCATTGGTACAGTGTCGAAGAATCGTGTTTCAAATTAGGTTTACAGTTTGGTTGGATATACCACTTTACCACATTTATTTCCTGTCTTTAGAGACATCTAAGTCTATATCTATAATGACTGCATTTGTCGTGGTATAACTTGGAAGTCCCAAGTATACCACCGACCCAACCGCGCTTATATTTTTTCTTGTCTTCTTTTGCTCATTCTTAATATATCTAGGTACTCACTGATCGTGGTTATCAATGCGCGGTCTCCGCTCGTAGGGCGGGCGCGCGCCGGCGGGCGCGAGCAGGCGCTGCGTGTCGGGGGCGCACGCGCGGGCGAACGCCGCGGCTGCCTCCACTGCCGCCTCCTCGTCGTAGGTCGATGTGTCGTCTTCAGCTGTAGGAGAAGGGGTTTGTTACTTGAAAATATACCTAAGAGATTTTTTTAAGGAATCCTTAGGCTCTGCAAAAGGAGGGTCTAAAATCTAAATCAAGTATTAAAGAAAATTGGCAACGCGCAACTCGTACGAGCGTTGACGTCCATAAAAGCTCGTATATACGCGAGCCGCGAGAGATAGTGACATATTGCTACCGAACCCATCGGTTCGAGCGAATAAGCGCAGAAAAATACGCTTGTCTGAAATCGCTGAAAGACTATAGCCATATAGCAATATACATCCGAAATTCATCAGTTTTCCAGGATATAAACTTACCGTGACAATTATCAAGAATTATTCATTTAAGTAATCACTAAATCAAACATTTGTTTATTTTACGATAACGGAAACGTTATATTGCGTAGCCTAGTTTATGTTTAAGGAAATTATGTAGAATGGTAGATATACATACACAAAAATCTGCAATGCGCAAATGTTTTGTGATAAGATTTGTTGTTTTAACTTACAATGTGGTAGTTGAAGATATGAATGATATAACTAATGATTAATCAAACATTGTAAATGGTTTCGCTTTATTAATCTAATACCATAATAAAAGCATTTTCGACAACCTTGCTGATGGTACAGATTGGATAGAATTGGAGAAAACTTCGGGTCTGCTAAGATTACCTAATACGTCAGGTGAAATGGTGGTAGCCAAGAGTCTGGAGCAGTGCTCAGTCATGGCAATAACATTCCTGGTGAATGCGGAATTAAGTACGTTTTGTACATTTTATTGATGGCAATATAACGTTACTGGTGAACTGTGGATGTGTGTTTTTTACATCTTGGTCCAACCCTACGGGGATTACAGGCGTGATGTTTTGTTTGGAATAGTAGCAGCAGCAGCATGAAGAACGATCATCAAGAAGGAATTAGTAAAATGTCGTGCAATTGGGGAGCCCTATGTTAAGTGTGGACAGATATTGACTGATGATGAGCCAGCTGAAAAAAGGGGTAAGGTAACTATATCGGTTTATATACTTCCTACTAATATTTTAAATGCAAAAGTTTGTGAGGATGTATAGATGTATGTTACTCTTTCACGCAAATACTCTGAACGGATTTGGATGATAGTTTATAGCCTGGATTAACAAATTGTATACTTTTTATCCTGAAATAACGATCCCGTGGGAAATTCCCGAACTACACGCAGGCGAAGCCGCGAGCATAGCTAGTCAAAAATAAAATAATGGACATTGTGCTTTGAAGGCAAAGACAATTGCAAGGCTTTGAGTATTTAGACACGTATTCTGTACAAATCATTGTTAATGTCCTGTGTTATCAAGTAATGGCAACCCTAAACAACTTACGGTCGTATTCAAACGCTTCGTTGTACATCGTTATCAGTGACAGCTTCCGAACGTAACCATGGACAATGCAAGATGGCGTCGTGGCGGGAAACACCTGTCAGTTTACATTTTAATTTACACGATAATGTGGTCTACACTTCATTGTTACATTTGTGATGCTGCTAAATACTGTCTGATTTATAGATAAACGTGTTGAAATGGTTCACAATAGAATATTTTTTGGTAAAGTATTTTTGAATTGAACTTTTCATTGTATTATTTCAAAATGGAAGACCGTTTAAGTTTAAAAAAAACTGCTATGTAAGACGGCTTTTGGCTTTTTTTACACTTTTTAAAAAGAAGTTAAAGCACATGTGAAATGTATACAAGATTCATTAAAAGAAATTGAGATCATTTGCTTAATTCACCTACAGCAGATTTTTTTTTTAATCACAACGAATCGATCCTGTCAGCTTAAAAATACACGTTTATTTTTATCACTAATCTCAAAGTCACTACACACTACCGTCATTTTGAAAAACACTGGAATTTTTCAATTCTGTAGAACAGCAGAATGTCACTAATATCTTCACATAGGGAGCACTATCTCCTGCCGAGGTAATGTGTAACTTTGTCAAGAGGATCAGTCAAAATGAGCCGAAATTGTTGAATGTTTGTATACCTACAGATAGGCTGTGTTGTATTTAGAATAATTATGTAGGAACGAGTTTGGAGATGACAGAAAGTGTATGTTACATTTTGTTGCTGTACCTACATAGTGCAGAGCATCAATGACGTTGATATGGGCGGTGTTGATCAATGTTCTATCGGAAATAATTGTTTCGATACTGCTTCCCTGAGATACACCCATTGAAAATAATCCTACTAATACTATAAATGCGAAAGTTTGTGTGGGTGGATGGGTGTGTTTGTTCTTCTTTCACGCAAAAAGGTTGAACGGATTTGGGTGAAAGGACATATAGAATACAATCCCGTGGGATAATAATTACCGGACTCGACGTAGGCAAAGCCGCGTCGATAAGCTAGTAATCTAATGGGCATCTGAATAGTTGGCAAGATACCATTACCAACACAAGAAGGACAGGAAGGAAGACCAACAACGAAATGGGAAGACAATCAAAAAATCTTGTGTAATATCTGGTTGAGTCTCGCACTTACCCGGCAACCAGGCAATCATGGGGCATATGGAGAAGGCCTATACATAGCACTGAGTGGAACTATAGGAAGATGAAGCACCATGATGATGAATTGGTTAAATATTGCAAAAACTGTTGATCTTTTGGAGTCAATGAACATTGAAGTTGCACTTCTTCAAAACATCGGTAATTGAGGTCAATTAAGAGTAAAAACAATCAAAACAAAAGAGAAATATTATCAGTAGATAACAAGAGGTATTTGTTCTACTTTATATTTTCAGCTTAATAATGTTATTGTGACTAATTTGAGGACTGATAAATGAAAAACTTCTGGTGTTTGTGATGTTCTAGATTGTTGCAGTTGCGTCTAGTTTAGATAATGTCAATCAAAGTTGACATTGGAATCAAAAATATGATTTGTGGGTCTTTTTTGAAAAGTTGGGGTACAATCTGCAGCTATGAAAGGCAGACAGGTTTGCATTTTGAAGAGACGAGAAATGTGTGCATGGACTGCCTCAAGCGCGAC
Source organism: Xestia sexstrigata (assembly GCA_941918905.2). Lineage (NCBI taxonomy): Eukaryota > Metazoa > Arthropoda > Insecta > Lepidoptera > Noctuidae > Xestia > Xestia sexstrigata. The sequence goes on from OW799212.2 coordinate 19,852,206, forward strand.
TGCTGAGAATGAGGGCCTGAGTTCGATTCCCGGGTCGGGCAAAGTGTTATTGGGTTTGTACGTTAGGAATTTCTCTGTAGCAGCTACGGAGTCTGGATTTGTGCCCGGTTGATAAAAATGGGCTCGCGCCCATGTTAGATGGGACTTAGAACATAAGCGGCGAAATGTGGGTGAACTATAATGTACACCTGTGAATAACCCTTCGGGGATAACAGGCGTGAAATTATGTATGAGAAAAGTGTTTCTGATCTGTTACCAAAATGGTACCAGTTACCACCTGACACCGACAGATGAAATTGAGGTAATGGAGTTAATTGGTACCTTAAAATCAAGTACAGCTGTTGGACACGATAATATTAGTAATGATATGTTAAAACAGACTAAACATGCCATAGCCAGTCCTATAACACACATTTGCAACTTGAGCATATCCTCCGGCGTTGTGCCTGAAGACTTGAAAATAGCCAACGTGATACCAATCCTGAAAGCGGGTGATTCCTGTCAACCAGCTAACTATAGGCCTATTTCCCTTCTGAGCGCCCTGTCAAAGGTAATTGAAAAGGTAGTGAATGTTAGACTGATCAAGTATCTAGAACACAATAGTTTATTGGCCGAAAATCAGTTCGGATTTCGTGCTGGCAGATCTACGGAGGACGCCGTTACCCAACTTGTTGACTCTGTCGTTGGCAAAGTGGACAAAGGACAAATGTGTATCGGCGTCTTCCTGGATCTAGCCAAAGCGTTTGATACAGTTTCCCGGCCGATACTGCTAAAAAAACTCGAGGGTCTTGGTATAAGGGGCTTAGCTTTGGACTGGTTTAGGTCTTATCTAGGAGAGCGAAAACAGCGAGTTCGCATTGGTGAACATGTCAGTGACTTTGCATATATTGATTACGGCGTACCGCAAGGCAGTGTTTTAGGCCCCACATTATTCCTGATCTATATAAACGACCTATGCTCTCTCGAACTCTGTAATGCTAGCATTTTTACATTCGCGGATGATACCGCAATAATTTTCCATGAAAAAACATGGAGCGATGTCGTTTCTGTAGCTCAGGAGGGGCTCAAAAAGGTTGCTACCTGGCTGCAAGACAATTTGTTGACCTTAAATGTCGGAAAAACGAAGTCAATGTGCTTTAGCATTTCTGCCCGGTCTGCACCTGACAAAGAGCTACAAGTTAAACTTCACACTTGTGGCAGTGTCTGTAGCGAAAGATGTCTCTGCTCGCCAATTGAACAGGTTCCTTGTATAAAATACCTAGGAATCCTAATTGATGAACATCTGACATGGAAAGGTCAAATTGATGCACTTGTGAAACGTACCAGAAAACTCTCGCACATATTTAAAAAATTAAAGTTCATCGCAAAACCCGAGCTGATTCGCATCGTGTACTTAACCTTGTGCCAGTCAATATTAGGTTACTGTGTATCAGTCTGGGGAGCAACAAACAAAACCCTCTTGTTACGGCTGGAAAGAGCTCAACGAGCTATCCTTAAAATAGCTTACAAAAAAGCATGGCGCTACTCTACTGATGCTTTGTACTCAGAGTGTAGCGTACTTCGTGTGAGGCAGTTGTTTGTCGTTTCCACATTGCTGCGTTTCCATGGGTCTGCTAGAGAGTTGGCCATTCACTCATCCAGAACATTAAAATGGTATCGACCAAGAGTACACTCATGTTTTGCACGCAGATCTTTTGCATTTCTTGGCCCCTACCTCTATTCCAAATTGTACGCTTATAATAAAACTATACTCACCCTAACGTACGGCTCTTGTAAAAATGTTATATTTAAATGGCTGCATCCCAAAAACTATGACCAAACAGAACACCTTTTGTATATACAGTCGTAAAATTGTAACAAAAATATAGAGAAACACAACCATGCACGTACTCACCCACCATACACACCACACCCACTCATACACGCCATACATATCCTTACACCTACCACACCTCACGCACACACACACACAACTTCCAAAAACATCAAACCTCTTGTCCTCAAATTTTTCGATTTAAAAATATTGTTATAATAGTTAACCGAACAAAACCCTTCTACGGTGGTCATGCTACGCGTGCTGGTACGGATAGTAATCCTTTAACCCCTCGTATGCCGTCGGCTAGTTTCCACCATCAATAAATTGCAAATCTATTTAGTCCGTCAGTTAGAGTATTGGAAAATAATCGACACATATTTTTTGTTTTTGTAAATCAATGAATATTGACAAAGATAAAACGCATCAAAACTCGGGAATCGGGGCCCGTGACGTCAGAACGCACTAAAAATTATACCACGGCGTGGCGTATTGAGAATTTTAAAAGCATCGTATCTTCGTCAATTTTGGTTTACGTTACAAAAGAAAAAATACGGGTCAAATATTTTTTGATAATCTAACTGAAGGACTAATTAGATTTTTTCAGTTGACAAGCCTATTATAGACACAATTAAAAAGCCATTGTGCGTCTGCGTTTATTAAGAAGGATTGAAAACGTAAAACTATCAAACTACCCACCAGAAGCAGTAGGTCGTGCCTTCATCTCCAATGTTGATACTTTTTTCTCAATCTCCATGATCACAATCACTTATAGAATAGTTCAGAAAATATCTCTCTCACAAAACCACGTTTTACCGATGATCGATAATACTGAATGCGTCAATATACCCGATAACCCATTTATATGTACACTTATCTTAGATAAGCCTGCTGTACATATGATCACATAGGTGTGAACATCCTTACATTTTTACACAAGCCAAAAACACCTTTAATGATGTTGGTTATACAGGTGGAATTTGCCTGAAAGATTTTTTTGATCGTTGGTTTGATTTAGGGCTGAATTCTCAGTGTTGTTTCGATTGTTTCCTGATATTGTTTTTAAGTAGTTTCGGACATGATTATAGGATGTAATGGACGACATTTTATGCGTTGTACTATTATCTTTTACCCTGATGCGCAATCGTTGGGTAAACGGGCTTGTTTACCCTTCTTGTGACTCATCATCGATTCGTAATATGGGACATGTTGTAATATACCGAAATTTCGTTAGATTTCTTGATGATTCTATCAGTTTCTAGGTAACACCATCGGTCTGTGTTTTTCCTTGGAATTTGCAGGCATGATTTTTGTTGCCTAGCAGGTTTCCTAACTAAGGGAGCATTTCAAGAAGTGATTTTGTTGAGAATGTTAATTCTTATTGTAAGGTTAGAAGTGAAATGTCTTATAGTGTGGTAGAACCTTTAGCTGTAAGTATATGTAGTATGTATCTCTGTATGTCTCTAATAAGTCCTCTTTATATTCAGTATTACACGAGGTGTCATCCTGATTACATGTGTTTGTCTCCACTCCCTAACGACCACCTTACAGTCTGCAAATACATCATTATTATCATCCTAGTCCATCTCATCGTCTGCCTAACTATGTTGTGGTCGGCTTTCAGTCTAACGAATACAGCTGGATACCAATATTTTACATGGCGCCACTGCTTATTTGAACCCAGTAAATCCTAGGTAAATAATATATGATACCCCTTGGTAAGATTGGTCGTCAGACTTTCGGGCCACTTACTACCTGTAGCGACTCTTAGAGATCTACAAATGATAGCCAGGAGAAATGGCTTAACGTGCTTTCCGAGGCTCAAAGGTAACTCGGTATGTAATTGGTGGTTACCCATCCACGAATTTACCTAGGCAAAAGCTGCTTAACCTGAAGATCGACCCGACCGGCTGTTATTATTTAGCAACGAGCTCTAAATGCATACAATCACACAATGTGTACAAAATATTGTTAAACATTTTAAAATTTGGAAACCTATCCATTCTTCTCCATACGCGAATAGGCAAGGAAAACCAATTCTATAAACAATTACAGTATTCATTAGTGGCCTAATTGAAATAAATGATACGCCTTTGAACAAACAACGCAATTTCTGGTCCTTCGTACCAATTCTCCTAAATGTTTTTTTCCAGACTGCGCATAAGACCTTATCAGTCAGTGCCGCCCTTTAGCAAGTAATTAAGGTTTATTAATCTTTACTCTATCTATTTTAATATATGATTTATCGTAATTTTAGTTCAATGCAATTCTTGTCGATGTAAACAATGTTTCATGTTTATCACATCGGCTGAAGGCTTTGATTTAGATTTTTGGTAAATATCTACTCTTCTATTCTATTGTTCTTAATATTAGGCTTCCAGCTTAATCTGATGCAGCACCAGAATATTTGGTAAAATAGTCTTTTATTAGGTACTCATTAAATGAGGGTATTTAGTCGTTTTTCTTTATTATACAAAATTCTTACGAAACTGTAGATAAGTTTTTCAACGCAATACGTAGGTATGTTTTTTTTTAATGCACTAAGCAAATCCATGTATGCAATTCGAATCTACGAGTTCCGATTAGTTGCAAAGGCGCAAAAAGGTGGTCTGGTCGAACCCTCGACATATTATTACTAGGTATGGACTTTGTCTATTCTTACAACAAATATTTTGGCTCAAGCGGCTCAACAGATGCGTAGGTAAAAAAATGTAAACTTACTCAACCATGATAAGTCAAGTCAAGTATACAAGAGCGGGCGAAGTTAACTAGTAAAATTGGAGCTTTTGAGCTGGGATAATTCAAACTTTTATCGAAAAGCGTGCGAAACGTGCTCTAATAATTACTACTTTCCAGTAAAATAATTGAGTAGGTACCTTGGATAGATCATTTTTTCTTTTAGTTTTATTCAATTATATACTTTCTCACTGCTGGAACCATCTGCGGATACGTTTACGTATCTTCACATGTTCCGAGCAAGGAGCCTAATTTGCCAACCAATTAGCCGGAACTCCCTACGTACAATGCTTCCTTTTGAAGGACTATCCCATAAGATAGTCGTAGATACGTACCCGTATCAGAGTTATGCGAGTGCGGGTTGTGTATGATGCGTATCCTGCGGTCGTGGTGCGCGGGCTCGTCGGGCAGGCGCCAGCGCGCCGCGTCCTGCTCGCGCGCCGAGCGCGGGAAGTACAGCGGCGCCAGCGCGCACAGCAGCGCCACGTCCGCGCCACGCCCGCACAGGATCACCAGCGCCGGCAGGCGCTGCTGCTCCAGGTGCCGCCGGATCGTGCCTGCCCAGGGGAACAGCGTATTAGCATTGCTAAATTTATTGAACTACTTAGTCTGTAAAAGTTCCGGTTTTCCCATGCTCGGATTTGGGTGTCTTTATGATAGTGGTGTTATTAAGGTTGCAAATTGCTTGACTGGATTTTTGTGAATGAAATGCGTGTGTGCTTAACGACAACTTTAATGCGACAAAAAAAAAATTACGCTGGTTTGCGTCTATATAGTTACAATAAACCGACCCCCAAAGGACTATCGAGTCCTTTCAATAAAAGAACATAACAAGCAAAATTGTATTATTAACAAAGGCTGGTACTGTGATTTCTAAAGCAAGTATAAAAGGTAAGTACAACGTTATCAATTATTAAATATTATTTTTGAAGTTGTATTTAGATTCGTTAACAATTCAACATTACAGATAGGTTTATATGCTTTGATTGAGTTTTACGTATACAATATTTTTTTTACAGTTGCGAATGTGATACAATGGCAGTGCAAAGTAAGGTAAGTAAATTTTGGAAAAGTTAAGAATCATCATTACAGTTTATAGGTAAGTGACACAATTTAGTAATGCATCGTTTAATGACACTCTCTCCACTCTTTACACTATAGACCCTAGTCAGACCATCTGGTCCAGGGTGTTTTTCAATTATTCTTCCTAATTGCCATTTTCCAGGTGGTAAGTTGTCTGTTTTTATAAGTACTATTTGTCCTTTTTCTAATTCTGTTTCTTGTTTCATCCATTTAGGTCTTTGCTGCAGACGTGTTAAATATTCTGTTTGCCATTTTTTCCAGAAATCTCCAAGAAGCCTCTGCATGTGTTGCCAGCGTGAAAGGTAAGTGGTTTTAACATTTTCTAAGTTTGGGTGTGGCACAACAATTGGAGACTCTCCAATGAGGAAATGGCCTGGGGTTAGCATTTCTATTGCGTCTATATCTGACTCATCTGCAGGGCTGAGAAGGCGGGAATTTAAACAGGCTTCAATCTGACACAGTAAGGTTGTCAGTTCTTCAAACGTTAGGTTTGTTGTGAGAACTTTCTTCAAGTGGCGTTTAATTGATTTCACACCTGCCTCCCAGAGACCGCCGAAGTTTGGACTGTACGCGGGTATGAAATGCCATTGGGTTTCGTGCTTCGCTAATGTGTCTGCTATGTCTCTTGGGAGCTCACATTGCGCGGTTTGTAATGCAACCATGAGTTCTTTACTACTGCCGACAAAGTTCTTGCCTTGATCGCTCCATAAGTGGGCGCATTTGCCTCGTCTAGATGTAAATCTTCTAAATGCACCAATAAAAGCTTCTGCTGTTAAATTGCTGACCAATTCAAGATGTACTGCTTTGACTGCCATACAGATAAAAATGGCTATATATACTTTATTGGTTCTAGCGCCTCTCCCTTTTGATACCTGAAATGGCCCTGCAAAATCGACTCCACTATGAAGGATAGGTCTGGCTGGAGTAACGCGCTCTTTCGGTAGATCACCCATTATTTGTTGCTTTGATGTGGCACTATGTTTAGCACATTCCAGACATTGTCGGATGCATGCCTTCACGACGTCTTTGACTCGTAGTATCCAGTATCTGGATCTGATGTAGGCCAACATCAATTGCACTCCTCCATGAAGTGTTTCTGCGTGTGCATTCTTCACGATCAATCGAGTCAATTCATTTTTATTTGCAAGTATGATTGGGTGTTTACTTTCTAATGCAATTTCTGCATTTCTTAGTCTTCCTCCTACTCTTAAGACTCCTTTGGCATTTATATAGGGGTTCAAAGATTTTAAAGGGCGTCTTTTCTTTACTTCATTTCTGTTTGTTAGTGTTTGAATTTCCTCTTTAAATTCGTTTTGTTGTGCTATCTCTTTACATCTATGTAGTGATTCTTCAAGTTCCTCTGTCATGACATAGTTTTGGTCTTCAGACATAAGTATGTTGCGTTTATAATGTAGAAATCTTCGACAGTAGCATATGGCTGTAAGTAGTTCCTTTAAATTATTAAATTGTTTAAATTGATCTATCATTCTTGTGTTATCATTTTCAGTGTTAGTTATTTTTAAATTCGTTTGTAACTCTTTAATTGTTTTCTTTTCTTCATCAGTTTGTGTATTTTCCAGCCGACTGAATTTAATTTCTCCCGTGCTCAGCCAGCTTGGCCCTTTCCACCACAAATGACATTCTTTCAATTCTTCTACAGGTAACCCTCGAGAAGCAATATCGTCAGGATTTTCATTAGATAGTACGGTCGACCAAGCTATTTGGTTTACATTATAACATGCAAATTACTTTGTAAAATGTAAACCAAATAGCTTGGTCGACCGTACATGATACCATTGATTGCAGCTGACGTTGTGCAGTATCTCCACTACCCGTTTGCCACAAATGTCTTCCACTTGAAGGGCTCGCCAGACAACCACGCCAGACAATTGAAGAATCTGTCCAAGCAAATGTTTGTGATTTTTGTATTTTCGTTGCCCCACCAATATGAGTTAATAATTGTGACAACAGCAGTGCTCCACACAATTCGAGTCGGGGAATGGAAATAGTTTTTAAAGGAGCAACTCGTGTTCTTGCTGCCATCAGATTGGCATAAATTTCACCGTTAGGGCAAGTTACTCTCACGTAAACAACTGCTGCATACGCACGTGATGATGCGTCGCTGAATCCATGCAACTGAATACATTCTTTGTTTTTGGCTGTTGTATGTATCCATCTATCTACGCTTATGTCGTTTATATTTTCCAAATCAGATCTTATGTCTATCCATTCATCTTCCAAGTCTTGACTAATCTGATCATCCCAGCTCACTTTTTCTAGCCAGAGTTTTTGCATTAAAAACTTAGCTGTAATTACGCTTGGCGACAACCATCCCAAAGGATCATATAATTTTTGCACATTTGAGAAAATGTTTCGCTTGGTTGCAGCGCCTTCTGTTGGTTTCAAGGTAAATTTATATTCAAATTTGTCTGTATTCAGGTTCCACAGGATTCCCATCGTCTTCACTTTTCCAGCGATATACAAATCAAGAAGTGCATTTTGAGATCTTTCATCTGGTGGTATGGATTTCATGAAGTCTGATTGATGACTGTTTGATGACCATTTTTTTAACACGAAACTGCCCCTTTTCATCATCTCCTTCAGCTGGTATCTGGCTTCAATAGACGTGTCTATAGTATCCGTTCCAGACAGGAGATCGTCAACGTAAAAATCTGACATCATCTGTGTAGCGACAGGATACTTTTGACCCTCATCATCAGCCAGCTGAAGTAAGGTTCTACATGCCAAGTAGGGTGCTGGATCTGTTCCAAACGTTACGGTAAACGGAAACGGTAGACGGTAATCTTTAACAGGTTCAGATGGGTCTTTTCTCCACAGGATACGTTGGAAAGGTTTGTAAGGGCTCTGGACAGTCGTACCATTCTATACATTTTTTTTAATGTCTGCAACAAAGCAAACTGCATGCATCCTCCATCTCATTATTATGCTGCGAAGGTCGTCTTGTACTAAAGGTCTAACTAGCAATTCATCATTAAGTAAGATGTTGTTGGAAGCCTTACAGGAAGCATCGTAGACCACTCTTGTTTTGGTGGTCTCTTTATCATATCGGACAACTGCGTGGTGAGGTAAGTACTTCCTCTTTGTTTTATATCTCTACAAATAAAATCCAACCCAGGCTGGTTCGTTGTGCGCATGGTGTGCCTGGTGGACCTTTGATTAGTTCTGATTGTAAAATGTCTGCATATTCTCTCACTCCTAGCAGAAGATCAACCGACCCTGGTAAATGGTAAGTTGGATCTGCCAGTTTTAGACATTTTAAGTGCTGAACATCAGTGTATACAGCGATTTTTGGTAACTTAGTGGTCAACTGTCTATTCATCACATAGGCTTGTATGTTAAGACAGAAATTGTCTTCTACTCTTGATATAACATGTAGCTGAACCACTTGCTTGACATCTGTTTTAGTAGATCCCACTCCGATTACACTGCCTCTCGCTGACTGCCTTTTGAGTTTCAGAAGCTGAGCCGCCTTCTCACTAATGAAACATGCTTGCGATCCTTGGTCGATAAGCCCTCTTAGTACTATTACACCGTACCCGTACGTACCTACAATTACGGTAGTAGGTACCTACAAGTAGGTAGGTAGTAGTAGGTAGGTAGAACGAGTCTCGAATAATGTAGGTACAAAATCGCAAACTACCTACAAAAGAACATCAGGAATTGTCATTGTAATTTCGACCGTACGCCGAGGGCACAAATTACCTACTTCTTTTCTTGGTACAAGTTGTGGAAGTTTCTCGAAGGACAATGACCCACTATGGAATTGTCTAGAGGATTCTAGGAAGTCGTGGTTCCTTCTTGAACGTTCGGTCGCCATATAAATAGTCGACGTGTTTGAGGGAGCAGGCAGTCTGATTTTGGCTACACAACGCAGCGAATCGAAATGAACTAGAAGTGCGATATCTAAGCGAATAGTGATCAGTAGTGTATTTGTGATTGAGTTTTAAGTGTTTTGTAAATAAATAAAGTTAGTTGTTGTTTAATCGGTAGTAATTAATTTATCCCATACCCAGCTCGTAACAATTTGGTGTCAGAAGTGAGAGATAAATTATGCCAATTCTACCAAAGGACGACACGGACGGTATCCGTACCAGGAGTCAGCGACAGCAGAAGATGGACCAAAGGCGGTTTGGAGATTCTCCGACACAGACACCGGGTGGTGTCCAGCCTACGTCAGTGCCAGTCGCTGGCCCATCCGGAGTTTCTCCAGCATCAGTGGCGCCAGACTTGTCAGCTTTAATGGCGCTGCTGCAGGAGCAGGCTCGCCGTCAAGAGGACCAGGTCCGCCGCCAAGAAGAACAGATGCTCCTCATAAAGGATCTTCATGCAACTTTTGGCAAAGATCTGAAGGTGATGAAGGATCAGGTTCACCAGCACGAGAAACGTATCTCAGAGGCTGAAGTTCAGATCGCTGGGGTGAAAAAGGCTTTGGGAGAACTGAAGACTGGAGACGTGACTGTGGCTTCAGTAGTTGCTGCACCTTCAGCGCGGGGCTTTAAGGTGCCTCCATTCGATGGAACATCTTCGTGGTCGGCTTATAAAATTCAATTTGATGCCGTTATGAAGGCGAATGGATGGACAAAACCGCAAGCCATGACCGCGCTCACCTTGGGCCTCCGAGACCAGGCCTTAAACATTCTTGAGGCGCTCGGCAAGGATGTAACCTACGAGCAGCTGCTGGAGGCGTTAGAGTCCAGATACGGCGACGCGCACCTGGAGCACGTATTTCGTGCTAAGTTGAAGGATTGTGTTCAACGTAGTGCCGAGAACCTGCAGCAGTGGGCCCTGGAAGTTGAAAAGCTGGTTCGAAAAGCATACCAGTCTGCCCCTGCACTTATCGATGGGAATCTGGTACAAGCGTTCGTTGATGGAATACGCGACTTGAAAGTTAGAGCCGCTGTGAGACTTGGGCAACATGAGACACCGAAAGAGGCGTTGGCCCATGCCTTGGAAGTAGAGGCAGCGAGGCAAGACCATCGAACACACCACGTCAGAGAGATTGTGGCATCACCTGTACGCGACCGTGCGCAAGGGTACAGCCCTAGCTGCTACACTGGTAGCGAAAGGGATCATCTTCGGTCAAGCTCTCCAAAGCAAGTTGTGGCATCACCTATACGCCAGCGTTCGCAAGGGTACAGCCCTAGATGTTACACTTGTAGAGAAAGGGGTCACCTTCAGTCAAACTGTAAAAAGCGAAGCACACCGAGAGAAAACCAATTCCTGCAGGGAAAAGCGGCTGGAATGACTGCCTAGCAACAGTGGAGAATCCACAGCAACACAGATGAACTGTCAAGAAGACCTTTGCCTGAAGATTGGAAGCACAGTTGCAGACAGGAGTCTAAGGAAGTGGTGCCCGTGAGGACGCTAAGAACGGATCTCAGTGATGAATGGAAGGTAACCATACAGCAGGCTCAGCACAATGACTCGGACATCAAACCGATCTTCAAGTGGATCAAAGCTGGTGCTCTTAAACCCAAGTGGAGTGATGTGGCTGCAATGAGTTCCATCACGAAGAGTTATTGGGCACAATGTAACAGCTTGGTGATCCAGGATGGAGTCTTGTGCCGTAAATGGGAAAACGCTCGAGGAGACAGCTGTCATCTACAAATGGTTGTTCCTAAAGCTAAGGTACCGGATGTTCTACGGCTCTACCATGATGGATGTTCAGGAGGACATATGGGGGTAAAAAGGACTCTACTGAAAATTTATGAACGCTTTTACTGGATCCACTGTCGAGATGATGTGGAGGACTGGTGTCGCAAATGTACCAGTTGTGCGGCCGTGAAAGGACACCACACACGCAGCAGAGGTAAATTAAAAGTGTACAATGTTGGAGCCCCTTGGGAACGGATAGCACTAGACGTTGCGGGACCATTTCCAGAAAGTGAGAGCGGAAACAAGTACTTCCTGGTGGTCATGGATTACTTCACAAAGTGGCCAGAAGTCTTTGCCATTCCTAACCAAGAAGCTACAACTGTCGCAGATAAATTAGTTCAGGAAGTCTTCTGTCGTTTTGGAGTACCCTTAGAAATACATAGCGATCAAGAAAGGAATTTTGAATCGGAAGTATTTCAGGAGACTTGTCGATTGATGGGTACCCACAAAGCCAGAACCACCTCTTACCACCCACAATCTGATGGAATGGTGGAACGATTCAACCAAACGTTAGAGAGATATCTGGCAAAAGTCGTGGAAAGCAGACAAAGGGATTGGGATAAGCACATACAGCCGTTTCTTCTGTCCTACCGCAGCGCAGTCCACGAAAGTACGACTGTGACGCCAGCCTTCGCGAACTTTGGAACAGTTGCCTGCTGATTTAATCACTGGCACTCCCCCTGATGCTCCACGTAGTGTAACAGATTATCCGAAGGACATGCGTCACCAGTTGAATGATGTTTATGAGCATATCAGACAATCCGGCCAACAGACGTCTGAGAAGATGAAGACCCGTTATGACCGGAGGGCAAATAGTAGGGGTTTCGACGAAAGTTCACTGGTGTGGTTGCATAACCCAGTACGGAACAAGGGGAAGTCTCAGAAATTAGTGACTAGTATCAACGATGTCACCTACCGAATACAGAAGGGTCCACGAGGTGCGCCTAGATTGTCCATCCGTTTATTAATTGCGTTCACTATAATTCGTTTGTTTCCGTATCTTTGTTTCAGTGCGGTCCAGGCTTGCGAGTAATTGCTTTCTGTTATCTGAATATGTCTCAGTAGCACCTCTGCTTCACCACCAATGCTAGCTTTTAAGTAGTGTAGTTTTTGTACGTCACTAATCGAAGTATTTTTGTGAACTAATGATATAAATAAATCGTGAAAAGAAGACCATTCTTCGTATCGTCCCGTAAATTTCGGGAGTTCAATTTTCGGCAATCTAAGTTGTGACGTAAACGTCCCTGACGATTCATGTGCACCTGAACTGCATGACGGTCTGGCGTACGAAAGTTGTAAACATATAAGTCTATAAGGTCCGCTTGCATAGATAAATAAAGATCTTCGCATACATAATAGTCTTCGTTCGCAAAATAGCTTATTGTATTTCGATTTTCCTTAGTCGTACTTTTTATTAATTCTTGGTGGGTGGTAGTAAATTTGTTCCATTATTCTTCTAAGCATTTTAATCGTGTCTCAATATATCCTTGTGTCAATCTCTGCTTAGGACATTTTTTTAAGTTTGTTTGTTTTTTTGTAATATGTTGGCTATTTCTTCTAATACTCCCAGTAATTGTTCTGACGTAGACATCTTTGATAAACACAAATAACTCAATAATCTTCAAACAATGTGATGTTATGAACGATGCACAGATTTTTTCGTTAGTATTATTGTAAATAACTTGCACAAAAATCCTTAAACTCGTTAGCTAATGACCACTCGGGCTCACTGCTTATCTAAGGAATGCGGCAGTTCTTTGTTCTCGACACCTGAACACGATCACTACTTTGAACTACAATGCGGCTCGATTTCGACCATATGGTGTATGTTTTAAGGTTGCAAATTGCTTGACTGGATTTTTGTGAATGAAATGCGTGTGTGCTTGACAACAACTTTAATGCGACTAAAAAAAATCATTGTATGGCATCTCGCAGTTCAGTCAGGAGACTGGCTACTGCTTAACCGGGCTAGTCCTGTGGATGCCTTGAATTTAAGGCCTCCAGCCAGGGGCATAACTAAAAACTAAGCGACTACGCACTAAGGGCACCCCCTGTGGGGTACGAACCTCGGCTTAGGGCGTCGCTGGGGGGGGGCAGCAAGGCGACAGGCTGGATCTAAGTTAAAATGAATTGGGGGCTGGTTTAGTACTACTGGCTCAGCATCGCGGGCTGGCTCAAGCAAGGGTCGGGGGGGAGGTGAACGGGGACGTCGCGCCGGAGCTCGGCGGCGAGGTCGGAATGTAGCCGGTCTGTATTTGTATTTCCTACGAACGGTACTGGTGTCTTTGCTACTTTCCTGTAAGAGGGTGATAGCGTCATCGGGGGTGACAAGAGTATGCCTTGGACGGCGGACTGAGCTGATACGCGATGGGTCGTATCGTGCGGCCGATGCGATCAGGGGGTTTCTATGCTTAATAGCTGAGTTGAAAAAACGCTTTGCAAGACGTTTCATGAATTGCTGTATGGTAGGGATACGGAGGTCTAAGTGAAGACTGTCATTACGGACATACGGGGGCGCACCGGTGATTTTCCGGAGGAAACGGTTCTGCAAGGTCTGCATTTTATGGATGTGACGGGGATGGGTATGGGCAAATACGACACATGGGTATGTCATAATGGGTCGGATAACTGCTGTATAAAGATGCAACTTGCACTTAAGTGACAAGTTGCTCTTTTTTGTTAATATGAAAAAAAAAACAACGTTGGTTTGCGTTTATAGTATAGTTACAACAGATAGGTAACCGTAGCTTTTGGACTTCAACAATAACTATGGCATTACGCTTGTGTTGCCTTTGCAAAGTCAAAGATAAAATGTCGGACTTCCACTGACTAATACCCTGCGCGGCTCTCTCTTTCCCTACTACTACCATGAGAGCCCAGGATTTACAAGTACATTCACATGCATCGCTGAGTGGAACCGATCTTGCAACTGTACGTTCACAACAAAAAGACACACATGTAACACACGTGCTACTTCTTCGGGCCTGCCCTGACTGGTCCAGCGACGACTAAAACCCCAAGTTATGATTTCGGAGAAATCAAGAAGAATCGTAACGACTTGTCATCGAAAATCGCTCTGATGATTCTCCCAAATACGAATTCTGGAGACAAACATGTGATGTTTTAGATTAATGCCTCGTTTTTTGGTCTTTTGAGCCTAATACATACCGGTCCGTTTAGGTGTTCTTCAAAAAATAAATGCAAAAGCATACTAACGCAAAGCCACGTGAGCTGCTAGGTCAGGCGGGAACTGCGTGTGCGGCGCGGAGATCAGGCACAGCGCGAGCGACCGGGCGCCCACCTCCGCCGCCTTGCACAACACGTTCCTGCAACATGGCGGTAGCACAGCTGTCAGGTACCTACTATGCTCAGGAATCATGAGACGCTTTATAATACAGCATGCTGTAAAAGGATCTCAGGCTTTAAATGCCCTGATGGTAGAAAAGAGTTGCATAAGTACCTAAACTGGATGTGGTTTTTATTTTAATTAGCCTAAACTACGGGCAAACGCCTCCCCTATTCCTTTCCAAATGGATGTTGTTAATCTGGAAAAATCTTCAAGGTTGTATTCAGTGTTCTAACTCTTCAATATTGTCTTTCAGATTAGAAAGATTGTGCGGAACGCCTAGACGAGAAACGATTGTTTGGTTGAGCTTGTATTTAGTGCTCATAGACTTAACAGGCGCTCACATAATTTTCGAAATGATCTTCCAACTGATGGATCATGGATATGGATTCGATAAGCATTTGATACATAGAAGATACTTCCACTGCACACACAGGTACATGGTACAGTTCTTACTACAATTAAACAAGGAAACGCGCTTCCCAATAACTGTAATTCCCAAATCCTCCACTTTTACAAAGCCTGTAATACTTCTTCAGTCTGGTTACCTGTAACAGTTGTGCAGCGAGGTGTCCGCCGCGGTGTGGTACTTGGCGACGTACTTGGGGCTGACGGTGTGGATGATATGTCGGCAGCGCAGACCGAAGCCGGGCGTCAGGACTACCTCGCCTGTACGGCACTCTGGAAGAGGGGGAAACGAAATATAGTTTATATTTGGTCCAAAAAGCAACTTTGCAAGTGGAGATTATCAATGTTTAGAATCATTCTTTGATATGTCTGTGAATTTAATTTAAGATCAGATTCTGGGCTTGCGAGGGGAACAGGATGGGTTTACCAAAACCTCTCTGCCCAGCTACAACAGTAGAAAGTGATGAAGAGCGGGACATTTCGAGGGTTGTGTATTTTTTTTGCGAATGCTGATTTTTAGGCTAACCTAACGGGGTTTCGTTTTATATATTTATTTAAACTTTTATAAATTGTTTAAGATTTTGGGGGTTGTGTAATTTTTCGACGATGCTTCGCGAATGCAGTCATTATTTTATGATTGAATATGTTAAGCTACTATACCATTGTAAGAACTTCTGTAACCATATTTATCGGCAAATAAATCTTTGACTTTGACTTATGCTGATTTTTAGCCTAACTTAAAGGGGTTTCGTTTTATATTTTTATTTAAATTTTCATAAATTGTATACAAGTGTGATAATAAGATAATATAATTATTATCTTCTATATTATCATCATCATTCTTTATTATTATTTTATATTATCTTGTATTATATATTATCTTTTTATCACACTTGTACCTACCTAACAATTACTTGATTAAGAACTCAAAGAATAAATCAAAAACCTCATGGCAAATAATTAATAACAGCAAAATGAATAGGGAACCAATTTCACAGATAAGAAAAAATAATCAGACAATAACAGATCCGAAAGAAATAGCAGAGTCTTTCAATAATTTTCTAATAGACCAAATTACTAGTATACCCAATAACCCAATGCGCGACGTTAAGAAAATAGACCATAACCCAAACTCAATATTTATCCCACCAGTCGTACCTCAAGATGTGATGAGAATAATTAAATCACTAAAAAACAAAAAGAGCTTTGGTTATGACGGGATTTCCACTCAAGTCATAAAATATGTTGCCAATAGTATAGCTGGCCCTTTAACCCATATTATCAACGTTAGCATATCGTCAGGAATATTTCCTGATAACTTAAAAACTGAAATTGTAAAACCAATTCATAAAAAGAACAGTAAAGATGATATGTCGAACTATAGGCCGATCTCTTTAATTCCTGTTTTTTCTAAAATAATTGAAAAAGTCATATATGAAGCAATATCATCTTTCTTGACTAAGTTTAATATCCTTTGCCATGAACAATACGGGTTCAGGAAAAATAGGAATATAAACATGGCAATTTTTGACCTGCTGAATAATATTATGTCGAATGTTGATACTAAAACGCCTATATGTGCCATTTATACGGATATGTCGAAAGCTTTCGATTTTGTCAACCATAACATACTACTTCAAAAACTAAACTCCTATGGCATTCGAGGTATATTACCTCGAATGCCATAGGAGTTTCAACCTAATAAAAACTTACTTATCTGGCCGAAAACAGATGACAGAAATTTACAAAATATGTGCCAAGTGTAAATTAGAACGAAAATACGTGTCTTCCAATAGAGAAATTAAATTCGGTGTACCACAGGGAAGCGTCCTTGGGCCATTGTTATTTTTAATTTATATTAACGACCTCCCACGCCAAATCCCTCATCCCATGGTACTGTTTGCCGACGATAGCACAGCACTCTTAAAATACGACAACAATGAAAATTATGAAAACACAACACTATTAAACGACACTATTAAAATTACTATAAACGACACTATTAAAATTATAATAAATTGGCTAAATCGTAACAACTTACAAATAAATATACTAAAAACAAAGATAATGCATTTTTACCAAAGACTCCGCATCGATGATCTAAATATTAATTATAATGGTCAAAATGTAGACAGAGTAGATGTGACAAAATTTTTAGGAATTTTAATTGACAGTCAACTGACATGGAAGGCACAGGCCGAAGCAATCTGTAAAAAACTTAGCGCATCCGCATATGCACTTTATAATCTTAAAAAAAAAGTTAATATCAAAACAGTATTTCTAGCATATCATAGTCTTGTCGTTTCCATTTTAAGGTTTGGTATTATATTTTGGGGCAACCGTACCGAAAGAGAGAGTATTTTTAAAGCCCAAAAACGCTGCTTACGGGCAATATTTGGCTTGAAAGTTACAGACAGCTGTGTTCCAATGTTTAGAAGTCATAACTTATTGACATTTCCTTGTCTTTACATTTTAGAAATTGCTCTTTTTGTTAAAAAATGTAATCGGCAGCTATTCATAATTTTATCGGAAAGCAGATACCGAGATGTAACTTTGCGATCTCAATACCAAAATTTGTTACGCACAGGTAGCTATAAGACTGCTTTGTTGAGGAAAAGTATTTTTGGTATGGCACCAGTTATTTTTAACCACATTCCGAATAACATAAAAGAGGAACCCGTAAAAATGTTCAAAAAAAGCTAACTGAACTTTTATTAAATAAATGTTATTACTCCGTATCGGATTTCCTAGCTGATAAATTTTAGTTGTGTGTCAATGTACGTATCGGATTTCCGAGCTAATACATTTTAGTTGTGTGTCAATGTTTGTATGTTTGATAATGAACTGCATCAATGTTTGTATGCCAAAATGGTAGAAAGTACAAGGTTTCGGTAACATTATTGTAACCATCTTATGCTAATTACCTACATTCTGAGCAAATAAATGACTATTCTATTCTATTCTATTCTAAGCAATTAATGTCCTAATGAATAGGTCAGTGCCTTCAGCTCGTGTTTTATAGACTCTTTTTATGCGTTTACTAATACATAAACACATTAATCAGTACCAGAACAATTGCTTTATCAATAAATACCACATTCATTTATCGACCTCAAGAACAAGAATAACATTAAATCTTGGCTTCATACCGTCGTCAATAGATGGCGCTATTTGTCGCTTGTCTGAAACCGCCGACCATACAAAAGTTTCATACAGTAATGGTTTTGTTTTCGTGCAAAACTTTACTTTTATATTACAGTGCTTCTTGGATGCCTTCCAAGAGTAATATAAAGTTAATGTACGTCCAGCGTTCCCTTGGCACCCCACCACTACCAAACAAGTCACTATTTTTACAACGACACCAGTTTACAAAAGGGTTTCGTATTACCCAGGGTTGTGGAGGTTAGTCACTCCATATACTAATTGCATCCAGACTAGAAGACTAGAAGCTTCTTTCTTTATCGTGTGGTTAGTGCCTAACCGATTAGCCGTGTGGTATCCGGCAGAGTAGAATAGAACCAACCCATTACACTCACGGGTGTTGTATAAGGCGACTAATGTCTGAGGCAGAACACCTTGCGCCTCCGTAGACCAGAGAATGGGCAGCAGCGTTTTCTGTTAGTCTTTCATCACTGCGATCTCCAATCCGCCTGCCAAGCGTGGAGATTACGGCAAATTCCTCCCATCATGGGAGAGGCTTATGTCCAGCAGTGGACGTTATGGGCTGTTGTAGTAGTGCCTAACCTGGTGTCAGAGTTTTTATGCCGCCCATGGGCCCCTGACTTATGGTTTTACATGCCGTCAAGAAGTATCTGTCAGGCATGCTGGTTTCCTCAAGATGTTTTCCTTCACCGAAGCAAGTGATAACTATGCAATACACACAAATTAATCCGAATAATCAGAGGTCCTTTGGTTCGAATTCGAGATCTATGACTTGAAAGTCCTACGGTCACACAACTGGGTTATCATTGCTATAAACTAGAAGATGACCCTAATAAAATTGCGAAAAGGCTTGGTAGATGAAGCTATAGCTACTCTTCTGTAGAAAAAGAAGATGACAGTTTCCGTACCATATCCCCTTGTAATGATCTCCTCCTTGAGCTCCGGCCCAGCCACCTGGAGGATGCGCTCGTTGACGGCGTTGCACTCCGTCAGGGATTCATCAGTAGTGTTCGTGATGGCGTCAGCTTCAAGAGACGATATGTCGCCTTGCCTGAAACGTTAGGAATGAGAATTAGAATCACGTTAACCAACCTCTTGAATAAATAAGACAAACACGGACTTCTAAGATGATGTTCGTCAGAATTATCATTGAACTTGTTATGGCTGCTTAGACCGTAAAATGTTGAGGTGAAAAAATTGTTGTCAAACTGGCCAATTTTATGTCTTAAAAAGTATCTGCTGTATCCAAACTGTTCGGTTTAAGGCAAAATGCCAGGGAAAGCGTTCAGGCTTGATTTTTATCTTCTCTTTATCTACCTATCTTCTAAGCATTTACTAAATTAATCAGACTGCAGATTAAGAATTGAGGTTAAAAGTCTACATCACAGGTTTGGAGCAGCAATTTTACACCCAGTGCCACTCAGGGCTCTGCTCCCTGATCTCTCAAGTCAGGTGCGGGTTAGCCACGTAGAAGGTTTTTTAGCAACAGGATTTACAAAAATACCAAATAAGGTGGCTGTACGATCGGTAGGTTAAATGGAATATTGGACTTACCGATTGTTTAAATAAATCGAACTTATCTTAGGCGGAACGCTTATTGCTTAAGCCATCTACGCAGAATACTGAACTCACCATATAGCAAACCGGCTGTTAACATGATCATCGTGCAGGAACACGGGGTGCGTGTGCGCGGGCACGTTGTCGTATTCAGCCTGGTGCGCGGGCGCCGAGTGCGACCAGCGCGGCACTCCGGCGCACGACACGCCGCCCGCACCTGGCGCGCGCATCACGCACACCTCGGGCTCTGGAAAAAAGAGAAAAGAGATAAGTAAAACGAGAAGAAAACTTTAACGACTGAACTCGACACAGGCCTTCTTTCCGTGAGAGGGAACGTTCCATATTCAAATACTAAGGGGTTGGTGAATGTGCCGACTTTCACACGGAATGTAATGCAGTGGTGGTGATTTAAATTCTACAATGTAGAAGTTGGGGCCACTACTGACTTCCACTATGCCACTGTGCTCATGAACTATCATAATTCTACAGGGTGTAAACGGACCCTCCATGGAACCGTCAACCAAGCATTCTGTACAATCAGACTATAGTCTAAGCAAAAAATATTGATGAGAAACGGCTTTTAATTTGGGGTGAAAAATCACGTTTTTCGGTAAAACTTAATGTAACGCACTTAAAACGTTGTGCTGATGGACGGGGAGAACAAGTCCCTTTCGGCTTCGTTAGGGGTCTAGTTACACACTTTATAGATCACAAATTATTTCTTTGAATTCTTTCCGAAAACGCGCGAGTGAGGAGTGCACTGATGTCAGAGGACTACTCTTTTCCAACTGTCTCCGTCTTCTACTTATACAGCTATAAAGTGATTATTGAAGGCAATTATTTCTGTTAGAGTGTCATGAATTGCCATAGATATAAGAAAGAAGGTCGTTGCATATTATCATTCGCAGGTTCAATTTTCACCTTTATGATGCAGAAACTAAAAACAGGCAATTAAACTGTCAGTTTGGACTGATGAAGTTGACGGCTTGCGATTAGAGCGATAGTTAAACGCAGTTTATTTCAAGGCTTCGAGTTAATTCAATCGACGACAAAGTCCACGTGTTGTCGCGTTACAAGAAAACGACACTGGGACAAAAAGTATATAAATAACTAAGTGTACTTCGGCTAGCAACAGCAGTGGATATTATTATTTGGTTTTAGTTTAAAGGCCTAACAGTAGACCCGTCGTTTCCGGCTTGCGCATGACTCACAGACTACCAAAAGCTGTTTACATTTTCAGTTTTCTCGGCTTTTTCTAAGCCCTAAACAAAGCGTTTAGATGACATTTTCTCTCTGAGAAACAGTCCTTAGAAGTGAACTAACAACATTCACACAATTGCTCAACAAATGCCCAGAATTAAGCTATCAAAACTTGCAACATGAACAAGAATGGCTTCATTAAAGCTCCGGTATTCACAGAGGTTTAACATTCACAATCATCAACGTTTGCAACCCTTCAAAGGGTCTGGAAACATTTCCGGATAACATTAAAGTCTCCGGATTATCCCATTAGTACGCCCATTAAACTCCATTTTACAGTTCAACAGACCATTCATGGAGAAATCGACCTACATTCCAGACTCAAGTACTAGGGCCGCAGAATCGAACGGAGCATAAAATTGTACAAGGGAAAACTAACTATTTATACAACAATAGACCTTGTGCAGTTGTAGATAAGGGTGGTTCCGCATGAACTGCTACTTGAAGAACACGAGACAGTGAAATTGGAATCTAATTTAGTTGGGGCCATAAGTAGGACACGCAAAGTCCTGTGACGTCACAAAGTGCACTATCTCCCTCGCACGACGTTGAGGAAAAAGATGGCAGATTCATTGACGTTGGGAAATCTATTTTCATTTCAGTATGACAGAATTGTATTTTAAACAGTTGTAATTGTAACGTCGTGCACTCCGGGAGCTTTTTTCGCGAAGAAACGAGAACCTTACGCCAAATCTGGCTTTTTCAGACCATAGGTTTAGTTTTATTTTGCCACTTCTCATCGTTCAAGTCTTGTTTGTTACAGTAAGGATGTTTTCATTGTATGTACAGCTAAATACATTTACTTCTTAAATATGCATGCATACTATAAAGATTCCTTGAAACATTAATGGTGCCCCAAGAACTGTTTGGTAAGTAGGTATTACCAATAGTTGAATCAATGGAACATTAACAGCGGTACTAGGAATTCATGATATTCAAGGACCGTTGAATTATTCAACAAGCGGTGTGTTACAGAAATTGCAAGTTATGTACCTTACTAAGGTCCTGAGATTAACGAGGTGGTACACATTACTGAGAAATAAAATTTAAAATCGAAGCATTTATTTTTCGCGCGATTGAACCATTTACAGGTTAGAGGCACTATTGAATTGTCCAGAGGTCGATCAGTTAGTTTGTAGTTAGTTGTCCGTTCCAAAACGATTACCTCGATGGAGAAGAACGGGAAAAAATGAAATTATAATTAATAATATAGGTATTTTTTTTAAGATTAAAAGAAACTCCATAGACCCTTTCTGAAATCACGTTAGGTATAACAAAATCCTGTGTTCATTATTCTTGCTGCTGCTAGTTGAAAAGTCGGACTCGCGCACGAAGGGTTCCGTACCATTTTCTCAAAAAAATCACGTTTGTTGTATGGGAGCCCCGCTTAAATATTTATTTTATTCTGTTTTTAGTATTTGTTGTTATAGCGGCAACAGATATAGACATCATCTGTGGAAATTTCAACTGTCTAGCTATCACGATTCATGAGATACAGCCTGGTGACAGACAGACAGACGGACAGTGGAGTCTTAGTAATAGGGTCCCGTTTTTACCCTTTGGGTCCGGAACCCTAAAAAGTACACACAATTCAAAATATCAGTAAGTTATTTCTATGAAGTAAGCACGAGGCAACTTGTTTTTGTACTTTGATCTAGGCTGGCACGAGAAAAACGTTGGTAAAAAGCTACTGTTTACGGTCTTAGATTATCGGCAATGGTTTTTTAACACGATATACCTAGTTGAAGGCAAAGAGTTTTTTCGCAATTTAGAGTTAGGTATGTCGTCAATAAATAAGAAGCTTATTAATTAATTATGAATGAATTATTATGAACGCAACATTATGTTGATAGTGTACAGGTTACATCCGGAGTTATTTACTGTACAGACCTTGTGGAAACTAGAACAAATTTCCGTGCGTTCAAGCGTTTTTGACATACCTATTATTGGAATCAAATATAACAGCTCACAACTTAGGACCCATTAATGTTAATACTTATCCGTGGTGCTAGGCAACTGGGCCTATCCCAGTTGTAAACGTCCCTTTGTGCCTATTGGCCTTGTTTCGTTCTGTCTCCTGCTGAAATGGAGGGAAGTGGAAATGACGGTTTTTTCCTACTCCTCCACTATACTTTTCTGATTAATTTCGTTGCGGGATCCAAGACAGTTAAATTCATTCTCTGGGACTTCGCCGAGCTTCATTGTCTCGGCGCTTTTCTGGTGGTCGCCACTGTTGTTTCTGGCTTTCAGGAGTTACAGTGGTTTGGGAACAGTGTGGCGGGCTTGTCCCAAGCTTATTAATATTAGATAGCAAACAATTCAACGGACAACTGAGGTAGCCAATTGGTGGCCTTTATCATCAGCATCATTATCTCACCCTTATCCCAATTCATTCGTGGTCATCGCAGCATGTCTTCTTCTTCCATACTTCTCTATAACTCGTCATCTCATCAGACACCTCTTTTCTTGCCATATCGTTCTTTTAAACAGTCCATCCATCGTTTCTTTGGTCTTCTTCTACTCATATACCCATATACATTCATACTCAAAACTTTTCAAACCACATTTTCCTCATTTTCGTTTGGACATCTGCAACAGAGCCAAATGCAATGCCATTCAAGACACAAAGCTTTCACATGTTCCTGTAACTAATAACAATGCAAGGAAGCATACTATACCAACCTGAACACAGCAACGTTGCTGTTGTGCCACAAATTGGTGAGACAAGTGAGTACCTCGCATACGTCCTTTACAAAGAACTTAATTATTACTGTTTTGAGTTAAAATTGTTTATGCTTCAAATTAGCAGGGCTGACTTACGGCCGTTTTCTATAACTTACTTACGTATAACTGTTGGTTAATGTGCCTTCTTCCGTAGCTATCGGTGTTTCTATAAACAAAAATACCCTATCCGTGTTACCTACCTGTCACTTGATTCATAGAAAAATCAAAGAGAGCTTTTCTGTGACGTTCTGTTTCTAACCGTCCAGTAAGCAAAATGTCAAACAGACAGAGAAATATATAGATAAATTTATAAATAGCCGTTATAAAGATTAACAATGACATGCCACTCGACTTCGCAGTGCTACCAATCTTCTGCAAGGAGATGCACTACGAACTACTATAAAGGATATATTATTAACAGACTTCATTTGCCATTCTAATCGCAGTATTACCATTTATGTTCGTGACTGCAAATAATTAGGTTAGTTATTGCATCTCGCAACAATGGTTAGACGGAATATGACTACACATTAGTAAGTAAACGTGATACTGTAAGAAGAAACACAAAGGGGTGAATATTGTGATTACAGAAAAGATATGCTGCGCTCCTCCCAAATAAATTGGGATAATGGCGGGAGCAGTGGCGTGCCTAGGGGCCAACAATGCGGCAAGCTAATAAAGTAAGTAGACTGTTCAGAAACCCTAACATCATGAAGAGTAATATATAGGTTATAAGGGCAAGCCAAGCTTTTAGGCTTGTATGACAGTACCGCCACTAGGCGGGAAAGATGATTTATGGTTTGGCTAAGAGAACAATCATCCTACGCTGACGTAATGAGGGGCTTTTGGACACCTAGGTGTTTGATTTAAAGGAAACAGACAATGAATTTAAATACTGTAAATCGAAGAGAGCTAGCTGAAGGCAACTTATACCACCGAACACAGAAGTCCATAAAATCTTCATTTATGTAGCAGGCTTATAAATAATGCAAGATTCCTGATACCAATGAGAATTTGATTTCGTGATCCATCAATAAATAAATGACTTGCGTCTCAAGCGAGGAACGGAACAGCTGAATTATTACCCCAGAAACATTTACATACTAATAAAGTACAATCGTAAGTTCCTACCATCCTTTATCTTGTACATAATCAAGGACAGTATTTAAGGCATATTTACGAGCGAACGCAAAACTCAATCGATTAACATTACCTACGAGTCCTACGACACGAAACATCGTGATTTTGTACAGAGTTACCGAAAAAATCTCTGTCAAGGGACGCATGCAAAGAAATTAAACACGAAAGTTATGTAGCCGTACTTACGCGTAATACGTACAGTCGTCTGAAGGTCACATTTATGGTAAAAATGTGTTACATAACATGCAGAAGGAATTTTCGTTGTGTTGGTATTGCGTGTTGTATTACAAGGCTTTTTAAGTACACCATTCTTTGTTAGAGAACTACGTTAAATAACAGCCTAACTTATGTTAAAAATTTTCACATTAAAATTACATTATTCAATGAAAAAATATGAATGAAAAGCTAAGAAATATCTCACCAATAATCGTCATCACAATTCGATCACTGAATCAAAATCACACAAACACTCACTGGTATTAAAAAGTTAATTAACAACTGGGACGTCCGATCGGCGCGGGACGCGAGCGGCATGTGACCTCGAACCGGCGGGAAGGGGACACACCCCCAGGGTGACGTGCGTGGGGTGGGGGTGGGCCGCTCGTGACGTCACACGGTCGACGACCCGCGGAAGTGGGTCATCGGGTTGGTCGATCTGCCAGTTTTGATAGAGCCTTTTGTAATTGTCTATGTGTTACGTAAGTTGTGTCATTCGGATTATCATTGAGGATTCCGTGATCGATATCGCACCGATGATTTGAGCACAAGGTCGGATCGAATTAGTAATAACTTTGAAACAGAGTATTATTAACTGCGTCTTAAAATATGACGTCGAGTTTTAATTGATAATGTGCAGTATTTTTACGGTTGAAATGTTAGATAAGCACGTAGAAAATGCATTTTCTTTTAACGTGAATGTGCGGCACGTGTTAATAAGTAGAGGTAGGCAAAGTGTATCATTTTTGAGATTGGAACATTTGCATCTCGATCACTGAAATGATCCCAATCACTGATATGTTTCATTTGGCTCATTTGGATCATCGGGTCAAAGGATATAAAATACCAACATAAAACGATAGCTTGTTAGTGCAAATATTTTATGCAAAAAAGGACCGTATAGTATTTGTTAGGTAAGCGCCTTATTGGTCATTTTTACGAGCATGGATAACGACAACGAAAATCTGTAAGAGTATGAGTGTTAATCATTTCATTTGGTATCTCTTTCTGACTTAAAACTTTTTATAATAATATGTAAGTAACTCAGTGTCTCAGTCTCCCTCTCTCGCTCGCTCCTGCTCAGTCGCCTCGCGAGCGACGCGTCGCGCGCGGAATGAGAAAAAGTTAAGTAATGTTTCAGATCCAAATGATGCGTTTGAAACGTTGTTACTGAACCAATCTTTTGAATCACTTCAATGATCCATCAGTGAGTCGGTTCCGTTAAAGAGTTACACATGCCTATTAATAAGTAACAGTAGACGGTACAGTACGGTAGTCAGTGGCCCAAAAAGTCTGACAACCAGTCTTACCAAGGGGTATCGTATTACCCAGTACTAACTGGGTTGTGGAGGTCAGATAGGCAGTCGCTCTATGTAAAATACTGGTATTCAGCTGCATCCGGTTAGACTGGAATCCGACCCCAATAAAACTTGGGAAAAGACTAGGCAGATGATGTGCGGCACCTGTTTATAATTGAATTTTCTTTAACCTTAAGCTGCCAACCTTATGTGTGATGTCACGTCAATTATGCAGCAACCGGTCATGTATTGTTATCGAAGTTTTATTAATTAAATGAAAAAAAAAATGCTATCATTTATTTGAATGGCACGCACGAGCCAATTCTAACTAAATTACCTATGGAAATTTCATTCTGTTACTCTGGTGACAAACTTTATTATTTCAAACGAGTTTAGCTCTATAGATTACCTACACAAAATGAGTTTGAAATAGGAATGAGTATTCTTGGTATATGTCTATGTAATTGCCAGATACCAAATAAGTATGTTTTGTTCGAACCCATTTGGCTCTAGCTGAGCAAAATGTGTTAAAATTACATATGAAAAGATCAAAATACCATATTGCCAAGGTTATTTAAAAACAGTAAACGAAAACATATTAAAAAAACAACAGAATTTTATTCGTTAAGGGCTTGTCCAGAAAGGGCGAATCACGCGCGAGTCGAGGGTCTGGCGTTATGCACGCGATTTACGCGCGTATTTTGAATTCGCGTGATGCTTGTGGACGCGATGTATTCGTGCTTAGTATCTCAATAGCGCGCGAATGAATTCGCGCGAAACGTTTCGCGACGAATTCGCTTCTTCTGGACAAGGTCTTACCTTCCAAATACGCGCGAAAATGTACCGCCATCTTGGAACAAAAGGAACGAAGCTGCCAGTTCAAACCGTGTTTATACTTTACTTATAATATTTCCACTGGGAACCAAACTCGACATTAAACTTTCTTCTTCCTATTTAACTTTGCCTTTAACTACATAGTATTGCGAAGTAAACCGTATATTAGGACTTTGATAGACCTGTCTCGTTGGCACTGGGTTGCAATTTTAAAAACAAGTTACTAAGTAGTTCATCAACTTGTTCGCCAAAGCTGATCTGAAGCAAAATAACTTGCAAGAAACTGATTACTGTGAGGTAACTATTATTTTGTCACTTTATGTGGTAGTTAACAACCAGTCTTACCAATAGGTATCGTATTACCCAGTACTAACTGGGTTGTGGAGGTCAGATAGGCCGTCGCTCCATGTAAAATACTGGTACTCAGCAGCATCCGGTTAGAATGGAAGCCGACTCCAACGTAGTAGGGAACAGGCAGACAGATGATAATAAAGATGATGAGGTAACGGTGGTCTTTTCAAAGACAAGTAGATCTTTTTCTTGATGGAAATTGCTATCAGACCTTGGACATTATTGTTCATCGAAGGCAATAGGCAAATGTTTCATTTAGCTTTTGTCATTTTATCTACACGATTGCGTACCCAAGTAGGCCGCTGCAAACATAACCTGGCAAAATGGGGTATAATTGGTTCTTCCAACACCGAGTGCGAGTGCGGCGCTCGGGACCAAACAATGCCCCACCTGATGGAGTGCCCCAGGTGTCCGTCCACCTGCACTCTTGACGACCTGTACAGCGCCTCTACCGCTGGAATAAACGTGGCCATCTACTGGGCCCACACCGTGTAATTGGAAGGAAAATCCATACGATAAGAAGAAGAATCTGCACGTATACACTTCAAAGGACACATTAGTAAGTTGGAAGTACTTCTGATGATAAGCTTATTTAGCCTAAGATGTTCCCACTGCTGGACACAGGCCTTGTCTTGACAGGGAGTGGGCCGCAATCCACTACTTAATGAACGACGAATGTTTTAAAATTTTGGTTTTAAGACATTATAATTTGCATGATGTTTTTCTTCACCGTTTTAAGTAGACGGTTCTCTTGATAAAAATTGGTATCAGAGTATCAGACCTGCAACATTAGATCATGACTCTGCAGGGTCGACGTGTCTGTCCCATTTCCTATAAACCCTTTAATCTTTTGACCGCCAGAGCATCAACGCAAGCGCGTGCCCTTAACGCCAAGCGACAATTTCACCTATCATTTTGTCACATATTTGTGTCGTTTGGCGTACAGGATACGTGCTTTTTTGTCACGTATATGGCGGTCAAAAAGTTAAACCAGAACACCAGCAAACTATTATGGCAGAAAATGATACAGTGATAGCAATGCAATGCTCATTGGCCGTATAAGGAAACGAGGTAGGTAATACTTTCTACCGTCTGCTAAATATTTCCAACATAGCATAGTACCTTTGTGGCCACTTACGTTATGAATAGGTCAACTATGATGGCGGATAACGGCCAGCACTCACGAGTTTACTATTAAACGTACTCCAATCATCAATCAGACTATGCCGAGAAGTACAGTGGACCGAACGTTTGCACCTCAAGCAGGCCTAGCCTAGTACGGAGTTTCAACAGAATACGAGGCCAGCTAATACCGGTTATTAACGATGACAGTGATGGCCCACAGGTAACGACTCTGACTAACGAACTATCGAGTTTGAACCCAAGCAGACGCATCACTTTGTGTAATTTATTTCATCACCACTACTCTCAAAACAGTTAAAGAAAACATAGTGAAAAAATCGGCATGACCTAGAGTCGAAAATTTCGAGACATCTGACATCCTCACATCTGTAGCTGCACCACAAAAAGTACTACAGCGCCATCTATGCCACAAATGAAGAAAAAACATCAAATTCGTAAATAATGATATTAAAGTTCTCCGCGACTTAAGACCACACCAAAACAACCCGACAATTCCAGACTGTTGGGTCGTTGCCCACCAGACACAAAACCCGTCTGGTCGGAGGATCCCCTTTTTCTATGGGGGATGAAGAATTTTAAAACCTGTTCTTTATATTCAATTCGAAATAAAGACACAAAGCCCGCGTGCTGAATTACAGTCTCCTTCCTCATGGAGAGCAGGCCTGTATCCCAGCATTGGGAACATTATTGTCTGATTATGTATAAAATACTAGGATGTTACCACTGATATGTCGACTGTACCAAGTCCGGTATCCATCGCTCTATCGGGACCATTTGTTGGAGCGTCCTACATTGACTAGTAATGGTCATGTTCCGGCTGATACGGCCCTCGTTTTGCAAGCGTTTTGTCGGTTAAGCCCAAAGTATGACAGCGCATTTTGTGGCGGTTATCAAGCCAATTTTCTACATAGTGTAAGTGACAGAGCGCAAACTTTTACCATGAATGTACGAAATTGTTGTTGTTTTATTCAGCAATGGTTTTTTTCCTTACAACGTACACCCCGTATTCAGTATGGGTCGTATTCGTATGTTATTTGTTTGTACTGTGATCGTAACTCAGAAGTAGTGTACAGTTGTCTTTTTTTACCCGAAAAATGCTTGTGTTTGGCCGCAACTCGCCTGATGTGAATCGATGATGTTCTACTAGGCACGTTTGCCTAGAAGAAACTGATTCTCTCGAACTTTGAAGAGATCTAGATTATAATGATAGTGTGTACATTTCTTACTTTATCGTGTGGTTAGTAGTGCCTAACCTGGTGTCGAGAGTTTTATGCCATCCACTTGCGACTCCATGCGACTTGGCATTACATGACGTCGAGAAATATCTCTCCGGCATGGTTTCCTCACGATCGCGATGAGGTGATGTGATGTGTTTGTGATGTTGTGTGTGTACATTGTGATGAGTTATGTTGTAGATGTGCTGAATCTGAGTACTAACTTTATAATACATTGAATACATCAACGTTTTTTTCTTGTTCTAACCGTGTCGATGGCAAAACGTACATGTTCTATAAAACTACACAGTTTTTCTCTCACTCAAACTACTAACTTACTATAAAACATGTCACGCACGCTATAAATTGGTATTAACACGCAATGCTTGTTAATGTAAGTGCTGCTCATATTGTACGATCTTTTCTTACTGAAGTTACAAATGCTGAGAGATAGAGATAGTGTGAGTTAATCTTTTTGTTTCATTTTATTAGAGGAACAGTCATAGATAGAACTCTGGTTTGTTCTGGAACTCTGTTTAATAAAATCCAGATTTCCAGAGATCCTAATCCATGAAATCCACAAAAGTGGGTAGTTTGGGTCCGTACATGAAGGACTTCACTATAACAATCTTCCACTCTTTATAACAAATAAAAACCAGGATACCTCACCGGCCGGAATTTAAAACTTCAAACGGACCCGCACAGCTAGTATTTATTACAAAAAGGTACGTTACGTTCAAACGCTACTGTTGTCCAATAAGTTCGACAATTTTCAGCAAAAAATGTCGAAGGAATCTCAATGTTATGGAGCGGCTGTTCATTTATTAAATACTTCACCTTTTGTATGCGGAATATTGAAATTAAAATGTGTCTCCAACTTTTGGGTAAAAAATGCCAGGTCTCTCTGTACTGAAGAGGGACCGACGTTGAAAGAGGTTTACTATGGATTTTTGTTAAAACATTACGTACATTTTTAAGCGAGTTGTGAACTGTTGTATGCTTGTATGTCAGGTTGCGTGGGTTTCTAACAGTTTTTTTAGACCTTGGTCCACATGTCTGTTAAATCTCAAGTTAGTTTCAGTATTTTTATCGCCACAATATTTAGAATCATTCGATTCCGAATCAGGTTGTCAGAATCGAGAGCTAATAAAGCAATTAACCCAATTTCATCAGTCCGAGGACCACATCCTTGGTCTATAGCTGTACAATGGTATTATGGTGGTCATAATATCTAGGCAGTTTAAAACGGTATCACTAGGTCACTTGCCAAAACAGTGAACCCCTTCGTGCTCCTGAATTTAGTTTCCTACCTTGCCTTCTGTCAAAATTCAGAGACTATATTTGTACTCTACGTGACTTTTCGCATCTTCCCACTAATCATTTTCACACACTTTAACACAGTCAGTAGCAACTTTAACTTAGTCAGCTCTCCTGAAACAGTTCATGACCTCATTACTACCGAAGTTGAGCAAAAAAACAGACAAAGCGAAGTGTGGAATCGTAAAACGGTGTCTTTGTTGTAAACTTAGATAACAATGGCCGGATTCAGAGGGTAATCTTAATTTACACCAAGTTTGCGCCTTCAATTGTTTACGATTTACAAGATGGATGTATGCTGTTACATACTTTGTTTTTGTCGTTCATTATGTGTGCGCGTTTTGACGTAATTTGTTTCTGGTAAAGGAAACACCACGCTGCGTTCCAAAACGGGCATAATGGATGTTGACAAAAAAGGCTGCCAGACTAAAATGTGATTGGGCGAATCACATCAGCCGAATGCATGCACGACGACACATTATATTAAATTATGTAATAAAAAAATAAAACCAATAATTTATAAATTATGTATTCCGTGGGAAATGTTGGTAACACATTTGCTCATACTTGTTTTAATTATTTTTTGTTTTATATTCATGTAATGGGTCACTGTTTGTTTTCCCCAATAAGTAAATAAAACTAATAAAACTAAAGACACAGTGGTTGCCAGAAGATGGACGGCGCCGCGGTCGACCCAGGAAGAGGTGGCCAGACGACCTGAACTCGCACTGTGCGTGTCTGTCACAGGTGGCGCGGGGTAGAAACTCCTGGAAGCACTCGGGGGAAGCCTCTGCCCAGCAGTGGGAGTCAGAGGAGGACAAAGTGAGATTGTATCAGGAACGGTGACGGAAAGTAAAAAACTTATTGAATTGACATAAATTACTGAAAATGTTATGTCAATCTAGTTGAAAGGTTTCCTTGGGTCGAAGAGTTCTACAGTGGTGACCGCGTACAGAAAGACGCAACGTTGGCAAACCCCACACGAGGTAGAACAAAGACCTGATGACGGTTGCGGGAATCTACTGCACGAGAGCAGCGCTGGACCAGCCGTTGTGGCGATCTTTGGGGAAGGAAGGCATATGTCCAGCAGAGAACATCTTTTGGCTGTAGTAAATATTTTAAAATCGCCTATTGACGAAAACAACGTCTATTCAATGCTCTTTTTTTATGGTCTGACTCAGCCTGGTGTTGTATTTCTAACAGGAACGTAACTACCGTTTAAAAAGTCTTTTGTGTCTGTTCATCAGGTATACCTACTTATTACAAATTCGTTCCCCGCCGCCGCGCCGCTGTGATCGAGGCAGCGCTTCCGTTCGCCGTTCTACCGATCCTCTTTCCAAAACATACATTAGGGTCGTTTGGCCGCAGTGCCAACATGGGACGGAACTGGTGATATCTGTCACATGTTGGAAAAGCGTTGTGTCCGCCATAGATGGTAAGCAGAGTAATATGCTTACCTAAAGAATTGGCTACAAGTTACAATACATACGTGTATAGCTCATGGTTTTTTTATAGCCTTTACTGTATCCCATAGAAGAAAGGAAGGCCTTTCTTCTTGAATAGGAACAACAAAAGTTAACCTACAATGGAAATCACAATAACACGCTTATTTTTCTCGACGAGTGAGGCAGAGCCATATTGCCAAAAAAGCATATGATTCACTGCAATAAACAAAACCAGAAAAATATGTAATATTCTTCAGGATATATGCTAGTATGATAGTGTTTTCAAATCATAATACAACTAATTTTACTCGATAAAAATAAATCACGAACTTATCTTTTAAAATTTCTTTTAACGAGAAAAAAACATACTAAAATACATGCGATCATTCTGATTTTTTGGCAAATAATTCTACAAGCAACATATTAGCATCTTAGTGTTTTGTTTTTTAGTCAAATCAATAGACTTTTTGTAAATCGCAAAAAAAACATTCATTTCGCACTATTCGGCCCGCAGTGACCGACGTAACAACCACTTTGTAGTGCAAGCTGATTAGAACTTTATTCTAACAGGATTTCAAACGAAGTTTGAACCACCACAAATAGATTTGCTAATTTATTTAACTCCTGTAGTCGCCTTAAGTCCTATGTAAAAGGTGTTAAGCCTACATACGTAGGAAGAAATACCCCCGAATATTGAAACGTCACTCAAAATTTAAGGGCAGCTTAACATTTGAGCAGCTCCTAAACTTTAAATTACATATGGCCAAACGTCACTTTTAAGTATCTGTTAAATATAAGTGCTACCGGATTCTGAGGGTGTTGCCCAGCTGTGGTTATTAAAGAGGACAATTTTTATTGATTACCTAATATTTTTTTTTATTTGCCTGATCTGTCCCACCCCTGGGCAAATGCCTCCCCCTATTCCATCCACTTTTCACTTCTTTCCAGTTTTGTGATATGCGGGCTCACAATCCTCCACACAGTTTTGCAGATTTCCGGCAGACATGGCCTGCCCAGTCCCATTTTTTTTTTCAGAAAGATTTACCTTAGAATAGTTGACATTATAATAACTATAGTCTTTGTCCCTAGGATGATATTGCAGAGGCTAGATCCGAATTCAGCCTCTATAGAGCTAAGCTATCTCAATACAAGCTATAGCTTGTATTGAGATAGCTTAGCTCTATAGAGGCTATACAAGCTGTAGCTTATACAGAGATATATCTCTGTATAAGCTACAGCTTGTCCCATACAGCCATGGCTATTAATCGTCATGTCACTTATTTAAAGCTGCTCCAGCCGTCTGCCAGCTGGGGCGATGACTCTTGAACGAGAGGTCGTGGGTTCAATCCCGGACCGATGAACTGTTGGAGTGAACTCGGTCATGTTACACGCATGTTAAACTTTGCTGAAAGTTTAATATGCGTAAGGTTGAGATAGATAATATAAAGTATTCATTAAGTAAAGTTTGGATGGGAGTATGGAATCCGTTAAAGAGTACCTAACCGTGGAGTTCCTTGTCTTGCTTTCTTCTGCTATTCTCCAGAGAAAACGAAAAATTGGAAGGCGCACCTGCTTCTGAGGTCTTATAAGTGCCTATGTAGGTTCATGTGAAATAAAAAGTTTTGAATTTTGATTTTATCAAACGTGGCGTGGCGTGTGTTTTTATTTTTTGGTCCACACTTTAAATAAAGAAGATGTGCCGTTGTCCGGGTAGGACGTTACTCTATGCGTGTTTATTTTTTCAGTGGTTTGACCCGCATGAAAGGTTCTAAAAATTTCCGGGATGCAAAAGTGCTCCATGTCCTTTTCCGGGTATTTTGTTCTATTGTAATAGTTTGATTTTGAAAAGTTACATACTACTATTTTGTGTTTGTTTTATATTTGAATGTACCTAAGCAATATTTTGAACCGTTAAACATGCATTCGGCTGCTGTAAAATTTTTACTGAACCAATTAAAAACAAGTAAAATAAATGAATTGGATACAGTCCCTCATCAATCCTAATAATCATAGCACTAAAACCACTAATTACAAAAAAACGAACTAGTTCGGACCCGATTTCAATCGCATTGATTTATGGAAGCAGCCAAAAGGAAATTTATGTGTGTGGATTTAGGTGTACTGAACAAAATGATCTCATATGGAATCAAACAAACCCTAGATTATTTAGACTTAGTTAATTAATACCTTTTGCGGTAAAGGCGCTTGTAAAGCAATACGTTTTCACACAGACTTCTTTGTGGGAATTTCAACTCTACGATGCTAAGCCGAGTTAGTGAAAACGTATACAAAGCACACAAGAAAATTCAACTTTGTGTTTAAAGTTGAAAATGCATTGGCAAACTCCCTAGTATAACTGTATAGGCTATGACCACATGAATATGGATACATGATCTAGTACAATATCGTCCTCATTGTCACAGAAAACAGTCTTCTTTATAGACTATTTATGTATTGAGTTTGTTTTCCATATAGAAAAACATTACCCTCCTTCTGGGGAAATTGGGTAAAAACACACGGTAGATTCACATACCCTTGCCATGTATATCTGGTGGAGCGATTACATGAATTTGTTATCATAATCTACTCAAGTGGTGAGGCCCTTCGTCAAATTACACCAGGTTTTATAAATTCAACAATGTCTACCTGCTCTAATCCTTTAAATGTCGCTTCTGATCCTTCTTTATCCTCCAAATATGTGAAGCCTCTGTGATCTTCCGACTGATTAAAAAGGTATTGTAATTATTTGGGTTAGATAGACGATAAAAAATTGATGACAATAATTGTAAACGTGAATATTATCGAACGTTCTAAATGTATACATGGAGCTTTAAAATAACTGGGAAACATCGGAATAGTTACAGTTAGCGATTAGAAATTATATTGTATTTTCTTGTAAATTTTGACATTCAAATGTGAGTTTTAATGGACTTATTGAAATAAATACTCTGTCTTTGATTTGCTTACATTTTTTTGTCTGTCACAAGCCATTAGGTATGTAAGATACGCTTTGGTATTGATGCACGGGAATGTTACACGTCGAAAGAAGAGCTTTGAGTTTAAATGTGATAGAAGACCAAAGAAGAACATGAAGATGTGACGGATATGATGCGCCGATTTCGAATAAATTATGACAGCAAACGATATAGCAGCAAAGATTCTGAATGAATTATGTGCTGACATAATGTTATGAGCGAAAGCATAATGACATTGGTACATGCAAAATGGTAATTTATTGAAAGAGAGCCTCTAAACCATCATTTTATGCCATAGTGTATACTGGCACCAGTATTAAATGCTCCCTTTCTTACACTAGAGATACTTATCGTCATGCAGGCCTCGTTTCATAATTCTCAGACTTATTCCAGATATCGGCGACAAGCTTTATTTCAAATGAAGTCGGGACTAGTCAATACTCTTGCATAATTCATTGGTCCGCCATGATCCGACCGTTGACTGAGGGACCATTTTAAAATGCTAGCGGCAGCGTAACTAAAATGTTAATGTTGTCAAGACAAACTGTTTGTGTTTTCGTAAAGGGAAATATTTAACATCGATCCAAGTAAATTACTCGTGAAGCCTTCTCTGCTTTTCAGATGCATTATGAACTGTAATTTTTCAATTTATTTTACTTAAACTTTGTTTTTCTTTCTCTGACATATTTATGATGCCAAATTAAATAGGTTTTAACCAGATTTGACAACTGTTTAAATTCTACATTACGCAAATTTTTTAATTAGAACAGTTAAAAAATCATGCATTGCAAATATTAAAAACATCGTAAAATATTAAAACATGTGTGTTTACAAAAGATGTGTTTAACATACAGTAGTATTTGCTTAGCTATATGCCGAAATCGTAAAGATTTAACATTCAGACGAAAAGTCAATTGTTATTGTAGACAAAGAAAATGTTAATACTACTTTAAATATAAGAGATAATGTAGAATTGTAGATTAACATACTTTAGTGGAGGACTATAAACCAGATAACTTTTCTCGTGTGACTAATGCAAGGAAAATGTTATGTTTCGAGGAGCGGTGCTTTGCACAAGATACAGACCAATCCAGTATTCTATGTTTTAATTTAAAACAGCCAAAGGATTTAAGAGACTTGCCATTTTACACATTACATTTCACAAATTATTCTTATTACGTACTAGTAAGTAGATACTGTGCATCAGATTTTAAACTTGAAACTTAAAAATCAATTGGAAAATATAAAAAAAAATCATTTAGTAAGTACACCTCTGACCGAAACACTAGAAGAGTTTTTACTAATCATC
Organism: Xestia sexstrigata; assembly: GCA_941918905.2. NCBI lineage: Eukaryota > Metazoa > Arthropoda > Insecta > Lepidoptera > Noctuidae > Xestia > Xestia sexstrigata. Next base: position 19,889,213 of record OW799212.2, read on the forward strand.
ACTTACAGGTGACTAAAAATAAAATTACGCCTAAGGTTACTTAGGCCTAAGGTTCTAAAGTCATCGACGCGGGCTTTTCTGTTTAGTTGTCAATTTTAATTATCTACAGGAATCTGATAGAAACCACTGCGTGAATCTAGATAGTACATGCGTCATTTAATGGCAGCCTAAAGAAAAAACAAGAGAGCAACGTCTCGAATTGTTGTTGACGCAGCTTAGCTATCGCCAGACAATTGTAAATGTTTGTTGTTTTGAAACTTTACCTTACAGACGAAAGAAAACATTTATGTGTGTAGTTATTGCGCAGTGAAGTTGTTTGGGCGACAAAGAATAGCTAACTGGAACTTCGTGGGAAAAAGGCTGTCTGTGGGTGCAGTCCAATGATTATCTTGCTCTGATCATCTGATGGAATAACATAGTCTCAATGAGTAGTGATATTAGTTAAAGTATGTCCAGCCGTTAAGTACCACGTTGCTAACTGACAAACTCTTAACCACATGTATTCTTACTTACATAGATTGTAAAAATTGACAAATGATTCAATGTAATCATCATCAGCCTAGCATTTCCCAAATACATTGGGATCTGCTTCCAGTCTAATCATTTCGGGCTATACCCGTATTTTACATAGCGCGGCTGCCGAAGGATCCAACCTGCTTAGGAAAATAAGTCTGTCCGGTAGACAAGCACACAAGCAAGAAACAATTCAGGATGTAAACGATTAGAAGCCGTTTGTGTGTGTCTATAAAGCGAATGTAAAACTAAAACTTTGTGACGTTAGGAAACGTTGAAGTCAAACAAAGGAAAGAGCGTGGTAACAAAGATATTATTACTGCTGACCTCGATATGTACACATAATTTAGGGCCTACCGTATTATTAACAATACGGAAACTATAAAACTGTAGTGTAAAAAGTGTCGATTGCTTTTTATTGCATACTAATATTGATCCCTTTTTTTTTTTTTTTTTTTTTTTTTCGGATGGGAAATCATCAAATGACTTCTCCCGCTCTGGGCGGAGCAGGAGGGAGTGTCAGACTTTTACTGACTAAAACCCATCCATGTTCCTTAATAGCCCTTTGTGTTCCGGGGCCACGGTATCTCTTTCGAATAGTCCCGCAACCCCGGCAGGCATCGGTCCTTGCGGACCCCTTCCTTTTTGCTGACTCTCTTTGAGGCGCGCGTGGAACACGAACGCGCCGTCGACACGGCCTGTCGTCATGAGACGGACGGACGGCGAGCTAGCCCATAGCCCACCGTCCACAGGCCCGTAATATTGATCCCTTGAAGCAAATAAAGTCATTTGATAGAAGATTTTTTATTGTTCTAAATAACAGCACGACATCACGCCTTTAGTCCCCAATGGGAAAGGCAGAAGTGTGAGGTACCTAATAGGTACTTATATTTCGTCAATTATGATTAAGTCTCATGTAATAACGGGTGAGCACAAATTATAACTCCATGGCAGCTACTGAAAAACTCGTGTTGGAAAAATTCAATTTGATAACACTTTGCCCGACTTGGGAATCGAACCTAATACCTCATGCTCGACAGTAGAGTTTGCGACCACTAGTCTAACGAGAAAGTTCTTCCAAAATTTTTTTTTTTTTGTAAAATTGGTTTTACTTTACGGTTCATAACCTGGTCGGTGATAGTATTCATTGTGTGCTCTGCTTACCAAGTACATAAGAAACAACCGCGGGGAAATACCAAAACGCAGTAAGCAAGCGCGATATTCAAGGCTTTTTATGAAGAAGTCTTTGCCCTATAAGCTATAACGACATAAGTTGATATTTTTATTGGTCGAATCTAAATTATGATCAAGGTTTTTTAAGAGTAAATCATTGAGGATCAACAGTATCACCCTCTTACACTTATCTCAATTTATTTCGGGTCGGCGTATCATGTCTTTTACTTCCATAAATTGACGTGTCTGGGAGGGTTTATTTTGCCCTGCTAAAAGATTTTACCATTGACCTATACATAATACGTAGTAAATTATTTTTTCATTGGATTTTACTAGAACGCCACGCCGCTTAAAAAAATATTCCTAAAGCTGATCAGCGCCATCTATTGATATATACTGAAGCGTTGTGAAAAACGTCAGTGGAAAATTCCCCACTGCTATCTTAATTTCTTCTCACTTCAGAAAGAGGTTCTATAGCCATTTCATTCACACAATCCTTATATATATTTTTGTTTTTTAATTCGAAAAAGATTCAGGTTTCGATGCAGGATGCAGAACCACCTTCCTGCCCGTAAAAATATACACTTGCAGGAAAAGCAATAAATATGTAATAGGCGAGACGACAAAAAAAAACTAATTAGTCCGTCAGTTAGATTATCAAAAAATATTTAACCCGTGTTTTTTCTTTTGTTACGTAAATCAAAATTGACGAAGATATGACGCTTTTAAAATTCTCAATACGTCACGCCTAGGTATAATTTTTAGCTAGTTCTGACGTCACGAGCCCCCACCCCCGAGTTTTGATGCGTTTTATCTTTGTCAACATTCATTGATTTACAAAAACAAAAAATACGTGTCCATTAATTTCCAATACTCTAACTGACGGACTAAATAGATTTGCAATTTTTTGATACTGCCTATTAGCGTGCTGGAATTCCGCAAAGTAACGCCTAATTCTATAACTTAACATAACACAACAGCAAGCCTGTAATCACCGAAGGGTTAAGCAGAGGTGAACTTTGTAGTTCATCCACATTTCGTCAGTTACGTTTAAGTCCCATGTAATAGAGGGCGAGCCTATTGCCATCAAGCGGGCACAAATCCAGACTCCGTGGCTTCTATTGAGAAATTCCTGATGGAAAAACTCAATAACACTGGCCGGCTTGGTAATCTAACCCGGGATCTCATGTTTAGCAGTCGCGTCTGGAATCACTAAACCAGCGAGACTTTTTTTTATATTACTTATAAAGTTATTCAAAACGCTTTATACAAAGCACTTAATACAATTTGTACTCCCTATGGGAGTACAAATTGTATAGAAGACAGAATTTCAGAATAAAATTAACCTCTTTACATTCCTAGTAATTCAGATAGGCTTGTTACAGTAAAGTGATTATCTTCGTACTTGAGCTTTTACGATTGCTTTATATTCCTTTTGTTCTCTTTACGGCACTTTATGACAGATAATGAGATGATTGCAACGCAGAATGGATTATCCTTATTCATAAATACATATGTACCTACTCTTGTAAGGCTATGTTCTCAATGATGAAAATGTCGGTTTACATTGCCTGCATGCAAGGAGCTTGTGGATAAATAAATTAACCGCCACTAGGGTTGGTCCGAGGATGGGTGACCATCCATACTTACCTACTTATATAAAATGATTTGTTTTTACTTTTAATTTTACCGTTTGTTCAATATCTGACCTGTAATGAATAGTGTCGATTCTGTTGTGCACAAACTAAACTTAATTCAGGCTACTGCGATCTTTTTCTCTCTAATAAAACGAGAAAGAGACGGACGTAATTTAGAGCTGTCAAATTTAGTTGAAACTAATATTTCCATACAAATGAAGGGTGCACGTAAAAACATGTCGACTAAAAACACGGTGAACAAGGCATAAACTAGTTTGACATCTCTAACTTAGTTCATAGCTATAGCCGTCCTTTTCTTGCACGGCCTTTTAGTAAAAGACAGCAATAGCCTAAATTAAGTTTAGTTTGTGCACAACAGAATCGACACCATTGTCAATTATTAATAAATAAACTAAACTAAACATAACATATCGAGTTAAAGCACGTTAAGACGTTGGCTCCGGATTTCATTTGTAGATCTTTGACAGTTTGACAAGTAGTGAGTGGACCGAAAGTCTGACAACCAGTCTTACTCAGTATTAACTGGGTTGTGGAGGTCAAATAGGCAGTCGCGCTGGAGGACGACCCCAACATAGCTGGGAAAAGCCTAGGCAGATGATGAGATGATGACATTTATTGCATGCGTAGGCTGAACGGGATCTAGATTACAATAACTTAAAGTCCAGATTAAATTAACCGTTTAATAAGTAAGGTCTGTCTTTAGCCTAACGGTTATAATAGGCTAATAAAATACAGTATAATTGACACGCTTAGATAAGAGGAAATCGTCAATAGTAAACAAGAATTCTTAAGCAGCCGTAGATTTTACAAAGCGGTTTATAATCTTTGGTTTAGTACCTATGTATAGAAAATGTTTATATGCAAGAAGTTCTTTTGGTCGAGTGGTCGCAAGTTTGACTGCTAAGCATGAAGTCCTGAGTTCGATTCCCGGGTCGGGCAAAGTGTTATTGGGTTATTCCATTAAGAATTTCTCAGTATGGGTTACGGAGTCTGCTCGGCTCGCCCCCTATTACATGGGACTTAAACATATCTGGCGAAATGTGAGTGTATAATTAGTTCATCTCTGCATAGCTCCCCGGGGATAACAGGCGTGATGTTATAGTATGTGAAGTTTTAATTGCAGTTGTCTTTCCATGAAGGGAAATATTTAAATTAAGTGATCCTCTAAGAACTTATCAAATTTTTAATTATCGAATTTGTTTGGCCCTTTTAAAACTTTTTTCTTAAAATAATCGTTTCTCTAAAAACTGTCTGGACTCTTAGACATTTATAGTCTTATTATATAACCCTGTTGATTTTCTTTAATGGTATGAATTTGATTTATTATACGTGCCCAAATCTTTGTTCCTTAGCAAAACTTCTTTTAGAAATATTTTGTTACAAAATTCAGTAGTCCCCAAGATTAACACTACGGAAGCAACTATTTTGAAATTCAAAACGGCACACTAATACTAAGGGAAGCAACGTAGAGTTTATGAAATATTCATCAACTCATCGTGCTGTGGAGTAAGTGCAATGAACTACATCGGGGTTAAGTGCTGAAATTGATGGGATCGTGCTAATGACTTCAGCGGGCAGTGTCAGCATCTCGTTGGAATAATGAAGCTGCAGACTCATCTATCTTCCAATATACCCATAGATATCTCATAGGTATCTATTACATTGTATAGATTTTTATAAAAGAGATAGACTTTAGAAAGTGTCATCATCTGCCGAGCCCCCGCGGTCGGCTTCCAGTCTAACCAGATGCAGCTGAAAATCAGTATTGTACATGAAGTACAAGTAATACGATACCCCATAATAAGACTAGTTGTCAGACATTCGGCCCACTGACTACCTGTAACGACTGTCAAAGATCTACAAATGACAGCCGGGACCTAAGGCTTAACATGCTTTCTGAGGTACGGAGGAAATTCGGTATGTAAAGGGTGGTTACCCATCCACAGACCAACCTAGGCAAGCGCGGCTTAGCCTGAAGATTGACCCAAACGGCTGTTCAAGCAAAATGTAGGTTCATACTTTTATCTACTCATGTGATACTAGTGACCCTATTTTAATCTACTAAAATTATTCGAAATTAAGCTAAACAAATAAAATGTACGCAGATGAATCGTAATGCTTTAACAAATAACAGCGAGATCGCAAATTACGCTTGCCCGGTACTAATCCTGTTGATCCATTGTGTAAATACTGCAGTTCTAATTAGCAAAACCAACAAAGCGTATTCGTTACACGTATCCAACCAACAAACGATTCGAATAATTTGTGTGCCGTAAAAATTGTCAATCGGCGTACAGTTCCCGCCAATTATCGTCAGCGACCAAACTGATTGTGTTCAGAGAGTTTGCAATCACAGCGACCACAATTGCTAACTGTACCTACCCACTATTCTACTATATCGCCAACCAATTATTTTAATACTATGTCATCATCTGCCTAGCCTTTTCCCAGCTATGTTGGGGTCGTCTTTTAGTCTTACCGGATACAGCTGAATACCAGTATTTTACATAAAGCGACTGCAACTGAGATGATTGATAATCAGGCGATGGTTGGAGTAGATTTTGTACTGACTACCTAAAGCTGTTAACTAGATGATGGAGGTAAAGGTAACTAAAAGAGAAAATAAAGATAGTCTAGATGGTTAAGAGCCAACGAAAGCACGGTAAGCCTTTGGATCCGGCTGTCATTTGAAGATCTTTGACAGTCGTTACGTGGGCCCTACTCTCTAACGTTACGTCCGTATATTCGGATCTATCCGTCTCTCTCGCGCACGTCTGCAGGTGAGTGCGAGTGAGAGAGACGGATAGATCTGAATATACGGACGAAGCGTTATTGAGTAGGGCCTCAGGTAGTCAATGGCCCGAATGTCTGAAAACCATTCTTACCAAGGGGTATCCTATTACCCAGTTAGTAATGGGTAATACGGTTGTGGAAGTCTCAGGTAGGCAGACGCTCCATGTAAAATACTGGTATTCAGCTGTATTCGGTTAGATTGGAAGTCGACCCCAACATAGTTGGGAAATGGCTAGGCAGGTGATGAATTGAAGTAGGCACAACATGTGATGACCATGCGATGATTTGACTCCAAGTTATTATAGTAATCAAAGATGAACGCGAAACTACAATCCAAAACGATAATATTGATACGAGAGCTGTCAGCCTAACTTAATTGCAAACGGAGCAGGCACGTCTGGCGTATGTGGAATCCGCAAAAGGGCAAGGCTAAGACCGCCAACTTGGTGTTCAGATGCATTCAATCTAAAGCTGTAATCCAATTTCATAATTATATTAGCACGTGGAGTTGTTTTGGTTTGTTACGAACAGTCAATAGAACGACAGTCTGGCAGCCAGTGGTATAGAAGTTATAGGGTTGATCTTGCATGGTGCAACTGCCTGCATCGTGCAAGATACTGGTATTTACCTACATTCGGTAGATTGGGATGACAGATATCATAAACAGGTGGTTTTGTTACTCGCTGATAAGCACAATGACAACGGTTAATTGTATGATCCAGTCTTACTAAGGGGTATCGTACGAGTATTAACTACTCGCCACAGAAAGCGCCAAACAGTGGCTCAGTTCTGGGCCGACACAATTTAGATTGCCATCGACACGCTAAGGAGATCGTACTAACTGGGTTTTGTGGAGTTCAGATAAGCAGTCGCTTCATGTAAAATACAGGCATTTAGCTGCATCTGGCTAGTCTTGAAGCCGACCCCAATACAGCTTGGAAAAGGATAATGATGACTGCATATTGAGGCATTTCGTTCGTCTGGTGATTTCTAGGGAGGTATCTCCCTATTAGTTATCTTGACGGGGCGGGGTGTCTCAGCACAGGGGTATTTTTTATGTATGTGTTTTAGATGTTATTATGATGATGAGTGTTGTCCTTTGTAATTGTATTTAAGTACTAACAATAGTTTCTAAGTTTTGTTTATTTAACCCTTGGATCTAGTTGTCCCAAAATAAATATATATTTGATATTTGATATTATCCAGCAAAAAGTCAAATTCTAAGCATTTCAAAACTTAGTTCGGAACTACAGCAGCCAGTACGAATCTGGTTTTCAATTTCCTTTGAGCCGTATTCACGAGTCCATCCTCAATGAATCCCAACTTTGACTGCGCTACTAAACAGATTACAGAAAACCATTGCAACGAATATAAAACTGGTCAGAATACTACGCAGAGCTATAGGAATGTTCAATAGCTTTCTTTTTTCCTTCACGCTTTCTACGCATATACAGGTACTAGAATTTCTAGTACTAAAGACGTTAATTATTGATTAAGCCGTCACGAGCCCAGGTCATGGTGACAGCCGTGGCCACACATGGTGTCCTACAGTTGTCATTTACGTGTGAAGATAGGCATCTGATGTTAGTTGACAAATAATGTCACAACTTTGGGTAAGACAAGGGTATATTGTCAAAAAATCATAAAATGACTGAAATACACCAAAGCACTTTAAAAACTTCCTTTTTTATCGAAATTATTTATTCAGAAATACATTTTTTTACATACATTTTTTTTGTTTACAGTGATTTACTAAATCGCTAAAATACTAACAATAATCATATTACAATGTCAAATAGCATCTTGTAATCAAAATAATTCAGAAAGCAAAATAAAAAATATAATATGTCAAGTGGGGTGTGTGGTGGTGGTAGTGGTGTTATACATAAAAATAAAAATTAGTAAGTCCTAATTTGTTGAGTGGAGATACGTTTTTATTATAATTTTAAAAATCTTATTGCTACTTATGTTTTTTGCCGTGTCAGCCCCAGACCTCAGTGCCCCCACTATGTCGTCCCATCGTATGTTCCTCTATTTAAAATACTGGTATTCAGCAGTCTCCGGTTGGACTGGAAGCCAATCCCCACCCAATTGGAAAAAGGAGATTTTTTGTTTATTCTAAGCTTGTAGTTAAAACTAAAACGCATATTTTCAAAGGCAGATGAATTTGCCTTTGAAAATACCACAGCAAATAAAGAAAACTCGACAAAAAATAAACGAATGCAAAAACTTCGCAAAAAAGTTTAAAATTGTTTTTGCATTATTTGTTTACAAAAACCCTGAATGCAACAAAACAATTCAGAAACCCAAACAAGAAAAAAATAACAAAATAATATGCAAATACTTTAATTACAATTAGGGGTAAACGAGCATGGGAGGGCAATGTCCCCAATGTAAAAAATCCGTATAATTTAGACAGACGAAATTGAAAAATCTTCGGACATTTTGTAGGTATACAGAACTGATACGAATTGTTCCAATCCTTTTTCATGTTGAAAAATTACTTTGCGTGTTTGTTCGTCCCCCGAGAACCATGACTCATTTGGAAATTCGATGGTACATTCGAACGGTGATTGGTCGAGTTCCGATTCGCTTCCATTACCTGATTTCTTTATGACATAAGTTTTGCCTATAAACCTTCTATGTTTGTGTCTTATTTTGGCCGTAACATTGAGTAATTTGTTGGTAAAAATAGCCGCTGTATTTGCACGTTGTGGAATAAAAAAAAATTGCCACGAGGACCAAACCTACATTTATACTCGACACGTGTTTCGTACACGTGTCGAGTATAAATGTAGGTTTGGTTGCATGGAGCATTTCCTGCATGTGCATGTTTTTCGGTCAGGAGTCACTCCATCCTGCATCCAATCCTGGATATTTTTGATTCTTTTATTTTATTTGATTTTTTATTCATATATTTTTCTGGTTTTGCAATAAACAAAACTAGAAAAATATATGATATTCTTCAGAATATATGCTAGTACGATAGTGTTTTGAAAACATAATACAACAAATTTAATTCGATGGAAAAAAATCACTAACTTATCTCTAAAAATTTCTTTTAAACCATTCTAAAATATATGCGATCATTCTGATTTTCTGGCAAATAATTCTACGGATGGAGTCACTCCATCCTGCATCCAATCCTGGATATTTTTATCGGAATTAAAAATTAAATAGTTTGCACGACATTTAGTGGCGTTTGAGCTTTAAGCAAAGGACAAGTCAATTGGAAGTCTTATATATTTCTAGTAGCATTGCGAAATCTATTTCTCTTTGCACCTTGTCAAAGCAAGAGCATTATTTGCTATTCACTTTCCTTTTGAAGTCACACTACAAACTCAGAAGATTTCTCTTAAGAAACCCACACAAATCTATTCTGGATTTACTTGTTTATTTGTAAAGAAGATTCAGACTTTTATTTAAAATTTACAAGCTGGTGCTATTTATAGACTTAAGGTCAGGTGTTCTGGAGCTGTTCCGCTTACTTCAATTGCCATTCATAATTCACCATTGCATAAAATATTTTCTCAAAGGTCGGGGGTAAATTATTGTGAGTTTTCCCAGTGTTTATGTAACTTATGTTGGGCTAATATTTTCAATGAAATAGTTGGAAATGTATGAAAGAATAAGACATGTCTAACCACAATGAAAATTAATTTTGAAGTAGCGATGATGACCATTTACTAAAGTCAAACTGAATGGAACCAGCCCATTGGCTAACGATTTTAATCATTACGGAACATAATTAAAATCCGTGTAAGATAACCTTTGACAACAAGACCTTGTATTGATAGTATCAAATCAACCAGTCAATAGGTCGAACAAGCTATTTGGTTTACAGTTTAACCCACAAATTACATTGTAAAATGTAAACCAAATAGCTTGTTCGCCCGTACCTAATTCAAGATTCGACGCATTTGTTGGCCGAAAAGTCAAGAAGGCCAGGAGTATTCAGGCATAAGCGATTCACAGAAATATAAATAAGAAAGATAATAAAACTTATGAATTGGTCGCTACCGAAACAACTCAACCAGCCCGCTTAGCATGAACGCCGTAGAAACGAAAGAGAATCGACAAATCTTTTGTTCATCTGTCATTTTGTCGATTCAATGACAGATGAACAAATGATTTTTCGATTCTCCAGTGCAAGTACGTAGGAATCGATTCGATAAATGTGACAGTTATTCTCGACAAAATAAGTTTTTATCTTTGTTAAAAACTCATTTTGTTGAGAATGACTGTCAGATTTATCGAATCGATTCCTACGTACTTGCACGGCTCTTTCGTTTCTACAGCGTTCATGCTAAGCGGGCTGGATTGGGTAGTGGGAATACGACTTACAAGGAAGATACTATTTACCAATTTTATTGGTCATTATCATCATCTACTATCGACTTAGGTCGTATCGCGATCAACGTGTTCGGGTTCGTCAAACCAACAGAGCACTATACCTATCGTTGATATTAAAACACAGGTTACTATTCGGTTAATCATAGAATAGGAACCCATCTTTACACCGCCAAATATAATATTGTAAATGCAAAAGTTTGTGAGGTATGGATGTTTTACTCTTTTGTTAACTCTTTAACGCAAAAACTACCGACCGTATTTGGATGAAATTTGGCACACAGTTAGTTTATAACCTGGATTAATACATAGAATACTTTTTAACCCGTTATCACGATACCGTGGGACACTTATCGAACTAGGTATAAGCTAGTATGACAATACGCAAGGTAAGTCCAATTGATTAGAAGTGGCATACAAATAGGCATTGCTGTCGTCTTTAGCTTCATTACAACGTTAAATGGATCGCGATTAAAGCTGTCGTGCCAACAATCAATATTACGCAGGTCATGCTATCTAGTATGTACTGTTGCAAAAACTTGTTCAATATTAAATATTAAACAAGTTTTTAACAAACTCTAATAAATTTTATTAGAGTCTGTCGATTGACTTCTTGTGCTTATCCAATGCAAAGACATTTCTATAAACATTAATATTTATAATTTTAGCTAAGAGGTTACAACGGCTATAAATTCAGATCTTACTGGGTCAGTAAGTAAATAGGGTGTTATTGAATAGTACAGTACATATTTTGAATAAATAATTGTTTTTAATTATTGCTGCGTTTGCCAAGATAATTACTAGACAGATAGGTAACAGTCAGTCGCTTTTTAATCATCATCTGCCTAGCCTTTACCCAACTATGTTGGGGTCGGTTCCAGGCTATGGTATTACAGTAGGTCTAGTAGGTCGCTAGCTTTACTACTGAGTGTCAGACTTTGTGTTCGGTTTCCAGATCGTTCAAAGTGTTATTGGGATTTTCATCAGAGATTTCTTAGTAGAAGCCCGAAGGTTGGATTTGTGCCCATATTAGGGCAAGGCTCGCTCCCTAAGAGACTTAGAGATAACTTGTTTAAATGTGAGTGTTACTGTGGGTATACTTCTGCCTATCCCTTCGGGGCTGATATCATCATATCAGCCCAGAATCACCCACTGTTGGGTATAGGCTTCCCCTTTCTTCTGCTACACTTCCATGTTCAGTGCGTCCCTTATCCAGGTGCTTCCTGCGATTATGCCGATATCGCTGATCCAACGAACTTTAGGACGTCTCTGGTTTCTTTGACCTAACCTTGGTCATCACTCGGTAGAATAGTATATTGCTATTTATCAAAACTTGGTTCATGACTGGCCAGTAAATACGTGGGTACCTATTGTCTACAAAATTTGCTCCACATTGACTCATCTCAAAGGTACCTATTAAGTTTTGCCTTGAAGTTAAAGCAAAGTGAGTTTTTATCGTCAAAACGTGGCGATTACGAAACTGAGCGTTAGTAACGCTACTACGCAGTTCGGTTAAATAAGAAAGAAATACGAACGGGTTACGTTAAAAATAAACAAGTATGGCGGTTGTAATTTGTAAAGAGAAACTTGGAAAGCCAGAATAAATCTTACTGTCATTATAAATGCGAAGGTTTGTGAGGATGGATGGATGGATGTTTATTACTCTTTCACGTAAAAACTACTAAAAAGAATGGTAGAAAATTTGGCACACAGATATTTAATAACCTGGATTAACTCATAGGATAATTTTTTACCCGGTAGTACGATCTTGTGGGACAATTACTAGGATCCTGTGGGTCAACTACGATCCTGAGGATCCATCCTCCGGATCCTATCCTTGTAAATATTAGGTACAGTAAGTAGATACTACACCACTAATCCGGATTTGTAGTTCCTGCACGTGAGATTTGCGATTGAACTTACAGAATTAAACAGGCCAGTGTCTAATACCTTACTTACTTTATGTTCTTGCATTAAGTACTTATGTACGGTCGAACAAGCTATTTGGTTTACATTTTACAATGTAATTTGTTGGTTAAACTGTATAAGTACCAAATAGCTTGTTCGACCGTACTTAATGCAAGAACATAAAGTAGGAACGTAATTTACATTTATAGTAAGTGGTTGCCTCGTTGGTTCTAGATTCGATTCCCAGGTCGGGCAAATTGTCATTGGGTTGTTCCATCAGGAATTTCTCAGTTGCACGCGGTTGATGGTAATTGGCTCCGCCTCCTGTTACATGGGACTTACGTAACTGGCGAAATGTGGGTGTACTATTTTAGGTACACTTCTGCCTAACGATTCGGGGATTTCAAGCGTGATGTTATGTTATTTAAGGAAGTAGTTGTCGTATGGCTAAGATTTTTTCTAGATTGGGCGTTCATTCATGAGTCATTTGCTTCCGCAAACACACTCACAGATATTGGACAATTCGAATGTCGGCCAATATTTACAAAAATATTTAGTTAGTAATAAAATCTAGGTCTGTACTCGTATATCTGCAATTGAAAAGGAAGTCACATATCAAGATAAATTTTTGAGAAAGAAGAAAATAAAATGTTGTAGAATACAAAATTAAAGCTTCACCCGCTTGGAGGTCAAAAATGAATCCACGGGATAAAAAAATAACGTGTATCCCACGTTACTCATGTGCCGAATTTCATAGAATTATTGCTAACGGACAGACCAAAAGAGTTACTTTCAGATTCTATTGTTTCTATATATGAATTAGCCACAAATGTTAGAACAATCCTCTGCAAGAATACTAAGAACGCAGAAGTTCTACATAGTAATAAATCAACCTTTGATCAGGATAAACACAGTGCACTCTCAGTTATCGATTGAAGTGGCACACAGAATGCAAATACTAACAAATTGTTATGCAAACTGACATTGGATTCAGACGATACGGTACAGTAGGACTTAATGTGGTATAAACGATTACTTACATAACATTATGCCTGTGTAGTTAGGCAGCCATGTACCGTACCCTTATATTTCGTAATGAATATTTAAGCACCATGTGTTGTGAGCGATTCTTTTGCCGTATACATATGTCGCAGCCAATTCGTATAACACGCCGTTTTGGTGTACTTCTTCTTTTCAGGTGTACTTCCAGTCAGTTCCAGTCGATCTTGAAGTGCAGCGACGGGCTGCAATGTACTATAACGCACGTGAGACCACAGACGCAGACTTTTTAACCCTACGTGACCGTGATAAGATTTCTAGATCATTCAAACCACAGACCGACGTCTGCGAGGATTTTTTTTCTGAATGGCAATGTAGGTGGGATAATTCCATCAAGGGCCGACACCTCCACCAGTTCTTTCCTTCCGTTCGTGAGCGGCTGGCCAGGACATGGTTGGAGGTTGATCACTGTGTTGCCCAATTTCTCACCGGTCATGGTAACTTTAAGAGTAATTTATTTTCCTTCAAGCTTGTTGACTCGCCTTTTTGTCAATGTTCCACATCTGACTGCGAATATGAACAGACAGCACATCACATTTTATGGGAGTGCAGTCTTTGGCAGAATGAACGCAATATTATGTTGGATAGTGTACAGGTTACATCCGGAGTTCTTTACTATACAGACCTTGTGGAAACTAGAACAAATTTCAGTGCGTCCAAGCGTTTTTGACATACCTATTATTGGAATCAAATATAGGACCCATTAATGCTAATATTTAGGCAACTGGGCCTATCTCAGTTGTAAACATCCCTTTGTGTGTCTATTAGCCTTGTTTTTCGTTCTGTCTCCTGCTGATATGGAGGGAAGTGGAAATTACGGTTTATTCCTACACCTCCACTATACTTTTCTGATTAATTTCGTTACGGGGTCCAAGACAGTTTAATTCATTCTCTGGGACTTCGTCGAGGTTCATTGTCTCGGCGCTTTTCTGGTGGTCGCCACTGTTGATTCTGGCTTTCAGGAGTTACAGTGGTTTGGGAATAGTGTGGCGGGCTTGTCCCAAAGAAAAAAATAAAAATAACACGCTGTTTTACATCTTCTCGTCTCCATCTATCGTTTTTTTGCGCGCCGGATTGAAAAACGCCGCCGTTAGGTAATACGGCGTGCTCAGGTTCAGCCGGATTGTGGTGGCGATACGTTCGACAAAGCGGCATCCAACGTTTAGCCGTATTGTCAGCAATTCTGATTCTTCAAATAACCTACTAAAATAATGAAAAAATTGCCCCCTTTTATAAACCCCTGCCGCGTAATTCTCAACACTGTAGGTAAAAAAATTAAATAAAAAAAAATCAGAAAAGCGGTAAAAGGGGCCATTTGATTGTGACACCGTTGTCGATTGCGACGCCATGTTTCTTGTTATGATCATGCAGCGCCACTTGCAGCGATAAATGGAAATAAAACTTCCAAGCGGCGTATCGACGTTGCGCTCGTTTGTATAACGGCGGCACGTTATTACACCGCTTTGACGAATGCGAAGGGCTCATTCAATGCGGCGTACTTTATTCAGCCGAATTTTAATCCGGCTGAACGTGAAGACGCCGCATTACATAACGGCGCCGTTTTTCAATCCGGCGCGCCATTATGTAAAACGGCGTGTTGTACGAATTGGCTGCGACACATACATAGCGTCACGCCTGTAATCCCCGAAGGTTTAGGCAGAGGTGTACCTAATAGTACAGCCATATTTCGACCATTCTAGTCAAATTTCACAAATCTAGTCTCCGTGGCTGCTACTAAGAAATTCCAATAACATTCCCCATCTGGATATAAAGGGTGTGAATAAACTCTTAACGAAGCCGAAAGGCACTTGTTTTCCTCGTCACTGTGATAGTATTTTTTGTTCTATACCATACCTGGGAACCGAAGACATTGGGGGTCAAAGTTCCAACTTTTACATTAGTTTTTTTTTTTATACTTGTTTTTTATGTAAGATTTTTACCTTAAACACCTCCACAGCCCCCGTACTATTCAATCCATCCATCAGCACAATGTGTTGAGTGCGTTACATTGGGTTTTATCGTAAAACGTGATTTTTCACCCCAAAAAAAAAAGTCATTTCCCAGCAATCATTTTTGCGTAAAGTTACTTAGTTTGATGTACAGAATGCTTGGTTGACGGCTCCGTGAAGGGTCCGTTCCTGTAGAACCTACGAAAAATAACACGAAAATCTGTGCTTTTAATCTGAAATTGCTGTCACGCAGTGAGCAATATTAGTGATTATCGCGCTCTCCCTTCCCGTATGAGACAAGGCATTAAAGCTGCAGGGGGTCAATTGGAGAGATTCTGCGAAGAGTATTTCCTTTATGGGACGAGTTCTGGCCGAAACGTATACATATAGATAATGCTTTTACACGCGGCTTCACCCGTGAGAATAACGGGAAGTGTCCCACATCAAAATATGCTAAACCATTATGGCTAGAAAATGTGTCAGACAGATGGACAGACAGACAGAGAGACAGACTTACAGACAGACGCAAAGACGGACAGACAGACAGTTACTTTCACATTTATAATATGAGTGTGGAAGTAAGAATAGAAATATGCAAAAAAGGCGAAATGTACTCATGGCATGTAGGTCACCCACAGTAGTACCGTTACCTCAGAAAAAGTAATGAAAACCAAATCCTTTGTCTACTGTCAAGAAATATGACAAAGGCCTCAATAGCAAGTGAGATCATGAAATAACAACAGTCGTAAGTCGCAACTAACCCATGCCATAGAAACAGGTTCAATCAATAAAACCTGTTTATAAATTACGTTGCTTTATTATAAATATTGTTGCCATAGTTAGCGCATTTTTATTTACTTCAGTATTTACTTGGCTATGCGGAAATTACATAACCTAACATCACGCATACAAACCCGGAAGGGTTGCGCAGAGGTGTACCTACCGATAGGCGATAGGGCACACATTAAGGGTGTAAAAAGACTCTTATCGAATTTGAAAGGCACTTGTTCTCCCCGTCATTGCGATCATTTTTTTGTTCTAGACCATACCTGGGAACCTTCTAGTTACGGAGATATCAGGGGTCAAAGTCCTAACTTTTTCACAAGTTTTTTTTTTTAAATACATGTTTATACTTAATGTAAGATTTTTACTTTAAACACCTTTACGACCCCCGTACTATTCAATCCATCCATCAACACAGTATTTTGAGTGAGTTACATTGAGTCCTATTATACCGAAAACTCTGATTTATCACCCAAAAAAAGTCATTTCCCAGCAAACATTTTTGCGTAAGCTTAATTAGTTTGATGTACAGAATGCTTGGTTGGCGGCTTCGTGAAGAGACTGTTTACACCCAGTATTTCTCCACTTATCTATGTATAAACCAGGCATAAATCCAGACTTTGGGCTTCTGCTGAGAAATTCCTGGGAATCGAACAGCACAGCAGTACCACTTGTGACCAATAGACTAATTAGACTATGGTGGTGACCATGTTCTCATATCCGTTTTGTGTTCGGAGTTTTTCGGTCAAAGTTGGACAACTGTGCGACATGAAAGTGCAGCACACCAAAGCCACGGTAATTACCGTGCCAAAGCTCTCGACAACCACACTAAGTAGCAAGCTATTGAATGCTGTCGCTGTGGCTGAAATCGGCTAGATGGCATTATCATCATCAACGAGACAGTCGTTTTTTTATTATTTTCTTGAACAATTTTCTTATACTCAGATCTGTGAAATCACACTTTAATAGTATACGAGTAAATGCGAAAGTTTGTATGTGTGTGTTTGTTACTCTTTCACGCAAAAACTCCTGAACGGATTAGAATGAAATTTTTTTTTGTTGCTCACAGATAATTTATGACCCGGATTAACACATAGGATACTTTTTATCCCAGTAGTATGATCCCGTGGGATAATTATCAAACTCGTCGCGGGCGAAGCCGCGGGCTTACACTAGTTATTAAATAAATAAAAAGATAATTGAGCTTGCAAAGACATGGGACCTATGAATTCTTTATGGATACTGTCGGCATCGATGTGTGATTTATGCCTACAAATTGGTTTTCCGAAGCTGGGTTCTTATGCATATTAGATGCTGTTGGGATATCTGTTTTTTATCTTCCCCTGGGATTCAAGAAATGTTCTCAGAATATAGCCACAAGAAAATGGATCTTATTCACATCGCTTGGCTGCAATTGCCAAAATAAGCAGGCACTTTTCAAGTTTTTTTGTAATTTATATCCGTTTTCACTAACATTAATTAGGCGTCATTTAGGATGTCACCTTATAGTACCTACTACTATTCGTTTTAACAGGCAATAGTTCAGACGCCAAACACATTAAGCTACTAACTTAAGTCATACATACATAGACGTACACGACATCTTAGTTAAAGTGATCACTTAAAAGGACAGAGGTAAGGTAGGCACATAAAGAACACCCACACTAACAGACTAGACTTATTACATCGATAGCCAAGGACACGTCGCGAATTATACCTACACGGCTACCTGTCCACTAATTCGACAGTCTAAATATAGACACAAACGAAACGTAACTTATTTAGTTACTTTTACGTTACGTTGGAAGTTTTTCTACGTCATTTGGCAAAGGCTGTCTAATTAGATTTGGTTATAATCTTCTTTTATTTTAGTCAGTTATTATCCACTCATGACAGCTTAAAATAGGTGCGACTGTTGCTTTTGCACCGTTTCTTATATTAAGGTAGGCTGTGATTAAGGGCTATAATATATCCCTCAAAAGGCTTAGCATGATCCTCCGTTACTCCTAAAATACTGCAGCATTAATTTTGAAATAAATATATGGTAAAGTTGAGGATTAATGCTAAGTCCTGTGTGACGAAAACGCGATTCCATAAACTTTTGTCGTTAGAAAAAAAATCCAAAGTTAGGTACCTCCAAATCGAACAATAAAGCGCTTGTATTCAAAAAGTACTTGAAATTAGATCATGAAACTTTGCATACTAACTGAACTAACTATAAAGCAGGTCTTATGTGTTTTATTTTTTTAGTCCAATCAATAGATTTTTTGTAAATCGCAATAAACCACTCAATTCGCACTATTCGGCCGCAGTGACTGACGTAACAACCGCTTTGTAGTGCAAGCTGATTAGAACTTTATTCTAACAGTGTTTCAAACGAAGTTTGAACCACCACAAATAGAGTTGCTAATTTTAGGGTTAGAAGGGCCTTAATGTCATAACTCATACCAAGCCACTGCCAAGCCATAGGTCTCGAGTTCTAACACTTCGAACCCAAGACACGAACCTCTGATTTTTTGGATTCATGTGCGTATTGTATTTTTTTAGCAGCTTAAAAACTGACATCAGGTAAGGCATTAACCCAATGATATTCTAATAAACAGATATGTTATACACCTACAAAACCACCGAAAAAAGTGCTCCGCGGGGCAAAGCCAGCTCACTTACAAGCAGTGACGCAGAATAAAGGCAAAACGAGCCAATTGGCCCGTTTTCGAGTCTTCACGATTGCGCGCTCACAACATATCTGTTTATTAGAATATCATTGCATTAACCACATGAAAAAAAAAGGAAAGTTTGAATATTTCGGTTTTATGAAAATATGTCTTTTGGATTGTTCTTATAACCAGGTTCCTTATGGTTCACAGTTTACCCACTACACATCATTAATACTTAAAGCGAAAATTGTGTTTTAGAATTCTGAAAAAACTGGTTACTTCTTTAAGGCCATGATTATATTAAGTAGGTACTTACTAGTAACCATCATTTGGGATTTTCCATCAGGAATTTCTCAGTAGCAGCCCCGGAGTCTGGATTTGCGCCCAGTTGATATCAATAGGCTGATGGAATAGGTTGATGTTAATACCCCTATTACATGGGACTTCAACATAACTGGCGAAATGTGGGTTTACTATTAGGAACAGTGTACACCTCTGCCTAACACTTCGGGGATTACAGGCGTGATGATAAGTAGTAACCGTAAAAGTTTGATCATATATATAAGCGCAATACATAGATTCATCATCAATTTTAAGTTCTCACACAGTTAACTACATAACGTGCTTACTATCATTCATTGAAAGGCTCATTAAAATCATAAAAGTATGATTTTATGGTCAATTGATCACCATAATAACCAAGGTATAAAATCTTGACTATGTATTACCTACATACAACGAAGATCATACGTAATAGCTGAAAATAAATATAGTCAAGAATACAGGTAGAATAAATTATCACGACCTAAGTTTAAACTTAGTATACACTTAAGTTGCGAAACTACCAGACCATACTAAAATGGCACGAATTTATTGGCTAACCAAAATTCGAGCAAAGTTTGCCTCGTGAGCTAAATAAACTAAGCCTGCAAAACTTGCATCAAACATAGAGACGGAGCGGAATTTGGAAGTTGGTCAAATGTTTGACCATCTATCGCCAACACAATTGTAGACCAACCAAAGTTTGATCCAACTTGGATATATTCTGCACAGTGTAGCAAATACAGTACCACAAATTATACAGTCATCATCTGCCTTGCCTTTGTTGCCCAACTATGTTGGTATCGGCTGCCAGTCTAACCAGATGCAGCTGAATACCAGTATTTTATAACAACAATATATTTTGTAACTGACCTCCACAACCCAGTTAGTACTGGGTATTTTGTCTTTGAAAGCGAAATGAAGCGCCTAGGGGTCTAAAATTGGCCTGTTTAGCAGAATCGTAACAGAATAATAATATGAATTAGGTACGTTAGTATTCGTAAAATGTTCACAACGTGACAATTCATAATATCAACTGCGTCTGTGACCATTTTAGGAATTTTAACATATATTTTTATATTATTATCATTCTGCTAAAGTGGCCAGTTTAGGCACCCAGGAACAAGATAGTCGGTTCCCTTACCTCAGGGCTAGTATTGCTCTCTCACTGTACTTATTATTGAGTATGCCAAGTCAATGTTCAATTCTAGAACTCGTATATCAAAATGACTAGTATCTGACGTCACGTCATAGCTAGTTTGTTGCAGTACACCAAAAGGTTTATCCGACCATGCAAACGGGTGATGTCATTGTCCTTAGTACACGCTCAAGGCTGCACAGAGTAGCAAACCATAGTTTAATCTGTGGTTTAATATTAAGTAGATTTAGTACATTTATCGTTCGTTTTGAAATAAGATTGTATTTTGCATTCGGTTGACGGTTTGTTTCGAGACCATACAATTTCATTTGGTTACGATAAGGTGCTTGGGGAAATTATTTATTTGTTTTTATAAACATCGGCGTTTTAGTCAATAATAGAGAATTGCCTATAAAAAACATTAATCGTATTGAAGAAGAGCATCAATTTTTCTTAAAAAATAAATAAATTGATTACGTATACGATAATAATTACGTACTGTGATTGGACTGCAAAAAATTAAAGTAAAATTCCTCTCATTAAAGGAAATTATAGACTCATTTTTAATATCCTTTTAAGCGCCGTTAAACTCAGCACGGGTAACATAAAATCCATATCTGAAAACTCGATTACAATTCGCAATCAATACAAAACAAATGGCAGTAATAGTTTCTATTGTGAATAGACATTATGACGAACAATAGATAATATTATGGAAACTAACAGACTAAAATATCATACAAGAGTACAAATAAACGAAGTTGTGACGTCAGTATGATTCACAGACGCAAACGATTTGAAATTACAAGTGTAGTGAAGCTGCTATTTAAATTTGTGTGACTGATGCAGGTAACTGGAGAAAAGGCTTAGTTTCTTTATTAAGTATAAAAATCATAGGGACCTTATTAATAATGCTGGCATAGTATAATTTATTTTGTAGGGTGTACTACTCGTAATAGCACCTCTGCCTTATGATAAATCTGTAAGTTGAAAATTATGAAACTTACTTACTATGTTAAGATCCTTATCTTAACATGTAGTAACTTAGGCGATTCCACCTAACAATTTTGAATTAAAACCATGCAAAACTACATTCCAATAAGTTTGTTAATTTCCGTTATCAAATTGATGCAAACCTAATAATTGAAAACGAAAGACGTCATTTGCTGTCATGACGAAGATACAATAAAAATCGGTTAATAAGAAAAACCGGTTTTCCCGCGAAATGTTTATTTTTATATTTATCAAATTATCTTTGATGTTGTAATTAAAAACGTCGTTGTTTTCATTAGCATTAATTTAGATAGTTTGCACAATCATTATGCCGTTTCAATACAAAATATAATAATACGAACATGCAGTTTCGACACAGATCAAACTGATTATGAATCTGCTTAGTGAGATAATATGGAAATGATTGTTGATGATAAAACAGTAGATTTCATAATAAATTGCAATATATGTATTTGGACATCAATAAAACACGGTTTATAAAAAGAGAGAAAACATCTAAATAGTGCAAACGATGCGATTATGGAACGTAATGTGCCCAAGATGGATTAAAAGAAATATCTTCTAGACTGTGGGTTCACTTATACATCACACAGTGATCGTATTTTCGCTGTCGTTGTGCTTCATTGAAATAGAGTCCTATGACAGTGCTGTCTAGACGACCAAATTCAGCTTATCAGCTACAAGTAATATTTGAAGAGGAAACGGCTAAACTATAATCAGTAAATGGATTGGCATTCACAGTTTCAAATTAATAGGAGACCGAAGGACGTTGTTGGTCATCTATTGACATAAATCTTATGCACAAGATCATGATGCAATTGTGGCAAAAATCATTTCGAATTGTATAGCTGTTCACATAATAACAAACACGAACATACATACTGATTCTTTAGAATATTATCTAGAAATTTTTCTTAATCCTAATGTCTAGGGGAAACCTCGTTTTAAACGATCATCTCTTGTTATATTTGTTACTTTTGTGTTTAGCCTTCTACGAATTAAGACGATGTACAAGCGTAAATTAACTATTGTGACTTACTTCTAAATACTATTTTAAATGTTAACTATGGGTTTGTTGGTAATGTAAGTAGGCACCAAAGATAAGAAGGCAACTGTTATGGGCTTGGTGACTAGCAAAGGGAAATGTTTTGAGGTCAAAGATTGCAATATCACTAGTTATACTACTACTTTCGAATAGACAACTCATTAGTTTTCATCCTTAATTTGTTTTTTTTAGGGTTCCGTACCCGAAGGGTAACCAACGGGACCCTATTATGATTATGATATGCAGCTCAATGAAAACTTGCATGAAAAATTGAATAATTTCAAAATAAAAAAAGGACTACAAAAAAGATAATTTAAAAGTAATGCATTAAAAAGACCGAAAAAAAAATCTAAATCAAAGCATTTATTTCAATTAAGTTACAAGCACTTTTGAATTGTCAAAACAAAGATGAAAATTAAATGCAGCTACACTCTCAGTCACAAGACATAAAAACTGTGAAAGTACTGTAGTTGTCCAATCAAGATTGAGAATAGAAAACAAAATTAAAATAAACTATAAAAGTAAACTCTACTTCAGTTTAACAGACATTGTTTGGAGCTGAAAGCCTAAGTTTAGTACCTGCATTAAGTTTAGTAGCAAGCGGAACCTTACCCTTCCTTGGTAGTCGGGTAAAAACGAGATAATTCCACAAGATCTTGTTCCGCCAGAGGCTCTATTAAAATTAAAACATGTAGCGATAAGCCCACGTGTCCCTCCACTCAAATCAACAAGCTCTAACAATAATACTTTTCTTATAAACCGATGGTTCAATTACTAACAACCGAATGCTCGGGTCAATGTCAAACGGTTATAACATCTAACTATTTTCGTAGACATCATAAACCATCACGTTAACTGTCGAAAAAGTCACGCGAACAAATGCAATTTATTATCCTTTTATTTGGCGAGACACACAATTAATAATACAGTGGTTATGTGAAAAGCATATACTCAGAAATACCACTTTATGTGTTTAAAATGTTATATTTGCGATTGCATTGCATTCGGGTTTCTTGGTAATAGAGCAGTCCCTAGTGGTAGGTCGCGGTCTGCTAGCAGTAGGTACATCATAACCTCTTTGTGGGATATCAGCCCTTCACGGAAAGACTAAAGTTGTGGCGAGGCAGTGCATCTTTACCAATCCCATTCGTTCCACCTGCTAAAAATCTCCCACCTGGACATGAGTTGCAATGGATGACCTGGAAGTCTTTAAATAGACTCCGGACTCAGGTTGGCCGCAGCAAGGAAAACCTGTTCAGGTGGAGATTCATTAATGTAGAGTGTAAATGTGGTGCTTTCACAAACGATGGGGCACTTAACATCGTGTCCTGCGTGTCCTGTTGTTTGTTCGCTACAGGAACTGATGGACGCGACCGAAAGCGCCAAACTAGTCGCTCAGGTCTGGGCACAATTTAGATTGCCATCGACACGCTAAGAAGAAGAAGTCCTTCACTACACATACAATTCTTTCTTTATCTTGTGTTTAGTGCCTAATCTGGTGTCAGAGTTTTTATACCACCCATTGGGCCTCTGACGATAGTCAGTCTTTGGGAACCTTGGACCACTTTCTTTAGGAACTATTGGTAATACTTTACGGTTATCATTTCGACGGGTTTTCCGCTACTGTGAACCTTTTGCTGTGACTCCATTCTGTGGCACCCGCATGTGTGCTCTTTCATATTTAAAAAGTTTGCACGCCGTTGTTTGAGGTTCGCGTAAACACGTTAATAGGGAGCGCTTTAACGCAGGCTACTTAACTTTTAGTGCCGAGACGTGGTCGTTGGCAAATTTGTGGTTTGCTGTGATGTTTGATAAATACTGGGTAGCTGTGTTTCTTTTGTAAATCATTGAAGTTTGACAGGCAGTTCGCCGATTTAAAAAAGGCAGCATAACACCTGCTTTTTTAAATCGGCGAACTCGTAAATTGATGCTATTTAGCGAACTCAAACTTGGGGTTGGCTCCCAGTCTACCCAGATCCAGCTGAAAACCAATATTTTACATGGAGTGACTGCCTTTCTAACATAACCATTCGGTTGTGGAGGTTTGATAGGCAGTCGCTCTATAGGTTATCTAGTGGGTAACACGATGAAACCCCATTGGAGCGACTTCCAGAGGCTGGTTGTCACACTTTCGGGCACAACTCATTAGTAACTTTAGAAATCATTTACAGGAAAGAGAGTATCTTCACCATGCAGTATTTATTCTATCGTCAAAGTTATGCAATGCTTTTAAACAAAAGACAAAAATAAAACCTAAATGGCAAACAGTTGCAATTGTTTGAAATTCGAACGTGGAACCCGAATGTTACGTCCCGAGATTCCGAAGGCCACTCGGGAATACTCGGGAATTTAGCTATTGCATCTCGCGACCTTCCTACATTTCGACCCTCTTGCATCTCGCGTCCTCCACACATTTCGACCCTCACAAAGACCTCGGGTTAGTCTGTTTCACAATTTCCCGGTAGACCTTCTTACTAATTATATGGACACTATTTCATAGCGAAGGTTTTCTAATCGGATAACTTGCAGAGAGGTTTCAAAGTCTCAAACTGGTACACTGTGCTGCAAGGATGTTTAGGCGCGAGTGACATAGGGGGTTGATTGTCTGTGGAAATTACTTTAATAAGGTGGCGGCGTTGTTTCCGATTTTGGTTCCGAGCCGAAAGACCCTTGTCTTTATAGACTCATATGTATACCTAGAGACTGTATCAATCGATGCTTCATTATAATGTCATTGCTGATATTATTGTTAGTACACAATGCCCATAAACACAAGGACAAAAAAGAGAAATCGATAACAAGAAATAGTAAATATAATCATAAAGAACAGAACAACAATAACGTCCATCGTTAAAGGCAAGTCATTATTGTGTTAAATTGTCGCCAATTGAATTGGCAGGTTGTTTGTTTCTCGCCATACAAATTTATACACAGGTCACAGTCCATCCATCGTTTCTTTGGTTTACTTCTACTCTTAAAACCATTTATTTACAACATGCGCCACGACACGCACTTTTCGCCCATTCCTTCGTATAACGTGCCCATACCATGACAACCGATATTTACACAACTTTTTATTCAACGGTGCCTCTTTCAGACTTCCTCATACATAATCACCTGCCTAGACTTTTCCAGCCATGTTGGGATCGGCAGTCATTGATAGCTATCACGTGGAGCTACTTGGCTAACTTCCTATCAGACGTCCATAATCCAGTGGTTGGGTAATAACTTGGAAAAACTGGCTGACAGACTTGGGACTTCGGACTATGTTTGGGATGGTCACCCATCCATAAACTGACCTCGGTAAACGTTGCTTAACCTTGAAGATCGACCTGTGTGGCTGTTTTTATTGTTACTACTCAAAAAGTACCCGAAAAGCATCTCGATTGCAGACTTTACAAATAGAACAGCTGAACAATCCCATCTGCATAACGACGTCTAATTACGTCAACATTAAGCGCGGCGCCATCCACCCGTATTAATCTGATATAGGTACGTGGTTCACCGTCAATACACTTCAGCGGCTTCCGACATGGCCAGGAGAAGCCCTGCCGGATTTGTGCCTATCCTATTTCCAGTTTATAACGTTATTTGTTGTCTATTATTAAGTAGCTTTGAAGATTAACTGGTGCAAATGTTTTGTGAAGGTTGTGTCCAGCTACAAGGTCGAGTTAAACTTATAGATTACTTGATCTTTTCAGTAAATATGATAGTTTTGAAGAGCAAAAAATGATGCTTCAAGAAAACTGTTGTTTGAAACGAATGTTGGGGAAGGCAAGAAGGAAAGGCGAAAATGAAACAGTTGTAACAATTAAATCAGGTACAAAATACAATAAAATCTTAAATATAACAAAAAACCAAAGCATCTGTTCGATGAATCCATTCCAATGCATATGAAAACCATCAGAAACAAACACGGGGCGGTATCGCGCGACGTACACATGCGGCCAACGAAACGAATCAACACGTAACGGTATTACAAAGCGAGTGCACTTCACGGGCCAACGGCTTGGCACAAAGAATGGCTGCACTAATTCATTGGCCGCCACTGTACTGTGAGAATTCATATGAATGGGGATCGCCATACAGTAGATGGAGTTGTTGAAGAATTTATGAATGGTCATTTAATTATGGCAGACAATAGGGAATGTTTTGTGGGTACTAACTGTGAGAGGAATTTATGAGGATATTATTGTAATAGAAAGAATAAATACCGCCACGTGAGATGACATCAATTAACAAAAGTCTGGAATAAAAAAATTACAGAACTAGCTTTACATAAATGATAATGCTAATTCGTATGACGTTTCGTTTTCATTTCAATTTCTTGTCTCTGGTTTTCGCATTACCCAGAAACTGTTATTCAGCTGCATCAAGTTAGACTGGAAGCTGACCCCAACATAGTTGGGAACAGGTTAGGTAGATGATGATAGTACGTACCATAGGAAAAAAGATGATCCCGAGTTTTTCATAGAATCTCTCTTTGACTAGTATAAGTATAATAGGCTAGTTTCCACCATCAATAAATTGCAAATCTATTTAGTCCGTCATATAGAGTATTGGAAAATAATGGACACGTTTTTTTTGTTTTTGTAAATCAATGAATATTGACAAAGATAAAATGCATCTAACTCAGGAGTGGGGCACGTGACGTCACAACGCACTAAAAATTATACCACGGCGTGACTTATTGCGAATTTTAAAAGCGTCGTATCTTCGTCAATTCTAGTTTACGTAACAAAAGAAAAAATACGGGTCAAATATTTTTTGATAATCTAACTGACGGACCATTTAGATTTTTTCAGTACACAAGCCTTTTATCACTTAGTCATAAGTACGAAGAAAATAGATGTGGTTGTTTGTGATAATGTTACGGCAGTAATAAAGATAGTATACGGTCTGGAATGAAGCCACTAAACGATTAGGGTAATTAGCAACGCGACGTCATTTACATTAAAATACATGACACATCATTGCTAACTACCTACGGTATAAACTTAGATAGGAAATAAAGAAAGAGAGAAGAATAGTCAAAAAGGCAGTTTAATGAAGCACATTAGAAATTGCTATCAACAATAAAAATTCAAAGTAAACTGTGGATGACAAAGAAACTCTCCTAAGAATACTTATCTGTAAAAACTGTGGCCTCCACTAAAAAGACTCCTATAAACATCACAATTATAGAAGTGATGTAAACAAACATGTTTTGAAGGTGTCTTATATTTCAAAACATATTGTAGTTTAATTTACATAAATGACTCATTTGAATCATCTGAATGGCACAAAATTTTAAACAAAATGTTGCTTATTGCACAACTTATCTAAAATTGGTCTGCGAAATATAGGAGTGAATTGATGAAAAGGTTAGATTACGGATGATAGCTGTTCACTGATACAAAATATAGTAAGTTCGTCTAAGGTCTCGTTCTTCTGACAAAAAACATCGTTACTGTGATGCATCTAAATCGTAATAAATTTTTGCTTGACTTTTTTGTCTGCTCGTTCACATTGTTTTTGTAATTGCCATAATGTCTCTCAACACTTAGTAGTTTTCCTTTTTATTTTCTTTAGTTTTATCATAATTCCTAGTGTCTGCTTCTGTGTTTTATTAACCTTTTATTTGCCAAGAATTATTTGTAAAATCCGAATCATTCTCTGTAAGTTATCTTTACCAACATCATTACCATCCAAATAGTTATTAATAGAGAGTCTGCCTGTAATCTCACGTCAGACTATCTAATTATGCACCACCTAGTACATTGACCCAAATGCGATAGTACGAAAATTGCCATCCGCATCCATAATGGGTAATGGACATCAATATTCAAGAGATGATCGGATAGTTTCCTATTAATGCCACACACGTATCTAATTGGCGTCAGCGATGCTAGTGAGTACGTGCGTAATGGTAACAGCGTAACTGTCATATACATTTGCTGTGGAACATTCACCTGTATTGTCTAGAAAAATAAGAGTTGGGTTACTGATACCTTCATGTTTCATTTCGTTATTATTCAAATCTGTATTATTTTCCTAGTTATTCTTATTTTCATTTACATCTTCAAACTCAACTTTAATTTAGTTTGGTGTAAAAAAAAGGTAGAAAGACAGCTTCAAACCAGTTTTTTAAAACGATTAGACTGTTTGAGAAATATTTGTAAATACAAGCGACACTTGCATGTTCACATGTAGGCTGTGGTATATAAAGATAAGACAGTATTGTCATTAGCTTAGATAACTGTTAAATACACTTGAGCCAGGTAACACGGGTGAGTTCGACAGAGTTAAACACGTTACACGAAGTTTACCAACTTTATTAGTGAACAGTTTGTTGGACAAAAACTTGAATTCGAATTGGAGGGCATCAATGAAGCAGTGAATGAATCATCGCGCCATAACGACTGTTTTATTGTGGCCTCTATGGAATAACAACATGTTTCTTTTAAAATTTTTAGCATTCACAACGTTAAGCAACATTTGTGATTCTTTCATTATAATGTTTTTAGGTATTGTGGTGTTTGAAGAATTCGTAGACTGTTGTTCTTTATTCTTTAAATAAGTCTATTGCTCACAATGTCTCAGATTTTACTGTGCTAGATAAATCATTGTCTAATTTTTATAAATTATTCTCAGTTTAAATACCTTCAAGCAAAATTGGAGGCGGAAGAAACTTAGATCTGATTATTTTGGTTACACTAAGTCAGTATTTTTCAATCTTTTTCATGACACGACCCCCGTAGTATGAAAAAATATTTGGCGACCCTTCGCTTTTTTTTTCATTTATTTAACTATATTACAAATATTAAATCTATACAAAATTTTGATGCATTTGCTTAATTTGGATTCGGATAATTGTATGTATTTAAATCATTTTTTTTAATTAGGAATTCGATTTAATTCTTAATGTAGCAAAAACGGATCCATGATGGGATAAATTAGTTAAATGACAAACAAGCGAAACCTCAATAAGATGAATGAGTACAATTAGTAGGTTTTTATTTTGTTAATTTGTATGAACGTACAAATTTTTATATCCTTTAGTTAACATTATCTTATTAAATCGACTTTTCTAGGCTTTATTGTTTTGTTTATTACGGTAGTTTTCGCGACCTCTTGCGACCCCTATATAGACCCACATTGAGTGGAAATACTATAGGTAATAGAGTTTAAGCTACTACTGAAGTACCATGTAACGTTTTTGTACAGTAAATAGAATGCAGTATTTATAACTGACAAAATTGAAGCTTGATAAAGTAAGGTTAACGATAGACGCAGTAACGCACGCACGGCGATTAAAGTGGAAATGGGCCGGGCACATCACCCGCTATCCACAAGAAAGATGGTCCAAGCGAGAAACAAAGTGGAGAGGCCCTGGCAGTAAAAGAGCAAAGGGCAGACCACAAGCTCGCTGGGTCGACGACATACTAAAATTAGCAGGAAGTGGCGAAACCAGAAACAAATGGAGGCAGTTGGAGGAGGCCTATACCCGTAAGGGGCCATGACAGAAACTTGTCATTTTAAAAATAGTTTTAACTTGTACCAATTTTTTTTAATTTTCTTTTGTTACTGTCTTGGAAATAAAAAGGCTTATAATAATAATACAAAAAGTAAGGTTTCTTTGATCTCTACTGTCACCTACCTTCCACTATTTATGTCTCAAGATTATATTGCGGTTGCAAGCAACAGCAACTCGATCGTTGGTAACAGGTTGGACACTGGGTCGATAAACCCGACTCAGGTCAAGCGGCTCGACATCCGCGCCGCTTTTTACTAATTTAGGCCGACTGGCTATAGTTATCCGATTTATTTATATTTTATACGTCGCCACTGAAGGGTTAGGGGCTGTATTCGTGTGAATATTGTAAGGGTTATCGTGGGTTTCAATATGGTATACTGTGATGCTCATTTATTTTATTATGAAGTTGGAATCGGAGTTGATGCTATCGGTATTTTTGTAGCGGTTGATAAACAGGTTGGTGACCCAACAGTTATTAAAGCAGATTAGTGTAATGATGTAGATAAGCATGCAAATATTGTTGTTTTATGAACGTTTTACCCACATCGTTTACAAGCAAATACTCGTATAATTTTCTGTAGAGCTGTATTATTGAGGCATTATAAAACTACTACTAATATAATGCGTGACACGACCGACGGATGTAACCACCGATCCATCGCGGGAAGTCACGAATTCAAGATGATCTAAAATAACAATCGTCAAGACATGAACTATAATGTGCTCGTTGATAAATCAATCTATCCTTGAACAGTAAACAAGGTCGCACAGTTATTGATACGAAAGATAAGCAAATATAAAACAAAATTGTAAAAACTGTTTTGCTATCGGTTCGCTCCGAGTTTAATGTTGAAACTAATTGCCATACATAGGCTTTGACTGAGTTATTTGTACACGCAATAATGTTGCTAAGTATACAAAATTACTTGGAAGAGGATATTAAGATCTTCGAACAGATAAGGAAAACTTACCATCAAAATTGAAATCCAGGGTGAAGAATTAATTAACCTTTGGAAAGAATCACCAAATATCACTCTCTCACTCACTGAGAAACTTGGAAAAGTTTATTGACACGATTTAGTTTTAAACTCTTCGCGACAAACTTTGAATCGAATGACGCGTCCGTTCTCTACGAACATCCAGCAGTGACTGAACGCGCCTAAGATGCATCGCACTTTAGCCTTCAAAGTTTTGTTTATAGAAATATGCACTTTAGTTGAAACTACTTAAAGTTAGTTTTTGAATAACTGAAGGTAGGTTATTCAGTGTAGGCTGTTTTAATGCAGTTTTGACATCAGCTTGAACCCACGCCTTGTTCGCATTTGAGTTTGCAAAGGCGGTACATATCCACCTTTCCTACTAATATTATAAATGCGAAAGTTTGTGAGGATGGATGGATGGATGTTTGTTACTCTTTCACGCAGAAACTACTGAAAGGATTTGGATGAAATTTAGCACACAGATTGTGTATAACCTGGATGAACATAATAATATAGAATATTTAATTCCGTTACTACGATCCCGTGGGACAGTATCGAACACCACGCAGGCGGAGCCGCGGGCATTAGTTAGTTTAGAATAAAGTTTAGTTATCAAAACTAAAGTAGACAAATGTTGTCACTGAATGGCGTCCAAGAACTAGGAAAAGAAGTGTGGGTCGTCCGGCGCGGCGGCGGCGAGATGAGTAGACGATATAGTTGCAATCGGGGGAAAACCTGGATTAGGCTGGCACAGGAATATGGAGATTGGCACAAGAAAAGAGAGGCCTATACCCAGCAGTGGGTGAGTTAGGCCTGTGTATGATGATGATCAAAACGAATGATTAAACTCTTGTATTCTCATTCAAATGTTCTTCATTAAACATAATTTGCAAAATTCCAAACATGTTTGATCATTTTGTAGCATTGCAATTTAAATTGTGTTACTATAATTTTAAAACTGGTTTTTCAAGGTCTCACCGGTTCTTGGGATCGTACCTTTATGTATCTAACAAAATTACGATCACTATAAAAACCAAAAGGATAAAGTACTTGACGTTTTTATCGTAAGAAATACCAATATTTGGCTTTACACCAGTTAATATACCAATATACCGAGTTGTTGTAAAGATTACTACGAAGGTCAGCTGATCATAATTTTAAATGACTTTACTAGGGCTCATCAATAAAAAAGCCATTTCTGAAGGGTAATTAAAAATACCTGTAATCATTAGAGCGTACCTAATTAATTACGCTTTTTAATGACCTGCGCGTACATTAGCAAAAAGTCAATATTCAATAGGCCCAGCTCTTGATTTCAATATTTTTATCAGTAAATAACAAATGTAAGATTTATAAATCCATTCTGTTTTTTATCTGGTGTGTGAACTGCGATATATGCCTAGTTGTTCTATTAAATGTAATGATTCGTTATTTGTTATGTTGTTAAATGTTCACTATAAACACAATTAATAAGTGGGCCCTTAAAACACACATGGTCTTATGCAAAGATACTTTACTTTTAATACGAAAACATTTTAGTAGGTGAAATGTTGATAGAAATAAGAGTAGAGAAAGACAAAAGAAGCGATAGATGGACTGTGTGAAGGATGATATGGCTAGAAAGGAGGTGACTGCTGAGATGACGAGTAATAGAGAAGTATGGAAGAAGAAGACATGCTGCGATGACCACAAATAATTTGGGATAAGGGTAGGAGAATGATGTTGATGATTTGGAAATGAAACAAAATCAGATAAAATTCTATTCAGTGAACATTCAAACGCAAAATAAAATGGCACACATCGTAAAAATAAGACAGAAAAAAATTCTATGCAAACAACTCTATCAGAACTTGAAAATACTTTGACTAACAATGATATCCAAAAACTGATTAATGGTACATTGTCATAACGCGATGGCGTGTCGTCGGCAGGAAGGTCGAAACGCAACTCAGTTAATAATATCTATCGTAAAGAAGATTACAGTTAAACTTGAGCGAGGTTACTTTGTTCGTGACGAATTGCCAATAGGTTAAGGCCGGAGAAAAATGGTTAGAATTATGTTTTTAGATCTTGAGAAAGAAAATAGTGGATTTTTGAATTGGTCAACTGGCCCCGTTCTATTATCCGTAGCCAATTCTATTATGAGATGTGTCCCATAGACACTCGAAAGCACATTTGGCTTTGTCTTGTTCAGTTACCATCTGTATTCGTCTATTCCCAGTCGTCACCACCGGCTTTAACACCACATTCATCACTAGCGACAAACGGGAAAAAAATACGTTTGTTGCCATTGAGGGATATATAGCACAAATTAAGTACCCCAAAAAATACTAGGCTGGCATGAGTTTAAGGTGGTATGAACCGGTATACTAGTAATGAATACTATCATTTAAATATCACCTTGGACTCATGCTAGCCTAATACTTTTCGTGAAGTAACTGCCCATAACAGAAGAAAACGTATCGTGAATGGAATGCAATCCTTAATTATGTTTATTCCACCTTTACATTTTTCTGCACGCTTTCTGCACTCAAATTTGAAATTCGTTGACATTTTTTTTTAATTTAACTGCGGGTCCAACTAAAGAAAACAACATAAAAATAATAATTTAGTTAAACTCATCAAGGGGGTCCCAAATGAGTGGGATCAGTTGACTAAAGAGCCGAAAGCAATTCTTCGAAGACCTTATTATTACTCTTAAAGTAATATTAGCATTTTGCAGTTTTTCATTCATCACGCTGTTTTCAGTTTTAAAATTCGAAGGCATTATGTGACATCCACAAACTCTGCCCACGTGGTGTGTTATGATTTGATAGCGTCTCTCACAGCTAGAAAAGCTTTTATCCCAGTAGGCGGAACGTTGAATAGTGGGAACAGCTGATTAAATGTGATGCTACACGATTGACCTTCTTAAACCAACTCAAACAATGAAAAAGAACATTTAGCTTAAAAAAATCTTTTCTTAAAATTAAAAGAAGTAAATTACGTTTATCTATCAATATTGAACGCGTATACTAAGTTCCGCGTCCATGCTATTAACCGTTAAAGAGTACTTTCGTGAGGAGGCGATCCTGGCTGCAGGATTAATTCATGTCTGTCATAAAAATGTATTGTCACCAGAACCAAAGGTGTGTGCATAACTTCATCTGAATCGGTCGGGGGAACTGGTTAGAAAATCAGTTGCAAATTTTGAAGCGGGCAACTTACATATGTACATAGACATACAAACAGTGCAAGTTAAATAAAAGGCTTATAAAAAATGCCACAACCAAAAAAAAAATTTAACATCAAGAGATCTCTTACAAAGAACAATACTACCTTATCTAATCCCTAGGGTATAGTAAAAGCGAGATAGGCAGCATCTTCCCTTTCGTTAATAACGCCAAAGTGCGAACATTTGCCATCCCTATTATTCACTGAGGTCTCATGGTTGCTCTCTGGTGTAAAATAAATTTCGCTTGCAAATGTATCCATGGCAAAGTCTTTATGCAAAGCCTTCAGGCAAGATGGCTCTGTGGTGTTACCACGAGTTACAGGCTCAAGCGACAAGCGTGTTGCGACTACTCATTATGTGCCTAGCCTTTTCCCAACTACCTTGGAATCGGCTTCCAATCTAACTGGATGCAGCTGAATACCAGTATTTATAATTATGTAGTAACTGCCTATCTGATCTCCATAACCGAGTTAGTACTGAGTAATACGATACCTCTTAGTAAGATTGGTTTTCAGACTTTCGAGCCACTATACTAACGATTGGCAAAGGTCTACAAATGACAGTTGGGACCAACCTTGAAGTGCGACCCGTGCCGTTCGGCTGTCATTATTTAGCCACGAGCTCCTGACAATGACAGCCGAACGGCACCGTGACGCGATTTTCGGAACGACGACGGCGACGCCGGCCGCCACGCCGTAGTCACGTGTAGGAAAAAAGTAAAGCCCGTGTGTGTCGCTTGATGTAAGACGCATCACTTGACGCTGTGGATAGGCTTTACTCTACAGTATCTTGGTCCAAAATACGTGCAGATAACTTACCAAACGCGCTCGTTTCGATAGGATCGCAAACGAAGTCAATAAGGCCTTTTAAAAAATATAGTGGATCATGAGTTTTGCTACAGATCCTCCCTCAGATTAGTTGGTTTACCCGGATAGTAGATTGAAACTGAATTTGTTTACCGCGTTTAGGTTAAAACAAAATCAGAGGCGCGGACAATGTGAAATTCAATCAAGGATAACAATGATGCATTGAATGAATAACCTACTGAAAATCTCAGATTCATCCTGTTGAAAATCTTTGTAGAGAAACAATAAAAGCAATTCCCACTTCTTTGGATCCTCAGGGTGATTAGAACTGATGATGATGAAGACTGACTAAATAATACATGATTATGCAAACTTGTGCAGATCATTAACAATTCAAATCCATACACAATACGTACTCAATTACAATACGTCTGTTTACGTTTGTTACGGTTGGGGAAAACAACATAAAACGACGAAGATAAGAAAACAAATCAATGGAGAGGAAAAACTATCAAGTGAAGGTCACATTGAGAAGATGGATGCAAACGACTCAAAGATGTGGAAATCTATGAGAATGGTCCCTAAGGATATCTAGTAATAGATGCTACTGATGATTAAAGTATGGGTGAAAAGAACCAGTTTTAAATATAAAGAAACTCAACGAAATAATATGAGACGTTTTGAAATATGCAAAAAAACATCTGTGTATTAAAACCTTATTCCAAAACAGTTGCCTGTAAACAACGACCATTTGAGTTTTAAATATGCAATTATGAACCTCACAACATACAATAGAGGAGGCACAATACCAACATAAGTTTTAAAACGTGTGCTAATACACAATCAATGGAACTAACAATTTGACAAACAGACGAGAAAATAGCAGATATTACACGGGTATTTAGAACAGAACAAAGATACATAAGAATCTTTGTTGGCTGGCAAAAATATAAGTTTTGTTTTTGAACAGAGCATTCCAGTTAACAACTTACACGCACAACAAAACAAGAGAAGTAGTCAATCAACTCGAAAAGATTAAGAAGAATTTTGGTGACTTTCAGTCTCAGTCCCAAAAGATTTTTACGAAGATTATGCTAGCGACCCCACGGTGCTGCTTATGCATCCCAGTGAAATGTGTTGTAGACACAATAGCATATCTTCAACAAATTCATAATTTAACTTTTTATGTTGCTATAATGTAACTCGTATCTTTTTTGTCTCTTACTATTCTTGACTTACTAAAATAGGTATCTGAATTTCTGAAATCATCCAATTCAGAGAAATCTATCTTTTGAAGCTCTGAGAGATTTTATCCGCATCTGAATATTCTCTGCCTCAAGGGTTGCATATACCGTTGTTATTATTAGCCGTGTAATATTCGTATCTGCTTTGAGCTTAGCTTTGCTTACAGAAGTAGTTGCACCCTATTAGGCAAGTATAAATATACTGCTTGCCTACTAGTGCATTCTCTTAGCAAGATATGTTTTCAAAAGTTTATTTGTAATTAATAAAGATTTTGTGGGCACTTCCGACAATTTGCTTGCATGCAAATGCCAGCGAATTGTCGGAAGTGCCCACAAAAAGTGAGACAAGCAGTTATCTTTAAACTAGTTAGTCTTTTTACCTGCATGCGCTTTTAGGTAATGTTGTACCACTTAGAAGGAAAACATTTTAAGGAAACTTGGACTTGACAGAATTATATTCCCAGCGTGCAGTGAGACCATATTTTCCTCTTATAGTTGCTTTAAGACAACGCTATTGCTCTGACTTTGCTTTGAAAGAAACCCTCAAGGGCAAGTTTGAATGGTCACACAAAAGAAAAAAAAATGTAGTCCATCTTAATTTACAGTCGCAGTTTTTGAGTTAACAAATTGTAAAGTATTGGAGCAGCGGTGGCCCAGTGGAGGCGGCCCCGACTTACGAACAGTAATTTGTGGGTTCGAACCCAGGCAGGCGCATTACTTTGTGTAATTTATTTCATCACCGCCACCGCTGCTCTCTAAACGGTGAATGAAAACATCGTGAGGAAACCGGCATGTCCTAGAACCAAAAAAATCGAAATGTGACATTTACCAATCTACACTGGGCCCGCGTGGTGGATTATAGCCCCATTCCCTTTCATAGAGAGGAGGCCTGTGTCCCAACAGTGGGAACATTAATAGGCTGATGATGATGATGATTTATTAATTTATTTATTATTAAACTTACACACTATCTTTACAGGATGATCCCAATACAATAGTGGTTTCCAAACACACACCAGATAAATAGTAAAACAACTTACGGCTAGTACTTAAAAAATGATGATGAAACAAAGTACGATTTTTTGAAAAAAAAAACCATTAAGTAATACACAAAAAGATCAGTTGGCGCTACAAATTTAAAAAAAAAAATACTTTTCAACGTTTACTGGTCATTTAAAAATCGAATTAACAAACTCAAGTACAAATCTGTTATTTGTTTAACTGGAAATAACTTCAATTGGAAAGAACGATATAAATAGACAATATTTATTTGCATTGAACAGCAGTGAACAATTCACCTGTCGAACAATGAATAGCAATATTACCTGAGGTCAGCGTATTGCATTGATTTCTCGACTGCACTGCATTGATAATAATGTTTCAGTGTGACGAGTGGCTCTGTGGTACACTATAAATTAAATAGTTAATTTGCATCTGTTTTATTTTGCTACTATTCCTACAGGTCTATATAACTGAGAATAGACAAGGATTTTAAATCTCAGTGCCATACTTCTAATCACTACAACCATGTAGATGTCACAGTCAAAACTGTTAATCAGTCAAAACTACTTTTGACCGGTTAAAACTATTTTAACAATAACTAACATTTAAGAAACTTATTAGGTTGTTAGGATTTTTTTGTGACCCTTTGAAAAACATCATGTAATCTAGTACTAGGTAATTACAACTGAGGCGTTCTAAAACAACATAGTCTTAAGGCGACGCATTGTTCTAAAACCGGGCACGCGCGCCCCGGGACTGAGCGGGGGACTGAGCGTCTGAGCGGGGCGGGGATTGCTAGCTTATAACTAAAGGACGTAAACGACAAAATGGTTTTTGTTATTTAATTTAGTTGGAAACGATCATTTGAGAATAACCTTCTACAATTTTTAAGAGTATGTTTAGACTCATCTACGGAGAAAGTTAAGAGGCTTAAATCGGTCCCGTTTGCCCATAACATGTAAATCTCTTTTTAAAAAGAGGTATGTTTGATATTTTTTTCTCTGTCACAAAAGTTACCTAATCATGTATTGAAAACTAACAAAATAAGGTTTTTATCATGAATTAACAGGTCATTACTGACTAAAATTGAGATCATTGACTACAAAATTTCCAATGCGTCCTCTTAATGCGGAAAACCCATCTTAACTTCATAAGGATTTTGACTGGTACCAGTCAAAAGTGGTTTTGACCAATTCAGTTTTGACTGTAACATAGATACTACACGTAGCAAGTTGAGCCATTCTTTGCCCATCATTCTTGTTATTTTATCAGAATGGCTTTAAGATATCCTGGAATAGTTCGGCAGTGGTATTGGTATTTAAAGCTTTGGTAGATGGTATGAAGTATACATATTTAATAGTTAGTGTATTTTTAACGTGCGTTCTATTAACGGTGCCAGTAGGTGATAGGTCAACTGTGTTCTAATTGAGAGATAGATGCCCATGCTTCTTTATTTGTGTCTCTCTTATATAAAAACGCATGCAGCAACGAGAAATACCTATACATTTGTTATAAGTGGATCTTTTGAAATTAGCATTAGTTCTTTAATGTTTGCATGCCAATTTTATGGCGAAATGTGTCATTGCACTAAATATTATTTTTACTATCTTTTGTACCACATTTACTGCAAATAACAAATTTTGACTTTGACATAAAATTATCTCCAGCTTCACCACTAAATGACATAAGTTTCATTGCTTGAGTCTGATTTTAATGTAGATACCTCTTTATTTTCTAATTAGATACCTCTATTAAAAGAAACCAGCTAAATTCATCATATTTCAAGCAGACCCACCGGCGGGTCTCCGAATACTGATGTGTCTTCCAAGACCTACTGACTGGTAGGACCAATGTGACTATTTAGTTTTATAGCCCCTGAGACCCACCAGGAACTTGTCCTTGAAGACGAAGCTGTTTAAACTACGTCTCACTAAGTATGATTCTAATGGTACCATATTACAACTCTGAGCATCAATCATAACTGTCATCATTGTATTTATGGACCGTGGTCAGAGGTCAGAATTCATATTCAATTGTCACTTCACGCTCAACAACGACGACATCTTTTATATCAGCGACACGACTGACATATTCGTTTAATTTTAATCACCGAGCATATACGGAGGACACGATTATTCACGTATGGTAAACTTGAAAGAAAACCTTGTTAGGTAGAATAGAATAGAATTTTATTTTGCAAATATGGGTAAGTATCCACAACTCGGAACAAATAAAAAAAAAATATATCAAATTACGTCTCCCCGTGTACACTCAAGTTACGATTGAACTCTGGGAACAGAGAAGTGAGACCGGTTTCGTAATCATGTTGCGCATTCATTGAGGCATAGTTTAATTGTAGTTTGATGTAAATGTGTGCGTGTGAGCGTTTGTGAACAGAGGGCTAATTCTTCAATCATTCTGGTAATCTTTGAACTGCGCGTAAGCTGCGCGTGAACTGCACGTCAACTGACAACCAAACTGTACCAAACTTACTTATTGTGTGGCCATATGAGAGAAAAAATATTACTCACTGTAAAATCGAATAGAATCGATTATATTTCAATGATAAGGACGTTATTAAAATAATACCCCAGCACAGATTTTAGTGCTTTTTCTTACTTAGTAGAATACCGATCATGTTGCGTTCCGAAGCAAGCACCAAAGACGCGCAACGCGCAACTTGTTTTTTTATTTAATTTAATGCACAATGTACACAACCAATTTTACACGTTAAGCTTAAACTAGTGAGTAGGTACATGACCCTGTTAGGGCGCAATAACTTAAAACTAATATTGCAGAATACAGCATCTATCTAGATTTATCCAATATCAGTTACATAACATTAGGAATGAAATATTATATTAATTAAATTCAACATTATATCTAACATTTCATTTGATTTACATAACAATTATCTTAGTGTGTTAAAGTTTAAATTAATTAAATAAAAAACTTGACGCGAGCGTGTCTGACAGCGGTAGAGAATCGAGTTCAAACATTTACATTATTATCAGTAAACTTTGAACTAAGTTTCTTTCACTTTATCCGTCTTAAATATGCTTTGATAACTACGAGTATGCGTATAACGACTACGACTTTACTAATAAAACAGCGAACAATATTGGCAGTAAATTACAGTTTTAGATTGTAGTAAACTATGCTTGGCCTCCATTGCCTCTCATTGAGAGCAGGCCGTGGCCCAGCAGTGGGAACATTATAGGATGATGATGATGATGATGCCTAAGCACACTGCCTAGAGGCTATAAGGCCTACGGCCTAGTATTGTCTTCAAATTAAAAGGTGAATTTAATTTGAAGACAACACTATTTTTTAAGATCAATCCAAAATACAATCTTGTTGCCGATCGAATTATTCTAAAGTTAGGTTTGGTCTCTGACAATCCCGGGTAACAGTATTAATCCTTCAAGCTACAGACTCCTAAACCAAGTCACCAACTCCATTTTAGACACAAGTTACTGCAACAGCTGCTAGTCTGCATTTATTTTATGATTGTTTTTATTTATTTTTATTTATTGTACATTATATTATATTGAAACATGTAAATTTTTAATAAGACTATTGTGACAGTGTTTTCGGCAAAAATAAATGATTTGATTTGATATTATATGTTGATTAATTTACGCATAACCACACAAACTCGGCATTTTGAAATGACATAGGAATAACTGCTTTATTTCCTCTCACAATTCCTATGGTGAGCTCACAACGAGACATAAATAACCAACAAACCAAAGCCCCAAGCGTTTCAACCCTCCCAATTGTACTCCATCATTTCATCAAACCCAAATCTCTCAACCCTACGTCTAATAGCGCTAAAACATACATATGTCAAGGACAACAATCAAAGCGTACACCACGCGTAAACCCTCCTCCACGAACAAAGGCAAAATCCATTGCAAAATCTATTAATATCGAAAAGCGTAATACCGCATCTGTATTGCATGACATTCAATGAATGAAGTAGTGGGCTAAAAATAGGCACTGCTGGGATTAAACCTGAATGGGACACACCCCCCCGCCACGGCCGGCTGGAAAATGGGTCAGTGTGTCATTGGTGACGTTGTACTATGACGTCAGGACGCATCCCAGGTGAAACAGGGAACTAGGTCAGTGTGTACGTCAGACGCGTATTATTTTGTAAGTGGTATTATAGGTACGCAGCGTATTTATGTGTTTTGCATGTCATTCAGCTGGTTATCAATTGGCAGGTAAAGGTAAGGTAGAATTTTCAATAAAGGATATTTCTTGTGATGAAAAGTTGGTAAATTATAGAGAAAGTATGTAATGCTGAAGTTATTTTATGAACTGAGTCTATATCCTATTCAAAGAAAGTGTGTAAGTGCAATAGGTTCTGGTGTCAAATCTGGTGTGCACAAACTTAACTTAATTTAGGCTATTGCTATCTTTTACTAAAAGGCAGGGCGAGAAAACGACGGCTAATATAGCTATGAACTAAGTTAGAGATGTCAAACTAAGTAGTTTATGCCTTGCGCTTCACCGTGTTTTTAGTCGACATGTTTTTACGTGCACCCTTCATTTGTATGGAAATATTAGTTCCAACTAAATTTGACAGCTCTAAATTATGTCCGTCCTTTTCTCGTTTTATTAGAGAGAAAAAGATAGCAATAGCCCAAATTAAGTTTAGTTTGTGCACAACAGAATCGACACCATTGTCTCAATGTTTTGTTCAGTTTAGGTTTTGTTAGTTCGAGTTCGTTCGTTCGTTAGTTCCAGGGTTTTGGACAGTGGTGATCCACGGAAAATTCTTTGTATAGTCTTGCATCTAAAACTGCACCTTCTTTAGTTATTAGTTCCGTAGGAGTGGATAGAAATAGCTGGAAGTTATGAAGTGAAGTCTTTGCTCAGCTGTGGAATAATGAAGGCTAGCTGTAACAGCTGGCATTATATTATTTTCATTCTTCGTCATGTGTAAGTTCGTCATACTCAATCCGAAATGAAATAGCCGTGATGATAAGATTTCTATTCTTAATTCATTTCTATAATATTCAGCGAAACATTAGTGTGGCACGTGTTGCACTGTTTGAAAGTGCATGTGCATTTTTCTTATTATCAATGAAATCCATGAATCATGTCACCAAGATTTTGTAACGATAAAACTTTTTTGCAAAAAATAAAACCGACTTCAAAAACACAACAAAGTGAAAAAAAATGTTGCATCGTCGGTGACTTCTGTGTGTTTGATTCAGTTTCTTTGCCACCGACTTCTGAAGCTAAAGTTATTTTTCACTTTGTTGTGTTTTTGAAGTCGGTTTTTATTTTTTGCAAAAATGTTTTTATTTTTCCATTTTTAGTTGTAATATCCTATACAAATATTAGCTATACATTTATTTTAACATAATATAACCTCACGCCTGTAATCCCCGACCAGTTGGGCTGAAGTGTACCCAATAGTACCTACACCCACATTTCGCCAGTTATGTTTAAGTCCCATGTAATAGGGGGCGAGCGCCGCCGCCGCCGGCGCAAATCCAGACTCCGTGGCTGCTACTGAGAAATTCCTGATGGAAAAACCCAATAACACTTTGCCCGACCTGGGAATCGAACCCAGGACCTCATGCTGAGTAGTCGCCACCACTAGACCAACGAGGCAGTCATTTATTTCATATTGTTAACAATACATGTCATGGTAATAGGCTTATCCCCTTAAAATATAACCGAACATACCTAACTGCCGAAATGTGGGTGTACTGTACACATCTGCATACCCCCTCAGAGCATACAGGCCTGATAATATGTTATGATTTTGTTAAAACAACAAACATCTAAGCGATTGTAGCAATCACGACCGATTTGCTGTCTATTATTAAAGAGTTGCATTGTATATCTCAGAAGATCACCATCAGATCCTCACCAAATTTAAACGGGACCACCGCGAAGTAATTTTCTTCCAAACAAAAAAATAATCATCGAATCGGTTCACAAATGGCGAAAAAAAGGCTGAACATGCAAAAAAAACAGACGAATTGATAACCTCTTTTTGGAAGTCGGTTAAAAAGAGTGTTGGGAGTTTCTTGCCCATTCTTCTCCATAGAGATCTACGCTTTGGAATGGGTAACTACGGTACTTTCACAAGTTATTATGCCTTGTGACTGGGAATGTATCTTCGCTTTCTTTGTTTTTCTGACATTCAAAAGTTTGAGTTCATGGCTATCATTTTCTGCCTAGAATTTTCCCAATTATGTTGGGGTCGGCTTCCGGTCTATGACATGAAGCGACTGCCTATCTGAACTCCACAACTTAATTAGTATCGCGGCGCTTATCATGTTCTCTCGCTCGCACACTAGTGCCGTCTATACTCACTCTCGCGCGTACCGTAAGCAAAAAAAAAATTGTCTTTATTTGCTAATTGCTTCCACGCTATCTTGATGCTTTTGTGATCTTTTACGAATTCCTTGTTATAGTTTTCTGCTATTTTTCCGTTGTTACCTGTTTGTTATTGTTGTTCAGTTTTGTTTTATTGTTAAGTATCGTTGTTTGGTCGTGTGGACTGTGGGGAGACAGTAATTATGTCCCCTCGAAAGCGAGGGAAGATTATGCATAGTGATACACGTCAAATAGTGTATAAATCATCAAGTAATTTAAAGAAAAAAAATGTTCTTTCAAATTTTCAATTTTCACGCGGTCGAAGCCGCTGGCAGAAGCTAGTTTGAAATTAATACGACCCGGTCTTGTTTCTATTATTTTTAATTTGAAAAAAAAAACTATGACTTGAAATTTTATATGCTAACTGTATTATCTGTCAACGCAAGTACAAGCCGCCATTTGAGATTCCTTTCTTCAATGCATCGGCTTATACTAGGTAATCCCCTTATTAAAACTGATTGCCACACTTTCGGGCCACTTTACCTGTAACACTGTCAAGGATCTTCAAATGACAGTCGGGACCAACGGATTAACGTGGATTCCGAGGCATGGAGGAAACTTGGTATGTATTGGGCGGTCAGCCATCTACGGACCCACCTAGGCAAGCGCTGGGCTTAACATGACCGGAGCGACTGTTATTATTTGGCTATGAGCTCTATATAGAGAGCTCTATAGCGAGATAGAGCACGTAGGCCCTCAGGTATCGTGACTTTGACCGTTATCCCTTATAAATCGAATTTGGACGAAATGCACACAGATAGTTTATAACCTGGATAGGATAGGATAGAAAGTATCCTATATTTTAATATAGGATACTTTCTATCCCGGTTCTACGATCCCGTGCGACAGTACAGTATCGATTTATTTTACATTGGCATAACGTACGAACCGCTTGTCTAGTTTTAGTACTTAGTAGATTTCACCATTTTCAAGTTACAGAAATAAAGGATGTAATAAGACTCTTAACGAAGCCGAAAGACACTTGTTCTCTCCGTCATTGCGATAATTTTTTTGTTCTACAAACTCGGTTCCCGGTTCCCGGGAACCTTCTAGTTATGGAGATGTTGGGGGTCAGAGTTCCAACTTTTTGACAAGTTTTTTAT
Organism: Xestia sexstrigata; assembly: GCA_941918905.2. Classification (NCBI taxonomy): domain Eukaryota; kingdom Metazoa; phylum Arthropoda; class Insecta; order Lepidoptera; family Noctuidae; genus Xestia; species Xestia sexstrigata. The sequence goes on from OW799212.2 coordinate 19,933,844, forward strand.
TAAATACAAGTTTGTAATGAAGATTTTTACTATAAACACCTCCACGACCCCCGTACTATTCAATCCATCCATCAGCACAATGTTTTAAGTGCGTTACATTGAGATCTACCCCGAAACATGATTTTTCACTCCAAAAAAAAATCTTTTTAATTTTTGCATAAAGTTACTTAGTTTGATGTACAGAATGCTTGGTCGTGATGAATCTGTTTACAACCTGTATAGGACATATTATTATATCTTATCCTAACGTGTCCTGTGTGCTCTGTTGTCTCCAGTATTACAGGAATGTTGGAAACTGGGCCAACTCTATTTAGACTGCCAGCGACATGCTAGGAGGAATACAAGACATCGGTGTCGATTCTGTTGTGCACAAACTAAACTTAATTTAGGCTATTGCTATCTTTTTCTCTCTAATAAAACGAGAAAGAGACGGACGTAATAATAATAAAAAATCTCTGACAATATGATGTATAAAAGTTCCGAGTTTCCTTTTTAAACTTAAGTTCTATCTAGTCGCTGCTTACTCCTTTACGACAACACAAGACATTTTGAGGGCTTGTTTTTGTCAGAAAATGTTTAGTAATGAAGAACAAATTTAGTATATTGTGTAGTTTTTCAACAGCAGGGATTGGCGTAGCATTTTTTCTAGGATTATCTGAAGGAAGCCGCCTCTGCGCATTTTTCCCCGAATTCGATGTCAAAAGGGCGCGAAGGCGGAACGTTTTATGTAACGTGACCTTGTTCCCTACCCGGGATAGCTCGCAGCCTCCGATAGGGCCTGGAACGCCTCTTCCTTATCCCATAATGTGTGATAGGATCAAAGGACCCTTAACTATCTTACTTTAAGTAGCACACTTAGATTTTTGGAGATAACAAGAGAGAGAGAATAGTATGTAAGTAGGTAAGTAGAACAGTACTTCGGGTGTTTGTTACTCGTCGGGTTTTAGCAAGTTTGGGTTTTGCAGTTTCGTTTCTGTCACTTAAAGGCTAGGCCCAAAGCGAAACGTTTGTGACCAATGCTTTCTAAAATAGTATAAAGTAGTCGCATTTTGTGTTTGTCTGTTTGACCGCGTTGTTCTTCTTACCTTTTATTGGTTTTTACCATTATTTAGAGAATTCATTTTGGAAGGTATAAACTGTATTACGAACAATACATTCATGTTAAACTTACATCTAAATTAATAAAACTGAATTCCCATAAGTATATGCCGAAGAATCACTTGAGGACGGCTCGCTCGATTTGTTTTTTTTTTGTTGTGTTTTTAATTGTCAGGACAAGGTTTGTATGAACTTTGATATTTTTAAATTCTGCATTATTAAATCTCACCCGTGCAAAGCTGGGGCGGGTCGCTAGTTTGTAATAACTCTCGATAAATATTTTGTCAAGTAAACATTTTGCGAAGCAGGGGCGGGTCAGTCCGTCTTCAGCTCGATATAATATATTACCTGTAAGGTGCTATACCTTTTAGGAAGTAGGTGCCCTTCGCTTTTTTCGTCTTTTATGGATTACAAGAGGGACAGTGTTCTATCGATCAACTTGCATTTGGTCTAAAACAGATTCCGCGTTTCCCCGATTTATGCAAGCACCGGTTTACCCCTTTCCCCGGTCTGTTTTGGCGAGCTTCCAACCGATACCGCCCCTGATGTCATTTTATATTTAACTAGACGTGGAAGGCACATGATGTCGCCAGTCTGAATGTCTGGTGAAGCCTGTAGATTTTTGTCTCGGTATTGATTTTCTTATAAAGGAATACGTAAGTTATGAAAGTGAGTACTGGAATTTGTTCATGTCTCGCGAATGCAATTGCCACAATTAGTACCTATATTGTTTGAGGTGTTTCCCATTCAAGCATTTACTGGTAATACGGTCTACGTTTTCAGTCAATAAACTTTAATATAGCAGGCTCCTATTTTGATTATCATTAATGCTGTATATACAGGGTGGAATTTTTCAACCTCATCTGTAGGGAAAAACTCTAAATAATGGAGATAGCGAATTTCACTCAAAAGAAACATTCCTTTATTTTTAAAAAGAAACAAATCTGCATTCAAAGATTTCCGAAAATTCTCTTGCTACACTCGGGAATCGAACCGACTAAAATTCGAAAAATTAACATCCTGTACTTTATCAATCGATAGGGTCAATCATAGGAATCAAATCTCTCTAACTTTCTATTTGTTTACTGCAAACGTTTAAATGATTAAATCAAAGCTAGAACTTGACCCATACGTAACCATTTATGACGTGAGTACAGCTTCCGTAAAAGTTGTACCCAAAGTAGAAAGTCTTAAGAACACGAAAACAAAACCAATGACGCAAATGAAAATGGGTACTAAAGATATACTCCCATTCAAACATTCATTCAAATGTTACCTTGGTTTTCATAACGAGAAGTCAACAAAAAGAAAAAAATACCGCCAGTAAAAAGTAGGTCATCTAGTTTATTTTAAAAAAAGAAGAAAAGAAAAAAAAGGCTTTCGTGAGGCTGCGCTACTAAATGTTTGCTCCATGCATACGGCAAGAAGACTTGATGAGGTCGGAGCGAATGAGGTCTCTCTACAAAGGTGTAGATGGAGGCTTCGCGGCGTGGAAAGATGATGTAATGGCTCAGCTTTTATGGTACCGTGCCAAGAGGTGCAGGGGATGCGTAGGTAGGTAACATGTTGGTATGTTTTGAGAAGAAATGAGGCTTTTAAGTAAGAAACATGGAAGAATTTCTTCGGGAATTCTTTGATATTGCGGTGTGCATATTTTTGTAGGAAGGAATCTATTTACTGGATGGGTAGATTACAAAGTTGCCATCGCTTGTTTATTGCCTTATCCAGGTGATAAGGCTGGCACAATAGCGTGAAGATTCGCACGAACAAAGAGAGGCATTGAAGATGTTTATCATCGTGGTAATTTATGGATGTCAGTTTTATTTTAAACCTATGACGGGACATAAGTAGATATTATAAATTGGTTATTATAAAGTTCACTCACATATTAACATTATTAGACACTAGCACGTCGCCCGCGAATTCGTCCGCAAAAATGTTGATAACTCGTCTAATTTGCATGATATAAATATAATTTATAGCCTTTGCTTTGTACCTACGAATAATGTAGCTATCTGCCATTGAAAGAACTTTTAGAATTAGATCATTCGTTCCGGATATTACCCCTTACATACATTATAATGTTAGTATAGATAATCGTAACCTACTTGTAACTGAATTTTCAGCTGCAGTAAATATTGTACCAAAACTACTATAGGTACTATAGGTGCATCATTATCTCTTAATGTTGCATTTATTTGCACTCAACTAAAAGTCGGAGACAGCATAAAAAGCAGTGTTTTTGTCTCCGGAAAACGTTCCACCTTTAGTTTATCAGCTGTGGCCACTTTTCATCCTTATGGCCTAAGATTGAAAAACGGTTGACTGCCATTTGACTCGGTAGTACATTAGAAAAAATAAAGGGTGTAACAAGAACCTTAACGAAGCCGAAAGGCACGTGTTCTCCACGACGCGTCCTAGTGATCGTTTTTTTGTTCTACACCATACCTGGGAACCTTCTATTTACATAGATATTGGGGGTCAAAGTGCCAACTTTTTCACAAGTTTCTTTTAATACAAGTTTTAATGTTATGCCTCCACGACCCCATAGGGGGGTACATTAAAACTTGGAGGATCAATGAATCTATCAGCACAATGTTTTGAGTGCGTTACATTGAGTCCTACCGTGAAACGTAATTTTTCACCTCATAAAAAAAGTTGTTTCCCAGCAATAATTTTTGCGTACAGTTACTTAGTTTGATGCATATTGTTTGATTGACGGCTTCGTGAAAGGTCCGTTTACATCCTGTATTTACGCTCTTTTCTATTCTATTCTTATTTTTATTACTTATGACAAACAAAGCCGATGTCGACCAGCAATTAAAACCTGAAATGCAAACTGACGAGAGCATTTTAGGGTTGCAAACATTTTACAAGCTGTAAAGCAAAAGGAACATGTGGTTCGAAATTTTCAAAATAATTGTTTTCTTTGATTATCATCGTCATGATAATTATTGCATGGTTATTAGATATTTGTTATTATACTCTATCACAATTCACAATGCTCTCTTATTTGACCCAAAGGTTGACTGGTAGAGAATGCCTTGTGGCATTAAGTCCGCCTATGTATACCACTCTTGTACATGAAGTTTAAATAAATAAATAAATCAATCCTGATCCATACTTTGATCTCTTAATTTTTTTGACTTTTAAATGATAAATGCACTACTAACATATTAAGTACAGAAAGACATGTAGATTTACTTTTTTTTTATCCAAAGATTTTTTACTGGTCCTATAAGTATTTTGTTTGTTGATTAGACACAATGTTAGTGACCGTTTTTTTTAATTGACATTTAACACCGACGGATCCGCGCGGAAGCGGCAAATTGCGTTCGGATACATGTGAAGTGTATTGTTTTATGATTTTTGATAACATAAAGGTATACTTATCATGATAATTATTACTGAATTCGAACCCTAAACAAATACTTACATTTATTGTATTTAACATCTGCCTAGCCTTTTCCCAGCTATGTTAGGGTCGGCTAAATACGTTTATTGTATTGTGAACTATTAGGTAACATTATGTCTGATCAGTGTCATTTTTGGTAAGGAATTACGGCCACTTTCATGAGTTTATTTATTCATTCATCACGTTCCGAGTTTATTTATTCATTCATCATCGGTTCTATGCTTGCTAGACGCGCGTTATAAACTACTTAAACCAAAATTTCCAAATGGGATAGGGAGACGACTATGGCGAGGAAATAAGGCAATATAATAGTCCGAACGTCGTAATTAATAACAAGCCATTTACAGAATTATCGTTTCAATAATACGATACGATAATAATCGTCATAACCTTGAAGCCCCAGCTGCAATAGTAGGTAATCCTAACACACTAGGTATATATTTTTGTTTTAAAGTAAATTATGCAGCCACGGTTACAAAAATGTTAAAATATGTTTAACCATAACATTCGAAACAAAGAAATTAAGCAAGTTATAAGTCATGAATTCATTAAGTAACCTAACCTAACCTAGATAAGTACCTACATCGATTTTCAATACTAAAAATACCTATTTGTAAAATATTATATGAAAATCTCATTGTTAATAAAATTAGAGCAGTGTATTAAATGATAAATGCTTATTTTCCATTCTATAATGATCAATAAACGCTAATAATTTATTATAAAAAAAATCCGATCCTTAATTTAAAAACAAACAACCGCAATACTTACTTTAAAACTACATAATTGTTCAACAAAAAAAAAACACGCAAAGATCAGACAGTGTAGTAAAACTGAAATTCTCAGAATGCACGCAACTCACCCCTACAGAAAGGCTGACATTGGCCTTTGGTACGCTAACACAATCAATACAAGTTGTAAAATATACATTACTAAGCAAACAGAGCGAATACTCACATTTTATAACACGAAACACCAAGCTAACCACACTAGCACCAAGGAACTATGTCGCGAGTACAAAATATTAATGTTATAACAATATAATATTAGGAAAAATTCTACCCGAAACTAACTACCGACGACTAGAGGCCGCCCATTTTGTTTTCTGTCAGTTTTCACGTTGCCAGAGCAAAAAATGTGGCGCTGAAAATTGTGGGGCGTTCGGAAACTTTGTAGGGAATTGGAGTCTGTGTAAATGGTGAAACTTTTTTTCTGCGAAAGAAAATAGTGGATAACTATAGGTACTGCATGTTCTAGGTTATTTTAGTTCACATCTCTTTTACATGTTTAGTGTTTTCTGTGAAGGAACGAATGATTCTAATTAAATTCTTCGTATATTTTTAAACAATCTAGGGAGGTATAATAACTTATTATATTGATAATTATGATTAGCTAACAGCAGCAGCAACTTGTTATTTTAAATACAACACTCCTTAAATCCAATACATATTATAAACAATTTCTAATTCCGAAATAAGATTAATTTATTAATTAATTATTTCAACCAAATCAAACAGAGAACAAAACTCTATACTAATATAATTTTTAATATTACCGTTAATATCTCCTCACAAAATAAATCAATACCTAACCTGCTAACCCTGCTAACTTTATACAATGGCATACTCCGCCTTTTATCAACCAAACATACCTGCATGAAAATCGCGCTAAGAGAAAACAACGTACCTGAGTAAACATGTTTCAAGCATACATGTGGCGCCATCTAGTTAACATCGCAGTAAACGTTTCAAGGAAAACGCTTTCCCGCGAATCCTCGCGGAGTTTTCTGCGCAGTAACTGACAAGGTGTTTTATTTATAAGTACACAGTGACTTCGACAGATGTCGTTACGTACCTCATATATGGAGACTATATCTTCAAAGTACGTTCATAGGGTTATAGCAGAGACATTACTTGAATGTTGTCTTGTGTGTTGGTACTTTTGGGTAATATTTGCTGCAGATTGTATTTGTTTTATCAATATTTGATACTAGTAAATCCTATAAGTAAATGATATCTACTAGATAGGATACGAAGTGGGGTTTTGCGTTTGTGCAGCCAGTGTAGTTTGTTTTGTAAAGCCAACGTGATGCAGTGACTACGACGTGTCAACGCTACGCGTCTAACGGGTTTTCTTAGGAATTTTTTAAAGCGGGTTCCCGTTCCGTGAAACCACGCGTGTTTTAGCGGACGCCCTAACAACGCAACACTAAACACAAAAATAAAACATTTCAGAAGAACAACGTCAAACCATTTATTAATCAAACAACTATACCGGACATACCAGTGTTATCCACTTGTACAGGAATAGTCTCAGCTTGTATAGTGAAATTAGGGAAGATGTACAGTTTAGCGACATCAAACCGACGTCCGGTGCAGAACTGGTCATATTGGTCGTAGGCTAGCTTGGTGCCTATGAAGGAAACTGCAAAGATGCACACAAGGAGAAGAGCACAGAGTGTAGGACATAGAATGGCCCCTAATTTGTTTGCGCGGTCTGTTCGGATTGACCCTATTTCGGAGTCTGATAAGCTGTGTCTTACGGATGCCTTTGTCATTACTGAAAAGAAAGATGGGTAAGGTATAGTAGTTTCTATTGGATTGAAATAAGGATCCTCGTTGTTATTGCCCTGTTGATAAAAGCGGGTGAAGTAAAAGTTTAAGCCCCCTTAGATGGTACCCTGACTATGAACTTGGAGGAAATGCCAGCCGTTTCTAATGCTAAGTAGCATTGCTGTATTTTGTAAGGCACCTGACCTGTTCAAAAGCTGCTGAAGCTAGCAACCAGGAACGAGTTGGTGTGCATCGAGCAGCAAATGAGTAGTTCGCGTCGCTGGGCTGTGAACGAGGGCGTGAGTACGACGAGCGATTGACAGTAGCTACTATTCACTTGCTGGTACAAGTATGTACTAAATGAGTGTTTCTCAGCGAGTGTTCTGTCCATCTGAACACAGCTGAGCTAGTTTTTTTCTTTGATAGCTCTTGTTGTTGCAGGAAATTAGCGGGAGAGAGCTCTCACTGGTCAATCAGCTATCCACTTTAATAAATGAATCTCTTTTAAGTCTAAGTTTGATATTATAACTATGATATGATAAGGATCACAGTATTAATAGCGTTCTGTAGTTTTAGTTTGTGCCTCCGCTCATGGGAAAAGGCGTAAGTTTATGTATGTATGGACTATGTATGAATGTAAATAGATTGTAGAAGTCTCGTTGGTCGAGTGCGCAACCGCAACTGTTGATCATGAGGTGACCCAGAACCCAGGATCGGGAATCCAGGGGTTCCCGATCCTGGGTTCTGGGTCGTCCGATTCCCAGTTCGGGCAAAGTGTTATTTGGTTTTTCGATCAGGAATTTCTCAGGAGCAGCCACGGAGTCTGAATTTGTGCCCAGCTGATGGCAATAGGCTCGCCCCCTATTACATGGGACCTAGACACACTGCTATTAGGTACACCTCTGCCTAACCCTTCGGGGGTGCAGGCGGGGGTGAAGTTATGATGTGAGTCTTTAATGAAGAAATTAGGACATTACACACGTGCGAAGAACAACAAAAAACTTACGTACTCTATAAGTTATACCTCTTTATAAGTTTATTAATAGTAATTCAATATTTATATCGAGTTATAAAACATTTTCATGAAAAAAAAACACTTGTAAAAAATGTCAATGTCACTTGTTCTTTTATTTAACTTGGCAGTACTCTTTATTATTTGAAGAGGTTTTTGGTCAGAATATAGGGGTTTTAGTAACTAAAGAAAATTCCCTAAAATAGATGTCGAAAGTTGATTGGAACATTATAACATTGTATATTTAAATCATATTTTATCTTCTTGAGTAGGTACATTGAATTTTAAATAATCTATTTAATCCCTTTGTTTCAAATATTGTTCAATTTATTTTGATTTGTTGTAATTTTAATTCTAATTATTAATTTTTATTTTAATGTCATGATGACCAATAATTCTATTAACCATATTAGAACGCCGGAAACGGCAAAATATTATGATCTTAATACAATAATGAACATGTACAATTTTCTGGAACTCGGACATACATACATAGTCATGCCATTTTCCTATGATGTGTCATAGGAAAATGATGATTAACTAACATCGAAATCCTACATCGGAAAAAAGTTATCAGCCACTTAATAAGAATTTAATTGGAAGAATATTAAATTATAAGATTATATAGAAGAACCCGACAACAACCGTCGCTCAGTACCCCACCAGACACAACACCCGTCTGGTCGGAGGATCCTCCCTTTTCTGAGGTGAATGAAGGTCTTTACTCCTTGTTCTGCGTACCCCTTACAGGTCAGTAGATGCAGTCTTTCTATCAATGTGAAAACATACATAAACTAACTCCTTTTTCCAATGATGGTTAGCAGAACGCCACCTGCAACGAAGGAGGATGTAAGCATCCTCCTTCGTTTACGCTCACACTCTAACGCTTTGTCGTACAGACGAAGCGTTAGGGAGTAGGGCCTCTGGTCATATACGCCCGCTGGCTCTGAGTACAACGCATATGACCTTCTGAGGAACATGACCATGAGTAATAATGTAATTTCGTAAAAATTAATTAAGACTCCAGAGTCGCTATTTATAAAGCGTGGGCTCCCACTTGATATTCAAGAGACACTAAGCTCTTGGAACTTTGGCTTCAAAGCCCCTATTTCTGGGAAAACCTGTTAGTGATCAAGAGCAAAAAAATATATACTGACACCATCTATTTATAGAACGGTAGACAAGCATATTTTTAGATTATAAATAAGGTAGGTATGTGTAATGAAGTACTTAGTAATAAACAAAACTTAATTTTCTCACGCTAGTTTTGATAAAATATGGCTTTTTGGCTTTCCGTAACACCTGGGTTTTTAAGTCAAATTGACCAAGAAGTATTTAAATTCCATTAAGTACCTCTGTTTTTGCTTGACAGACCTTGTCATATTGTCCGTCAATATTCGATAGAGAAAAGGGTCTGGGAAAAGTTAAAAGGCGATTTTCAATAATAAAAAAAATAATTCTCCACAGCCATCTAACGGAAAGCAAAGAAAGTGGGGAGTTTTTAGGATTAGAATACATGGTTTGTTTTGGTTTCAAAAAACACAGGGTGGAAGGAAACCTCAACGCACAGTTGGCACGTAATCATTTCGAACCGTTTGTGCATCGATGTTTCCAGCCTTGTAAAAATACCCTTTACGAAGCCGACAAGGCACTTGTTATCCCCGTCCTTGCGACCCTTTGTTTGTTGGGAAACTTCTTGTTACGGAGAAATTGGGGGTCAAAGTTCCAACTTTTTTTGTCATAATTTTAAAATACGTCGACGACCCCCGAACTATTTAATGCATCCATCAGCACAATGTTTTGAGTGCTTTACATTTAAAGTCCTACCGTAAAACGTGATTTTTCATCACAAATAAAAGTCGTTTGGCAGCAAAAAATATTGCACAGAATGCTTGGTTGACCGTTTCGTTATGGGTCCGTTTACACCTTGTATTTGTGTCATATCCTCGAGTTAACAAGAAACTCTTCAAAATATTTCAATTTGCATTCGTTAGTACCTAACCGTGGTAGACAGAAATAACAACCAAAGAGATTTAAATCGATAGATGATCGTCATCAGCATTAATAATTATGTATTCACTCGGCTATACCCTACAATGTCGTCAATGGTGTTCTGACATATTCGCTTTGTGCTCGGAGTTGTTCGGCCAAAGTTGTGATATGGTGGACACTTGAGGGCATATGAAAGAGCACAGCAAAGCTCTCGACAACCACCCTAGAAAACCATCGAATGCAGTCGCTGTGGCAGAAATCGGCTAGATGGCGTCATTTCGCTCAGCAACTTTTAAAAGTGATTTTCTCCAACTGTATTGATTGCAATGTCATGACGTTGTAAACACAGTATTTTGGAACCCATACAACAAAAAAATATGAAGGTCTTATACCAATTTGAATATTTTTATCTCACATAAGTAAGTGAGATCATGAAATAATAAGGTTGCGTTTCAAACGCCAAAGAAACAGAAACCTTATAATTTTAGACGGGAGTTTTAACGACTTATATCTTTCTTTTTACAGCTAAGAGAAAATGCGATTCTTCCTCTACTTCCTAATTTATTCCTGCCTGGTGATCGCTTTATTCCTCACTTTCCTGTACCTTATGACTGTATTGGACCCTGGTCTGCTGCAGCTACAGGAGAAGGCATCCCGAATGATTGAGACCAATAATGGTGATAGTGAACGGGTATGGAAGACTTGTACTTTATTTTTACTCGTCCCATTGCCGACGAGGAAACGAGAAGTTATCGACGATTTGCTCGCGATTGTAGGTCCCGTGTGAGGAGGAGCTCGTGGCTAAATAATAAAAGCCGCTCGGGTTAATCTTTAGGTTAAGCCGTGCTTAGCCTAAAGATTGACCCGAGCATGCCTAGGTTGGTCTGTGGATGGGTGACCACTCTTACATACCGAGTTTCCTCCGTGCCTCGGAAAGCACGTTAAGCCGTTGGTCCCGGCTGTCATTTGTAGATCTTTGACAGTCGTTACTACCAGTAACGACTCTCAATGTAACGTAGGTACGTTACATTGAGTCCTACCGTAAAACGTGATTTTCATCAAAACATTGTGCTGTTGGATGCACTATATAGTATGGGAGTCGTGGAGGTGTTAAAAGTAAAGTTATAACTAAAACGGGTAAGCAATAATACACTTTCTTCACGAATAATCTCAATTATTTATAATAAAGTAATGCAATTGTTTAAACACTTGAGCAGCGTTTCTACTTATTTTTTCAACAGCTGAATGTTTGCAAAATGTGCGGTTTTCCGCCATTAACTGTCATTGGCTGGCTTGACTGACAACGTTGGCTTCAAATTGTCGTAAGATGCCAATGGCTTGGCTTAGCATGGCCTGTACCGTGTTCACATGGCGTGACATGGCGCGCGTGGCGTTACCACAGAACATCATTAATAATACTGGAGCGTTACATAAAAAACAGTGTTACATACAAAATCTTGTGAAAAAGTTGGAACTTTGACCCGCAACCTTTCGGCTTTGTTAAAGGGTACTTTTACACCCATTACATGAAGTAATTGTTGATCGTTGGCTGTTCACATCGCCATCGCCAGCGAGAACTCTATCAACCAAACACCTCGTTTTTGTTTGCAAATCGCTACCTACTCGCTAATCGCCGGCAGTGGGGCAAGGTGCCTTATCTTAGTTTCATAATAATGAGTACAGCTATTTTGAAGATGTATTGTCTTATTTGGAGCTTTCTTTTTCCTTACCATGGGTTCGATTCTCGGGTCGGACAAAATGTTATTGGGACCCTGGTAGCCTGTAGTCTGGATTTGTACCCAGTTGATGAAAATATATTATGCTAACTCGTATTACATTGTACAGACGTAACCCACATCAAACAACTACAATCTGTCAACTTCAATCGATGTTCAACTTTATCTCTCAAGCATTATAGGTTCAAGGTTGATTGGGAAAATTTGTCAGTTCCGGGCAGTTTGATGTGCTGGCGTCTGTACTCAAACTTAACACCCAAACGCCACGTGGGCAAAACCTAGTCAGTTAAAAAGCAAATGCCGTGAGAAGATTTATTCTGATTTTCTTATTTTAGGAGGAACGTTCAGCAGTCCAAAGAAATGTTCTGGTACCTTGTCCGAACTTTGAAATAGATTTAGCAACATAGTACTTGTTAACTAGACTTTATAATGTATTGTATAGATAAGCAATGGTATAGTTGTGTGAGAATAAAGTTTTTGATATGAAATTCGCCTTTTTATGAGCCTTTTTTTGTTTGTGAGCGTTTGTCATGTGGAGTGAGTTCGAATAGTTTAACGAGTAGGTATCGAACTCATAAACTCTCGATTGCTATTGGGAAGCAGGGGACGCATTTGCTTGTCTCACTCTCAACGGCTGAGCTATTTATTTTGGCTTCTTTTTTCGTTCCTAATCTATACTTGTATTATTAATATTATAAAGAGGCATAGTTTGTGATGTTGTAGGGGATAATCCCTGGATCTACTGAACCGATTTTGAACCAATAGAAAGCCACGTTATTTGTGAGTGTCATAGGCTACATTTAAAACGTTCTATGGATAATTTTCGTACAAAACGCGAGCGAAGCCGCGGGCAAATGCTAGTAAATAATAATCACAAATACAACATCCATTACAGGAATTTTAATTAGGTTCAAAGACTGACTCCCGAATATTGAAACGTCACTCAACATTTAAGGGATGCTTTACATTTGAGCAGCTCTTCAACTTTAAATTTCGTATGAATAAATGTCACTTTTAAGTATCTGTTAAATATAAGTGCTACTTAAATTTTGAGTGACGGTTTAGTATTCGGAAATGAGTGCTGTTTTTAGGGTTTCGTACCGAAAGAGTATAAACAGGACCCTATTATTTATTTATTTTTTTATTTAAACTTCATGTACAATAGTAGTACATAGGCGTACTTAATGCCACAAGGCATTCTCTACCAGTCAACCTTTGGGTTAAATAGGAAAACATAGTGATAGGGTACAAAGTAATGTCAAAAAATAAACTTTTTGTTAACGAGAGTTAAGATTGATACTAATACACATATACAGATAAAATAAACTAATAGATATTTTAACAAATACCAAAAATTAAAAAGAAAATAACAAGAAACCTAATAATTATTATTATGACGATTTCAAATTATAGCTATTTATTCTGACTTAAATAGTAGAACTACGAACTTTTCTTTGGAAAGTGAATTTGCTTTCACCTTTTTTGATGCCAAAAGGTTGCGCGTTGAACATTTCAACTGTCCGACAGTTGAAATGTTCTCAATGTGTATTTCTATTGCCGCTATAACAACAAATACAAAAAACAAAAATTAAAGGGCCCTTACTACGATGGTGCGGAACCTTTCATGCGCGAGTCCGACTCGCACTTGGCCAGTTTTTTTTATTATATGTTGTATTGAAGATTGTTTAAAAAAGTGGATCTATCTCCGTCGTCTTGTTTATTTCAATACATGTCATAAAACAGTTTTACAAAGCTACCGTATTGATGTAGTGACGCCCTGTAGTTCTTTTCCCAATTTTTTCCACATGCCAAACCATGTTAGGTAAAGTCGGATGTATAAAATTTTTTTTTTCTCTCGCATTACGAGGCGATTAGCTGCAATCTAACATCAACCTTATAATCCCGGGAATAAAGTAGATCTCTGTATTTTTACAGACTTCAGTGATACAAAGTCGGCACCAGAGAACCGACAGAATAAGTAAGCTGAAGTGGCAATGGGCCGGTCATTTAGCCGTAGAACCGATGATCGTTGGGGTAGACGTGTTCTTGAGTGGAGACCGCGAATCGGCAAACGTAAGCCTGTCCTTCAGGCTCGGTGGAGTGACGATCTTCGCAGGGTGGCTGGTAGCAACTGAGAATCGAGTTAAGTGGCGTGCGATTGAAGAGGCCTATGTCCAGCTGTGGACTGCTGTAGGCTGATGATGATGATGAATTATTTTCCCATTTACATACTTTGTTCCGTCACCGTACAAAACTAAACGTAATTTATTCGAAGTCTACAAATCCTAGTAATCGATGCTCAACGCTCCATCAGTTTGCGATAACAAAACGCAGAGCATGTATAGTCTGTGGTGCATACCATGACTCGTTGAAAGTTGGAGCGAAAACACTTCTTTCGAAAAGCCCATGTGAGTGAGAACATCTCCTTCCGCGCTCACTGTTCTCCTGTCCGAACACTGGACAAATCATCGTGTTCATTCTCCTACGCGCCTGAATCTAAGACTCGCATCCCGGAATTCCCGTGTTTCTGCCCTTGGAACCATCGGAGGTGGAAGGCTCATCGTGTGTCGTAGCAGTCTAAGGTACGTGTATGCACTGTATTTGCTGTCGACATTCTGTGGAGTTTTTGAACATCGTGCTTTTATCGTCATCGTGGTGTTCCCTAGTATCAGAAAGCCACCCCTGCTATTTCGGCTTTGGTGCGCATGCTACATACTTCTACATATTTTATTATTATTTTGGAGATGTACAAGGTGTAAACGTACACAAAGCTTCACAAAGCCGTCAACCAAGCATTCTGTACATAAAACTAAGTTAATGCAAAAATTATTGCTGGGAACCGTTTTTTTTTCGTCTGTTCCCACTAGTTCAGTTGACCAGTTCAGTTAACTGAACTAGTGAGATTTATTTTCTCGTTTGTCCAGTTTCTGCCACTTGTCTATGTTTCTATAACTTTTTATAGGATTATTAAACTAAGACATCATTAAAATCTTTGAGGGGATCAGGAACAGCTGTTCCATTAAGAGCCGTGTAGATAAATAATATACCTGATCAAATAACTTGACTCGTTTATTAGACGTTCCTCCCCGGCTTCGCACGCGTGCAATGTAGCATAATACATATAAACCTTCCTCTTGAATTCCTCTTTCTATTGCTGAAAACTGCATTCAAATCCGTTGCGTAGTTTAAAAGATCTAAGCGTACAGACCTCAGCGGGAGTGACTATGTTTTATATACTACTAGCTTTTGCCAGCGGTTTCGCCCGCGTGATCTTTGATAATTGTCCCAAGGGATATTACTACCGGGATAAAAAGTGTATCCTATGTGCTAATCCTGGTTATAAATTATTTGTATGCTAAATTTCATCCAAATCCGTTGAGTAGTTTTTGCGTGAAAGAGTAACTAACATCAATCCATACTCACAAACTTTGGCAAAAGTTTAGTAAAGTTTCAGTCAATGCTTCTGAACAGAAAAAGATTAGTAGATAGATGTAGAACAAATGATCGACGTGATTCTTTAAATTGGCATAACTTTATTTATGAACCGATTGACATAAAACAAAGACTAAATGTTAAGTGAAGCTTACCACAATATATTAGTGAAAACCACATCTAAATCGGATAAGCCGTTTCTGAGATTAGCGTGCACAAACGCACAGACAAACAGACAAAAATTCTAACAATCATTGTTTTGGGTGCTATTTGCGTTGATAAAGGTCCCAATAATATTTTTTCTCATAAATCTTCGATGTACAGGCACCGATCCGTTACATTTTTATTATATGTATAGATATAAAGATTATTACAAAACGATTAAACGACAGACTTTAGTACAACAACAAACAACAACAACAGCTCATAACGTCCACTGCTGGAAATAAGCCTCTCCCATGATGGGAGGAATTTGCCGTAATCTCCACGCTTGGCAGGCGGATTGGAGATCGCAGTGATGAAAGGCTATCAGAAAACGCTGCTGCCCATTCTCTGGTCTACGGAGGCGCAAGGTGTTCTGCCTCAGACATTAGTCGCCTTATACGACACCCGTGAGTGTAATGGGTTGGTTCTATTCTACTCTGCCGGATACCACACGGCTTACTCTGCCGGATACCACACGGCTTTAGTAAACAAACATAAAATTATACGGCACTTAAGGCTAAAGTCTTGGTGTGCAAAACTAAAAAAATATCATCCGTTGATATACTCCGTCCCTACCTCGAGAAAATACACTACAAAAATAAAAACAGATCGTGGGGGCAGGATTTCAAAAGGGGAGCCCCCCCCCCCCCTTTGAAGTCCTGCCCTACTCTCAAAATAATCTGATACGATGCTACAGATTACTTTAGACTACGTTATTTGTCCGTATAAAATAGTCGCGTTCGCGAATATTATGTTTTTAATCGAATAGTAACACAAACTATGAATTTTTGAGAGCAAAATCCGGGGATATTGCCGATATTATTGCAATCAGATTAAGAAAATTAAAGATGTTTTTCCAAAAATAATACGTAAATTTTGAAGACAACGATATATACCTACAGGTATTATTATTGGATCGTGCTGTAACATAATTCGGATTTGTGTTGGGTGCGAGAGACCTCTTTTCAGTGCCTGATTTACCAAACAAGAGCGAATTTTATGAACTTAAAAAAATACGTAGTTATTATGCATTTAACCAATATTATTTGGACAAAAATTAATTGCAATTCTTAAAAAACTTTAGCCAAAAACATTGTAAACCTTCGTTTTTCGAAGGGCTGTCAATTTTCGTGGACGCGTATATTAATTTGTTGATCTATTTGGATTTTGCAATAGCTTTGTCTCCAACAGAATCATTTTCATTCTTCTTCCTTAACGTGTGGTTAATGCCTTACCATCTATCTCCTTTCCTTTAATATCGTGTATTAAGGTCTTAGTTTTTACGCTGCCCATGGGCCTTTTTTTTTTTTTTTTTTCGGATGGGAAATCACCAAATGACTTTTCCCGCTCTGGGCGGAGCGGAGCAGGAGGGAGTGTCAGACTTTTACTGACTAAAACCCATCCATGTTCCTTCCTCGGCCTTTGTGTTCCGGGGCCACGGTATCTCTTTCATGCAGGCATCGGTCCTTGCGGACCCCTTCCTTTTGCTGACTCTCTTTGAGGCGCGCGTGTAACACGCACGCACTTTCGATACGGCCTGTCGTCATGAGACGGACGGTGACGGCGAGCTAGCCCATAGCCCACCGTCCACAGGCTCGCGCCTACAGATCTATCAGATATATTTCTTGCAGTATTCGAAACATTGAATACTGCTATCTCCCCTTTTGCCAATAAATAAACAATAAATTTAAATACAATAAACTCATCAAATTTAAATACACAATATTATAATATTAGAGATTTTATTGTATTTTCTTTGGTAGTTGTTACAAACGTTTGCAAAAGTTGTGTGTTCAAACTGCACACTGTACAGACAGATCAGAACTGTATAGTGTACAGTATATTGCAAGCTGTATCCTTTGCTGTCCTAAGACTGTTAAGATTCATTGATTTGTTGTTTTTTCGATTAATTCTTTGTCTATTTCTTTTGCAGTGTGTCAGAATAATTAGTGAGTTTCGTTTCGTTGGAAAAAAACGCTATAGGCAATAAATCTTTGTCCACCGGCGTTACTACAGACTTGTCTGAACTATTGTTCAAGTCTATGATACTTGCTTGAATTATATTATGATTTACTGTCCTTTTTGATTTTTGATGATCATCATAATCATCAATAGAGACTGAATCGTTTGGTTTTACATGTATTATTTTACTTTTTGTTAGTTCACTTACTTTAAACAGATTACTATTTTTTGTCTTCAAAGACATACTGTATTTAGGTATATCTTTCGATTTGATTTCTCTGGTTTCGAAATTATTCTTTGTGGATACATCATTTGTGCCTATTTTAATTTCAATGTTGAATTGCCCTGTATCATCTGTTACTTTTAGAATAATAGAATCTAGGTCTCTTCTACGTGTTTCGCTATCATCAACGGATCTTTTACCTAAAATAAGCACGTCTTCGTTGTTAGTTGTGGCGACATATACTTTTCTTTTTCTCTCATTATCTTCTCGACGTTGATTTAGATCGTCAAGGGGTGGCTCAGGGGTCGATGGCCAAAGTGGAGGCACGACTTTTTGTATCGTGTATAGCATAAGGTTGCGATAGTCATCAGACGCTGCACTATAATCGTTTTCATGTGCGTCAAAAGCTTTGCGCGATGGGTTTATCATATCTGCACCATTTTCTACCTTTTCTGCCTGAAAATAATAAGGATTTAAATGAGCCAGGCGGTTCTGCCAAAATGTACCAAACCAAATCAATAGCTTTTGCGTGATGGGGTAAGATTTATCTTCACATAGTTTTACGGTCTTTATTTAATATAAATAAGGGTTCTTACAGGCATATAAGGCAGCTCTAACATAGGAACAATCGGAAGTACTTTATCTTCAGGCAGTGGCGGTGGGTTAACTGACATCATAAGATGGACCATAACTCCGAATACAGAAAGAATAATTATGCAAATGGTACCAATAGACAGCGCAGCTTTGATACCCATCCTCCTAAGAAAATAAGGCATATTCAAATCATTACTGACTAGCCTTCTCCAATAAATGTTATATTAGCATTTTTATGTGTTAACGATTGCAACTGACTCGCACAATGATACATGGAGCGTCTTTCTATACGAAGAATGATGTTAGCATAGAATTCCTCTGAACTACACTGTACTATCAGACATAAGAAAACATATATTTTGCAACCTGTTTGTTAGATTCCGTTTACTTTCAAAAGATTAGACAGTAGTTCATCGTTCCCACGAATGTATCGTCGCGGTGGCTTACCTAGAAAAATGCAATATCTCCGATTTTATATAAAAAAAAACATACAAATAAATAAGCATAAAGTTCATCGAAAAGGAATGAATTGTAATTTTTTGACAGTAATGGGATTGTCTATCAGACTTACGGACAACCGTAGACAAACTAGAGTTAATACGAGAAGAGTACAGTTTATTTACTATTTTTAACCTCGGAGTTAGATCACTGTCAAAATCTGTGATGATATTTTAGTTGTGACACGTCTGTCAAAATTACAGTGATCTCTAAAAACGTTTAAATATGGTTACTATTGGGTTGCAGCTCCACTATCAGAGGTAAAGACCAAGAGGCAAAGACTGTGGATCTTCGCTGTATACTTATACATAGCTGAAAGGATCTTTTAATGCTCTAATGACTTTTTTTTTAAGTCTTGTAAAATACTTTTGTTTATTTCAATATGTACAGTATTCTAAAGTTCCTACGTTTTCAAAGGTTTTTTTATACTATTTTTTAAGGTTATAACTTAACTTTAAATGCCATCAGCACAATATTTTGAGTGTGTTATATTGAATTTTACTGTAAAACGCGGTAAAACGTGAATATTCTCCCCCAAAAAGAAAGCTTTGTTCCCACTAGTTCAGTTGACCAATTCAGTTAACTGAACTAGTGAGATTTCTTTACTCGTTTGTTCAGTTGTAAATGAAACTACTTTACATCTGGTTTCACCTTTTTTATTTATTATTTTTAAAGGATGTGCGGGGCAGGATTTAGAGAGGGAATTGGCTGTATGGATCCGATCTTCTCCTTACGGTGCATAACCGAAAAACATCTGGCAATGCACAAGGAGCACGAGAAGGCCTATGACAGTGTGAGGAGGGAAGTGTTGTGGTCAAATTTATTCATGTACGGTGTGGACATGCGCTTGGTACGAGCACCGAAATTCAGCAAGGATTTCAGTGCTTGTATTACCTAAGATAAATGAGGCATACAATGGCTAGTTTTGTGTATCAAGAGTTGTTAGACAGGGCTGTGTAGTCCATGGCTGTTTAACCTATACATAAATTGAGGATGAATGGGTTGCCTGTCAAATGCCTTCTCTACGCAGATACTCAAAATTCTTCAAGCATCGTCAGCGAAACAGTTGCAAGACACGGTAACTGTAATGGTTGTAGCATTTAAGAAAAAACCAATGAATGTAAGTGTGATGAAGACGAAAATTGTGGTGTTTACAAGAAGAAAAGGATGTATTAGTCGGTGTGCGGTGTGAAAATAAATGTTGAGTGTGGAGCAAGTGTATGAGTTTGTTTGTATATTTGGATAGTCTGTTTTAGGAGATGATAAGATTGACGCAGATGTGGAAGGACAGAAAATACGAGAAATAACATGCGGCTGTGACTAGCCAGTCGTTGTCCAAAAAGGTGGTGCTTGTTTACACTTATGTCTGGAAGTGAACCATTGGGAGTTGCAAACGAGGTATAAACTTAGAATGGGGTTGGCAACTGTGGAACTAATGGCGCTAGCATCGCTTGAATTAAACATCGTCATTGGTTGAAAATCTGTCAATGTCATTTTACATTTCAAATTAGTTTGACCTCATTGGTCAGATTGGGTCTATTCTAAGGACGCGCCATCTACAATCGCTTTGAGCTGTAACCTTCATTGTCACTAGTACCATTACCTAACAGTTCCATGATGGAACTACTGTTGTTTTTTATAATCACTAGTTTCATTTTGAAAGAATCTGAAAATAATGGAACTAGTGTTGAATTATTTTTTATCACTAGTTCCACTAGTAAGATTAACAGTACCATGATGGAACTACTGTTGTTTTTGTTAATCACTAGTTCCACTTTGAAAGAATTTACTTCACGTCAATGAGGAATTTTCCACTGACGTTTGTCACAACGCTCCAGTATATATCGATAGATGGCGCTGATCAGCTTTGGGAATATTTTTTAAGCGGCGTTCTAGTAAAAACCAATGAAAAACGAATTTAATAAGTATTTTATTATAGGTCAACGGTAAAATCTTTTAGCAGAGCAAAAATCTCTCCTGGACACATGTCAAACTCATTGTATAGTAAAATTTCTTTAATCATTGTTGTAAATAGAGTGAGAACTGTAAAGAACCTTCTTTCTGTCAAACATTTTTATCCTAAAAAGTCTACTGTTATTTTGCATCACTGAACTGAACTACAAGATTTTGCATTGTTTTTACTATTGTTCTTCCGAGTGTTTTTGCGTTACACCTAAACTCCTGGTGCGTCGAGTCGAACTTAGGTTACTCCGTACTTCAGTTATAGCTTTGTGGACATAAAAACGAGCCATTTTATTATTTCGAAGGTTGATCAGCGCCATTTAGTTCATCCATAAAAAGCACTGGAAAATTCCCCATTAATTTTCATAAAAAAGTTGATTTCATTGAATATAATGAATACAAAAAAAACTGTTTTTACCTGTAGTGTTTCCACCCCTAACAAATTTCACAAGTGCCTAAAATAATTATGTAGAACTAGTGATAAAAAAATCAACACTTGTTCCATTATTTTCAGATTCTTTCAAAATGGAATTAGTGATTATAAAAAAAACAACACAAGTTCCATCATGGAACTGTTAATGGTACTAGTGACAATGAAGGCCCATTAACGCGGTGGAAATGTTCGTTACGAAGCATGTGTGGTGTAATTTTGAATCAATAAATTGAGGAGTGATGTTATACGAGAACGTTACGGTTTCTAAGACTATAAATCAATAAATATCGCTGGACATTACACACAGTGCCATCTAGTGCCACACTAGGCAATGAGGCTTGTGTCGTATGACCATGTTGTAACAAGAAGGTGTTTACAAGGCAGATATGAATGACAACGCCGAGAGGGGAGCCCTAAAAGGAATTACCTACACAGACCTAATTGGTTCTTCAGTAAGGTCAGGTGCGTATTACTGGTACTTTTACTGTTACTGCTTGGATGACCAGATGTGTGAACGAGGACGAAGCGAAAGGAGCATGTAAGGATCGTAACAGGTGGCGTTCTGTATGTACAAACCTTGTTTAAAATAAAGTCACTAAATAAATCAGGGGACAAAAGCAATGCATTGCACAATCCGGCATTGATACTCCTAGCTTTGCAAACGGCATTTACGTGCGTAGATGGCCTTGCAATACATTTTTAAACAATTTAATATAAACTGCATTTACATTGTGGGTACAATAAAGTTAAAATTAATAGGTGTTGTACGAAACACGTGCTCGTTGCTTGCCACAGTAGAACTTGATCGATCAGTGAATGTCGGAGCGAATGCTTGCGAAACATTAAAGTAACCTGTGTTTAAAATGTTTGGCTAAGATTGGCCTTAAAATACTTTATGAAGTTTTTAACACAACTTTAGCTGTCCATCGCCTTAAATGAAATGAAATTAATGAAACTCTTACATGTAATTTTAATAATAATAATAATGTTTATTTCCAGTAAAGTGTTTACAAAGGTTACAAGTACAGTAATATGGTACAACATAAAGTGCATTTTAGCAAATTAATTTGATCGTTTATTAATATTTCTCCTCTCAACCTCCAAATTTTGTTCATAGTGGCAATTTTAACGGAGACTAGCCAAGAACGCAGGATATTACTTTTGATTACATATTCTGACAGGACGGAATCTGACACTGCCGGAAAGAGATCAGGACTGATGGCCTCCATAGAAAAGATAGGTGTTGTGTCTGGTGGGATACTGCCCCACGGTTGTCGGATTTCTGTATGCATTTATGTTAATCGAGTGGATAATTTCAATATTGCGATTTTAGATAAATATGTTAGTTTAGTTCGTACGTCATTCGTAGTTGATGGATGGGGCGAAAGAGGAAGGCCAAAGAAAAGATGGATGGTTTGTGTAAGGAAAGATATAAAGACAAAATAAGTAAACGGTAGCGTGACGGTTGACATTTGGAGAATAGAAGAAAAAAAAAACGTGTTGCGCCGACCACAAGTAACGTAAAGACAAAGGCAGGAAGATAATTTTTAGTTTAATTCGTATTTGCACAGGTATCACCACAACCAGTTACCTCATACCCAGTTTGATTGAAGCCTTCTCCAGCCAGAATTATTTACAGCATTTAGTGTTTCGCAAAACAAGGAGTGTCAGCTTCTTGCCAATATTAAAGTTAAAGAACTAGTATTAAGTCATTTGAATATACATTGGTGATTTGCTTTTGAAGTTAGTGGAAGTCGCCAGTGCTGACTGCGCATTGGACATTGCAATAGGAGCCATATTATATCAGATTGACAATGACAAGTTGATGGCCTATCGTTATATCTTTACACTAATGCCTTTAACCCGTAGTTTAATAGGCATTTAGAAACGACTTGTGAAGTATCAATAGTGAGAAGATATCATTATGTTGTCTTTTCATCTGAGCTAGCAATTTTCTGTGGCAGCACTGGCATAAATATCGCAATGATGTTTGTAAGTTACAAGTTACATAACATCATGTCTGTAATCCCCGACGGATTAGGCTGAGGTGGTACCTAATAGTACACCCATTTTTTTGT
Organism: Xestia sexstrigata; assembly: GCA_941918905.2. Classification (NCBI taxonomy): domain Eukaryota; kingdom Metazoa; phylum Arthropoda; class Insecta; order Lepidoptera; family Noctuidae; genus Xestia; species Xestia sexstrigata. Next base: position 19,957,035 of record OW799212.2, read on the forward strand.
TACGTTAAGTCCCAATAACAATAAATCTATCCCTATAGTCTAATCGAAATTTTTGACGAATAGAAAAACAAATAAATTAAACAAAACAACATCGAAGCATGTATGTTACTACCTAAATCACTTTTTTACAGACTTTAAAGAAACTATCTATAATATCAACCAGTAGGGCTATTACGTATCTCTGTTGACAACTCGAAATGATAGTAACTGGGCTCAGTGTCCATCAATTAACTGTCAAAAGGTTCGTTTCGAATTATGTATGACCAGTCGCGATCAAATATGACGTCATTGGTTGTCATCGTGGCTGATAGTCACCGTAACTCATTTCGACAGACGCTTTCGTATCGATACTTACATTATTTCGATTATGTAAGCATAGTGGACAACAAATTGATGACAATTGAGTTTGAAGTGACTTTCGTGAAAGACGTTACACACCGTACCCGGGCTGTTAGTCACCGTAAAGTGTTATCCACTCAGTGCGATACGTAATTCCAATGTTATGACATTCTCGGTTGTCATCAAAGTTCGGTGTACAACCGAAGCTTGATAGTCACTGGATATCAGAAAGATACGAAATAGGCCTACTGGTAAAATTTCGAAGTGAATTGCGAAATAAGTTGCGAAAGGTTCGAAGCATTCATCACCGCTTAGTTCGTAAATGCGAATTGGGACCATTGTTCTCTTAGCTCTAACGATGGATTATGTTCTAAAGCCTGTAACATACTACGAAGATATTCTACGAATATGAAAAATCGTACCTATTAGCTTATTCATGATGCTTAGTGCCAATACCAGTACTCTCTAAATGATGTCGCTTTAAATAAAGTTACCATGGTTCGAATTCAAATCATCATCATCATCATTTTAGCCGAAAGACGTCCACTGCTGGACATAGGCCTCCCCCAAGTGTCGCCACATTGACCGGTCCCGTGCGACTCGCATCCAACGGATTCCCGCAACCTTCACCAGGTCATCGGTCCACCTAGTGGGAGGACAGTTTCCACGAACCCATCGTTGTATTCGTCCACTGACCTTCCTAGGCATTCGAAACGATTCTGGAGTTCAAGCTGAAAGCTCTCGGGGTTTTGGGTTTGGATCTGTTCTGGACGGAGCGTAGACTTCATCAGTCGAGACCTTTCTAGCTTGACATTGATGTTCAATGTGCCTCTTACCATGCGGTGATCGCTCCCGGTTTTCACCGAATTGATCACAGAGACATCATTGAACATTTGCTTCTTGGTTGACATGATGAAGTCAATCTCGTTTTTGGTCGCACCATCTCTGCCAGGTCCACTTCCTGTGCTCACGCTTTTTGAAGAAGGAGTTCATCATATAGAGGCCCTCCTTCTCTATAAAACTAGCCAGTTGGTGGCCCCGGTAGTTCCGACGTCCAACTCCAAATTGCCCCACCTGCAGCTCATCCCCGTCTCGTTTGCCCAGTTTCGCGTTGAAGTCCCCTTGACAACGGTGAAGTGAGTTTTGAGACCATGCATGGCTTTAGAGATATCCTCATACATGGTCTCCACTTCGCCGTCGGGGTGTGCCGAGGTCGGGGCGTAGACCTGTATGACCTTCAGCGAACATCTTGAGGATATTCTGAGTATAAGGTACGCCACCCTGGTCGACACACTCTCGATATTCACCACGTTGTTTACAAGGGACTTGTGGACGATAAACCCAACACCACCCTGGGACTGCCGGTCACACTCTCAGAAATAGAACAGGTTACCGGATTTCAGGATTATCGTGTCCTCCCCCTCTCTTCGGACTTCAGATAATACCATAATACTCCATCGCAGCCTGCTCAATTCCTCTTCGAGTTCCGCTATCTTCTCGTCGGTCCGGAGTGTGCGTGCGTTATACGTTACCAGGTCCAGTCGTTGGTATAGGCAGCCGGATCCCATCCGGGGATTCTTCGCACCCCTTGCCACGCCGTAACCTCGACCGCTGCCGTAGTCGAGGGTAGACGGGCTGCCGGGTACTAGGGCCCATTTTTGTAATGCGGTATCCATTTTGGGGGTTGGCGATCGCAGTACAGTTCTTACAAAAAGACACAGAACGCTGCTGCCCATTCTCTTGTAATCCATAGTCGCCTCTTACGATACCCACGGAAAGATATGGGATGGTGCTATTCTTTACGTCCGACACCATACGGACAGATTAGACGTGCGCGAGAGAGACGGATAGATCCGAATATACGGACGAAGCGTTAGAGAGTAGGGCCTTAGGTCCATAACTAAGCTGTGTGGTATCCGGCAGAGTAGATATATATATATATATATATATATATAAACTATCTCAAATCTAGTTCTAGTACAGTCAGTAAGAGTGAGAGCACTTTTATTTCATAGCAGTAAAAGTGATTTTCGTTGTATTTAGGCTAGCATTGCTTTACCTACAATGTGTATTGTACTTGTTACGAAACCTAAAGCTAGCGTTGCAATACGAATAGTTTTCATTAAAGTTCTCGTTGTTAATCATCATCTTTCTGCCCTTATCCCATGTTACTTGGGGTCGGCGCAACACGTTTTTTTCTTTCATTCTCCTCTGTCAACCGTCAAACAATCATTTACACCTTTTTCCTTCATATCATTCCTCACACAATCCATCCATCGTTTCTTTGGTCTTCCTCTCCCTCTCCATCCATCAACATTATAAAGTTCACGTTGTTTTGTTACACAAATTCAATCTAAATATATCTCAATATATAAAAGAAGAAACTGACTGACTCATCTATCAATGCACAGCCCAAACCGCTGGGTCTACAGATTCCAAATTTGGCACATATGTTCCTTAAGTGGTCTAGGGGTACACTAAGAAAGGGTTTTCCAAAAGTCACCCCCTAAGGGGGTGAAACGGGGCTCTAAAGTTTGTATGGGGAAACAAGATTAATTAAACTACTTTATTAAAAACTTTACAGGAGTACTTCTACTGTTAAATGAGTTTCTACTCATTTATCAATAGAAGTACTCCTGTAAAGTTTATGTAAGTTTGAGGTTTTTCAGAATTCAACCCCTAAAGGGGGAAATGGGGTAACAAAGCCTAAAAATCAACATCGGTATTGTTTATATGGTGTATCGGGTCGGGTGTGTTACAAAAACAACGATTTTAAGATTTAATGTGGCTGACCTGAAATACCATCACCATCTCCTGTTGGGGTGCGATGGGGTCGAAATGTCTAAAAATCAGTATGAGTGTCGATACCGAGATTATCAGGGGTGCTGATTACGAATATGGCATTTATTTTGAGTGATGGTGATTGTGATGGTGATTGTGATAGTGATAGCGACGGTGATGGTGATAGCGATGGTGACTGTGATTGTGATGGTTATAGTGATTGTGGCTGTGATAGTGATGGTGATGGTGACTGTGATTGTGATTGTGATAGTGATTGTGACAGTGATGATGTTTGTGATAATGATGATGATGATTGTGATTACAATGATGGTGATTCAAAATCAAACTCAAAGCATTTATTTCAATTAGACCATTACGGCACTTTTGAATGTCAAATTACAAATAAAAAACAAAGCTACAGTCCCAGTCACAAGGCATAATAACTTGAGAAAGTACTGTAGTGTCCATTCCCTGGCGTAGATCTCTATGGAGAAGAACGGGCAAGAAACTCCATGGACAATCTATTGAATCAACATATTGTTACAAAATATTGGTTACATCATTAATTTTAAAATTATACATATATGTTAGAATGATGTGGAAAGTCGTGCACATTAAGAGCGTCCAGAGTAGAAAAAGACAACAATTTAACAACAAACGAATTAAAATGAACCCTGGCAGCTAAGAGATGACCAGTTCCAACTGACAGCGCCCATTCACGAACATGACGCGTGTATCGGCGCCATTCAACTCAACCAGATTGAAGGAAACTAAATGACCCGACACACCCACCACCATCAGCGAGACATTTGAGTGAGCATGACATTCAATCATGACATTCACTCAGCCACCATGGCATATTCAAGTCAATGAAAGATAACTAAATGTAAATGGTGGCTGAACAATACAAAGTACTCACACATGTGCTATGCAATTATATAATACTAAGAACTGGAATCTACACAATGCAAGTATATTTTTACAATCTTCTGCAGCTTCCACAATACATCAACATGGGAATCAATTCTTCTTCTTCTTCTTTGCGTGTCGATAGACTCAAATAATGCCCGACAAGTACAATCAATTAGTTTGCCCCTATGGTTGTGGAGCAGGACCAGCATTTAGCCAAGCATTTTTATCATCAATGTAATCCCCCAACTTATAATATGCTTCAGTGGCGTGTAGCGGTATTCCACGAAGGGTAGGCCACGAAATAATGATAGCAAAAAAAATTTCGTCTGCGCCATCTTGATTTTCGAAAACGACACCCATGAAGAAAAAACCGAAAATTTTCGTCGGCGCCATTTTGGATTTTTATTATGACCTCATTTTCATTATCAGCGACCCCAAAAACCACGATAATGACACCCATGAAGAAAAAACTGAAAATTTTCGTCGGCGTTATTTTGGATTTTCATTTTGACCTCATTTTCATTATCAGCGACCCCAAAAACCTCGAAAACGACACCCATGAAGAAAAAACTGAAAATTTTCATCGGCGCCACTTTGGATTTTCATTTTGACCTCATTTTCATCATCAGCGACCACAAAAACCACGAAAATGACACCCATGAAGAAAAAACTGAAAATTTTCGTCGGCGCCATCTTGGATTTTCATTTTGACCTCATTTTCATCATCAGCGACCACAAAAACCACGAAAATGACACCCATGAAGAAAAAGCTGAAAATTTTCGTTGGCGCCATCTTGGATTTTCATTTTGACTTCATTTTCATTATCAGCGACCCCAAAAACCTCGAAAACGACACCCATGAAGAATAAACTGAAAATTTTCATCGGCGCCATCTTGGATTTTCATTTTGACCTCATTTTCATCATCAGCGACCACAAAAACCACGAAAATGACACCCATGAAGAAAAAACTGAAAATTTTTATCGGCGCCATCTTGGATTTTCTTTTTGACCTCATTTTCGTCATCAGCGACCACAAAAACTACGAAAATGACACCCATGATGAAAAAACTGAAAATTTTTGTTGGCGCCATCTTGGATTTTCATTTTGACCTCATTTTCATTATCAGCTACCCCAAAAACCTCGAAAACGACACCCATGAAGAAAAAACTGAAAATTTTCAGCATCGCCATCTTGGATTTTCATTTTGACCTCATTTTCATCATCAGCGGCCACAAAAACCACGAAAATGACACCCATGAAAAAAAAACTGAAAATTTTCATCGGCGCCATCTTGGATTTTCATTTTGACCTCATTTTCATTATAACCAACTCAAAAACCACGAAAACGACACCCATGAAGAAAAATATTATATCAATAATATTATTAATTATTGTAATAATAATACGCGCCAATAACCCCCAGGAATCATTATTTTAATCAACATACACCCAGCACTGGCCTGCAAATTGCAAAAAACCTAAGGAAATTTAAATTACGCGGGCTAAAGAACATTCACCTTGAATCCTGGCCTTGTGTTGTAGCAGCCAATCATAGCCCAGCTACACTCGCAGGAGTTACCGCCCAAAAATGGCTGCAATCTATACATGTGTGCAGTTCATACACACGAAAATATGCACCAATTTGCCGCTGTGTGCGTAAATTTATCAATGGGTTGAAGGCCAGCAGACTATTTGCCTATAAGATGCGTCCGGCGGGTGAGCGTCGAGCTTCCTAGCAACTTCCAGTACAGTGTTGGTTACGTAACACGGGCGCGAAAAATTGCTCTAAGTATTCGAACAGGAGTTTGAACTTTTTTTAATATTTTGTACAAAGTGTTATTTTATTACATTAGTTATAATAATTGCCCCAGTTGGTAGGGTAGGCTTTGTCTAATTGCCTCTTCGTAGCGCACGCCCATGATATGCTTGCCTACATAGTGTGCGTTACAAAAAAATACAAAAAAATATTTTATTCAATAAATTTCTTACAACAATGGGTGGTTGTGTTTGGGGACTCCTTTTAAGCAATTTTTGCCTGTGTTAGGAGACCCCCCTCTTCCATAGCAAAATAATTACAACAGTAACAAATATGTGGGTAATTAAACTTATACTTAACTACTTATTTCTAATTATTATTTATTTTTAATTTAAAAAAGAGTAAACATAGAAGCGTGACAAAAACAAGAAAAATAGTGTAAAAGTGTGAGTGTATGATGAGTGTGAGTGTGTGTGTGTGTAAGAGTGTGCGTGTGTGTATATGTTTTTATTTGATTTTTAAGTGTCAGTTTTTAAGAGATTGTATGTATGTGTGTGTGTGAAAATTGAGTAACATATTGCTATTTTGTATCTTGCTTTTTTTAATCTAAAAGTGCCTCAGTCTCTTCATACGTGAGTTTTTTGATCCAGTTTGTTACGGCTTTCTTACAATCATATGTGCTTTTGGTATATACGAATTTTTTTTTGTTTACCTTTTTGTTTACCTTATTGTATAGTTCCGCTGAGCGTTTATTGAATTGTCTGCATGCAAACACGGTTTTAGTCTGGGAAACTGTCGTTTTATACAAGATTTAAATTTCGTCTCGTTCAGTTGAAGAATGTGGGGAGGTATTTTATTGTAACATTTCAAACAGTACCCCATGAAAGATGGATCTACTTTAGCAAGCCTGAAACCTGGCTGAACTAGTTGGTCCCTATTTTTAGTGTTATAGTGGTGTCTGTCACCTCTTCTACTGAATAAATGCCGATTTTTCCTAACGTACATGATGTTTTCATAAATGTATTGACAAGGTACTGTCATGATATTAATTTCCTTAAACAGTTCTCTTAGAGAATCGCGTCTACGTAATTCATAAGTGGCTCTGATGGCTCTTTTCTGCAGAATAAATATAGACTCGATGTCTGCAGCCCGTCCCCATAGTAAAATACCGTATTACATAATACTATGAAAATAACTAAATTAGACTAGCCTCGCGGTATCAATATCAGTAAATTGACGGATTTTTCTAACAGCATATGCTGCTGAGCTCAGCCGTCCTGCAAGAGATGTTAAATGAGGACCCCATTGTAACCTTGAGTCGAGCGTGATTCCCAAGAAAACCGTTTTATCGACAAAATCTAGTTTCTCTTGATTCAATATTATGTCACAATCACTACTTTTGACATTTGGTAGAACAAATCTAATGTTTTAGTTTTTTTCCCATTTAGTACTAAATTATTGGCGGTAAACCAATTGTGGACCTGCAGTAGGGCGTTATTTACGTCGTCAAGATTAGTGGCACGTCTGTTTATCCTAAATATTAAAGAAGTATCGTCAGCAAACAACACCATATGCGGAAGGTTGTTAAATAAATGGGGTAGGTCATTAATATACACTAAAAAGAGGAAGGGACCCAATATCGAACCTTGTGGTACACCCATTTTTAATTTTAAACCCAGTGAGTTGACCCCATTTATTTGTAACTGCTCCTGTATTTTTTACTTTTTATCTTCACTTTTTTTCCTTTTTTAATTTTCTTTTTTTTTAATTCAAATTCATTTATTGTTTGTCACAGGTGAAATATTTGTTCTTATTATTATTATAAAAGAACAAATATTTCACCTGTGACAAACAATAAAGCATAACTTTTCGTTTTTTTTTTGAATGTAATTGTATAAATACCTAAGTATGTAACTATGTTACAAAATAGTACTTATAATAAATGTGATAAAAATGATTGTTTATTTATTTAGAAATACATTTTAAGCTAACAGTTATATACCAAAACGCTTAAAAGCTAACAATAATCATAATTATTACAAATAGCATCTTATAATTACAATAATTGAAAAGCAAAATAAAAATTAAATGTCAAGAGGTGTTTCTACATATCACGAATAAAATAAATAAGAAGTCATAATGTCTTAAAAAAAATAACAATAATTAAATGTAATGTCATGTACGGTTAGAGTGGAAGCAGGCCGAAAAGGTTGGGCAGATGATGCCGAAGTCAAAACTAATACACTAGTGTTACATAAACATGTCAGTGGAATTCAATAATATTAGTCCTGATTAAAATTAAATAAGAGAAAATTACAAATCAATTGCTTAAAAATGACAATACATCTTTCCTTAGAGTTCCAATAGTATCCACAAATATGTCGGCATTTGGACTGCTGTCAAGGAATCGATTAATGAGGTCAATCGCTCTTGCGGTTGGGCTGTTATTGGCTTGATAGATGCGCCATTCTGGTGGGCATGCAAGAAGTTGGTGTCGCCGCCGTCCTATACCACGCATGTATTGCTGCGGTACATACAGATGGATATGCTCCCTTACCGATGGATTATCTATACTAATGTTAATTAACAAATAGTAGTGTATGATAAATATATTGTTGCCTGTTAATTAATTACTTATTTAAAATATGTCAAACATAGAATCTGTCGATTGTAGAATCTGTCAAATATACTATCTGTCGATTGTAGAATCTGTCAAAAATAGAATCTGTCAAATGTAGAATATGATGTCATAAGTAGAATCTGTCAAACGTAGACTAAACGGCTGTATCTACTACTAGCTGTTGCCCACGGCTTCGCCCGCGTATAGTTTGGTAACCGTCCCACTTGATCATATTAAAGGGATAAATAGTGTTCTACGTGTTAATCCAGGTTATGAACTATCTATGTGCCAAATTTCATAATCATCACAATTATTATCATCACAACCACCATTATTATCACAATCACCATCACTATCACAATCACAATCACCATCATTATCACAATCACCATCACAATCACTATCACAATCACCATTATTATCACAATCACCATCACAATCACAATTACCATCACAATCACCAATAACCCTGTATAGAAGTCGAATTCGTCGTCTTCTGGATCTCAAAATAAATGCCATATTCGTAATCAGCACCCCTGATAATCTCGGTATCGACACCCATACTGATTTTTAGACATTTCAACCCCATCGCTTCCCAACAGGGGATGATGATGGTATTTCAGGTCCGCCACATTAAATCTTAAAATCGTTGTTTTTCAATTCAATTCTTTATTGCATATCACATGTGTTTTACAAGATCTTATTATTAAAATAAAGTTCACATGGACCCTGTCGGGCACAACAATTTATAATATTAGAGTGAGTTAGTTAGTAGTTGGTAGTTTTTGTAACACACCCGACCCGATACACCATACAAACAATACCGATGTTGACTTTGTTACCCCACTTTCCCCTTTAGGGGTTGAAATCTGAAAAAACCTGAAACACATTTCTACTCATTTATCAATAGAAGTACTCCTGTGAAGTTTTTAATAAAATAGTCTAATTAATCTTGTTTCCCCATACAAATTTTAGAGCCCCGTTTCAAAAACCCTTTCTTAGTGTAACCCTAGACCACTTAAGGAACTTAGGTGCCAAATTTGGAATCTGTAGACCCAACGGTTTGGCGGTTTGCATTGATAGATGAGTCAGTCAGTCAGTCAGTTTCTTCTTTTATATATTTAGATTGAATTTGTGTTACATAACAACGTGAACTTTATAATGTTGATGGATGGAGAGGGAGAGGAAGACTAAAGAAACGATGGATGGATTGTGTGAGGAATGATATGAAGGAAAAGGGTGTAAATGATTGTTTGACGGTTGACAGAGGAGAATGAAAGAAAAAAACGTGTTGCGCCGACCCCAAGTAACATGGGATAAGGGCAGAAAGATGATGATGAACAACGTGAAATTTAATGAAAACTAATCGTATTGCAATGCTAGCTTTAGGTTTCGTAACAAGTACAATACACATTGCAGGTAAAGCAATGCTAGCAAACTAATAACATTTTGGTATAACCCTAACATCTGTCACTCGAATTCGGAGGGGGGACGGCGCGTACGCAGTCTTCCCCACTATCAAAAATTTCGCATCCGAGTTATCCACATTAGGGATAATCGCAGGGGTCAACCTAACCGCAGTGCAATGGAAAGGCCTCGCCCTGGGGGAACCGCCTATTTGATCACGGTTTCCCCTATGCCAGGTAAGTATGAATTCTTTACAGTACCGCGCGAGGGTCGTTCAGCGGCGGAGAATCTTAACACCGCGATTCAGAAACGTGACGTAAATATAAAGCGCCATCTAGTTGGCAAAGTGTAACTAACTCGTGGGGACGCGTTTATAAATTTTATAATAATCCCACAAAAAAAAATACAACGAAAATCACTTTTACTGCTATGAAATAAAAGTGCTCTCACTCATACTGACTGTACTAGAACTAGATTTGAGATAGTTCTGCCAAAGCGATCCTGTCAGTGAGGAGCTTACACCAATCATTTGTATGTACAACTGAAATAAAATTAAAAAGTTTAGGATATACAGCTATCATAAAATTAAAATCAAAATAATTTAAAACACGCTAACAGAATAACACGGATTAATCTGAGTGTGAGTTCTAGGTTTACTTTTCATGTCATTTTATAGAACTACTATTGAGGTATCTAAAACCGCTGAGTTCTGGGTCCTTTGAACTACACATATTTTTTTTAATATTTTTATATGCGAACACGAAATCTGTTAATGATTTTTGCAAATCGAAATCTTCAACAATGCTCTGCTGATACCAGAGTGTGAGTTCCGGGATTACTTTTCATGTCATTTTATTGAACTACTATTGTGGTATCTGAAACCGAGGAGTTCTGGGTCCTGGGTTGAACTACAAATATGTTATTTTTTATTTTATATGCGAACACGAAATCTGTTTATGATTTCTGCAAAATCGAAATCTTCAACCATGCTATGCTGATATCTGGGTGTGAGTTCTGGGGTTACTTTTTACTTCATTTTATAGCAATTATAATAACTTACCAGGAACCGAGGAGTTTTAGGTCCTCAGTGCTACTTGTAATTACTTATTGATTTTTATATGCGAACACGAAATCTGTTCATGATTTCTGCAGAGCATGGTTGAATATTTCGATTAGCAGAAATCATGAACAGATTTCGTGTTCGCATATATAAATCAAAAAGTAATTACAAATAGCACTGAGGACCTAAAACTCCTCGGTTTCCAGTAGTTTATTATAAATGCTATAAAATGATGTTAAAACTAACCCCAGAACTCACACCCAGATATCAGCAGAGCATGGTTGAAGATTTCGATTTTTCAGAAATCATGAACAGATTTCGAGTTCGCATATAAAAATATTAAAAAAATATGTGTAGTTCAAAGGACACAGAACTCCTCGGATTTAGATACCTCAATAGTTGTTCTATGAAACGACATGAAAAGTAAACCTATCACTCACACTCAGATATCAGCAGAGCATGGTTGAATATTTCGATTTTTCAGAAATCATGAACAGATTTCGTGTTCGCATATAAAAATAAAAAAAAACATATGTGTAGTTCAAAGGACCCAGAACTCCTCAGTTTCAGATACCACAATAGTAATTCTATAAAATGACATGAAAGCTAAACCCGAAACTTACACTCTGGTATCAGCAGAGCATTGTTGAAGATTTCTATTTGCAAAAAACATTAACAGATTTCATGTTCGCATATAAAAATATTAAAAAAATATGTGTAGTTCAAAGGACCCAGAACTCAGCGGTTTTAGATACCTCTATAGTAGTTCTATAAAATGACATGAAAAGTAAACCTAGAACTCACACTCAGATATCAGCAGAGCATGGTTGAAGATTTCGATTTTGCAGAAATCATGAACAGATTTCGTGTTGGCATATAAAAATAAAAAAAACATATGTGTAGTTCAAAGGACCCAGAACTCCTCGGTTTCAGATACCACAATAGTAGTTTTATAAAATGACATGAAAAGTAAACCCGGAACTCACACTCTGGTATCAGCAGAGCATGGTTGAAAATTTCGATTTTTCAGAAATCATGAACAGATTTCGTGTTCGCATATAAAAATCAAAAAGTAATTACAAATAGCACTGAGGACCTAGAACTCCTCGGTTTCCAGTAGTTTATTATAAATGCTATAAAATGATGTGAAAACTAACCCCAGAACTCACACCTAGATATCAGCAGAGCATGGTTGAAGATTTCGATTTTGCAGAAATCATGAACAGATTTCGAGTTCGCATATAAAAATATTTAAAAAAATATGTGTAGTTCAAAGGACCCAGAACTCCTCGGTTTCAGATAGCTCAATAGTAGTTCTATAAAGCGACATGAAAATTAAACCTAGAACTCACACTCAGATATCAGCAGAGCATGGTTGAATATTTCGATTAGCAGAAATCATGAACAGATTTCGTGTTCGCATATAAAAATCAATAAGTAATTACAAGTAGCACTGAGGACCTAGAACTCCTCGGTTCCTGGTAAGTTATTATAAATGCTATAAAATGACCTGAAAAGTAACCCCAGAACTCACACCCAGATATCAGCAGAGCATGGTTGAATATTTCGATTAGCAGAAATCATGAACAGATTTCGTGTTCGCATATAAAAATCAATAAGTAATTACAAGTAGCACTGCGGACCTAGAACTCTTCGGTTTCAGTTTCGGCAGGATATGCCCCACCTCCTGTCCTGCCCATCCTGCACAGCCACTTGCACGTTCCAGGATTAAACGAAGCCAACGACAAAGCTGTGCAGGTGGCAACATACTGGTCGGGTACTATGTGATCAGGACCCGCAGGGTAGGCGATAGTGGTGCCGGATGCCCGATGCCCGTAGAGGCGTCGTCGGATGCCGGATGCCGGAGAAGGCGACTCGTCGGGCTAGAGTGTCGCCACCAGGTGACGCGGCAACGGTCCACACGGGTTAAACTCGGTCAAAGAAAAGCCCGAACTTTGGTCCCTGGAATTTATGTCCAGTGGTAAGCATAGGGTTCTATGCTTATCCTCTCCTGACGGTGACCACAGCAGCGTAAGCGTAAGCGTAGGGATGGGTACTATTGCGCTTAGGGCGTATGTGTGTAGAGGTCACCTTCAGAAGCGGAGTTTACAGAGAAAAAAAGAAAAGAGAAAAAAAAGGTGTGAAGCACTTTTAAATTAATATTTACATACATGAACATTGATGTAGCAATTAAGGTTTGAGTACAATAGTTGAAATAGTAGCTAAAATGATGTCTATGAAAAAGATGATGAAATAATTTTGCACATCATTGACCTTGACATGACATTTAGAAACAAGCACTGCGTGAATTTGTCAACACTTAGCCACTTACCCGATATGGGGAATTACACACTGAAGTTATGGTTCCTTTATAGAACTTTTCAAAAAGTAAAATTATTAAAAAAGTTTTGGAAATTATCAGTAGTCCAATCCAAAAGTCTAATTGGAGATTGGTAGAATGATGGAGTGGGAAAAAAACTGGTTTTAAGAACGCGAGCGAGTGAGACAAAAGTACAGGCGCGATCAGGTGATTTGGTCGGCTGGAAAACGATATTAAAATGTCTTCTGTTTTATTTGTTTACGTTTTATCAAATTATGAACTAACAACGTTACAGGGTATATGCTATCTTTTAAGCTGTAACCAACAATACACATTCACAAAATTTCATTAAATAGAATAGAATTAGAATAGAATAATTTATTTAAAAGTAAATATTACAAAAGTGTACATTTAGGTGCAGCAGTGTTATTTCTTAAAGTATTGTATAATTAGTGCATAAAAGTAAACTATAACTACAATATATAATATAACAGTTGCAAGTAAAGAAAATGTCGAATTCAAATGTTAGGTAGCGACCTGCCTGATCTAGGTTTTTTTTAAACCTGTGTTTCAGGCCATCGCTTTACATTGGATAATTTAATTAGGTCATCAAAAGTTTTAAAATAAAATCGGTTGGGTAGTTTCGAAGATTAGCGCGTACGAACATAGTGCACACGTGATTTTTATATTAAGATTGAACTCACTACAGTTACTTGCAACACAAACAAAATCATCAACCCCGTACAATTCATCCACTCCTCTCTACCATCAATCATTCTTGCCTTAACACACCTCAGACACTGCACTAGCGTGCATAGTAACAAGACGTTCTAAAATAATTTGGGTGGCGCTGCGCCGGTGCAGCCGAGAGAGCGGCGCGCGTTCCCACGTGCGCGCGCGCTCGCCTGCCTTGAACGACCTTGCCGATCGCCTGGTTTTACTTGCAGCTGTTGAACGTTCGCTTGATGAGAGAGAACGCTTTTTATTTTATTTGATTAAGTAAGTTTCATTAGGAATTTCTCAGTAGCAGCCCATAGTTTGTAAACAAATCCAGGCTCGTCCTGGGGTTCGATTCCCACATTAGGTTTTTCCATTAGAAATTTCTCAGTATCAGCCCGCAGTCTGGATTTATGCCTTGTTGATGTTACTAGGCTCGCCCTCTGTTACATGGGATATGAACATAACTGGCGTGATGTAATGTTATGTTCAAATAAAGAACTGTGACTGCTTCCTAGCTTTGTGTACGCCCCATCCTCTTGGATGGGGCAGGGTGGAGACGATGGAGAGAAAGAGTCTGACGTCGAAACCCAACCGGGCTTTGTAGAACTAAACGGAGATAGAGAGAGAAACGATATAGCTCCACATGATAAGACTTAGCTAAGTAGAAATACATCTTAATAGCCTTGGTCTGAAAAGCCTGGTGTTATTTTCCCCAAAACTGATCTTTGGCCTTAGAGGCCCATACCAATATAATAAGATCAAATAGAACAATTGACATACTTCGTAAATACACGTATTCTTTCATCCATTCATAATGAAGCTGAAACATTTATTACAGACAATTTAACTCTGAAAATAAATTTGTAGGTGTAGGTATCGTCATAATTACGGAACGTAACACAAGCTAATAATACCCGGTATGTTGTACCTATAGGAGGATTGTGGCGTAGAAAAAAAAAGATAAATTCATTTTTTTGCTTCCCGTGCCAAATGGGACGTGAACGCTGCGTAGGTGATGTGACGTCGTGGATTCTCGATATATTGTCGAAGTTTTCTGCAAAAGATTTGTGGAAGAAAAACGTCGCTTTTACGTTGCCCAGATATTATGATCTAATTCTAATGTTATGTTGTGATTACTGGTTTACGAGAGTTTATTTAATGTGTTTTAAATAATTCAACAGCATCAATTTAGCATTAACTATGGGCAAAGTATCTGTTATGATTCCAGATGAACGCGGAAGGATTTAATAGCCAGTGGCTTACCATATGTTTAAGTAACAGTAAAAGTGGTATCTCAACAGTGTTTAGACGATGCAAATCATTTGTTGCTTTAATTTGACTGCATACCACAGGTAAGAAACTTGTACATGGGGCTTAAGATAAGGAGCCAAACTGGAAAACAAGACCAACATCATCATTCACATCCCGAACTCACCCACTGCTGGGCTCTCTTTTCTTGTGCTAATCAATGTTGAAAAATTTGAAGATATAAACCCCTACTTTTTAATGAACTCCAGGATGGACGTCATAAAAAGCTTTAAGCGGCTTACAATAGCTTGTCCAAAAGATCAGAAGCTTGTTAGAGAAAAGTCTTTGGTCGAGAGACTGTTGTTAGTATGTCTACAACAAGAATTCTTCAGACTCATCAAACTATGTGGTAACAACATAATGACGCATCTCGTGTTGTTCAGTGGCGTCTAATTCCGTGAGTCATGACTGTCATTATTGCCAAATTGTCGGCCGCTGGGTTACTGGCACATCTTGCGAAGTCACATGACATGACTGATGCTAAATTGAATGATTTTCATTTATTATCTGGTGGGTAAGAGTGTTTTATCTTTTTGTCGTCTTTAAAAGCTGTACGAATTTCATTGTTCATTGGAACATTCAGTCGATTATTAAAGTTTAATTTTGATTAATTTGTAAAATACTTATCCGAAGTCACCTAGCGGAAAGAATTCGAACCTTTTAAGTGCAGTGTTATTTAGCGAACGTTTTGTAATGCAAGTGGCTACTAATGGAAAATAACCGTCGCGACCCCGTTTCTTTGTTTTAATTATTTTTTTGCGGCTGGTCTCGTTATGTCAAAAATAATGATACTATCTTGCTTTCAGAACTATTATGTTTCGTGATTGTGATAATAACATGTCTTCTAAGTTCTCGTGTGTTAAATGTAATGCATTTATAGAATTTTAGTCGCCTTAATTAATGTTTTTAGGTTTGCGCTGATTTATTTCTCTTCAGACTGAGCAGTTGTTGTGTCTTTGAAGATAATAATTTATAAGGTTTCTATTATGATATTGATAAATGAGTTTCAAAAGTAATCAACGAAGGGGGTGTTTTTTTCCTTTTAAACATGTTTCGGGTCTCGTAGGTAGGTCGTTAAAAGTTGTGATCAATTTCAGAGGTTTCTTTTTTTGAGAGAGTGGATGTTTTTTAGCCTTGGAGCAAGCTGTCTGGGGGCAAAACAATACGAATTATAAAAGATTTTTGGAGTTCCTCAGGGCTGATAGCCACAGTCAAAATACCTTGACCGCTCAAAAGACACAATTTCATAAAACTCACAATTAATTAAGTAGATTAAAAATAAAAACAATATCCATTGTTCTCTTTCTCTAGCAAACAACTGTATTAAGTATCACTTCCTAAATGTAAGCAAAAAAAAAATTAATTCTATAGTGAAGTTAGTCGTAGCATTCCACTGTAATATACTGACCTTGATAAAAATATTGTACAGAATCTTTACATACTACTTCTCGTTTTAAATTAAACAAATTGCCGTGTGAATGATATAACATAACGCCTGTTGTCCCCGAAGAGTTAGGCATCAGACTCCTAGTCGAACCTACCTATTGCACCCACATTTCGCCGGTTAAGTCAAAATCCTTCGTAATAGGGTAGATGACACCATAAAACAATAATTCCAAGACACCAATCACTAAAAAAAAACTTTGTTTTGGGCCTGAAAACCCGATTTATTTTCAATTAATTGCCTAATTCGATTTATAGTTGCTTTAAAATCAATAAATAGTTGAGTCATTGAGTTGAATAAACAGTAACGTCACAGCTGGCTATTGCCATACGAAATCTATGAGGGAACCGCGTTTTGACAGCTCATAAAAAGTATCTCAATTGATTGGTGTGTCATCTACCCTATTCAGAGCGAGCCTATTGCCAGTAACTGGGCTCAAATCCAGATTTTGGTTTGCTACTGAGAAACTTAAGATGGAAAAAACCAATAACACTGCCTGTCCGGGAATTGAACCCAAGACCTTGTCTTCAGACCAACAAGGCAGTTCTGCTTAAGAATGTTGACAATACTGTGAGATCATTACAATGCTAGTATGAAAAGACAATTAATGAGCATGTGTGTAAAATCAAGAGTTACCTGCAAACCTGTTAAAATATTCAAGTCATTATACACCATGTTTGGACTTTAAAAGATACCATGACCTCTAAGTTTGTTCCGGCATTTCTTCTCTGGGATCAGTCAATTAGGAAAATATGTCGGCGCCATCTTTAAAATATCTGGTATTTAAAATATTGATCTAAATTTCTTATAAACGTCGTAGAAGTTCTAAGTAGAAACATATGGAAATAAACATCTTTTCGTCATGATAACATTATTTCAGCTTATTTTGTTCCATCTATTCTTATTCACAAAAGTAAACTTTGGTTATATAATTCACACTTTTTGGTGCTAAACAACCTCAAAAAACAGTTTAGCTAGTAAATCCTATAATTAGATCAGTAAATAAAAATATCCTCACGATACACTATTTACAAATAATGATCGTTTTAACATTTTGTGCAAGTAGTCTGGGTTTTATTTGCGGAAGATTTAATATCATAACATTTATTTTACCCGCCTGCGCCAGGAGGGTTATGTTTTTCAAGAGTGCATGTATGTATGTATAAATGTTTGGCACGCTCTGTGGCCTGAACGGCTCAATGGATTTTAGCTTGAGAGGTGTCGTTAGATTCGTATTTATTGTGACAGTGACACAGGGTACATCAAAATATAAAAAAAAAACACCAGCTTGAACGGCTCGATATAGGGCTCATCATGAGGGTTTGAAATAGGTATTTCTAAGTAAATAAAAAGTGTAAAATAACAAAAAAATAAAAAAAAACGACTGTAAAAAATTCAGGAGACAGGACACATTGACTGCATCAGTCGGGACATTAAATCGTCTAGACTAAAATCATTACATCCAATATGGGTCCCGATTGTTGCAGTCAATATGTCCTGTCTCCTGAACTTTTTTTTATTCTTTACAGTTTTTATTTAAAGTTATTAGTTATTGTTTACGCAGTAGGGATTTTTTAGTCGTGGTTTCGACAGTAAAACTTAAAAAAATACCTTGAAAATAAAAAAAAATACACCTATCTCATCATTTGCCTGCCCTAGTCCCATTCTATTTGGGAACGGTGCAACACGTTTTATTTTTCCATTGTCGTGTCATACGTCATGGCATCATTTACTTCTTTCTCTTTCATATCATTCCTCACACAATCCATACATCTTTCTTTAGCCCTTCTCTCCCTCTCCATCTATCAACATATACCTAAATATTTTAATTTACTATAGAAAATTAGGACTTGTGGGTAACAAGTCCGGCAAAAAATAATGTCGCTCCAAAAACTTTCTAAACAGGAAGTCAGGAAGTCAGAGCCAGAATATCCTTTACAAAAATAAGTAAAATAAAGGTTGCTTAACAGCAAATTCACAAAAATAGCTGACGCCTCCACGTTTGATAAAGGCGTTCCATTTTCAAAAGATGGTTGGTGTCGCACGTAACTTTTTCAATTTCCAACCGAAGGACACGTTTGAGAGCTCCCACCTTGCGAGATGGAAGTTTTATGTACTACTTCAGTTTTCATTTTGAGGCGTCGTGATTTATGTGCCTCGGTTGAAAATTGAATCGTATATGCATATGAAACTACGCAGTCATTTGTTTTTTGGTGACGTGGACGGTATGCAAAATGAATACCCTTGGGAAACTCAGAGGGCCGCATATTTTAATAGCGAATACTTGATTTATTTAATATTTTTGTGGATATAATGGTACATCCAGAAATGCAACAATGCATTATGATTAGCTAGAATAATAATTTTCACTAATAAAATTAATTCTGTTTACTTAAAAGGTTAACTTGATATAAATGTCAATGTCAAGTAGGTATTAAGGGGACTACAGGAGCTAAACGCGAGTTTTATAATGGAAAAAAGCATATGATTTACTGCAATAAACAAAACCAGAAAAACATATGATATTCTTCAGGATATATGTTAGTACGATAGCGTTTTGAAAACATAATACAACAAATTTTACTCGATGAAAAAAATCACGACGAACTTATCTCTAAAAACTTCTTTTAACGAGTAAAAACCATACTAAAATACATGCGATCATTCTGATTTTTTGGCAAATAATTATATAGATCGGACTAACTTACCTAGTGACGTCCGATCCTTAATTATGTGAAGTAATCTCGTCCTCATTTAGTACTTGTAGTTTGCACTTCTTGCTAACTCACTATCACATTTTTTTAAAGATGAATCGATTTCATCAAAACGAAAATGTTGTCTGTGGTCCCGTCTTGGCGCGCTCTGTCCTGACATCTGTCAACTCATTCTTTCAAAGCATATGATCGGGACTTCAAGATGACCGATACGGTTATCTATCGTAGTCCCGATACATTAGTCAACACAACTTTAAAAAGGGGTGTAGATAAGACACTTTAAAGCACATATAAGTAGGCTGATCTTCTGGGAAGGGTTGGGATACAATGAGGACGAGATTACTTCACATAATTAAGGATCGGACGTCACTAGGTAAGTTAGTCCGATCTATATAATTATGCTTCGTAATCTCGTCCTCATTTAGTACTTGTAGATGTTCAAATAAGAAAGTTGTGTTGGTAATCTAGTCAACATCTTATAATCATTGAACAATGCAACCTAACATACTATTCTGATTATCATTACTTAGGTACTAATTACACATTTATTTAAATAAAAGGTAACATAACATAAATCTTCTCTAACTCAACAACCTGTGTCATGATAATCTTATAATGAGCTTAATTACTTTAATCAGACAGTTACCATTAACATTAAATTTAATCAACCAACAATAACAAGCAGTGTGTTCTATATTACAGAGACTACATAAAACACTGCTCGTGCAAAAGCACTAGAATTTAGAATCACTCCTCATAGAGAGGAGGCCTGTGTCCCAGCAGTGGGAACATTAATAGGCTGATGATGATGATGATGAACTATCTCATCTCATATATCTAGGTCTCATAATAAAAGCAAGCAAAGTTGAGGAATTTGTGGTCCAACCAGCTGCTTATTCTTATAACGTCAATATTAAACCCATTTCAGAGGTTTTTTTTTTTTTTTTTTTTTTATGCAGAATCATGCCTTGTGCTGTGTGGTGTGAATTTGGGAGTATTTATTCCACTATTAGTTAGAATTTGTTTCATCCACTTACTAATAGTTGCAGTAGTGGCGGCACGATATGGTTTTCTTATAGTTATAATTGGTGATTTACAATCTTGTCTTATAGGTATTTTTTGGAATATCTAGATAGAACAAAAGGGTAGTAGCAGAACACACAGACAAATTCTCCTTAAAAAATGGTAGTATCAAATTGGGTTGATATCTACCAGGTTCAAAGGTTTTAATAATTTCTGGAATGTTTATGTTAATAATTATCCTGATTACAAGAAATGTTATCAGTATACTTATGAGAGACAAGGTTCGAATTCTGTGTGCAAGGGCTATTATGGTAATTTAATTTTTGGTTATTAGTTCTAAACTAAGGGTTTCATTAGGAAATAGTTTACACAAATAATTCAAAACGATACTGAGATTCCATACTACTTCAT
The DNA here is from genome assembly GCA_941918905.2 of Xestia sexstrigata. Lineage (NCBI taxonomy): Eukaryota > Metazoa > Arthropoda > Insecta > Lepidoptera > Noctuidae > Xestia > Xestia sexstrigata. Next base: position 19,977,853 of record OW799212.2, read on the forward strand.
ATTTGGGGTTCTTAGGTCTTAACCTAAATATATCCCTGAAGAACCTTGACAGTCGGTCATCTAGGCCAATTTGGGGCCCTAGAACTAGAGAAATAGCTAACTTAATGGCATTGAGTGAGCTATTTATGATAGTCCCTCATTAAAATTTTAGTCAGAAAAGATATCACAGTGGGAACTGAGTCTAGGAGAGGGTCAATATCTTGGTTCTGACAATAAGAAATCCCTGATTCAGAGCAGATTCGTATCACTTTCATGATGGGGTTCCATTATTATTCTTTCAGAAATAACCTTGGATTCAAATTAGGGAAACCATGGTTGTGAGGGCCACCAAGGTACTACAACAATGCCTGTTGCCCCTTCCCTTTTTATTTTCTGTAACATCTTACTAATAAGCGCAAATGGTGGGAATGTATAAAAGAAATCACCTTACCATTTGACAGTGCATGATATATTAGCATTATTATTATTATTTTGTGCATTATTTATTATTATTATTATTATTATATGTCTGAAATAAATGAATTTATTATTATATATAATTCTGACAATTAGTGTTAAACTTGTTTGCCAACAAGTCAATCTGAGGTTTAACAATAATAGTCTTGTAAGCTACATCACATAATTTCTATTCAATTTCTGTGTTTGGATGCCTAGATCCAAATGTGTCTTTCCTCACACCGTTGCCACAACTTTCTGGCTAAATTATTATGGTGGGGAAAACGAGTGCCACCATTTTATTGATGTAGGCTATGGCAGTTGTGTTATCTATTTAATTCTAAGTAAAACTTCACAGTGTCTGAGTGTGCTTGCAAATGTTTTCAGCCCTCTAAATGCTGTTAATAGTTCAAGGTAATTTATACGAAACTTTTTATCATCAGTTGTCCAGTGCCCATGGCTTCTGACATCATTTTATACCAGACCCCAGCCAGTTTGTCAAGCATCAGAAAATATTTCTAGAACAAAGTCAAATAGTTTTATACTGTTGTAGGTTGTTGGAATGTAAGACAACCACTAATCTAGTCCTATCCAAATTCCTTTTGTGATAGGTAGCAGAGCCTTGTAATTTTTATTGTTGTTTTGTTAATTTCCATAACCTTGGTGTAAGGCCAACCATATTCCACTGTTGAGCATGCAGCAACAAGTATACCTAGCAACTGAGCAAATTCTACTATTTGGATAAATATTTTAGATTTAAAATTATTTAATAAGTTAGGGATGAAATTTTATCTATCTTCTTCTGATGAAGTGAGATAATACTGAACTGTATCTAACAGAAAACCTATATAAATTGACAGCACTGTCTGGGTTCTCAGGCACTCCTTTTAGTATTGACAACGAACACTAGTTTTTTTTTTTTTGAAAATTTGATTGGCGACACATTTTTCAAACACTTATCATATGAATCACCAAGGCACAAAATATCACCCAGATATATTATAGAAAAGCAACCCCATTGACCTCAGGTGACACATAACTGGCTTCATAATCTTTGTGAACACAAATGGTGCTATGCTAAGCCCAAATGGAAGGCATGTAAACTCAACCAATGTATCTTGAAACTGAAACCGGAGAATTCAATCATACTTTGTATGGGCAATAAGTATTTAAGCATTTTTAAAATCTATAGTTGCCATAAAACAAGCTGGGTTTGGTCATGAGTTTGGTTGCTGTCCTTAAGTCTTCTAGCTTGAAGTGATGGGTATTAATATATTTAATAAGTTTTTTGAAATTTAATATAAATCCAAGTGCCATCTGATTTTGGATGCAAAACTATGCTGGATAAAAATTGATTGATAAACATCATTCAATAGCACCATAACTGTAGGAGTTTATTAATTTCCGTTAAATAAGATTGCTTTCTTTCTGACTGAAGTTATTGTTTTTAGGAATGCAAGTTTGAACTGGAATTTCATAAAAGTGTAGTTTATAAACCTTGATCCAATCGTTGTATTGTTGGATAGGTGATAACATTATTCCAGACTTCAGTGAAATACTGCAATGTACCAGTCTACCTGAGCTAGACGTATTCCTGCCCCCGACGTCGCGGCTGGTGCCTCTGTGGTGAGTATAACTTGTCCTGTAGCTTATCCCCGAACAGGTATTCAGATATTGGAGTCTGCCCCATTAGCATCTTCATTTCCATACTGAGGCCAGGCAGGATTAGGGAGCGTCTGGTGATGCATTTGCATGATAAATGTGACAAAGTAGTCTGGCTGCATCACTTAAGAGTTAAAATTTGTTCTCTTAGTTATTGATTAGATTGTTTAACAATCAAGAAAAAAAAAAAACTTTGCCTATTGATGTAATGGCAGCAGCCGTGATCTGCTGCCCCCTGATTCGTTGGTCCCTTTTTACTCCACCATCCTCAGTGCGGCTGCCACTTCTTCATTTAGTTTTTAAATATTTCCTTCATTAGGTGATACAGGACAACTGTCTGTAGTCAGCAGTGGCGGAATAGGTGATAATTGATGGCAAGGAGTAAATGGTATGTGGCGTTATAGGGAATAGCTGTCGCGGCGAGTCAGGCTGCGACGGAGTTTATCACATGTCTCACAACTTCGGTCGCGATTAGGGCATGCAAAACCGGAAAGTCATCAAAACCGGTTTTGAACATCGTTTTTTTGGGACCAAAACCGAAAACCGGAGCTAGGTCCGGTTTTAGCAAAAAAAAATCGAATGGAGTATAATTTAAAAAGAAACACCATTTTTTTTTAAATACCCACTAAGTCTACAAATAAAACAAATTGTATGATACATTTCTTTTTAATCCAAACCATAATAAATGTACAGATAACAATGAACTTATAATACTATAAAGATTAATTAACTTAGATCAAATCAACAACAAGTAAGTTTTTGGTATCTTTGGTACCTATTAAGTCTGCTATCAAAAATAATATATTTTAAACATAGAAAACACAATCAGCATCTTCAAATATTAAACACAGCCACCCACAATTACCAAAAAAATCAACATTTTTGTAACTTTGAAGACGAACTACAAAATAACATTATTATAATATGATTCATATTGCACTAAAAAAGAGATCAATAATCAACTATGTATACTAATTTAAATAAAGCATAAATCACTTGTTTTCAAGAGATCGCTGTTCTTGATAATGTGATCTCAAGAATATAAGTGCATCCAACATTCGATCAGACAGCGAACTTCTTATTTTGTTACAGAAATACCCAGCACTCGAAAACACCCTTTCACTCTCAACACTTGTTGGTAGAACACATAATAAATAATTATATGCTTCGGTGAGATACACACCCCGATGCCCTCCGCTTTCATACATGGCTTGCTCTACTTTTACGAACCCAGCCAGGTCGAAATCTGACCGATTTTTGGGGGTTCTCTTTCTCTTGCATTTGTGTAATTCCTTCTCCAGCTGCTCTTGAAGAGTTAGCTCTTCAGCGTCAGATGATGACGATTGCGAAGGTATGGACTGCTCGGTGAGAACTGCGGTGATGGTGTCTGTGTCCTCGGGTTTATATTTTAGCTGCTGCAACATGTTGATAATACACACATCAACACGGTCTAGGGATATTTTTAAAAAAGCGAATTACTATCAATGTGTTAATTATTTATATGACATGTATATATTTAAAAGATACGTTATTTAATATTCTACCATTTTTTAATAATGGTTAAGGTATAGATTAAAATTTCAGGATTTTATGGAAAAAAAATGAAGCATAGACGGAAACCGTATATGAATGAACTTTTAATTTGTGAGTAAAAACTGAAAAAAATAGAAAAATCATTTAATTTGTGTTTATAAACTTGAAGTTAGTAGTCTGAGAAAGCGCCCATGATGTTCATAACACATCGGCAACGATTCGGCATGCTCAGAACAAGGTTGTCAATGTCTTGCTGCGGAATATTGTCCCATGTCCTTCTGAGGTGCGCAAAAAGTTGATCTTCTGTAGCCAGATTTTCAGGAACTTCCTTCAGAGCTCTTCTTTGCAGCATATCCCACGCATGCTCAATGGGATTTAGATCTGGCGATTGAGCAGGCCAGTCTAAGGCCCTAACATTATGTGTATGTAACCAAGCTGCTACCGTTCTCGCCGTGTGTGCCCGGGCATTGTCGTGCATGAGCAGGAAATCTTGCCCCATTTGTGTTCTGTGGGGCAAGATTACGGGCCCCAGCACCTGTTGGACGTATCGTTCTGCCGTCATATTGCCCCGCACCCAAACGAGATCCGTCCGTCCTCCAAGACGAATTCCTGCCCAAACCATAATTGTTCCTCCTTGGTATGGGTGAACTTCCTGAGGGTTCTGGAGACGGCTCCATCATCCAGTAACTCGCCAAACACGCGTCCTTCGTGAATCTGGATGGAAGCCGAACCTGGATTCATCCGTGAACAGCACATTGGACCATTGGGCACGGCCTCAGTCCACGTGGTTCCGAACCCATTATAATCGTCGTCCACGATTGCCTCTCCGTAAAGGTGGGACCCGGAGTGGTCTACGAGAGCGTAGATTGCTTTCATGCAGTCGCCTTCTTACAGTTTGGTCACTCACAAGCACTTGGTGTTCCACTCGCAGCCTTTGGACCAATTGAGTCGCCGTTGCATTTGGTTGTGCTCGCGCAGTAATTTGCAAAAATCGGTCTTGTCTGGGGGTAGTGATGCGACTTGGCCCCCGGTGCCTCTCCGCTACTTCACCTGTGGCACGATAGCGTGTCCACAATCTTGAAATTACATTTTGATGGGTCCCTATGGCCTCAGCAACATTACGCTGAACAGATCCAGCTTCCAGCATTCCCACAGCTCGTAACATCTCCGCCCTCGTCAAATGTCGGCGTTGCATGGCTACAATACCTCAATTTTAACTTTATCTTTCGTTTAAAAATGAAAAAAAACTGTAACTAAACGTAATTCGTATTGTTTTCTAAATTTCGCACAAATGAAAATTCCCTCTCCTATACATCAAGACATTTTTATGCCACCGAAACAAAAGAATTTTCAAAAATTTGAATTTGGAATTAGTCTGAGATAAATTACAAACAAATCGGTGTATAAAAGATTCCAATGCGGCCAGTACTTTTCGAGTTATTTAATTGAGTATGAAATATCCCTAGACCGTGTTGATGTGTGTAGTTTCAGTTATTTCAGCACCATTGGGTTTGGGAAATGTGTCATCATCACCTTGGGCGGAGAAGTCTTCCCAATCATGTAAATAGTGTAAAACACCTGCTAGAAGGAGACGTCTTTGCTTTATGCGACTTCTCAAATTAGTCGCTAGCTTGAGACTCAAAACGCTGTTTTGTTCGTCAAGCTTCTTAAACATAAATTTTAATGTTGTGTCAGCTGTGTGCAGCGTAGCATCACGTCGGCACAGGACAAATATCGTTGACGTTTAATTGTCGTTCGGTCGTCCTATAAGTCCTACCCAAAATAGGTATTCACGTATTCTTTGAACGGGATTCGATAGAACGACAATCCAAACGGCTCAGAACAGAACCGAATCAAAGACTTTTGTCAGTTATAAAATTAACTATATAACACGAATAATAAAACACAAGTTTTAATTAAATCTTGCTTGCTGTCACAAGTGGTGAACCATAATGTCCATATTCCATAATGTAATATAATTCGGGCTATCGCAGCAACTACTGGATGTAATTGCGCCCTTCGTGTCGTTTCATCCACGAGTTTAACATAAATGTACATTAAAAGACACAAAATATAATAAATTAATAACTAAGTAAATACTCACATTTTGTCCTAGCGTCGCAGGCGAGGGCGGCGGACACGCACTTGCACTCCCGGTAAGGATTACTGCAACAACGCAGGCGCAGGCTGGCGGGTTACGGGTGCGGGGTGCGGGGGTAGTGGAGGGAGGCGTGTAAGTGGGTGGATGCAGGCTGTGTTCGGTTCGGATACATTTGATGCCTCAAAATTAATTATTTTTTGAGTGTTCGAAAAAAATGTTGATAAAAATCAAAATGTTAATTGTTACTCAATAATGGGAAAACCGGAGCTGAGCTCCGGTTTTGGCTCTCAAAACCGGTTTTCAAAAATCGTTAAATTTTGGCCGATTTCCGTTTTTGCGCAAAACCGGAAAACCGGTTTTGCATGCCCTAGTCGCGATACCCACGGCTTCTCGAGCGTGTTCGACTGGAGCGGGTTTCATACTCGTCTAGAAAGAATAGTTAGAGTTAGGCCTCTGACTGGTCGAGTTTAAATCCACGGCTAACCTCTCGTGATAGTTCAAGGGATGCAGTAGGGACGCAATTATGAACAACTGAATGTGTAGGTACACCATCGGCTGACCTCTCGTGAAAGCTCTTGTGATGTCGTTCTACTGTAGGATGGCTTAGATCATCGGCTAAACTCTCGTGAAAGCTCTAGCGATGTCTTACTAATTGTTGGCACAATTGGTGTTCTCATGGTTAACCTCTCGTGAAAACTCTAGAGACATGTGCGAACAACTGAACGTGTACACCATCGGCTGGCCTCTCGTGAAAGCTCTTGTGATGTCGTTCTATTGTTAGATGGCTAAGATCATCGGCTAACCTCTCGTGAAAGCTCTAGCGATGTCTTACTAATTGTTGGCACAGTTGGTGTTCTCATAGTTAACCACTCGTGAAAACTCTAGAGACATGTGCGAACAACTGAACGTGTACACCATCGGCTGACCTCTCGTGAAAGCTCTTGTGATGTCGTTCTATTGTTAGATGGCTAAGATCATCGGCTAACATCTCGTGAAAGCTCTAATGATGTCTTAATAATAGGTTGGCACAATTGGTGTTCTCATGGGTAACCTCTCGTGAAAACTCTAGAGACATGTGCATCTTATGCCAGGATGCCAGGTACTTCTAGGAAAAGACGAGTGTAGGTACTTAAACAAAAAGCTTACCAGATTTTCGATGACGACTCCCTTTTCGCTTGTTCGACCGATTTTCTAGTACTCGCAGACGTTCGTTGAGTTCTCTCATATTTACGCCTCGTTTTCTTCGATGTTTTCCCATCTCGGTTTGGTAATTACAAAATTATCAGAATTTTATTATCGGAACCGTGACCTGCGCGCTTCACAAAAAAGTACAATGAGTTGACAGATGTCAGGACAGAGCGCGCCAAGACGGGACCACAGACAACATTTTCGTTTTGATGAAATCGATTCATCTTTAAAAAAATGTGATAGCGAGTTAGCAAGAAGTGCAAACTACAAGTACTAAATGAGGACGAGATTACGGAGCATAATTCTACAAGAAACATTTATTAGCATCTTCATGTTTTATTTTTTTAGTCCAATCAATAGATTTTTTGTAAAACCCGAAAAACCACTCATTTCGCACTATTCGGCCCGCAGTGACTGACGTAACAACCACTTTGTAGTGCAAGCTGATTAGAACTTTATTCTAACAATTTTTCAAACGAAGTTTGAACCTCCACAAATAGAGTTGCTAATTTAGCTCCTGTAGTCGCCTTATTAGAGTACAAGATTCGGATTGGCAGCACCTTCGTTGTGCATGTTCCCTTATCGCAACCTAGTCTAGTAGTGGTTTTCACAATACTCCATACAAACTAAACAACCTATTTTTCCGCCTTTTTTTAAAGTATCCTTATATTTTGGAAACTTTATAAACACACGGACACACACAGACTGGTGCATCATTAATATTTGTTTAGAATATTTTCCCTACTATCTCATTCTTACACTTAAGTAATAAGATACGTCGCCCCTAAAAAATAATGAACCAATCAAAGCATCATTTCATATCAATAGGGGCAGATTTCAGTCAATGACCTTCAACATGTTATTGTAAAACAGATGATCAATAACCTGCATACTCTTGAGTGTGGGAATAAAGTTCAAATTGCTATGGCAATATAATTTGTTGCAAATAATCAGCAACTCGTGTTGTTTTCTACGGATCAAATGATTTGCTTTTCGGTCGGGTTTGAGGTCAAAACTAATGCATCTACGTGTTGCACTCTGATGTTAATTATGTATTCAAGATCGTTCTATTTTTACAATAATATTGAGTAGTTTTTAACCGACTTCTAAAAAGGAGGAGGTTCTCAATTCACCTGTTTTTTTTTTTAATATTTGTTAATGATTACTGATCCGATTTACTTGATTATTTTTTCATTTGGAGTTAGAAGCTGTTACCTAGAGTTGTTTTTGGAAGCTGGTATTTTTATTGTAGAAATGTTTTTTACTAGTATTTTCTTCAATGACTTGTTGTTTGACTGAATTCAATGTATGTGGCATGGCGTATGGCACGGCGCTTGAGCAAGTCAACGAAGTTAAATACTTAGGTCACGTAATAACTGCAGACCTCTCTGACCACGCCGATATAGAAAGACAGCGACGAGCGATATCGGTGCGCGGCATCATGCTCGCTAGGCGATTTAGCCGCTGGTAGCGCCGTGGTGAAGGCCCAGCTATTTACCAGCTACTGCACAAGCGTCTATACAGTCGAGCTGTGGACAAACTACACCAAGGCTGCACGATCGACGCATGGCGTGCGATGTTTCGCCTGCCTCGGTGGTGCAGCGCGAGCGCCATGTTCGCAGCGGGCCGCGCGCCCGGCTGGCAGGCCCTGCTTCGGAGCCGCTCGGCCGCCGCACGCACCGCCATACTTCGATCGGCTAATTCCTTGGTGACCGCGGTACGAGAATGGTACCACAGTCCCCTACATATAAGTTGGCTGTCCTACCACACGCCGATTACGTAGTTCGTTTATATTGTCTATGTGTCTTGTTTATTTTATGTGTCTGTTTGTTGTATGTGGATTGTTATATCTGGTTAATAAAATTTTCATTTCATTTCATTTTCAATGTAGTTTATTCATCTAGGACGTAATGAAATTGTTAGAAGGCAAGAACACCGCTTTTTTCCTTGCACTGTTGTCCTACTTCTGATTTTTCTTTTGGTTTCTGAAAATATTTATTCATGATTCTCAGAAAATGCTACAATGTCAACCTAGAATCTTGCCCATATCGGTATGGGCAAGATTCTAGGTTGAATGAAATCTGCTGGATCGGAATTTGTTTGTCCATCGTAAAAACGAATGTAACTCCTTCGAGGTCGTGTTACACAATTTTCACTAACAATTCTCGCGTCTGTACTAAACCTTATAATAAGTCAGCGGCGTGCAGTCGTCCACCAGGATGGGTAGGCCACGAAATAATGATAGCAAAAAAAAAAACGCGCATCTCCACAACGTCCGTCGCTCTACATAGTTATGATGGCCCTCAAAGTAGTCACATTTATTGATTTATAATATTTAAAAATAAGCCTGTAAAAACAAAAGTTATAAATACAAGAAGTAAAGAACTCACCACATTATTCAAGGTTTAACTCACGATTTTCTAACGATGCAAACAGAAGAAAGATTCGGCTACCTCTAATATCTTATCCAAGTGAGTGGGTGATAGTTACAGAACACGTCAGTTAATTACCATATAATTTATCTAAAAATAATAATTTTTAGATTAATTCTCGTAATTCGGGTACACATCTACCTTTATACACAACTTGAAGCTTGTCATTATACGATAATAGAGAAAACTTATTGCCTTTAACTTCTAACAAACACACATTATCAGCACAAACTTCACAAGTAAACACCATTGTTAGGTGAATAAACAATTAATACACAACAAAATTAATATTTACACTGCTGTTACTGTTAAATGTACGTTTTTTGTTTCAATACAAATGTGTAAATAACTTAATATGTTAAAATTAAAACGTTCAAGATCGCGATATAAATTGCTTGTCACAATGAAACAATAATGGCTTCCTTCAGAAAAATATAATTTCTAATTTGTCGATGGATAAATACGACCAAATAAAATTGCATCATTTTCATATCGAGTTGCTTCACAACAGTGATCACCAAAATTTTGCAGGATAATACGAAATTCCACTAATTTATATTTAATTTGGAAAGGAACCGGAACCAACCCTGCTTAGTGCATTGCTGCACGGTAGCCCACGAAATTCAAATTTCCTCACGTTTTTTGCAATTTGCAGGCCAGTGCTAGGTTGTATGTTGAGATTATATGATTTGCGGCTGTAAGACGTATGTAGTCATATTTTAATCAACATACAACATAGCACTGACCTGCAAATTGCAAAAAACGTAAGGAAATTTGAATTTCGCGGGCCAAAGAACATCCACCTTGAATCCTGGCCTTGTGTTGTAGCAGCCAATCATAGCCCAGCTACACTCGCAGGAGTTTCCGCCCAAAAATGGCTGCAATCTATACATGTGTGCGGTTCATACACACGAAAATATGCACCAATGTGCCGCTGTGTGCGTAAATTTATCAATGGGATTTAGGCGAGTGGATTGCTTGCCTATAAGATGCGTCCGGCGGGTGAGCGTCGAGCTTCGTAGCAACTTCCAGTACAGTGTTAGTTACGTAACACGGGCGCGAAAAATTGCTATAAGTATTCGAACAGGAGTTAGAATTTTTTTTTAATATTTTGTACAAAGTGTTATTTTATTACATAGTTCATTAGTTATAATAATTGCCCCAGTTGGTAGGGTAGGCTTTGTCTAATTGCCTCTTCGTTGCGCACGCCCATGTAATAAGTTGTGCAAATATCAAAGTTCTCAAGTTCGGCATGAACATATTTTTGGTATTTTTACATGTATGGTGAAGAACAAAAGTAGATAAACACACTTTCATTGGTCTATATCAGGGTTTCTTAAAGTGGGGTCTACGGACCCCCTAGAGGTCCATGGGCCGCTGGACCCGTGGACCGTGGCATATGCATCAGGGGTCCGCAGTGGGTCAGTTATCTCTTAACCTATTTACTAGGAAATATTATAATAATCTCGTCTAGGTTAAAAGCCAAGAACTCAACGCAGTCACAAAACATGCGTAAATTGAACATAGACGGTTGAAAGGTTTTTATGTTAACTGCTTCTTTGGAAAAGGAAGATAGAATCAGATAACTTCGCAAATTTTCCGATGTTGGAAGAGTCGAGGACACAAGGTGACGGCAACACGATGGAAATTACATCAAAAATTCAAAACGAAATGTGAAATGTGTGTTTAAGCATCTGGAAACATTGCAGACGTCTTTTGAAGTTTATTTCAGCTCGGAACAAATCGACAAAGAAACGGGTGCGAAGTCCATTTTTTATTGAAATTGACAGTTTCAGCGATGAAGATGACTTAATTGACATGAGATCTAAAGCAGTTTTGAAGACTGAATTTCATGCAAAAGGTGGCGAGTTTTGGTGTTCTTTGAGTCAAGCTTACCCTCTTCTTGTCAAGCGAGCTATCTCCGTTCTGATACCATTTGCTACTAACTACGTATCAATGCGAGGTAGTAGGGTACTCGGTTATGGTGTCAATAAACACAAAAACTCGTAATCGTTTGAAAGCTGCGGCTCGTTTATGCTGTGGGCTCCCCATAGTACAGCATCATGCTGAGTGGTTCAACCTGTTTGTCGCACTCACGACGTGCTAGCTGTCAAATTCTTTTTTCTTTTTTCGTTTTTCTTGTTTCTGTTCCGTTCTGTTATATTTTATACGTCTTTTATACTTTGTATGTTTTGCACGTCATGTGCCTCCGGCAAATAAATATTTTTTCTTTCTTTCTTTCTTTGAACGTCGCCGATGACATGCTCCTTGCTTTGTTGAAGACAACCCGACAATTTAACGTTCTTATCGAGGCCAAACAGCACCATCCTTCGCATTCGATTAGATGTAAGAGTAATGAAACTGCCAACCAATAAAACTGATTTTTCAATATTAAAATGGATTGTTTTCTTTAAGTACTTAAAATATTCTTTGACAGGGATCCGTGGAATTGTTTATACTGTGAAAGTGGTCCGTGACTGCAAAAAGTTTAAGAAACCCTGGTCTATATGGACCCAAAGTACAGCATTTCATGTTTTAACTAATAGATTGTTTTGGCTGAATTATCACTAAGTTTCTAATGACCGTATGATTGCTTGGCTTGTGTATTTATGTATGACTAGTAAACCCGCCCCAACTTCGCACGAGTGCAATGCAGATATAAACTTTCCTCTTGAATCACTCTATCTATTGCTGAAAACTGCAAAAAATCCGCTGCGTAGTAAAGATTTAAGAGTACAAACAGCGGGAACGACTGCGTTTTATACTATGTAAAGATTAGGCGTCTATAGGTCTCAGGAAGACAGACAGCAGACTGACACACATAATTATTCATATTAATTTTATTTGCGTTCCACAATGTTAATAAAAAGGTAAAGGCAACAGGCTTACAGCTAACAAAATTTAGCATTTAAAATATATAGACGGATAAAAAAGTGCTTAATCGCTTTTTATCGCTGACTGTACTTACCAGATATTCAGTAGTTCTAGGAAAAAAGGAAATGCAGCAAAGAGCAATTGCGATTTGATTGCGTAATGCTACAGAGCGATTGCCTTGAGAACGTTTCAATTATACCTTAAGAAATGACTTGCTAGATTTCGATACGGAGTTCTTTATCTTAAAACTAGAAAATAAAAGTTTCTTATTATATCTCCTGGTTTTTCCAAAACTGAAATAAATAAATAAAGCTTTTGCTTATCACGGGTTCATAAAAATCTAGTAAAGTATTAAGTATCTAATTGAAAACAGAAGCTGTCAAAATTGTTGCGTGACCTCAAAAACTGCGCAGTTGTTTTCGATGTTGGACTTAAAGACAGAGGCAAAAACACAAACGTGTTTAGGTTTTGTGTCTGCTACATTTTCCCTCATTCCACATATGCGCAATTACAGCATATTTTAAGATAATTTGAAAGTAAGGCCGACATTGAATTAGTTTTAAAAACATACCTAATTGTAATGAATTGCAAATTCTTCATCATTAAATTAATATGGCCTTAGTGCTACTGACAATTTGGCAAGAGTTTACTTAAGATTAAAATTATTTCAATGAGATAAATATTATGATAAAAAGTGTCGATGATTTTGACGATCCCAGTGTTTTTTCAATTTTAAATAGGTATACAGGGTGTGAACAACAAGAGAAAGTCACCCATTTAGAAGGAGAAAAAACACACAAATGTGTGTACATTCAGTCAAAAAAGTATCGGGAATGGATGATTTGTTTATGGTTCCAAATTCAAATTTTAGTTTTTTTGTAGTTGTTAGATTGGCACAACTGTTTTCCATTTTGGCGCGGAGTTTGAGTTGCATCTGTTATTTATATTAAATACAGTGCTGGTTTTAGTAATATCATATATAGTGTGTATTGCGAATTTCATAATGGACAAAAATATCGAACAAAGAGTTTGTCTTAAATTTTGCATCGCCAATGGAATTTCGTGTTCGGAGTCACTGAAAATGTTACAGAAGGCTTACGGTGAATCGACTTTATCAAAAACTCGTGCTTATGAGTGGTTCAAAGCGTTCAAAAGCGGTCGAGATGTGATGGAAGATTTGCCTCGCTCTGGTAGGCCGTCAACGTCTGCAACTGAAGTTAACATCGCAAAAGTGAAGAAAATAGTGACTGAAAATCCCCATTCAACTCTGAGAGAGATAGCCGCCGAACTTTCTGTATCTCACGAGTCGATCCGTACCATTTTAACTAATCATTTGGGTATGAAACATGTTGCTGCTCGGCTAGTCCCAAAAGATCTGAATTTTCTCCAAAAACTCAATCGCATGAAAGTCGCTGAGGACATGCTAGAACGAGTCAGTTCGGACCCAACATTCATGAAACGCATTGTTACTGGTGACGAGACGTGGGTTTACGAGTTTGACATGCAAACTAGTCAACAAGCTTCGGAGTGGCGCCTTCCAACTGAACCGAAAAAACCACGCCAAAGTCGATCAAAAGTCAAAGTCATGTTGACTGTTTTCTTTGACTATCGCGGTGTTGTGCACTCTGAATTCTTACCGGAAGGTCTAACGGTAAATAAAGAATATTATTTGAGCGTTGTGCGGCGTTTAAGAGAGCAAATTCGGCGAAAAAGGCCAGATTTGTGGAAAGAAAATTCTTGGATTTTGCACCACGACAATGCGCCTTCGCACAAGGCTATCATTGTGAACGAATTTTTGACCAAACACTCAACAAATACTATCCAGCAACCACCATATTCACCAGATATGGCTCCTGCTGACTTTTTTCTTTTTCCTAAACTCAAATTACCACTTCGTGGCACCCGTTTTCAATCGATAGAAGACATAAAGGAGAATTCGCGGCGAGAACTGAACTCAATTCCGGAAGCAGCGTTTAAAAAATGTTTTGATGAATGGATTATTCGTTGGCGCAAGTGTATCGTTTCTAAAGGAGCATACTTTGAAGGTGATAAAATAAATTTGGATGAATAACAGACATTTTGTGTATTATTGATCTTTTCCCGGTACTTTCTTGACAGAGTAGTATATACCTGGTATTAGGTGCATCTCTGACCAACCCTTCGGGGACTACAGGCGTGATGTTATGTTATGTAAAAATATTGAATTGAGATGAAAGTTTAAGTGATAATAAGTAATTATAATATCGACTGTAAACACATAATTTCAGAAGACCTGCGACACAGCTGCGTTTTGTCCTTTATAAATTTTGTAAAATAATTAAAATGTTGTTAATTATGTATGTATTTGTTCAGCAGTGTCTTCTTATCCGTCAACATCAAGACGTTATTTTCATGTTAAGTGCAACTAAAGGAAAAACTTGTTGGTTTATGGTATTGAAACAACTGTTTTAATTAGCAAAATATACTGTTGCAAGTATATAATAAAACGTTCAACTGAATAGGCATGACGACCGTTTCCAAAAATTGCAAATCTATTTAGTCCGTCAGTTAGAGTATTGGAAATTAATGGTCACGTATTTTTTGTTTTTGTAAATCAATGAATATTGACAAAGATAAAACGCATCAAAACTCGGGAGTAGGTCTCGTGACGTCCGAACTAGCTAAAAAATATACCAAGGCGTTACGTATTGAGAATTTTAAAAGTGTCATATTTTCGTCAATTGTGGTTTACGTAACAAAAGAAAAAACACGGTTCAAATATTTTTTGATAATCTAACTGACGGACTAATAAGATTATTTTTGTCGTCTCGCCTATTATAAAAGCGACACTCTAAATTACATTTACCTACATGGCAGAACATTTACTAAACATAACATATTGTATTCGTCCTTTTGGGGTCGGCGCAGCATGTCTTCTTTTTTCGTAGGTCAGACACTTTCTTGCCTGCATATCATTTACACAGTCCATCCATACTTTCTTTGGTCTCTTCCTCTACTCTTATACCCATCCAAATTCATACTCAAAACTTTCCTCACGGCATTTTCCTCATTGATACATACCTCAACTCAAAATCGAATTTTCATGTTTTTGGTGCTACTGGGAGACCTTGGGTGGCTTTGATGATGTTAAAGTTTGTTAATGCTGAAATAAGTTAGAACCACTTTTGCCAAGGGTTTTTCCTGTTACCCATGGCAGTGACTGAGTTGTGGAGTTCAAGTGGCTACATGTAAAATTCAAAGTTGGGAAAAGACAAAGGAGATAGGAATAAAAGAAGTCAGGCCACACCTAGCTTATTATAGAAATATACACCGTGAGTTTTAGTCGTCTTACAACGGCAGCCCACTTCATGTATCCAAAGTGTATATTCATTACAAAAAAAAAAAAAAATGAAAAATAAAAAAATCCATTTTTTTTTTTCATTATTATGACGTATAGCGTAGTTGAAACACCCTGTTGCGAGATCTACTCGACTCGAGCGCTGGGTAGGTATGTTCTGCCGTTTGACACGTAAACATTATTAACAGGATGTTTCATAATTCTAACGTATCTACTATTTATTTTTCTTAGTACTTAGTATCTAAATTAATAGTAAAATATAAATAATCGCGCCTAGAAGTATTTTATGTCGGATACATTGAGTGGACCACCTTTGTAAGAACCAAGACGACTAAAAAGTTACTGTGTATGTAGTAATTTCGCCAACTGATAATATAGTTTGAATCTCTCTGACACTTGACCAAGCCTCACAAGTCATAGATATATTTAGAATCCATTGATGCCACAATTAACAACAATAAAACATCTGATACTAATTGCATTTGAACCACAAAGCAATCATAACAGCTTACTAGTTAAAGACAGAGACAACGCTATACAAGTTGCATATTCTCATCTCTTTCCTGAAGATTCCACTTCATTGTGCAGGATGAGGTTATCAAAAGTAGCAAAGTTTATCAAGTTTTGGACTTTAAGTTCTAGTCGTCATTGAATGCATTAAATTGTGCTATGTTTACCGATGGGGCCACGCGCGATCGATGTAATGGTGCATGTTGATGTTTTGTTAAGAATACGCGTACATGTGTCACTTGTTATCTTTAGATAATAATTGTAGGCGGGAAGTAATCACGTGTGGGGTCAATCACCTATAATTATACCCCACGTGGCTTTGCAGAATAAGCTACCCTTAACTGTTAGTCAGAGGCTGGGTACTGCAAGAACAGAAGTCAAAAAGAAACTAGTTTATTATCTGCAACAAGCACACAATTGGTATCACTATTCATTATGGCACATGTAAATGAGGTCCAAAAACTAAGTAAATATGGGCTACACGAGAGTTTTCAATTTTAAAAATCTTTCGAATTTAGGTACGTTTACTCCGCAAGTTCATGTTCGAGACGAACAATATATCTCTTAATCTACATCACAATTTAACATTCTAATCCCAATAAATCCACCATTCCTAGAATAGCTTCACAAAATAGGAGCTCTAATATACCCTCCCAGTTTATTCCTCTCGCCCCGAATACTGAATCACACATCTGGAATATTAAGATCTCTTACGGTACCATCCGTATCCCATTATGTTAATGCGGCCTAGATAAATAAAGAATTGCCTGAACCGACCGTTGAACCTGAACTCCTAAACAATATTGTATGGCATAAATGTAAGGAGTTTACGGTTGGGTTATGAAAAGGCGGGGCCAAGGTGTGGCGTGTGTGTTATATCTCACGAATACAAAGTGATTTGACATCTAATATGATATTATTATTATCCTAGCAACACGCCTCATCATCTGCCTATATAGCCTTTTCCTATGTTGAGGCCGGCTTCCGTTCTAGCCGGATGCAACTGAATACTTGCCTATCTGGCCTCCACAACCCAATTAGTACTGAGTAATACGATACCCCTTGGTAATACTGATTGTCAGACTTTCGGGCCACTGACTACCGACGACAGCCGGGACCAACGCCTTAACGTGGTTTCCAAGGCACTAGGGGAAACTCGGTATGTAATGGGCGGTGACCATTCACGGACCAACTTAGGCTTACCTGAAGATCGACGTGAGTGGGTGTTATTATTTAGCCACGAGCCAAATTACACCCACACATTTCGCTATAGTTTTATTAAACGCGCATTATAAAGAAAATAGATAGAATTCATGCAATTATTAACTGTCGGGCCTACACTATCCTCTCATACTTAAGTACTAACTAACGCTGTAAAATTATAACATTGTAAAACCAAATAATTCTAAAAGAGTAAGCATGTAGTTTCTTGCCGGTTCTTCTGCATAGGAAACTACGAAACCGAACCGAGCACCTTTTCTCGACGTTTTACAAGAATGATTAAGAATCATCATCATTCTTCCTGCCCTTATCCCATGTTACTTAGAGTCGGCGCAACACGTTTTTTTCTTCCATTCTCCTCTGTCAACCGTCATACAATCATTTACACCTTTTACACCTTTTTCCTTCATATCATTCCTCACACAATCCATCCATCGTTTCTTTGGTCTTCCTCTCCCTCTCCATCCATCAACATTTATATTCATCACCCTTTTAGTCACATGCGATTCTTCCCTCCTCATCACATGCACATGCCAAGACAGTCGATTCCCTTTCAACTTTTCTGTAACTGGCGCAACTTTCAAACTTCCTCTAATATACTCATTCCTAATTTTATCCATTCTTGTCACACCACATATCCACCTCAACATTCTCATCTCCGCTACATGCAATCTTATTTCATCCATCTTCTTCGCAGCCCAGCATTCCGATCCATACAGTACGACAGGCCTAATCACGGACTTGTATATTTTCCCCTTTAACTTGAGGGGCATCCTTGGGTCGCAAGTTGTTCCAGTGACCTGTCGCCATTTCATCCATCCTGAGTTGATCCGATGCGTTACGTCACGGTCTACTTCACCATCCCCTTGAACAAGCGACCCGAGGTACCGGAAATCGGAACAGATCGGTATGGGCGTTCCGGCAAGAGTTATGGGCGTAGGACTGGAGAGACCGCCGAAATCACAGAATAAGTATTGTGTTTTGGACCTACTTAATTTCAGGCCAACATTCTCCAGTCTTTGCCATTACACCTCCAATCTGCTCTGGACCTCTAGGCCACTCTCGGCAACCAACACAATGTCGTCGGCAAACAGCATACACCAGGGAGCCTCTTCCTGGATGTCTGACGTAAGTGCGTCCATTATCACTAGGAAGAGGTAGGGGCTTAGAGCCGACCCTTGGTGCAAGCCAACAGCCACATTGAAGCTGCCGGTGGTGCCCGCTGTAGACCGGACTTGGGTACTACATCGACTGTACATCGCTCGGATCAACTGCACATACTTCCCAGGTATACCTTTCTCTTTCAGGGCCCACCACAAAACCTCACGAGGTACCCGGTCGTATGCCTTTTCGAGGTCGATGAACACCATGTGCAAGTTTTTGTGCGCACTTCTGTATTTCTCACACAGCTGGCGGATGGCAAAAATGGCGTCCGTCGTTCCCCGACCAGGCATAAAACCGAATTGATTTCGTGAAATTTCGCTCTCTTCTCTCAGTCGTCTTTCAATAACTTTCTCCCAAACTTTCATACTATGCGCCATTAGCTTTATTTCTCTATAGTTATTGCACTCCAGCACATCACCTTTGTTTTTAAAGATGGGCACCAGCGAACTGTTACACCATTCGTCAGGTATGGCTTCTTCCGGCAACAACTTATTGAAGAATAAAGCTAACCACGTCCATCCATCCACCCGTAATAACTTCCAAACTTCAACTGGTATACCGTCAGGTCCTAATGCTTTACCATTCTTCATTCCATTTACTGCTATTCTCACTTCATCTATTCTCACTAGACCCTCATTCACTGGTTTATTGTCCAGCACACCATTCCAGTCATTCTCTTCATTCATCAGTCTTTCGAAGTACCCCTTCCACCTATCCTTTATTTTCTCATCATCCGACAGAACCATTCCATCTTCATCTTTTATGCATTTTATCTGGCATACCTCCCTCGACTTTTTTTCTTTCGCTCTAGCAAGCCGATATAGGTCTTTTTGGCCTGCTGGACTATCGAGTGCATCATAAAGATTATCCTGGGCTTTTGCTCTCGCTATGGCCACAGCTTTCTTTGCTTTTTTCTTAAGAGCATCATACTCACTCTTCTTTTCAGCTTTCAAACTAACATTTGCAACTTCAACACTCTGCCATTCCTTAAATTTTCTCTTCTTTTCCTTCAACACCTTCTGGATTTCTGTCGACCACCACCATGTATCCCTATCTATCGTACCCCTTCCTTTCGTCTCTCCTAAAATGTGCTTTGCTACACTCCTAATATACACAGCCATCTCATTCCAACATTCATTTACACTTTGCTCGTTCATGTCTCCCATCTCTAACATTTTATCCACCACTCGTTCTTTAAATTCTTTCGCACAGTCATCCTTCTCTAATATATACCATTTTATTTTAGGGGGAGGTCGGTCTTTGGTTTTATTGACTTTTATTTCTGTGACTATTTCCAAAACTAAGGAGTCTGTGCTGTGTAACCAAGTCTTCTCCCGGTAGGACTTTACAGTCTTTGATGCAATTTAATTTATTTCGTCGGACTAAGAAGTAATCTATTTGTGTATTATGGTTACCACTTTTATATGTGATAAGGTGTTCATCGCTTTTCTGGAACCATGTATTGGCTACTGCCAGATCAAATGCAGTAGCGGTTTGCAGTAGAGTCTCTCCCTCATTGTTTTGATTCCCGATTCCCCACCCCCCATGCACTCTTTCATAAATCCCTTTCATTCTTCTCACATGTCCATTAAAATCTCCTCCAACTATCAACTCCTCATGTACCGGGATGTTCACAGAACGGAGTCAAAATCCTCGCAAAACTTTTCTTTAACACTAACATCACATCCAACTTGCGGTGCATACACACTAATTACATTCAGCATAACATTTTCTAACATAACTTTTACAACTATCACTCGATCATTAATCCTTTTTACATCCATCACGCTTTCTTTCAACTTACTATCTAACACAATTCCCACGCCATTCCTTTTCCCGTCACTTCCACAGTAGAAAAACTTGTATCCCTCACCAATTTCCCTCGCTTTTGTTCCCTTCCATTTCGTTTCTTGCAAACACGCCACATTTATTCGTCTTCTTTTGAGTATATCCGCTAATTCTCTGGCTCTTCCAGTCATGGTCCCAACATTCCAAGTACCATACCTCAATCTCACTTCCGGAGCTCGCTTCTTACGTCGCACCCGCCCGGGGTGGTGCAAAAACCCTTGTCCACTTCCCGCAGGAGCCGGGTGCTGCCCCTGCGCGTCACTTGTGGGGTACGCCCTATCGCGCATTATTCCATTTTCACTATTCATGTTGCATAAGGATGTGGCTTAGTTTTACAGTCGACCGCCTGCCTGACACTAACCCTCTTTGGGAATGCTGTTGCTGGTACTTTACCCGTCACCATTCGGGAACCCAAGGTGCTTTATTGTATGCACTGGGTCTTAAGCTCCCCTAGTCGCCCTTACGACACCTACGGGATGTGGATGGGGTGGCCACATTCTTAATCCGGGACCACACGGGCACACAAGAATGATTAAGAATATACAAACAAAATATCTCTCTCTGGCTACGCCATTGTGATCCCCAAAATCGTAGGCAAAGAAGTATGGTGTGGGTGTCCATCCACCCACATTTCACCAGTTAGGTATGTTCTATGTCCCGCAGACTGCTGCTGAGTGTTTCCAAAGTAATTTAAATGAATCAATCAAATCATAATATTTCAGTCCACTGCTAGGCATAGGCTTCTCCCAAGCTACACCAAAAAACCATATCGCACGTCTGTCGAAAAATAAAAATGCCATAGGAAAATCCTACTTCAGGGAAAAGTACAAAATTAATTTAATGTCCTATCGTCACAATCGCATAACACAATCGATGAATAATTTTCGGTAAAACATTAAACAGAAGTCGATAAACTTCTTAAGAAACAAGATATTCATCAACAAATTAAAAATATCGTCTTGCAATTTATTAAAGTACGCTTGAATAATAATAACGTCGAAGTTTAAGTGCCAACACTTCACGGGAACGGACTTCGAACTTTCGAACTTTCTCCAACTTGGCGGTGTAGATAAAGTCTTGGCTTTCTTTGGCTGGATCAAACATTTTAATAGACTTCTCACTCATGTAGTTCCTTTTATTAAGAAAAGTTTGTTTCATTAACATAAGCGTAGCGTAGCGCTTCGCGATAGCATTCGGAGGATCCGGCAGACGTGAATAAACGTTGAACCAAACATGATTGAAAAGTTTGTGAAGAAGACTGTGTCCATGGAGTTTCTTGTTCGTTCTCTTCATGAAATAAATGCATCGAGTTTTGAGTTTGTGTATAGTACATTCACATATCGCCAGTTTAGGCCTATGTCCCATGTAATGGAGATGACCTTAATGCCGCCAACTTGTATCCAGAAAATCCAAACTAACCTGTAGTTTGGATTTTCTGGATACAAGAAGTTCGTAATGAAAGACACAAACTAGGGAATCGAACCCAAAACGTATTTCTCACGCGTCAACAATTCCGTGTACCTCGAAGTTTTCAAAGAACCAATAAAAATTTTAATGGCACAACAGCAGATTTAGGTCAAAATCCATGATTTGCTGTGCACGTCACGTATGCTCCGAGGGCTTATACTATCGAGACATGGCTTGGGAAATCTCGTTCAGGGCCGCCTTGTTTACCGGGTGTAAGGCATTGGTAGTTGGTATCTGTACGATATACAGGGCGTCCCACGAATATGCCACATGGATGGAAAGTACCTTGAATATTGTAGGTGGAACATTTTACTGAAAGAAGACATTATTTGAATTTAAAAAACAATTTAAACTCTGTTCATAGATATTTAAATAGTTACATAGTTGAACCGGGAATCGAACCCGTTACACGAGAAAAATAATGACCCTGTAGCTTTATCATACCGATCGAAAGGCTTCATCATAAGGATTATTTTTTGCTCAATAACACAGTGTCAGAAATAAAAGAAAGACCATGAATTTTAACATTTTTAATACAAAATTAATCAATTTATCAAATTTAATGCTTAAAATGAGTCCCTTCCTGACCCTGTTGAATACAAAGTCGCACTCTTTGGATTATTTCGCACCCTGTCGATGACTCCTCCCGCTCTGGGACACATGGAACAAGTGCCCTTCGGCTTCATTAAGGGTATTTTTGCACCCTATATACAGTCGTAAGTCGTGTGTAGTACGGTACAGCATGTCCTCTTTTCTCATACTTCTCTATTAGTCGTAATCTCAGGAGTCACCTTCTTTCTACCCATCTCACCTTAAACACACTCCATCCACGTTTCTTTGGTCTTCAACAATCTCTTAATATTAAATAAATTTTAATATATCGTGTTTCTGCTACTTTCATGAATCCATAACGAATTCGCGATTGTTGTGAAATATAAAGAGTATTTTATTTATGAATGAATTCCACTGTCATGTAATCTATACTTGACATTTTATACTTCACATAATTTTAGTTGCCTAGTGCATGTTCAATGTCGTTCTCAAAAACCAAGGTTCAATCGGTTATGAAAGTAAAGTGCCTCTCTAATGATGCAATGGTATCTTAATATTGATAGATATCATCTTTCTTGGTCTAGCGGTCGAAAATGCTACTATTGATCAAGAGGCCTTGAGTTCCGGTCTAAGGTCGGGCAAAGTTCAGTCTGAAATTTCTCATTAGGATCTCGGATGTGTGTCTGGGTGATGGGAATAGGCTCGCCCCCTATTTTAAATCGTAGCAAAACGTGGGTGTACTTTATATTCACCACTGCATAACCCTTCGAGGGTTACAGGCTTGATGTTATTGAATGTATCATCTTTCTCGTCAGTAAACGTGTCGGGAAGCGTGAACTTCTATTTAAAATCGATTGCATGATTGTATTTAGGCCAATGTACAGTTACATCAGTCGATGCCCCGTTATTGAATTTCAATAAAATTGTTATTCTTATGAAATATACTGATAACAGAAACATTTGATCATCTTTTCAAATTATATTTATGTGATGTTTTCAAGTTGCTGTTTTATTCCCCGTTTGTATTACACATGAGTAGATTTATAAGGGAATGGCAATCGTTGCAGAATATCAAATAAATTTTATTATAACCATCATCATGACAAGCAATCTATAAAGGCATTATGTATTCTTAAAGCCCGACTAACTGCAAAATAACCTATACAATCATACAACCTTTCAATAAGTACTGAAACGAATACAGCGTACACACGTATGCTCCAAGGCGAATTTTCTCTAGTTCTGCGAAAATCGTTGACTAGAACGTTGTTTATGTATGTTATTGAGGTTTTGTGGTTGTGTGTGGTTGTGTGGTTGTGTGAATTCGATGAACAAATGTTCATCTAATTCACACTGAGGAGGTGTGGACATCTTTTTATTATTCATTAAAATGACATCACAATTAATTACTTATTTAGAAATATGTACATAATCGTAATAACGTTTGATTTGCATATCAGTGATAATAATCAAATTCAATGGTAACTCGCTGATAACATTGCATGACTGATCATTACTAAGAAACAAATTGAGTCATTCGGCTTATGAAAATTGCGTTTTAATTGAAACCTTCACTTTATGATAAAGAAAATTAATGCCATCGGCATTTACATAGTAAATTAAGGATAGCTCTCTTTGTTACTCTCACAATACAAATTGCCATTAATTAAATGAATACAGTCAAAGAATAGATCCTTGATTAACTTTTAAAGTTTACTCAGAGACAATAGAGTCTGCGTGATGATCTTTGCTGAGGCGTAGCGTGGGATAAATGACTAACAGAATTACTCTAAAATACAATTTCTTTATTCTAATTAATTTACTTATTATGATTGTCTTAGCATCAAAAGGATCTCCGTAGATAATACATTGTTTCGTAGTAATGTACAGTTCCTAGCCTTCTTCTTTGTTAATTATGTTGAGTTATTAATCATTATTATCATTGGTGTTTATTTCGTTTTGTACCCGTGGCCCTACCGATTTGTCCCACTGGTGGGACCACGGGATACCACCATGTACATGTGTTCTTTTACTTTTACTTTTACAGTGTACCTATTTATACCGAACTCAAATCATTGACTCATTTCTCATA
This sequence comes from Xestia sexstrigata, assembly GCA_941918905.2. Lineage (NCBI taxonomy): Eukaryota > Metazoa > Arthropoda > Insecta > Lepidoptera > Noctuidae > Xestia > Xestia sexstrigata. The sequence goes on from OW799212.2 coordinate 20,002,269, forward strand.
TAATTAATTAGCTTTTTTATCAACTTGTTTACTGTAAAAATAATTAATTTCTTCATTTCTCTTTCTAATTATTATTTAATTTCGAGCAAAGTATTGATTTTCTTTGATCAGGGGTATCCCCCAATAGTAAATGTATTAATACTCCTGAAAGCAGTGCATAAAGTTTTGTTCAAATTGATTTTTTTGATAGCTTTGTCGGACTTTCATTTAACGATGTCATCTGTAGACCGTCGGATCTCCTTCCTTCTTTCTATAAACAGAACAGGCAGCTGTATTTATCTGCGTAGTATCTAGTAAAACTGCTTCTTGTTTATTAACTTCATATTGTTACATCACATTGCGATCATTAGTACGCATACCTATCAAACATTGTGATTATAAGTAAGGTCGTTTACCTCAAAATAACCTACACAATGACCATTATTGGCCAAAGCTTATCCAAAAGGACTTCCTCCCATCAACCATCAAATAAAAGACACAAATTCACTGTTTATATCACTTTTTTATAATTTATTTTCACAACATTTTTTATTTCTGTAAAATTTACAATAGCTTAAAACTCCTCACAAATATAATAGTAATTATGTATCGTAACAACACATCGTCGCGATTCGTGTAACACGAAACAGGCAACTTGGAAGAGAAAGAAAAAAATAATAACTATATTATAGGTAAATATAATTGATAATAACCTAATTTAAGCTTATTTAACGTAAGGCCTAGCAACCCCTAAACTAGAGAGTCGGTGTGTCGAACATTCGCTTTTAACATATGAGCGAGGGATGCGACACGCGTGCTTCGGAGAAGTTGGAGGGTGGGCAAGAAGCAGCGCTGCGGAGGTGGCGGTGTTGCTGTTACGGCTTTTTGTATGTCTGTTTGTGTGATTAAGACATTTTGAGCTAATTTGGACTTATTACTTTTATTATTTGTCGTAATTGTTTAGAGAAATAAGCAATACTGTAAAGCTACTTTCAATGGGATATTCTCGGCAAATTGTCAAATATTTAACAAAATAAATTCTGACATAGCTACTAAATAATGTCACACCCACAAACTAATTACAGTCGTAAACATTTGTACTGATAGATTGTAAAACAGTAAACTAAATGCCACACCGCTGCTAATTAGCGACGCCTCCAGTTCTGCGAAACCACGCTTTTAATTACGGCGTTCACGTGCTGTACTTCCACAAGAATCATCACTTCTTACACATATTTATATAATTTCTATCTTCACCGAAACAAAAACTCATGTATGTACTTGGCTTCAGCTTTATCATAGAAAACTTTATCATTGTTTTCGTTTCGTTGAATAATCAACTCGGTCTTAGTACCAACATTTTATAAATAGATAAGTAAATGCTTCTAGTGTTTGATTGTTTCAGAATTATAAATAACGTAAATACGTTTCAGAAAATATCATGCATCAGCATGTCATTTAAGTAAACAAACAAAAAATTTATAACACTATAAAAGTAGTCGATATTTTGAGCAACTCTTGCCATAAACATAGTTTAGTAATACAGATATTAATGAATCGAATTCAATAATTTATTTTCTTGAAAAATAAATTATTTTGTTATAAAACAGTGATGATGAAAACCGTTAGGGCGTATACACGTAGAACGCTGGTTGTCAGCGCTGGCAGGTCGGCGCCGATAACAGTCAGAGAGCCCACGACACTAAACCTAGTTTTTTTTTAATAGCGCCGCCATCCATTTCGTGTTCCTCCAGTAATAACGTGGCCAATAATTATATAATATTATCTGGGAGTCTTATCGAACTAGGTTTAGTGTCGTGGGCTCTAACTATAAGCGCCGACAATTTCTGACAGCCAGCGTTCTACGTGTATGCGCACTTAGGCATATCCATGCGATTGTGTTTTGTTAATACTGGAGGCAAGTTTCTTTATGTGCTTAATATAAAGACTACTATTAAAATCTATCGCCAGAACTTTCTTATTGACACATGTTATGTTAATTGTATCAACAAAGTTATACAAATTAATTTTGTTACATGAACGAGTCGAGACAGAATGTCACGTGTATTTGTTTACGTCTCGTGTGCCAAAATGTAACATTCAACCGGTTTTAATGATACAACATCAACATAATAATGAGCAGTATTTTCAGAAACATACGCAGTATTGCCAGCTGATAATACTGTTCATATAATCATAAAGTAAGTTCAGGAGTGACGTAAAAATATTTATAAGAAAACTTGGTACTTTGAAATTCAAAAACAAACTCCGAGCTAAATCTTGCAAAACTTCAAGATGCTTATTCTGATTTATCTCCCTAGTTCTTTGTGATACCTTTGCCTTTTGTTTGGTTTGAATGTAGAAAGTTAAGGCGGTTCCCCGGGCAAAATTAGCAACTCTATTTGTGGTGGTTCAAACTTCGTTTGAAATACTGTTAGAATAAAGTTCTAATCTTGTTGTGCTTGCACTACAAAGTGATTGTTACGTCAGTCACTGCAGGCCGAATAGTGCGAAATGAGTGGTTTTTATTCTTTATAAACTCAAAGTTACGTCTTTTGGAAAAAATAACGACAATTATGTTCATTATTAAATTGTCTATCCATTAGTATAAGTAGCAAATCAAAATAATGGTTACTTTACGAGGAGTAGCGTTTTATAAATCATTATTTCTCATTTCTGTGGTTTCGTTGTGAGGGGATTTATTAAACATGAAGCTACTTAAAAAAAACATTAAACGACAATTTTGGAGTCAAGAATATGTAGTAATTTAGTGTATTTTTTATTAGTTGGTATTTCTTTTGGATAAAGAGAAGTAGGCTCCAAAAAACTGCTCGTTCAAGGTCATTTGCTCGGGGAGGCGCCTTAAGTACAATCTTTCAGAATTTAGCATAAATCTCAGAAAAGTACATCTCAAATACACAGAACCATTATCCAACAATATATACATATATAACAATTAATCAACTTCTGCACGAGAACGCCTTTGACCAGTGCTCATTAGAATTAAAAATTAATTATAAAATAAGGCTAGCTGAAAACTGATGGTAACTTTAGAAAAAAATAATAAAACCCTAAACTATATTGCAATGTCTCTCTTTGCAAAGAATTTAAAAACATTTAGACCGTTGTTTTTGGAAGCGTATAGCCACGTTACGTGGTGTACATGGAGGAGCTTTATAAGCTGCAAGCATCTCTCGGTACGTTTCCACTGTTCTCGAATTGAACCCAATCTCTACGTATGTTCGCAGTTGAGTGTTTACGAAATTCGGAATAGTGAACTCGGCCCAGACTTGAGAAAGAATTATGTAGATGAGCCAAGTTTATGTATAGAAAGCATGTCAATACTTTTTAATTACTTACACAAAACTGGTAATTTACTGGTATGGTACCCTACGGCTAAAATACCTACATAATTGTCTCCATAGTCGTAGAGAGAAAAAAGTCACAAAAATATACCACCGAATGTCGTATTTTCTTAAAATTCACGCGAGGAGGTAGTTCTTAACGGATTTTGCCAATAGCTGATTTACGATATAGATATAACGATCACAGTTATATAAAATAGATATAGTGACAATAGAATGACATTCAAAATACCTGTCGAAAAGACTACAAATCACAACTTAGACGCCTGTCTCGGTATAGCAAGTAACACTAGTGATAATTAACTTACATTCACTCTTATTACATATGGAATAAAGTTTAGATTCAGTTAACTATGTTTATGTACTTCATTTATTTCTAAGTACAGACGAATGCGTACTATTTCTAAATTTAGAACTACCGTTTGACGATTACCGTGTTCCGTTGCACTCATGGTTTGCTTCGTAACGTTAATATTCCAAAATGTCCTTTCTAGTGCTGGGTACGTTCCATTCCAATACAATTTGAAGAAAATATACACAAAGACGAGTTGCACTAGACTCACACAAGTGGAACGGATCACTGAACATGTTTAACTTGCATCAAATGTTTTGTATAACCTCCAAGTCATAAAATGACGTTCAGCCAAGATAACAAGCATATGATAACAGTTAAAGTGTTTACAATACAACACTACACAATCCCAAAAGTATTTTTGAAGGGTTTAAAAAATGAGATCTTAAAATTTTGGTTCGACAGTGAGCAAGTCGGGAAAATTCGTTCATAAACTCGATAAATTGTTCCGAAGTTAACTATAAAGGTTAACTCTATAAGATGATTGTACTTGATTACTTCGGATATATCTTCCGCTATTCAAAATATACTACATAACAAACTGCTTAGTAAAAGCCCTACAAAGTTCATGCAATGTATATAAATATAGTATTTCTATCTCTGAATATGCATTTGGCAAAATATCTAACACATTCACGTATTGGCCGGACACTGTTTCCACAATCGTTCATATATTCTATATCTCATTAAAATACAACAATAATAATATATCTCTCTATTGGATTTAATCTACATAATGTTATGTAAGTAGATATTTTAATCATCGACAACATGGTTAATTAATACAACAATTAAATCACATTTTCCATACATCTACAGCTTTTATATAAACCGTATTTGATGAGACGTTAAAAGTAAAAAAAAAAAGTTCATAAGTACTCTGTTACTAAACGTGACTCCACTACTTGTAAATGTTCTTAAAATATTTTTATAATGGTATTTTTATAATATTTAAAAAAGCGTGAACTTTAATATTGTACACACCTTAGTAATATTTTTTTTTTTGGGTTTTTAAAGTTTTTTTTTATTATTTTATATTTTTCTATGTGTATCTTAATTTGTTACTCGTACGCCAAGCCGTATACAATACTAGAGCGATCACGAGACGTGTAAGTGTATACATACATCCTTTCAGATTGATAAATACATAGTAAAATAGTTGTTTACGTGTGTGATAGAGGAGCGGAGGCGACCGCACTGGCTACGTCCTAACATTCTAGTCCTAACGTTCGTGATCTAGATACTACTACTCAACAGATTTTCCCGCGTTAAGGTCGTCTGTCAAGGCCGGACTTGTTACTTTACAAATTGTTCCTGCAAAAACTACGCACGCTCCTCCGTTAGTGTCCGTCGTTCAAGTGAACCAGTTATCATTCCTCGCAACAAATTTTCTCACTTAATTAGCAATAAAACTCGTATCCGACCGTCCGCTTCTCCGTGATACTTCGACGGCGAGAGACATGCCACTACTTTTATGGAGACGACTTCTATACATAAAAGCTTAAAAATAACTAACTAGTCTTTTTATATAGGCAGACCATCGACTCGGACTCACTATCTAGCGGCGCATCCGTCACAATCCACGTGAACGATAATTTTCGTACTGCTAGCATATTAACTTATCAACACGAAAGGAGTACGACTAGAAATTACTTCACGTCGCGTCGGGCCGCGCAGCCCGCGGGGGACAATTGACGAGCGAATTGATCGGCGGACAGTGAGCAACACCACGCGGCGGGGCGCCGCCGCCCGCTCCTACGCGTACATACATTTTTTTTTATCCGTATTATATACATTTGGCACTAAATTCATCGTCGGTAAAACAGCAGGTCCGGTCACGCCGGGCAGGACGCGGGGTGGCAGCACTCGCAGTAGGGCGCGGGCGGCGCGCACTGCGCCTGCGTCGTGTACTGCGCGCACGCCATGCACTGCGCGCACGCGGCGCAGCCGGGGCAGGCGGCGCAGGCGGCGCACACGCACACGTAGTACTGCGGGGCCATCATGACGGGCGCGCGGGCGCACAGCTCGCGGCACGCCAGCGCCTCGATGAGCGCCAGCGTCTGCCGCCGCTCGTGCCCCATGAGGCACACGGTGGACTCGCGCACCACGCCGTGCAGTAGGGTCAGGTACCTGCACCGAGCGACACCGCCAGTTAACGTCAACTGTGTTATACAGTATCTGCAATAATGGACAACAGGGTTAATAGAGCACAGCAAACAGTTGGGTCGTGGTTTGTGGCCACAAAGGGTTCTGAAGTTGTAGTTGGTCTTAAGCCAAATTTTAAAAGTGAACTTGCGGAATGTTCGTCAACTGCCAGTTGTAATAGTAGAGAATTGCAAAAATTGCAAAGGCCTAGTTACTATACTTATATATATACACACATTATGTAGAAAATAAAATCGTTGCGAAGGGCACATAAAAGTAATAAAATCCAAGTCATAATTACCTATGCTTAAGAGCTTCCTCCTCTCTGCCGACGAAGTGGTTCCGCAGGTAGGCCTCGAGCTTGGCGCGCTGCTGGCCAAGCTCAGGGAAGTCTATGAAGAACCTCGAGCACATGTATCGCTCGAGGGTTTTGATTTTGTCTGGCCGCGCCGGCCTGTAACCCTTCGCGAGAAGGGCGCAGTATTTGAGCAGACCGCCGCCGCGGATCTCTTCGGGCTGCCGCGTCGCGATCAGTTTCTCGGCGAGGTGACTCAGAGCCTCATTGAAGTCGCCGTACACAGACTCGCCGACGACGGTCGGGTAAAAGTTCTCGCCGATGGGCAGTTGAGTGCACTCGTGGAATGCTAGGAGCGAATCGAGAGCAATCTGGAACGAATCCACGGAGAATTCGAACTGGCGACGCATGTTGTCCACGAACTTGAGCTCGACGGACTTGTGACCGCGTGAGTTGCCAAGCGATATCAGGGACCAGCGGTCGCCGTCCGAGTTCACGCGGACCATCTTGGAGACGTATGCTTCTTTGAGGCCGGCGGGAGAGGCGCGGCGGCGCGGGGTGGCGGGTGGCATGAGAGTGGCCAGGTGGCCGAGCACGGCGGCCTTGACGCGGTCGCAGTGCCGCGCGGTGGGGAGCTCAGCCGTGAAGATGAGGTCGATGTCAGAGTATGGCTGGGCCCTGTCGGCGAGGACATGGCTGGCGGCGCCGCCGTTGAGACGCACTTCGCGCACGTTGACGCCGGCGCCTCCAGCGCTCTGCGGCGCTTCCAGGCGAGCGCGCACTCCAGCCACCAGCTCGCGCAGGCGCACGTGCAGCGTGGGGAAGTTCCCGCGGCCGTGGATGGCCACCACCTCGTCCATGACATCACCGAGGCGCTTCACCTGCTCGTAGCAGAGCACGGCGTGACGCTCGCCTCCGCCGCAGCCCTCTACTGATGAAGTGTAGCTAGACTCGCTCTGCAACAAAAATAAACAATATCTTGTTAATATCTCAGATTTTTCACTAATAAGTACGAGGAGTTCTGGAGTAGTTTCGCGTGCCTAATGAATGACGCAGTTCAGTCGTCTCAAGGTAAAGTCATATAATGGGATGTTAACCGTACGAAAAGTGAGTAGTATTACTGTAATAACAACACCGGCAGCGAAAACGAAATCTCATGGTTACATTACCTTCAAAAATATGCGCGAAACGGCTGGTGAGTGTACAATTACGACAGACTATCTTAACTCTAGTAATATTTGTTTGTGAACACGGTGCATCGGGTTTGTTGAGGAAACACAATATCATAATATTGTGTTTCCTTTACTTTAGATTACCTATTAGGGAAATACAGAAAGCAATATTTCTTGGTCTTTCTTAGCTAAATCTCATCTTCTCGTAACATTTATTTTGTTATTCCGATAGAATGTTACACAACGTTGTTAATGAATGATAATGCGTATACAAAGTGCTGTTAAAAGCCTAAAAATAAAAGACAATCGCCAGACAAATGAATGACATAATTGAGAGCTTCCGAGAACTATTGAATTGATGGCTGACAATATTTTTTGCGTACCTATTCATTACTTAGCAATGCTATCATCAAGGTTGGTAATAAACAAATAGGATTTGGGTGCGTTATTTGTACAAGCGAATGCCATTAATTGATGCACAGTGGTTGCCTATAGTTTTACTATGCAGAAGATTTTTTTGTCATCGTTTTTTCTCGCTTCATAAAAGTGTTATTTGGCATGAAAAATTGGCAATTCAGTCAAAGCACTTTCGTTTTCAAACTAAGCTAGAGTCTGCTTTGTGCCTATTTTTGCAATTTGGATGCCTCCGTGAACTTGCTTGGCACATTGCCATGTCCTAAAATGCAAGATTACCCACATAGTCCAATAAAATCTTACAGATTTGTTCAATGACCATGCTTTTATGTTCGCTAAATGGTTTATTGTGTATAAATATGGCAGCATTGTGACCAATGAGTTAGTAATAAATCTTTGTCCAATAGACGTTGTAAAGCGATTCTATTTAAGTGGTCCATTGTTGGAGTTCAATGGTCTTTGAACAAAAATTGTGTAATGTTAGTCTCGTCTACTTGCACGTCTGTCAATGTGTCTATTTGGTTTGATTGGTTATTTTACTGACACGTGTATTGGTGTATAATATTATTCAATGATCATTCCGAATGAAATCTTTCGAACCTTTTTGTCATGTTAGATTACATTCTTCAGTTTACATAACATTTTATTCTGATAAATAATTCAAGTAGAAGAAAAATGCATTTTCTTTAAAAAATACCATTACTGTCATAAATATAGAAGCATAGTAGCTCAAAGGCATCACGACAGTTTAAGTGCTCACGCTTTGTAACACGATTATGTTACACAGGTTCATTCACCTCGTACTAGAATTCACCATTTTGAAATAGTGCATAAGCGTAGTTAGACTATACTTGCTCCCAACGCTGGGATACAAATCTGCTCCCTATGGACTGTAATTAGGGTTTGGAAATTCCCGACAATTTCAAAGTCCCGGGACACGAGACAGCCTACTATCAAAGTCCCGGAATTCCTGGGACTTTGATTGACCGGGAAGTTTAATCTGCTTCTGGAGGGAGGTGGGCTGCTTAGAGTAATCAGCCATCATGGCTCACGCACAATGGTCCACTTAAAGGACTAAGTGCGGAAACCTATGATAGATAGAATTCCCGGGACTTTTAAGGAAAAACATTTTTTATTTTTATTTTAATTGAGTTCATTTCTGGTGAACCATATTAAAAAAAGTTTTTTTTTGATAAAAATCAATATTTATTAAACAGAAAATTAAATCTTAAAACCAAAGATCAATATTTATTAAACAGAAAATTAAATCTTAAAACCTTTAACGTTAATTTCAGTTTTAATAATTTATTTGTGCTTTTAAGCAGTTAAATCTTATAGTTATAAAACCAACTTAGTTAAAAATCATACTAGTTCTTAATAACTTTACTGTCATTTAATAATTCTAGTATCTAATCATTGGTCATAATCACAACCACAACATTAATTCTCATAACCACAGATTTGTTTCATAATGAAATAATCTACAAACTTATAAATCAGTCTTTTAAATAATCAACTCATCATCTGCCTAGCCTTTTCCCAACTATGTTGGGGTCTGCTTCCAGTCTAACCGGATGCAGCTGAATACCAGTATTTTACATGGAGCGACTGCTTATCTGACCTCCACAACCCAGTTAAACGAACCCAGTTTTAAATAATCAACTAACACATTAATTAGACTTCTTTGCTGATTTAATAAAATAGGTTTTAAAAAAATCAGAGCGTCAACATCTTTATCCGACAATCTGTTTCTGATTTTTGTAATAATGCCACCGGACAAGGATAACACTCTCACGTTTTCAACAGATGTTGGTTTAATTGTATTTAAGGCTTTATATACAGTAGTTCCAAACTTTCTGTACTAACAATTTCAATCACAATCTTGTCTAGTCTCGAGTCTCGAAGCGAAAGTCCCGGGACTCGAGACAACTAAAATTACGAAAAGTCCCGGGACTTCGAGACACGAGACGTCCCGGGACCCAACCCTAACTGTAATCTACCAGGAGTGGTTGGCAGATACCACATGTCTTCGATTTTTTTTCAGTTCTAGTCACCCATAAAAGGCTAGATCTACTTATCACTACTGATTTTGTTTGAATTTTACTTTTTTAAACACAACATCAGTCGGTCAGTAAGATCTTCCTGTGTTGGTAAGTGTCACAGGTCAATACATCAGCAGTATTCAAACAAGCCAGAAGATTACGTCTCTGAAGTAATTCCTTGTAAATAAGATAGCGAGTTGACTGCGCAACGAAATGACACCTGTTGTCTAGTCAACCAAGTTATGCGAGACAACAAATTACTTTAAAAAAAAGTCCAGAGTTGGATATTGTTCTTCTTTAATAAGGGTAATAAATTACTTTTATGTGCATCTTTAGTACTATTGTACTTTTATTCTGCTTTCAAAATGAATTGGTAGCGATTTTTTGGTGTAAATTTTATTGTTATAATTCCGAAATCATCAAAAAGTATTGCAAGTAATGTATTTGTTATAAAAGCACATGAAGGTAATGTTGACAGTGGTAGTAAAATAATCGATAAATATAATTAAATGAGAGGTTTTCTTTTTGAGGTATTAAATTAAAACTTAATTTCCAAGAACTCTATAGATGGCGTTGAACTGACTACGATAGTTGGTGCCAAAGCTAAAACGTTTGGGAAAAAAAACATTGCGTCACGTCACATACGCTTGTTGACTGACACTTTCGTTTGCTTAACCTTCCGAATATAACCTAGTTTTCTAGCGCTTTGTTAAAAACAGTTTTTTTAGGTTCCGTTCCTCGCATTAACGTACTAAGTTCAGCGTCATCCAGCGACTAGAGAAGAGCTAAAAAGAAAACCTCTCATTACAATAATGATACAGCAGAAGCGATGAATGACGAGACGACAAGTAAACGATTGAAAACAATACAACTCCAGAAAAACAAACACGGAAAATTTCAAAAGCACAATTTACTTTTAACTTTATCTAGAAGAAGTATCACCCGCTCACAATATTAATCCATCATGAACTGCCCACGCTACTTCGCCTGCTTTATCAATCCTATCCGGTTCGTTTAGCGTGGCGTAATTTAATTCTTGTCACACTGGATAATTATTATGTCCTGCTGCGCTACTTCCCATTTTATTGGTGTCATTATTGATAATAAATGCAACAGGATTCGTGAACTAGAATTTCTAAAGTCAAGTTTGTGCGATTAGATTCTTTGAATGAATGGTTGTTTTGTATGTTTTTAGTATTTATTGTGCGAGTTGTGCGAGTTTAGTTATCATTGTCATGAGGATTTTTTTTTTGTTAATTCTATACCTACTTACTACATTCCTTATATCAGGAAATAATTATGTAGTATTTGCTTTCCATTCGTTTATTTAAACAGCTGACGTTCTAGCCAATATGAGTTTGAAAACACTGAAACGCAATTTAAAGTCATCAAGTGCATGCTTGTGCTCATGGCCCATTGCAACAAAGTTTTTCGAAACGTATTGCGTAAGACGAGTAAATCGGCGCCTTCTTTTAGAAAACTTTGGAGATCTATGTCTTCATAGCTGATGCAATCTGTAACACTATTTCGGCAAATAAACACATACCGTTCCCATTTTATCCGCAAGCTAAATAATACACTCAAAACAATTATTAACTACATCTAGTTTTGAAACCTTCAAAACAAATGTCAAGAGTATATTTTAAGAATGCAACCTTAATCGGAAGCCTTCGCCAATCAATCATCATGAATTCAAAAAACCTGTAAAAGTGTCATTGTCATTGTCACGGCGGCGGGGCGCGCGGGCGCTCTCATGAACTATGTGAAGTGACCTCGTTACGGCGTCCGATTAAAATACGAAATTTTGTATTGTTTTTCCTCGGCGATTTGAAATCAGTCGGTCGCTCGTTGAGGTCAAATGCGCAATCGTAACAAATCGTATCGGACACGAGCCGTGTACTCTACAAAATTGAATAAGAATACTTTAACTTTTTTATTGAGACGTAGAAATCAGCTGTTCTGCCAAGGACGAGTGTTGCGTGGAGTTATTTTGTTTTACAGCGAATTACGTATAAACTCTGTCTCAACTAGAACAATATGTCGCGTGTATCTGGGAAATAATAACATTATATTATTTGTAGAGAGAACAAAAGAAAGATTGGTGAACGCAAATTGAAATAGGATTCAAAAACAAATCCGAGGTTATGCCGTTCAGCTTATAGATTGCAGTTTGAAGGTTGTCGTCCCCATAATTATGTAACAGAATCTATAATTTATTTTTAATTTAGAATACGACATGAGTAAAATATTTAATATTGGCCATATTACTTTTTAGTTTAATAATACTTTCGCTAATTAAACTTTAGACCTTTCTCCAAAGTCCCAATATATTTTAGAGTTTTATATAGACACTTTGTGCTATTTTAAATCTAGTTTAGCCTAATTATGCGAGATAATATTCTACGTTTTATTTTAGCAGACATGTTTGAATCAATACATTATTCAAACATTTGGTCAAGTCATAATGATTATAATGTGTATTTCAGGGGCCTATAGCTGTACCCACACTGCGTCTATTTGACATGCATTCGTCACGCTAGCATTAAAAAATGACTTATTGTTCTGTGACTGACGTTTTAACATTTTGGTTTCCTTTACGTATTTGGGACATATGTTTGAAAATTCACATGCAGTAAAAAGAGAAAAGAGGAAATTATAATTTGAAAGCAGCAATTCGAAAAGAGGGCTGAGATGGAAAATAAGTAATAAAATCAACAGTAAATAAAATCATCATATGCCTAGTCTTTTCCCAAATATGTTGGGGTCGACTTCTAGTCCGACAGGGTCACAGCTGAATACCAATATTTTACACGGAGCGACTGCCTACCTATCTGGCCACCACAAAAAAAACCGCTGACCCAAACGAACAAAAGACGTTGCGTAACAAGAGTACAATACAGAAATAGTCACAAAAATGCCATGTATTATTTAAAAATCTTATGAAAAGTAGCGAAAAAACCCGTGAACAAAGTCGCAAGAAGCGTGTGACACGACATACGAGTAGATCGTGAACTTGCCAGTTTTTGCGTGTGAAACAAAACGAGTGCGAATGCGCGATACGGAACGGGAATGTGAAATTATGAATTAATATTTTCGAAGCCGCTCAATCGAATTCCTTGTATAGAAAGTTAGTTTTATAATCGTCACATTAGCTGCCTTGATGTCGAAAATAATTTCTATTTTTACGTTAAGTATTCGTTTTTCCGTTGTATTTGTTATTCATTGAATACGGTACATTGCAATTTGATATCAAAATTTAAACGATTTCAGATGAAAAATACATTTTCTAAGACAAAATTAAATCTAATGTAACGAATGATTGATTCAGAACTAGGATTACCATCCTTGCGAATTTATCTAGACATGTCCAGCTTCTTTTTCGCCACCTGTACGGACTTTTCAACTTAAAAGGATTTAAGAACAAATAAGTTAAATGAGATCTGAATATTTAAAGATTTTAAAAGTAAAATGTCAAACTGCTTCTTTGTTGTTCTTCCCGACTTTCCAAATATCAAAATGGGTAACCCTACGAATAATTGATTCAAAACGGATGTTTATCGGAAAATTGTCTAACCGTTGTAAACAATTTTCCCGTAAACATTCGTAACAACCTAATCTATGTTAACGTAACTATATAGTTATCAGTACAAGAAGAATGCGAGACATAACCGTCGCGTCACCATACACCGTGCGACATAACGACGCACTAGGTTCAAGACATCACGCGGACGTACACCGACTACAATGGGCACAATACAAACTGTACTAACATTGAACAAGTTGTCTGACGATGAGGCACGCATCTACCATATAAATATAATAATATACCAATATTAAAGACTAGCTTTTGCCCGCGGCTTTGCTTGCAGTATGGTCGGAAATTACCCCACGGGAACGCTTTAAATATAGCCAATGATGCTCGGGGATTATGTAGCTTTCCATTAGTGAAAGAATTTCCGGAATCGGATCACTAGTTCCGAAGATTAGCCCCTACATACAAACTTTACCTCTTTATGAAATACCTGAGTATAGTATAAATTAAATAATTAAATCTTCGGTCAGTATCATTCAAAAGCTTTATTTATTTAAAAACATAATATATTCTAGTCAAATAAGACTTTAGGCTAGACTGCTGTAGGCATTCCTTAAGAAATACCAATATGGCGCCGCCACTCGTCTGTCAAAAGTGAGCTCGACCTTGCCTCGGATAGCGTGATCGTGAGCAGACATTTTAAAAGCAGACAAAAAACATAGCAGCACAACAAATTATCTCGGAAATCCGCAATTAAAGACTGACGTTCGCAATCGAAACAATTTAGATCTGATAGCTGCTTCAGATCTCCATCGATTGGTTGTTGTATCGAGCGAAAGGTCTATTGCATTACCAAACGTTGCACTCATGATATTGAGACTCAATATCAGACAAGTGGTATTTAAATTTGCGACCAAAGAGAACAATACGCCATCGGAATATTTCAATGTAGGATATGATGTTACGTTTCTTTAAACGATTGCGTCCTACATCTAGACAATCGAGTGACTTTCGATTTTGTGAGGCTAGTAATTAGCATGGCCTCGGCATACGTGTGCTGCGTAACATGGAACGGAACGAGCTCGCGGCGCGGGATCCGTCATGGCGCGGGGAGGAAGCCATTTTCACTTTCTTTTTAAATTATATCAAAGTTTTATTATTCCAATCGATTCATTAATATTGCAGACGAGCTCTTGTTTGCGTCACTCGGCCTAAACAAACGAAATTATAAGTAACCCTTGTATATATTAACGAAAACGTTTTGTAACAAAGATTGTATTTTACGACTACCTTCATTAGAAAGTCCAACGTGACAGCCGCCTACGAATTCTTTGTTTTATATTAATAGTCTGGGAATAGAGAATTTAAGGCTTAAGTCATTAAGAGTGATAAAGTCCCCCATTTAGCGGTAATCTTTGTCGGATTGGAATTTATGAAGCGAATTGTTTGTTAATTACGAAGGGTTAGGCCGCGCGACGAGATACCTTTGCCTCATTTAATTATAGGAAAAAGGTTCATTATTTGCTGATGGATTCATCAATAATGTATTTAGCGTCGAAGGACAGTCAGCGGTAAATGTTTCGTAATCATGATGTTACCGAGATGATAAACTGACTGATTTTTGTATTAGATAACTAGCGTCGCGCCCCAGGTATGTAATATGGCGGAAATTGCATGAAAACTTATTGGGGAGTTTAGAAAAACTTGGCGGTCACAGGAAGACATGAAAAGCGATTTTATATATTTTTTTATTTTGAATCCAAATCGCTCATTCCTATAATTTACTGTTATAAAGTCTGTATGTATTCTCATTAGAACAATCAAATGGGTTTTAAAATCTATGATCAATATGATAATTAAAATAAGTTAATAAATGTTTTGATACTTATTTCAGGCGTAAGTTTGAACCTATTACACCACAACTGAACACATTTTTAACAGTACTATCAATGATAATCTAGAGTACTATAGGGACGTAGTACTTTTCACGATAACGTGGTTAGTAATTTAGTGCGTATACACATAGAACGCTGGCTGTCAGAAATTGTCAGCGCTTATAGTTAGAGAACCTACGTCACTAAACCTAGTTCGCTAAGACTCCTAGATGATATATATATAATTAGTCACGTTATTACTATTATTATTGATACTTTTGTTATATTTATCTTGTTTTACGTTTTTTTGTATAGTAAGCAACGACCTATTGTCGGGCCTACGCTGTCCCCCCATACTTAATTGCTGTAACACATTAATATTGTAATACCAAATGATTTGAAAAGAGTAACCATGGAATTTCTAGCCGGTTCTTGTTCATGGAAACGACCAACCCGAACCATGCACCTTTTCGACGTTTTATAAGTACCCATGTAGGCCTATGTGAATATATTTATATCATCTGGGAGTCTTATCGAACTAGGTTTAGTGTCGTGGGCTCTCTGACTATTATCGGCGCCGACTTGCCAGCGCTGACAACCAGCGTTCTACGTGTATACGCCCTTATGGTGCAAGTGGGCGTTAATGGGACTAATGTCAAGATTTTGCAATTTGAATAACCAATATTTTATTTTTATTCTGATCTTGTTTAAGTTATGTTTCGATACCATTAAATGATAAAATCGGTAAGTAATACACTTTTATTGAACGACCTTAGTGTAGGCAGTTGGCAACCAAACACAATATGCGCGCGGTCATAATTCACAGATTAAACCAGAGACAGAAAACAAGTTTTTTTTATATCTTTGTTTGTCGTCTTGTTGACATTTATTTCTATCAATAAGTGAGATTTTAATTGCATTTCTCGATTTATTGCAAAATTATTTATCAGTACTTAGTAATTTACCTACTTGCTTGAGGTTACGCATTCACTTGGCGACATTTGCTTTTTTCTGAACAGTTTTTACATAAAATAGAAGGTAGAGTTTTGTTTTCATAGAATTTGTTATTATCTACTTATTAGTAACGATGTTTTATCTGTGCATATAATATGTAATATCTGTCCCACCAAAATCATTTTCATGTTAAATTTTGCCAAGAGAGACCATATGACTCGCACTGTCAAAAAGTTAAACACGCCCTAACTCTACAAGGTCTAACTTCATAAACTCTACACCTTAGTCAAAATATGTGGCTAAAAACGCATCGTCGCCGGTAGTGACGTAAAACGTTTATGCGTCAAATAAACACTTTTATTTGAAAAGTACTTAAGGTTTCACTAAGATGTTATTATAATATTGTTTTGGCAATGTTTCCTTGAATAAAGCACAATCATGTAGTTCTAGCCGGCTAAAACTAGGTGTAGCCGCACTTCGGCTATTAACCGTAACATTTACATTTAGTAAAATTATTATATTAAGAGTAAAAACTTAGTCTACGTAAACAAGGCAGATAGACGGAAATGACGACAAACGCTATGACATGAATGGCCGCGACAGTCACGGACGTTTGAACTGTCGTAGAAAATTGTAGAAGTTAATTTTTTTTTTTTGAGCAACAATCTGTCTTTGAACTTAACTTTTAATTATTTTATTGGGTTGATAGCACTGTACTTTATTGATTTAAGTGAAGAAAAAAATAGATGCATATTCCCTATTGGAACTACGCAGCTGTAACCTTTTTCAAAACTACTTCACAAAAATGCTGGAACATATTCCCATAACACCAATGTCGAAAGTGTTCATGTTAAAAACTTATCTACGCGTAAATCTTTTTTCAAAACGCACTGTAGCCCCCAAAAATGCTTTCAAAATTAATACAAATATTAAAAACATTTTTGAAAATGTCAATGAACTCTTTCGGAATTTTAATTTATTTCAAAATAAGACTTACGTCACGGTCGCCATGTTACATCCGTCGAATAAAGATTTGACCGATTGTTTGAACAATGCTTTGCGTTCAATGGCTTTGGTTTACCATTATGTGAATGAAAGCTAATGTTATAAGCCTTTTGTAGTAATGAAATTGTAAAATGTCCTTTGAATTATTGGTTCTTGTTTAAATACTGGCATTGTTCGCTATTTTGTTAGCAAGCAAAGTTCTATCTCCAAGGGCCAGTTCCCCGAAGGGTTAGGCAGAGGTGCACCATCATAGTACATCCACATTTCGCCAGTTATGTTTAATCCCCATGTAACAGGGGCCTATTGCCACTAACCGGGCACAAATCCAGACTCCGTCGCTACTACTGAGAAAACCCAATTACAATTTGCCCGACCCGGGAATCGAACACAGGGCCTCATGCTCAGCAGTTACGATTGCAACCACTAGACCAACTAGTAAGTCTGGTTGTCATGGTCAATATTCTACAAAAATTACACTCTTGGACGTGGTTAGACGATCGTGATCAGTGTCATCGGTGAACTTCACCCTAAGTACTTAGCAGTAAGTATCCGGTTTGAATAAACATATATTTTACACTACAAATAGGAATGCTACAATCACACGAGTCTCACCGACCACATGTGACATTATAATCGAGACAAAAATAAATCGATTAACTTAATCGACTATTCTAGATCAAGGGCCTACCAAGGAGAAGGCTCGAGTATCGAGCACAGCAATTATTAACATTAGTACGTCAGTCAGTGCGTCGTACGTCGCATACAAATTACGTCCTCTAACATTCCCTTGTGAAGCAACCGTTGGCAACACTTAATACGTGTTTTAAAGTCTTTTCATAATTATTTACCTCCTAACAACAACCTTATTAGACCCAGAATAAAGATCGCTTCCATCTTGACAGATTTTTTAGTGGAAGCATACGAAAACCACCCCTACATCAGTGGTAATAAAGATCAATCAATCAATCAAAACAATCAATCTGTGCTGCTAAGTCAGAGGTAAAAAATCTGTGAAACGACTTTAATAAATTCTCGGGAGCTGAGATGTAAACGCTTCTAGTATTTTTGAAACCTTGATAGTTGTGTTGCGTCGATTTATGTCAGCCTTCAAGCTTGATCGCAGGATAATCGCTTGTAAAATTAATGAGTTTAGGTTTAGAATAAGACGTGTGTGAGCGTTGGTCAATTTATTGTGTGTTACGTTCATACATTATGTTTTTTTATGGGCGTGGTTTATTGATTGATTCATTTCAAGTTCAAGTGCGATTGATTGATAGACAATTTGTCTTGTAGTCTTTCTTTGTTTGAAACAGTATCTCAATTTGTAAATGTATAATTCTGCGTTTTATTTTAGTGCAAATTCGGTTGCTTGTCTTTATTTACTAGAGATGTGATGGTATTCTAGACCAAATAATCGACTGAGAAATTAAGAAAAATACTATTGAATCCATTGGTATGAACAGACTCTGCTCTAATTAAATTGTTTGTGTAGTTGTTTCTACCTACCACGGTCCTAATAAACATATTTTTAAAACTAAAAAACCGATAACCTAGAGTTTAATTGGTAAATTAAAAACTAAATGAAACCTGAACTCTAGAAACAGATAAAGGTGTTTGTTTTGAATTCAAAGTTTACACGATTTAGGTTAAAAATTTTCCATTACGATATTATTAACTTCTTAGCAACATGTTATTTCCAACAAGTAAGACATAAGTATCTCATTTTTTTATAACTACATAATATTAAATGATGAAGGAACAATGTATGTAAACAACTTGGTTGACAAAACGAAGTAAGCATAGGTATAACTTCTAGGTTATTCACCAAATTACTAACTAATTGATTTACGTATTTTGTGAGGAAAATTACACCAAAAGGAAAAACCAATCAGTAATATTAAGACTTTGCTCAATGAGGTTTTTAACATCATTAACGTTCACGAGTAACTTCTTTGGCAGACTAGACAGAAGGCCGAAAGTCCGACAACCACTCTTACCAAGAACATGTTTACCACCTACATGGTTGTGGACACAGATATAGATAATAGACCTAGATAATGGAGGAGCACCTTCTTCGCGTGCCTGGCTTATAAGACTGCCGTTGTACCCATAGAATTAGTAATTTCGTAAAATAGTTGTGTATCAATTTTGGTGTACAAAAAAGTATATTTTAAATAAATAAATAAATATCGCTGGACATTAACACACAGCGCCATCTAGTGCCACACTAAGCAACGAGGCTTGTGTCGTGGACACCAGATAGTTGATATAATACATAGTTACTTTTTGTTTGTAAATACATACTTATTATACATATAAACATCCATGACTTGGAAACAAATGTCCATGTTCATCACACAAACATTTGCTCCAACCGGGATTCGAACCCGGGACCCTTAGAACGTAAGGCAGCCTCACTACAGCTACGCCATTCGGGTCGTCATATATAATATTCTATCTATCTATCATAAAACAGTTTTAATACTTCAGTATGAGATCACAGCATAGGCCTGACAACAGAAGACCCTTGTTTAGAAACTAGTGATGACGCCTCTGATCAAACTTCACGTGTTTCAGCGAAGCCTCACGTTATCTCTCGATAGCGACTAATTCATTTGAGCTAATAACACGAACAGCGTCCATAAGGACTTATCTCTTAATATCGGAAACGTGACAATAACAAGACGGAGGTAAATACGAAACAGTGTATTGTTTTCGAATTTTGAGTACAGGCTTTTCCCAAATATGACTCAAATGCATGTGTTGGTTTAATAAGATTGTAGAGCACACCTCTATAGTTCGTATAAACATAGTATACGTGGTATAAGGTAAAGAAAAGAGTAGCAAAGTTTCTTTGAAAGAGAGCAACTGTTTTCTTAAAGAGAGGATTTTCCAATCTGGTGCTTAACGATTATTGTCGGGGTACTAGTACTAAGACGTTATATACGGCCAATCAATGAAAAAGTGTCTAATCGTTTGAAACACAATGGTTTTTTCCCAATTATTCAGCCTAATCTCGCGGATATATCTGCTTGCGTGACATCAGGTATACATCATTATGTGTAATTCATATGTCACGTTGTAGATGTCACCAGACGATAATACCCGGGTTTCCTGTTTTCAGTTAGTGATATCAATAAAATCTGTCTCCATAGTTTTTTTTTATTCACCACGCTATTGAGCCGAAATGTCATTCTTTATTGTCCCAAAAACTTTTGGCAATAATTTTTCTTATTTCATTATTGCTACTTTAATTATGTCCATGCCAAACAAAACCAGACGAAACATTCATACAAATGAGAACATGACAATAACGATGACTACAATAGTGTAAACAAAACAGCATCACTATGGCAACATAAAGGCCCGCGCCCACGTGCCGTCGATCACCACATTACACAACACGTCGATAATTCCAAGTAATTCCCACGCACCGTCCTGTTTGACCGGTCACTTTGTATTTATTATCTGTGGTGACCGCCGTTTGTCATGCTGTGGTCTATTGTGGTGGGAAATGGTTTAATGATTGTAATCTGTGACATTTGACAACTTGAATGCAAGAGTATTGAATAATAAACATAGCAAACATACATGTTCTGATTGCGTTAGATTTCTAAAGAAATAAACTTTTCATCGTGAAATTACGCTGTCATTGATGTTTTTACTTACAATATGGCTGACAATATCACATATAATGCGCATTTGCACACAATGATGAGTTTCCCAAGAATAATAAAACACGAGTACCTACTCAAGTAAGTATATTCCTACCTATTGATCAAAGTAATCAATTGGATGTTACTTATAATAGTCTGTGATTACACAGTAATTTTCAACACATTACGGGAAAAACCTCGCACATCATGCAATAACGTATTGATTTTAATTACATTTTAATGCAATATTGTAATAAAGACCAGATCAGAAGTCATATTTTACCTTTATGAATGAAATCAATGAAATGTCACAATATGAATTTGTTATGTATTTATAATTATAACGCAACCTTGGAGGTCGTTGCTATATCCAGTTTGAAAGTTGTGTTGATAATGTCATACATGCTATGGTCTGATCACTATTCACTCTTTATCGTACGAATGATATTAGATCCCCTATCTGATTTGTTAGTCGTGGCTTGTGGCGATCTATGGGGGAATCGGAGTCATGTGAATGGACATTAATAATGTGTATCCTAGTGTTGTACTTTTTTTTATTTCTTACTAGCTGATCCCTAACTTGATGTTCGCAGATGAGAACACTATTATCAAAATACATCGTTATACTAGGAGAACAGCCAACAAAGTTCGGAAAGGGCTAGGCAGATGAAGGTTTGACATCGACACAAAGCAAATAAGAAAAGGGCGGATACAATAACTTTTTTATCACTGATAACAATATCGATCACCTATGTAGGCCAAAAAACTATTCTTATCTCAGTAAACTAGTTACCAAATGCGTCACGATAGGTTTTCATGTACATACGTGTACATGAAACTATGGCACTGTATGGCGGTATAATGGTACTCGTAGGAGCAAACAAAGATAAGTGGAATTTTATTAAAACGCCGCATTTTGTGTTAATAACCTTGAATTTTATACAAACCAGTTCACGCCTTTATCAAGTGAAAGTAATTTATTATCGGGCGGCGATAAAATTGTTGATATGGTTATATTGTTAATAATAACACCTATGTATAACGCAGTTTTACAAATGTTTGTTCTAAATTGAAAATAAATAACATTTGTTAAGCATACTCGGCCTATATTTTTCCCACTGCTGGGACACAGGGCTCCTCTTTGTGAAAGAGAGTTATTGGACGTCCCACTCTATTAAAGGTTTCGATTCTAGGACAAAATAGTTTCCTTCATTGTTTTGACAGCAGTGGTGATGAAGTAAATTACACTAATAATGTTTACGGGGCTCAAGTCGTTACTTGTGAATCGAATAATAATGAACAGAATTATTCCAATTAAGTAAGAATATTATTTAGAACAATGCCTTTTATCAGGGTGGCCTTTTCATTGCCAGGAACTAACTAAAACAAGGGATTTCAAGAACAACGGGTAAATGGCTAATTTCTACCTGAGAAAATGTGTGAAACTTTCCTCTTAATGATCTAATTTAATTTCCTTTTTACTTTGGGAACTAGCTGAAGTTTATAGTTAAAGTTACTTTAAATTACAATGAATTTCTATTAGACTAGCTGTAATAAGACTTAATGGATTAATAATTGAAAGTACTAGTTGAGTCTGTTGAGTGGCGCTTATTTAAGAATACTTAGAGTATGACTTTTTACTTAAAATAAAAATCGAATTAACAAGTCATGATTATGAGTAAAAAAAAAGTAAATACAAAAGAATAATCGATCGTTCCATTTAAATACACAAATTATTAGTAGGTACCAAGAGCAGCGGTGGCCCAGTGTGGCGGCCCCGACTTACGAATAGTAAGTCGTGGGTCGCGGGCGCATTACTTTGTGTAATTTATTTCATCAACACTGCTCTCAAAACGGCGAAGGAAAACATCGTGAGGAAACCGGCATATCCTACAACCAAAAATTCGAAGACATGTGACATCTACCAATCCGCACTGGGCCCGCGTGGTGGATTATAGCCCATACGCAAAATACGCGCTTTGACGTGAAGTTGCGTGGAGTGCCCGTTATACAATCTAGTAGGTACCAATCTTACTTATTTAGATTTTATTTAAATGCAACTTTAATTTAAGGCAGATTTTACCAATGAAGTTAAACCTGATCAGCACATTGAAACTTAGTTCAAGATCTTTTAGTTTCAATATTCTATAACAATGTTCATACTGACAGCTCTTAAACGCTATTCAAATGTGTTTGCAGTTTCATTGAAATAATTCATTCAGGCGAAATTCGTCCTTAATCAATCACCCTACCAATCAAAATGCTATGGAATGTGGATACCTAAATTAAATATGTATGTAGGTTTAGTATGTACGCACAATTATACAAGTAGGTATCACTTTAAAACTGCCATGTATTATGTATCAACATGCATACAATCTGTCCTAGATACATAACATCAAAAGTATCAATTTGTAAGTATGATATTAGACTAGACACCTTTAAATTATATAGCCTTAGGTACCATACATTGTACCTAAGTATACCTAGGAGTGTGGCCTACTTAATCAATTCTAATTATTTCACAAGTCAAACAGTCCTATATAAAACTAAACTCGATCAGCAGCTCTAACTCGCGTTCAAGAACTGTCAGTGTCAATATACGATAGCAGTAATGTCGTTGACAGCTTTAAAACGCAGTTTTTACCCCACACATTGAACAGTACCAACGCAAGCAAAGGGTTATCTATTTGAACATACGCAGAACCACACCTTCGTTATATGTATAAGCAAAGATACAAGTGACAACGAATCTCAACATTTGTCAATAGTCTCGTTGTAAAATTTCTCAAAGATTCCTCCAACACTCTACACACTAGCATAGGTAGAGACTTCGCTCAATGTGATCAGGTTATCTTTAAAGATAAGATAGAGGCTGGTTTTTTATCTAAATATTATGTCAAGGCCTAGGTTGAATTCAACTTTTACTTTTGTAGGTAAAACTGTGCTTGTTTAATGATTAGGTAGACAAGTGACATACTAAATATCATGGTAGGAATATTTTGTCAAAAACGACGGGTTACCATTTTACTGCATACTTTACTTCCCTGGAATATTCAGAGTTTTGAGATAGATCAGAATTGCCCATAAAATTAACCAAATTTAAAATCTAGTCGAATTCTCGTCTCAATGACAACCAATGACAAAACTAGATAACAATATGGGAATTGCTGCGGGAATTGTTCCCGTATTGTTCGCATTCTTAGTATTCTTACATGAAAAACAATAACTTATTTTTAAATTATGAGCCCATATTTAAATGACTACACAATTTACTGATACCGATTGTTACAACTACATGATTACACTAGAAAACAAGACAGACATAAATGGTAAGATCATTACTCGCCATAGATAATTGTAATAATATGATAAGTGGTCGATCAGCAACCTGTCACTACAAAGAGTTTACGTTATTTTATGTTGATTTGGAAAACCCATTTTCAGTCATGGACTTTCTTGTCCGTTATTTTTCCATGGAGATCTACATTTGGCAACCAGCCTTCACTTTCTGTGCAACTGAACAACTCCTTGCCTTTATAAATATGCTTGAAAATAGTTTAACTGAGATAAATGCTTTGAGTTCGAGTTTTCACAACTCATGGATCGCCTAGCATTTTTCCAACTAAAGGGTGTAAAACACCTCTTAACGAAGCCGAAAGGCACTTGTTTTACCCGTCATTGCGATCATTTTTTTGTTCTACACCATACCTGGGAACCTTCTAGTTACGGAGATATTGGGGGTCAAAGTTCCAACTTTTTGACAAGTTTTTTTTTTATATATGGTTTTAATGAAGATTTTTACTTTAAACACCTCCACGACCCCGGTACTATTAAATTCATTCATCAGTACAATGTTTTGAGTGCGTTTTGTTTGCGTACGTACATTGAATTCTACCACAAAACATGATTTTTTACCCCAAAAAAAAAGTTGTTTTCAAGCAATAATTTTTGCGTAAAGTTACTTAGTTTGATGTACAGAATGCTTGGTTGACGGCTTTGTGATGAGGTCTTTTACACCCTGTATATTAGGGTCGGCTTCCAGTCTAACCGGATTCTGCAAATGCTAAATTTTACATTTTGCGACTGCATATCTGCCCTCCACAACTCAGTAACTGGGTAATACGATACTCTTAGTTAAAACTAGATTTCTTTCGAGTTTTATTTACTACAAAGTCACAATTAAAATCGTATCAAAGAAACAACGACTCCAAAACGTGCACTTTTACAAGCACGAAGCAAGGCGCAGCGCACACGAGGTCACGATAAACGCTGCGACATTGAATTGTTTCAAAACTCATCGCGACCCACATTCTATAGCTGCATCCGTGAGTGCGGGCAATATAGAAAATACTTCAGTTGTTAATATCAAGGATGGTTTGCTCACGAGAGAGCGTAGCAGCGGCTGTGTACGACTTAGCTAAAACACGTTCCGTTGGTGATTTAGACTGGAAGATTCAATTCGATATAGCGTAAGGTCTGTGAACGTTGTGACTTTGGAATTTTTGGGGTCGTTTTCCTGTTGATTTCACCATACCAAAATACCATCAAAGCCCAAAACCTACCATCATAAACCATTTGTTTTTTACATAAAAAAATAACTATGGTAAGGCAGACTTAATGCCTATGGAATATTGTACCAAACAACTTTAGGCTGATGAAATAACAATCTAAAATTATGCCCCATCTTCAGTGTTCCGATTTGTAGAAAAGATAAAGAATCAAGATGGCGGGTTCATCAAATAAGAACGAAAGTAACAAACGACATTGCCCTGTATCCAAAACGAATAGTATCCAAACACGCACCATTAGCCTACCTACATATAACGAGAGCCGTATTTGGCTCAACTGAAGGGACTATAATACTGTCTGATCTATAAGCTTATACATATGTAAATGTTTCAGTACATTGTGAACGGATGACCCGATTAGGACGAATGAGGTTAGGGGTTACGTTGAATACTCAAGCGTTGTACAAAATCAATAAAGAAAAGTAGAAATTGAAAATAAAAAGGTTGTGATCGAAGTAAACCAGTAGTGTATGAGCTCATGACGATACATCAAAAGAAGAACAAATAGCAGCAAGAACTAGTGCTTAAAATTCTTAAATTGTTCACTATGTCAAAGACATTGTATTTGAATAATTGTATATCCAGTATGTATATCCTAATAATTGGTAACCGATGAAATTGTAGCTTATATAACACATAAGAAATTAATTAATTACTGTTACTGGTGTATACCGTTGTAATAAATAAATAAATGTCAAAGTCATAGAATTTATTGCTGAACTAAAAGTTGAGGATAAACAAAACAAATCACTGAACTCGTTACAAAACCAACGATTGGATAATATTAGTATTATCAACTAGAGTCATGGGTTCATCTGTAATGACTTCAATTATATTACACGAGACAGTTTTCTGGCATTCGACAAACCCATCAACAATGAAAGTAATGTCACAATTATCACCAATTCTGTCATAATTAATAGAACGATTAAAATTCAAATCATCTAGGCTGACGTTTTTATTGAGTGTTTCAGAAATATTTTGTGTAATGTCTACGCTATGTTTCTAAACAGCTGATGCAAATTCCGTTAGACTTGCGTTTTTAGCTTCATCTAATTGGATGCTTCCGTTTGTAGTACCTACATACTAATAAACTTTAAAGGAACATTTAGGTAGCTAAT
Organism: Xestia sexstrigata; assembly: GCA_941918905.2. Classification (NCBI taxonomy): domain Eukaryota; kingdom Metazoa; phylum Arthropoda; class Insecta; order Lepidoptera; family Noctuidae; genus Xestia; species Xestia sexstrigata. Next base: position 20,028,746 of record OW799212.2, read on the forward strand.
TACTTAATCTAAATTAAATCAATTGGAAAATTTACGATTTAAAATAGATCCTGCCTGTTACTAACGAAGACTAAAAATATAAAGTTTCAAATAGAAAAGATGGTCAAATCGATTATGATAATAGCGAAAATATGCAGATGGAATAAAACAAAGAAATAAAAATTAATGCTAATTTGAATAGCTCTAAATGTGATAGATAAAAGAACTGTTTCAAATAAAACGACATTGAAACAAATCCCACGCACTCACGTGTAATGTCCACATGTTATAATTTTTCTCCATTCAACTAAGATTTGCATGAGTAGCCATGCAAAATACCAACATGTAAAAATACTTACTAGTAATTGTATTCGAAACTATAACGAGAAATCATTAGAAAAAAATGGAACTCCGACTACATAGTAATGACAAAGAAAAAGTACGAGTATTTGTGAATATTGAATGTTTAAGAATCGTGTAGTATGAAATCTTAGGACCGTAAATATTAAATTCATTCGATAAGAATTCAGTCTTAAAGAATTCGCAGAATTCAATCTAATCACTCTTTGTCACACTAAAAATTAAAAATGAATAAAATTGAAGATCACATAAAACGAAATTGATTTCGAAGGTAAAAAAGCAAACAAAACTAGTCAAATCTAGTCGATCAAGTAAAGCAACAGACGTAAAAAAAATCTGGAAAGGCAAAAAAACTTAAATGTAGGTAACTAAGCCAGCTCGAACGCTCCACCAATAGGTATCAATATGTTTGGACGCACACAAAAAAACAAAATTTATCTTTCGATACCCATGTATTTTTAATGCTATATTATGTAAATGATATTAATTTCGAATACGTACCTATTGTCATGATAAATATCTATAATGAGCGAACGTTACGTTTTAATATTTTTATTAGTTACGATATTTCTAAATACGTTCTCATTTTGACCATGAAATTGCAATAAATCTGAGTTGTTAAAACTTTAAAGAAAATCAAACAGTTGGAATCCTCGCGCCATGCGCACGGAGCGTGCACCGTTGCTAACATTGCGTGTAGACACACACTCGGCTAAACACGAATTCCTACGATTTACGCATATTGTAACATTGTTGCTATGGACGATGCTATCTTCTATTCTATTGCACTCTTCAACATACACTTTAAATTCTTTAAATCTGCCTACTCTTTTTCCAATATTATTAGGCTCGGCTTCTAATCTAACCGGATGCAGCTGCATACCAGTATTTTACTTAGAGCGACTGCCTATCTGACCTTCACAACGCACTTTTAATTCTTTTATTCATTTTACATTTCGTTGCCATTCGACAATATAAACTTTTCACGCTTTACCTATCACCAGATTACGTTATCGTTGCATGCCTCGTCCGAACTAGAAATAAAATCAAAACCATTTTTAACGACATTGCGTTATAGTGTAAATCTTCAGATCTCCGTGTAGTCTAGCACAAGCTAGTGATTTAATTACCATGAATCATGTTTTATACGTACGGGTGAACTATCAATACGAACTAGCAAAAAAAAAATTATTTATATATCGTTATTGTTACACCAAACTGCTATAGTACAAGTTATTTTATTAAACAAAAAATTGCCGTCTGTCTAGCCTATTCTCAAATATGTTGGGGTCGACTTCCAGACTAACCGGATGGTTGCAGTCGTTTACCAGTACGAGTTCTTTACATGGACCGACTGCCTATTTCATCTCCACAATCAAACCAATTTTTATTTATTAAACAAGGTGGGTAAATGAAACAACTTCCATCGTCACAAGTTCACGTGTTCCGTATTAAATCGCAGGCTAAAGAAATGTGTGAATGTTCTCACGTAGCAATTCTAGTTATAGCAAGCATGTCACAAACTACTGATAAGGGCACCCGCTTCCGCTGAGCGAGCGGCACGAATTTTCACCGCGACTAGAAAACGCGCGCGATCTGCATTAAAGCGACGGATGCCATCGCGTAAAAGCGCATAACATTTACAATTACGCGAAACGCCGCGTAACGAGACGACGAGACAAATGTCTGCGCCCACGCATCGCAATTCACAATTTTTTTTCACTAATACGGAACTAGCCGGTTGGAACGACGCCATCGCATCGCTTTTGGACATCACATGATTTTCTCTTGTAACACTTACCCTCATGTCGTCGAGCATGTCACAGGCGGAGTACAGCGCCACGGCGTCCGGGCTCACTTTAATGACGCCCATGTCGGTGCTGGTGTCAGTCAGGCAGGTCCGAAGTCAACAGGAGCAAACACACGGAGGACCGAGCGGGCCGTTTTCGTGTGAACTATTTTCCTATAGCAAGTTGGCTTCGAAATATTTTACGTATTCTTTTAGCGAGTGACGCGTAAGTCGGTGAAGTTTAGGAACACTGGGCGCGAGACGTGCTCACGCTGTGACCGAGCCGCGCGGACTGAAGTCTCCGCCGCCAGAACACAACTTCGGACAGTGAAAGGGTCGTGACGTCACGGACGCGATAACGCACCCCCCTCTGCGCCTCGCGCCGCGACTTGTTGCTAGCTACACTTCTTGTCTCACTCACACTCGCTGACACACACGTATGTTTGCCTCACTAACTAATGACATGACACCTAGCCGTTTGATTAAACATATTTGTGCCTCCCGAATACGCGCGGTTTGTTTTATCGTTTTGTATATAACATGTTCTGCTCCGCGATTTAATTAATTTCGAACAAAGAACTAAATAGTATCGAAACGACCTCAGCACTCCGTTAAGTGTTTTAAGCGGTGTTATTTTTGTACCGATGCACTTGTATGAGAAACTAGACAAATGAGTGTTATTTGTTTACGTAGTATGGCTTCAATGTTAGTAGTGGTTACTATGACGTCAGAACAAACCAAACGCTCGTAGCGCTACGATTCGCGTAGGCGTTGCGTGCGGGGCCCGCTACGACGCGTAGGCGGCTACGGGCGTAGAGGAATGGCGTAGCACTTAAAAACCACCCTCTGAATATAGATTGGATGCTTTATAAGTTACAGGACCGCTTTATGGAAACAAATTATTATAAATTCACAAAATGAGTGATGAGAATATTGAAAAACAAAGTAAATTTAATACATTACGAGGTCAGAATAATAAAGGCGAGGGGTAAAAATAAGTGGCAAAAATAGGGGCTTTTTTATTTTTGAGGGTTTCATGTCTGTTTTCTCGCTGAGTCTTTAGAATATTCAATTAAAGTAAGCTGGTTATTAAATATATTTGGTGACGCGAGTTTTTTGTTGACTCCTTATTGCGTCGTAAACACAATGAGCACATTTCGGTGAAAATTATTTTGTCGTTATCTGATTGTTGCATGAAACAGATTATTTGGTTTAATGTTTGGTTAAGGACTCCCACGTCAATTATTAAAGGGACAAATTAATGATATATTAGGACTTGTTAGGGTATCGTAATGTATGAAAACCATTTGTTGGTGTCTTCTTACCAACGTTTGTAAGTGTAGAAAGTACATTATAATTGGAATTTTAATATCTTGTTTAAAAATTGCGTTCATGAGTTTAAAGGTTTTATTATTCTTTTGTTTTAATTCTTATTCTAATGGCCATTTGATTTGTTTTGTTGTAAATCGTTTGCTATTCATTACAAAACAGTCTATTAACACAAACGACTTCTATCACAATCATTAATAGCAATAAAAAAAATAAAAATAACTAGAAAACCACAAATTTTCTACTAAAAATAAAAGAAAAATATGCTCCTAAATAAAAAAGACAATACAACAAATAGAAAACGATTTCAAACCAAGATAGCGTGAAACAGATAAAATTAAACCAGTCTAAAAAAGTATAACAAAAACCAGTGTCATTCTATCGAAAGATAATCATGAAATACCAATTCTCCTCTGACCCTGACCTTATCGTCGGTACGCGCGGACTGACACACACACACACACACACACACACACTCTCACATATAATCACACAAAACATACGTTCACTCCCACATATTCAAACTAGGTGCGTCTCGGAAAAGTTACAAACACATTTACTTTCTGTATTAGACAAGTTGATACAAATAGGACTTGGATCAGTCTGTCTGACTTAGTTCAAACTGTCATTGTTTTGGAGTCTATTACATTCACTTGTACAGACACACAGCTACTACAATCTGTCAAATTTCTTTTATAGATTTTCAACTTCATCGCTAAAGCATTAGGTTCAAAGTTGATTGGGAAAATTAGACAGTTTTGGGTAGCTTGATGTGCTTGGTGTCTGTAACTCTGTACCTTAACTTTAGTATACTATGACTTCTGTTTTAATTATGTCCAAATGCTAATCAGATTGAAAATTGTTATGAAAACCAGTCTTAAGTTTATTTTCACACCCATCTTTAGCCGTATTTAACATATATAAATTCGTAGGTGTACAACATTTCCTTACAATAACGATTTTTTAGGAAAAGTTTTGTTTCACAAAAAATGTTCTACGCGTTATTGGCTGATACATTCTTGTTACAGTTTTTCGTCAAAACATCGGTAAGTTGTTTTCGTACAGCACACAAGGAAAAAAATACTTATTCGTCAACTGGCTCGACCTGACGCTCAAAATCTGACGTAAAATACGTCAGATGTACAGTCAGCTACATAAACTTCTTATAAAATGTATAAAATATGTGGGTACATAATTTATTTTAAATTATTTATTTTAAAGTCAACTCGTTTGTAATATCTTATACATTTAAAAAGGGTACTTTAAATGTATAAGATATTACAAACGAGTTGACTTTAAAATAAATAATTACAATAAAATAATTTTCATTTCACTCTACTTTATAACGTGCGAGCGAGTTGACGACAAAACCAATCAATTAAATCAGAAGGTGCCGACTCGCACGCACTCGAGAGTTTCGCAGTCGCCAGTTGACGAATAACCGAAAAGGACAGAAAAAATTTCGGTAATATCTATTAAAAGTTCCAGTTATTTTAATGAAACGTCACTTCGTAACGTCTCGTGAATTTTCGCGAACTCTTGGAATGTTGTTAACGTGATAACTTTGATAAGCAACACATGAATATTAATTATCTATATTCACTCAGGATGTGTTTGATCATCGAGCAAATCAAGATAATGATAAGAAAACAAAAAAAAAAACGATAAAACTTTATCTACGAATGTGAATTGCCAAATGGGTGACATCTTTATTTTAATTATTATCTTTTTGTTACAAACGTGTTTGGACAGGTTTTCTTTTGGGTTTATTTTTGTTTTAATGGGGTCAAAAGTGCAGTTGAAATAATGGTATGATGACTGCATTAAGGGAAGAGAATGTGTTCCACAAGTGGACACAACTCAGAAATACCTCGACTATACTATTTTTGTTTGAAAATTATGTTTATTATGCAGGTGGTGTGATAATCTGGTCATGTTCGCGGGGCTAACGTGGCCAGAATAGAGCCATTGCACAAAACAGAGGAGGCTTTTGCCCAGCAGTGGGACACAATAAACCCTATAAAAAAAAACATAAATTATTAATTAAAGAAATTGGTTCTAAAAACACCATATACTTAAAAAAATAATTATCATTTAAACTGGTTAAGTTCAGTGTTTCCTGTCCGACTAAGAAGACACCAAATCAAACTTAAGTGGACTTGAACTGTACTTTAATAGTCTAGATATCCAAAAAGGTTCTCATATTTATTTAAATCAATCGTCACTTGTCAGTCCAATGCCTTCGACATAATAAAAAAAAATAGTTTACATAACATAACTATGACAACTTATAACTTGTCAACAGAATCCACAATTTAAATACTTGAATGAACACTTAGAGCGTCAATCACACTGCATACTATTAATGATATTATCATAGTATCAAGTGTGCTTTAAGGTGTGTCCAATTACTTGCCTTTAAATAATATTTTTATGTCATACTTACAGAGCACAAGGCTGAAGTAAAGGTTAATCCTTGTAACGGCATTTCAATAGGTGTTAAGTACTTGATGTATTTACAAATATTATGTTTTTGCGACATCGTTTATGTGTATTTATAAAAATTTCAGCGCCATTTGTAAACATAGTTGTTATGATACACTATGGCTCGCTTCCTGTCCTGTCCTATGTGTGGTTCCACCTGCTGTTTGGGGCCACCACCAACGCCGTCGAGGTGGCAGAGTTCTAGTCAATGGTCGCACCCACTACTATGATTATGTGTGTGCCAGGAACACCTCCATTAAAAACAGAAATGGTATATATAGTAAGAGCGAGACAGCCCCGGCACAAGTACTATTGTAACTTACTGGGGCTGCCTCAATTTATGTATGACACAATGTTAGAGAAGTAATAAATATTTTTGAATTTTAATTTACTTTGTGTATAGTATACAGTGGGTTCTACCACGGCTCTACCTTGACCATTTTTGTACCTCGACGAAGAAGGAGGAGATGTTTGGAGTCACTGTCCATGAAGTCACTTGCCCGTTTTTATCTGTAGAGAACTACGTTTTGGAACATGAAACTAACTTCTTTAGTACTGTATTTGACGTGTCTACCGTCATTAGACTGATTGCTTCATAATGAAACTAAATAATATTTTTTTGCTGTTTCCTAGAAATGCGGGTAATACCTACATTTTTATCAGACATCTTCATCTAGTATATTAACTCACTAACTTTTCCTGGATACAATTACATTTTCCCAATACGTACCTAGTACCTACTCTAATAGCCACTACGACATCATAATTATTACTGAAACGTGACGTAAATTTATTATTACCCCCTACGTACGTACGTACGTACCTACGTTGTTACAATATAATAATATAGTATACAAAATGCAAATCTCTATCGACATTATCCTCGATAAAAGTAAACTTTTCCAACATGCATTCTAACCGCAAACAGGACACAATAATAACTGATAGGTAAATACTATTATTACGTGATAATCTACAGGATAATAATTTTATTATGAATTTCATAACATGGGTAATAGTTGGCAGGTCACGTCATGGGTAACACGGAAAATCCGTTTCATTGTTTTCCTATTTGTTGTAGATAATTCATATTGAAAAACAATAGAGAAATGGTTACTGAAATAATATAAGGTGTTTACTTGACTGTGGTCTTGTCTAAAAATTAAATATTCTTGTGCCTATCTTTCCCGGGACTCTAATCATATGTATACTGCATTATAAACGAAACATGTAACAAAACATATATGTTTTCCTTTTAGATGATACTATGATTGTAACAGTTTGTTATTTGATTACGTTAGGAACTGTTTTCAGGAATTAAAACAATTATCGGGTCTATTTATTTAAATCTTTATGTACAATCGTGAACTTATGTCATAGTTATTTTCTACCAGTTTGGGAGGCCACTTTATTCGCATTTTAATATCCACTATGTTAAATTTTCAGGCCAAATATTCAAATACTCATTAAAAGCATTATACTGAAATATTTTTATCGCTATAAAAACACACCAGTTTTCCGAGAACTGACGTATCAATTAAATTGACGTATCGATACAAATTCGGAGTAAAAATATTAATTATGATATTATTAGTCTGTTTCCTAAATTGCACTAATAGTTAAAGAGTCCATATGATATTGGGCGATCTAGATCTCGGTATCCACAGGACTTAAGAGTTCGTTATTTGGACACCATTAAACTTGGACTTATAATCTTTAAATCTGGTGAAGCGAAAACACGATTGGATAAAAAAATCTCGATACAAAAAAATACTAAAAGACCTCATTTTGCACTTATTTTTCATTTGTATGGTATATTAGTTCCAACTTTTGACAGCTCTAAATTACGTCCGTCTCTTTCTCGTTTTATTGTGAGAAAAGATAGCAACACCTATATAGCTAGTACAACAAGCAGTGCTAGCCTAGTAAGTTATTCCAACATTTTCTCAGTTTAACTTCAAATTTGTTTTACTTGACTTTTAGTTAGAATTGATTGCTGCATTTTCGAAAATGTTTTATTCAACAACTTAATGAATGACCAATCATCAAAAAAATATTTGTCTATAATTTTTTAATAAATCTATCGTTCAAGGCTAGGCCGTGGGAAAGATAGTACATTTAAAATATTTGCATAGGTATAGTACCTATGCAAATATTTTATGGGAGTATATTCATTGTCATCATCCACAGTCCGAATTCACCCATTGCTGGCGACCCTCTCTTTGCTTGTGCCAAGACTCCACGTTCTTTTGTAGTGAATTGGAAGTAAATTAAATGCCTTGTATTCTAGACTGAAGTAGAATAGTTAGGTCAAGCCTCAACATGAATTCAAATGTCGTCCATTTTGTGAACTTTATTAGAGCAAAAACTTTCAAGCAGAAATAAAATAGGTTTAACTGTACGATAGGAACATACAAATTGCAGCATTGGAAAACCCAAATTATGTAAAAATAAGATAATGAAAATAGAAAGTTTGATTAATAATATAGGTATCTTGTTTATCAATCACAATCGATAAGATTATTAACCAAAGATATGCAGGACTAAGAATAGGTTTTTTTAACTGACATGTTTCAATGAGAAGTTTTGAAAGTCGTGGTATATCCCAAGCGCAAATAAATGATGGGACGAACTTCCGCCCAAAAGTAGAATTGGGTCACACTAGCTCAGCACAGAGAGTACTCTAATGGAGGAGTGAACATTTTTGCACTGCAGAAAGACAACACAGGTTGAAAATAATCAAAGTTGAAGTTTGATAGCGTCCATAATAATTGTGTAAGAACAATCAGCCATGTGGATACTGTATTAAAATAACTTTTTTGACAGCCGATCAAAAAAAGATTCTAAATAGAGAGAAATAGAAATTTGATAATCTCTAAAAATTCAACACGTTTCACACATGGCAAAATCCGTCTCTACCTACTCAAATAAATAGCGACCATCATTTCTATATTCCCTTTGAACTGACACCGTAAAGAAAATGTTGCCAGTTCTACTTCTCTCAATGTGCCTTACGTCAAAGCGAGCGGGATTATCGACCGAAATCGAAAGTGCTGTCTATTAATCTGGGTCAGTGTCGAGTCAAGGTGAGATATGTTGTGTTGATACTTTACGTTCATTCAGAGTGTACTTGCAGGGTTGCCATAAGTTGGAAGCTTAACGGAGTTGCTTGTGAAGAATTATTTGACCCAAAGGAAGTAGAAAATGCTCTTGAAAAGGCCTATGTATAGTTTGTACTTGTTAATAAAGTATAAATAATTCCATTTGTACGCCTATTTTTGTTACATGAACTGTTAATGCTGTATTCAGTAAATTGCTAGTTGGCTAAAACGGATTGTTAGTCCAGCTATTGAAGGGTAATGACGAAGTAGTTGTTTGGGTTAATGATCCCAAGGGAAGTTTTTTTGTTTCCAGGAAACCATAAAGGGTGATTAAACAGGGTAATTAACATCAAACAAATTAAATAAAATGTGACTCTACTTCGTTGTTGCCACCTGTGATCTGTGCTTGTACAAGTACGATTAAAAAAGGTGTTTTTTCGGACCGAAATATTCCTTCTCATTCCACAGTTAGCTACGTGTTGAATTAGTAATCAACAAAAACGTAGCTGCATCTAAGTAAGCCTAATAAAAAGTTGCCAAATAAGTGCTAAATGGCCAACCCTGCAAATAAGCACACACACAACTCGTCGTGATCTTCATGACACGCTTGCCATTTCGGAAGACGCAGGTGACTATTAAATCACAACATTAGATCGAGCGTGGGTTGATTTATTAAGGTCACGCCGATAAAGTTGTCGGCGAGTGTGACGTCACGGTTGGCGCAGTGGTTGAGTGATTGGCTGCTGCGCTGCGTGTCGCGGGTTCAATTCCCGCACGGAACAAATATTTGTATGGCGCCATCTACGCCGCAAATAAGGAACTAAAATTAAAATCCAACTTCTCGATATAACGATTATCTGTGAGTTAAAAAGCTCGACTATAATCATGGGGCAGCAGCCCACCAGACGCAACACCTGGTCAAAGGATACTCCCTTTCCTATGATGGATTGAGAACTTTACATCGTGTTCTTTATACCCGTAAACTGGTGACTTAATCCTCGTCTGGTACTGTGCTTTTCGAATCAAGTGGATTGACGTGGGTTTCATTGAGACAACAGACCCTTTGGATCGCTCAGCCAACACAAAAGTACTACATTATTACTTACCATCATATGCCAAACCTTTTCCCAACTATGTTGGGGTCGGCTTCCAGTCTTACCGGATGCAACTGAATACCTATATTTTACATAGAGCGACTGCCTTTTTGACTTCCAGAGCCCAATTAGTACTGGGTAATACGACCACTGACTACCTGTAACGACTGTCAAAGATCTACAATACTTTCATTGTAATGTGTAACTGTTAAATGTCCCAATAAAGTAAAATAAAAATAAAAAATACAAATGACAGCTGGGACCAACGGCTTAACGTGCTTTCCGAGGCACGGAGGAAACTCGGTATGTGATGTAAACCCATCCACGGAACAACCTAAGGAAGCGCGGCTTGACCTAATGATCGACTTAATTTAGTCACGCTTACTACCAAATAATATTTACTTACAGGTTCAGAGACAGAATCTATTTTCCCTTGTAAAACCTTTTCGTATTTATGCAGACAGCGTTAAATTTAGAAGAAAGTAACCTTTTTACTTTTCTGCTTAAATTCAACAAAATATCTACGTAAGAAACTCCAGCCTTTAAATTGAAACAGATAGCTAGCTAGCAAGACGTTCGCATTAGGCTTTCAACATTTTAGAATAGAATAGAATATAATTTTATTTCGCAAATATGGGTAATACAATAAAGTTGTTATGACATATCAAAGTTCAGCCATATTTTCATGTTGCTTTGAAAATACGACTTAAAGTTGACAGGAAAATATATTCTTTTTGCATACATGTCTTTAGGTAGATGGTTAAATGTATAACAACATCATAAATAACAAATAAATTATTTATTCACGATGCATCACATGCTATTCCAATTAATCACGCAATAAAACTAAATTGCTTCAGGTTGTTTGTAAGGATAACAGTTATATTTTTAGAATATGATAAACAGCGATAAATATTTTTAAAACCTTAGTAAAAAAACTTGAATTACGAAGTACAGGCAGTATTCAATCTAATACGAAATAAAAGCGCCGTCGAAGTAACCACTTTACTAACGGCCATTTTCAATAACTTACTAACGGGTAACGGAAGGTTGCTATCTCTAACTTTTTGACATTTAGCTTTCTTTGTTTTTTCTATGAATAACAGTCCTTCGAGTGACAGGTAGGTGACGCGGATAGGATATTCCAAGCTAACTTTGCTTATAGAAACAGCGATAGCTACAAGACGTAGGTATATCAACTAACAGTTATACGTAAGTAAGTTATAGAAAACGACCGTAAGAGGTCAATTCATAAAATCAAAATGTTGGTGTAACACAGGGTGACATTTCATAGTTGATAAGTACCATGGCGGTTGACAATATAAATTTAATTTTGGTAACATAAACACCAAGCTTCTAAAAATCAAAATTAAATCAGAGCATTTCTATAAATATGGAGATGATGATGACAAATAACTAATAAATTCAATTAATTTCCTAGATTCATCTTAAAAGTCACCAGGAAGGAAACTTTGTAAACTCGTTTGATGGACATCACAAAATATAGATTTTAGAAGGTTAGATACTAATGTTGTTAAAGAAGATCTGAATGATGAACAAATATAGCAAAAACCCAGTAAAGCCTGAAAACTTCGATCTTAAATTTATGGCCAAAAAGGAAATAACTAAATTAACTTGAACACAGGTTTAATACTAATTAATAATACGGCGGTCCCTCACCAGGAGCAGTTGCCTGTAATGTAACTGTTCAGATTCACTTGATTCTGTACAAAATCAAATCTTGGATTGTTGCGTTACAGGCAAATGCCCGGTGGGGTTCCTTTAGCTTAGCTAAATTAAAAGACTTTGATAACGAGACTAATAAACAAAGCGAAAACAGTACGAACAAAATACCTTATAAATGCTGATAAGGCGTTTACATTAAATGGTTATCGTAAATCATTATCCAAACGAACCACAAACTTCTAAGACCTACATACTCGTAATACCTTATATTTTATAGTCTAATTTCCGGATACACAAATCACAACATTTTATATCCCGGATCTTACGAAGGACAGGTTTCTTAAACAGAATTCCCATTTTTTTTCATCGTCCACCCAAAGTGGGCCAGCGTTTGGTGTCCTTTCTTTCTACCGCCTTGTCGGACACAAGGTCATTGGGTCTTTGTGCTCATACGGATTTGGTTGAGGACCGGTTAATAGGTGACGTCACCCAATACGCCGATGTATCGATGCAATGTTGTAGAATTTAGAGTAATATTTATATCCTTGTAGGATTGGATGTTTGTATAGATCCTGCAGCTGTTGGGTACAAGGCTTGTGATTGAAATGGAAATGAATAATTAGCTGCTAAACATTTTTTGCTAGAAGTAAAAGTTATGTACGAGTATATCGATGGTATAAACACATCAGTAATTCTACTTTAAGAGTGTTATTAAATGACTGAAATAAAATGCCAATAATACCGTAAAAACCCTTTACGTACGCTTCACGTTTATTCACTACAGCTCATAACCAAACATAGCACTATACTTATTTATACTCTGTCGCAATAAATTTAACAAGAATCCCAGTAGTATCATTACTTTAAATAACAAACGTATGCATTCATTACGAAAGGTCTACAATTGACGAAACACTTCAATTTGTTGCCGTAACTTGATTAGACCGTGCAACAGGTTTTGTTCGAAAAATCTTAGCTATAATTTATATTTCAATATTTATAGCTTCCTCTACATCATTGTGATTATTATCTATTGCCTCCATCGCTATTTCGTCCGGCTACATGTATGTTGTACGTGTGAAATAGTTTTTCAATACGGATTGTTCGAAATTTTTTGCACGTTTCTGTCTTGTTAATTGAGAGTTTATATGCAATATAATTTCTGCGGTATATCGTGTAATCTAGACGTGAGGTATTAAATATTTTAATCTTTATTTTTGCGATTAAGTTGACGTAATTTCTCTTAGGTATTTACGCATTTGGCCCTCAATTTGATTAAGTCTAAATCAACGTTATCTCATCTCATCAAAGCTCTATTACGAAATCACCTCCATCCTTGCTTTTCCCAAATACGTTGGTGTCGGCCATGCAACAAGCCTAATTTTACCTACCAATAATTTACACCCACAAAAAAACTCCTTACTCAAAAACTGCATGCACCAATTCCAGTAGAAGTTTAACAAGCTTACCGCCATATATGTTTAAATTGATTGGTAAGTATACTACACGTACGTATGTATGATAAACAAAAAATATTGTATCCGTTGCCATGTGTCCAATTACTTGGGATTCGTAACTGAATCCACATAAGTATGACCGACGTGTACGATTGGGCTACGCGACTGAATGTCGGGCCGCGGACAACAGAATCGGGTTGTTAAGAAAGTGGTTGAAGGGTCCAATTGACATCAATGACGAACTTGAGTAAAGGAGTGACTATGGTCGAGGCTATATTGATTCTTCTTTTAACACTGGGACTCCCGAAATTTTTATCTGAGTTACTTACCAACAGAATGCGGATGTTTCTCAAAGTTATTCGGGTCATCATTAGATAACACTAACTAATTAGAACAAGTATCCATTAAATAGTTTGAATACCGCATTGGAGTTGTTCTGCGGTCTATGACAGCCGTGTCCTGGCCACTTACCGATGTGTTTTACATCGGTATAAAGTGGACAGGACACGGCTGTCAAATACACTTGATCCCTTTATTTGCTATCTGGGCCGCAGCCTTTTGACAAGTCTGTTGGGATCACCCGAATGATTATCAAGAATCTACGAATGACAGCCGGGACGGGAAAATATCTCGATATTTGATGGATCGTCACCCATTTATAGACCGACCTCGGCAAGTGTTGCTTACCCTTGAAAATTTACTCGTTGAGCTATATAATTATTCAACAACGAGCCTCACGACTCCTATATTCGTCACCTAGTGAAATAAAACGATCGTTTATAAAGAATTCAACTGGGAAGTAAAGGGACTGGCTAAGTCCGCTCCAAATTCCAAGTATAAAGGTGTGTTTCATGTATGTGCGTGAATGTATAGCAAAGGTGTCAAGTATTTTGTTTAGCAATCCGTGTCTATTACATATACCTTATCGGAGTAGTTCGGCGGCCGGCCCTGCATCAAGGACGGGCCACATCCGTGAGCGGACAGCGCAGCCTACATACATTTTATAAATAGACCGCTTAATATCTTGCGGTAATACCCACTGCCTTTATTTTGTTGGTCGAGATCGTATATTGCAGTTAAAGAAGACGTTATTATATCAGTTCTGATGGGGATGATAAATTAAGGTCGAATAATGAAAAGTAGACGAGTAAGTGTTCACCGAAGGTCTACAACAGATGTTATTAATATTATTTCTCATTTTTTTTTTTTCACAAAAAGCTAACTAAATATTAATACGTATAAAAATCTCTCAGTTGTATTCCATCTTTGTGAGAGACTGGTGTCTGGTGTAAGTATTTGGAAAAAACCTGTGTTAAAGAGGGGTATGGGTAACCTTCATGCATCCGTTTCAATTAAGAGAGGACAGTTATCTGGGATAAGTTAGAACAAAATAACTAAAAGTTCCGTTTTCACAAGAATAATTTTTGAGAGAGTGTTGATCTGTGCCTACAAGTAACAGTAATCAAATGGTATGGTAAGGTTGGTAAACTTCAATAGATGCCGTGATCACGATTTTGTGTCGCCGTAACTGCTTCGTAAAACATCTATGTGAGCAAGAGCTCACGTAGATGTTTTACGAAGCAGTTGAAAATATTGATAAATCTTTAATTATAGTAGTTCATTTGTTGTTTAATGTCAGAGCCAGCGCTTCCCTCCGCGCTGACTTGGTCTTTTGATTCACTTTTTTTTTCATATACGTAACCTTGGATTTTATTCCGACTCAAAAGACCACAAAATATAGTGCAGTTTTCACGGAAGGCATTTTAATATTCATGGGAATCAGTACTCGGATCGAGAACGCAAGTAAATGGCGATCAATTCTGGCTCATAAATTGAGGGAAAAGGATTTACTTAGTTGTTCGTGAAAGCCCTTTAAATTGTGCCTTGTCATGTCCAAGATCTTGTTTAAATCGATTCACGTGGAAGACTTTATTAATCCCGTTTAAATTTAATGTCAAGGGCAAAACGGTGTTTATTTATTCAATCTATTATGTACATTTATCTGAGCAAGATTAGAATATAACCCTCCAGATTTAGCCTTTTCGTAGGTCGTAATGAGCTGCATTGCGGAATAGCATTTTTGCGAAGAAAAAAAAAAAAGATTTTCAGGCTCATAAAAACATACACTTTAATGATCTTGAAACAATAACACAGTAATAAAAATAAGTTAGTATCGGGCGATGCGTCCCAATCGTTTGTTTACTAGAAGATTGCATAAACCTAGTGCCATTGACTTTCGTTGCTAGGTGTTGATTGCTTGTCATATTAGTTACTACTTTTACATATAACTAGTTAGATTCGACGACATAATTGGCAAATTATGGGTTAAAATCGTGTGAAGAATGTTTTGCATAGGGGTGTGCCACAGGGGTCAATATATATAAGGACCACATTGATTTTGCGTAGTTTGATTGTTTCATTTTTTGGTATTCTTTTGGACTTTGGATGTAGTTCATTAATTTGATCTTATTAATGGCATAATAGATATAAAAAATATGTAGTGTTAAATAATAAACGGTGGTATGGAGCTCTTCGTCAGGGGATTTTTCTGGAACATAATTATAAAGCAATGGATAAGGAATTCCATAGTTTAGATTGTGAAAGAAACTATGTTATGTAGTTAGAGTTAAGAAGAACTTGCGAATCCTAATTTGAACAACAAAAATGAAATGGAAGGACCGAGAATAGGGTAGATGACAGAAAAAAATCTAATTAGTCCGTCAGATAGATTTCCAAAAATTTTGGACACAATTTTTTTCTTTTTTCACGTAAACAAAAAATGAAGACGATACAGTGTGTCACAAACTGGTGTGACGTCACATTTGAGTACATTTTTTACTCAAATGTGACGTCACAAGCCCCCATTCATGATCTTTGACACGTTTTATCTTCGTCAATTTTTATTAATTTCATAAAACAAAAAACACGTTTCCGATATTTTCGATAATCTAACTGACGGACTAAACAGAATCATATTTTTTAGTCGGTCATCATCCCTATTCAGGAAGTGTGGTCAAGTGGCATTAAAGAGTAAAGTTAAATGCCTCCAATAAGGCTTAATGGTATAATATTGTATACCATAGCTTACAAATTACGATTGACTTTATAAATAATAAAATTATGTCGGCCTTTATGAAAGGTATTGGTCTTGACAGTCAACTTTACGGCGACAACTTTAGAGTATTTACTTATTTATTATTCTTGTGTGTATTTAATTTTTTTTTTTCGGACGCGATTTTTTGTTTATCTGTTATAGTTCACACAATGCTTGAATTGATTGACCTTTTTGTTTCAATACTCAATGTATTTATCGTCTTATCACTGTATTTTTTATATCATTCTTTAATCAATATCAATGGCTAGAAAGTTACCGATTTTCTACAAAAATCTAAGGATTTCATCACCTTTAATTGATTGATGCACTCTATCATCATCATCAACATTGTTAGGCTTGTGCCCCAACTGCTAACTGCAGGTTACTATTAACCAATCATCCATGATATCCACCAACCCGCACAGCATCGGTGTGGTGAATTACGGCCCACTCCTCACAGAGGAGTCCTGTGTAGTGGGAATGTTATTATATCTTGAAATTCAGTTTAATTTCAGCTCAGTTAACTATACTAGTTTGTTTTTGTGTGTTCTCTAAAGTGCTCACAAACGCGCCCGAATCACACATCGATTCCGAGTGAACGTTATCGAGTGCTTGTTTGAAGTCAGTGTGCGAGTAGTTTGAGCGCGAAGAGCGATTGAAGAGTTCTGTTCAGTGCAATTGTACTAGTAACACTAGTTTCGGGCGTTTGATAAATTACTGCTCGACTTTAGCATATTGGAGCTGGATTTAGCTGTAACTTTTAGGTTTGTGCTTAAGTTACATTTTGAAGACAGGCTACGGACAGCAGATACTTACAGATACTTCGGTTTATCTGAAAGTGCTCGTAATATTTGCTTGAAACGATAACCTATTTATTTAATTTTTCCTGGGTATGTTTTAGTTACAAAGTTTCGGCCTACACAAGTGGAGCCAAGGGCATAGATTCGTTTTGTATAAATGGATGTTGTATACTATATAAAGCTCGTTTACTACATAAAACTTGATTTTCCAGTCATCGAAAACAACATCTAAGTAGGCATAATTTTACTTTTGTTTTAAACACATACGAGTATTTAATGCTTTATCGTCAATTTGTTTACATGGCGACAAATTCATGGCGAATCCACACCAACACACAATGTATTTCAAACTCTATTATTTCAACGATAAAGTTCATTATCCTGTAGTGATTGGGAAATAATATTTTTCCATAAATCGTAATGCGCGTTGTGTCATGGATACAATTACATTGCTGTAAACAATGTGAAATTAATTGATGACCTGAATACTGACGCGATGACGACAAACGACATAAAAGGTATTGCAATATCAGTAGACATAACATAACAACACTCCTGTAACCCCCGAACAGGTTAGTCAGAGGAGTACCTAATAGTACACCCAATGCATTTCGCCATATATACACCTGCCACAGCCCAGCCTCGGGTCGGCAGTCAGATCCGCTAATACCTTACTGACTAGATATTTCTATAGCGGCTTTAAATTCTCAAATAGTTCGTGCTGATAAGTGAGAAAATAACATCATTAAAGTAATCTGACTGTTGTAAAATAACAGCAAAGCGTAAAAACTTGCAACAAAGTTACAGTTGACACCAACTTGGATAATGTTATCAGTGTAGAAATGCACCTTTTGTTTAATTAAACAAAGTTTTTATCGTCAATTAATAACTTTACTCAATGCAAGATATTATTATTCTTGTGTTAAAAATCTATAATTATTAAGTTTGGATCGAAGTATCACATACATATTGAGCTCAAAAACCTTATTTTTATTCTTATCAATACGTATAATATCATGCACATATAATGACTACATAATTAATACACAATAAATCGTATTTTAGCCTAGCTTAATACAATTCACGTTAGTACGAATCTATAGCTAAAGTGTATTTCTCTTTTCTTGTCTTATTTTGTAAACAACAATGGCGACTCACATTCCGACTTTGCAAAACACAAATGACTTTGGAATTGTAGGGTTAAAGTCTTTTACAAAAACCAAAATTTTTACGTCTAACTTATGGTGCAGGTAATCGATATTTGTTTTCCAATAAAGGCATTTAAGGAATGACTTAATCAATGTTACCAATTTGATGTTATTTTCACTCAGAGGAATATTAACTTTATACTTGTGTTAATTGAGTGCGTTTTAGAAAGACCTTACACGAACAGAGTGCTTAGTGTGAGTTTTTTACTTATCGAGCGCGTTAACGTTTACGCTAATTTGTATGGCGCTGGGTAAGTGCCACCTAGCGTAATACGTGAGAACTACATATTGTGAATGATATTTTTAAACGCATCGACTATCGTTAACTTGCGAGTGTGAGATCTAATAAAACATTCATTCGTTTTGCGTTGATTCACCGTGAGAAGTGTTGCGTACATTAGTAACCGGCCAAAATAAATTGACATTCGTATTTTGTGTTCATAATAGAAGCGACTGCCTATTCAATTAGTGGTGGTTATACAACAAAGTTAGACGACATTAGTTATCTATGGTTAGTGGTCATTAGTTTTGTTTGTGTAAATACGAATGTGTTGTGATACTTGTGATTTGCATAAGTTTTGAATATTATTGTTAAAAATAAAGACTAGCCCGTCCCAATTTAAAATGCTGGTGACATAAATAGAACAGTTAGTGTAATCTAAATCTTTTGGTGTGTAGTGAGTGACCTTGATCCATCTGTGAAGTTTGTAAAACTAAGTTTGTTACTTTTTAGGCATGGAGATCTAAGCAAATGATCTAATAATGCCCGAGTGGCTTGTAGTAGAGCACTCTATCTTTGTTTACGTGACCGTGTTTACGTTTTTGTGGCGTTAAATTACGCTTATCTTGTGCTTTTGCGGTCTCAAACATTCTCCAAACGAAATAATCCGAGATTCCATTGTAAGTTTTATTCACAATATGAAATAAAATAAAATTACTTTGATAATTCACCAGTCTCACGATGCTCTCACCACAAAATCTTAAGTGACAACTTTTCACGCTCGCAAATGACTGCGTTTTGTATTCGAGCTGTCAAAACTGTCCAATTTGTAACTTGCACTCGCGTAATACATGCAAACGTTAGCGATGTGCTCGAAACGGTCCTCACTTTCTTAGAGGCATCTTCGATTGTCACTATTGACGACGTAAACTCGCGATTTACGCGATCGAAACGTTACTCGAATTTTAGTATGACACTCTATACTACAATACTCTATACTATAATACAGAACTTTATGTCCACGAACCAAAAACTTTTGTTTACAAGTGTGGAACTTACTTTGTGAAAGCAGAATAAAATGTTTGGCATTATTTGGGTATATCCTTGACTTTATCAGATTATAACAATTAGTTCGTTATCGGCATACCTACATTTAATAGATTTCGTGAATATCACATGTTCACGGTATAGCGTTTGATATGATAATTATTGTGACGTGTTTTTGTTTATTTACTTATTTTGCACACCGTCGCGGTCTGCGGTAACATATCTGTTGCAGGATGTTAACAAAGCTTCGAAGAAAAACGACGGTTGCGGTCAAGTGGTGTGCAAAACGTGATATTATGGGTTATCGCACATGTACCTACATTCTGTATTTCAGACTGTAAACATTGTAATGAAAAACAAACCGCATTCGGGTCTTGTCATGGATTATGGCCCACTTTCTCTCCCAGGGAAGGACTCTATCCCAGTAGTGGGAACATTATAGGCTGAGTATGATAAATATTGGTATAGCCAACAAGTTTGTGACATGATTTGAAGATCGTAGTGAGCATGTTGCCTATAGCAATAGGTTCGCCCCTATTACACAGGACTGAACATAACTGACGAAATGTGGGTGAAGTTTCTAAAGCACGGCTCTGCGTCACCTTTCTGGGATTTCAGGCGTGAATAAATATTGGTCCTTCGATCCGCAACTTCGACCGGGTCTGTCATTCGAGGCAAAATTATATTCTTATTTCGTATGTATGTACCTACATACTTAGGTACATGATCATTTGTGGATTATCTAACACCTAGGAAGCTTCATTTTTTCGACTACTAAAACTATACGGTGACTTTTCTATGTCAGCGTTAAGGAATCTTGGTTAACTGCCAGCCACACGCGGCTTCACTATCATTCTCACAGAACTTTTTATCCATTCAAAAAGATACCGATATCTTAACAAAACCATCAACAAAATAAAAAGCACGTGCTTATGCCGCGTGTTTCACTAAGATAATACGAGAAATTCGTCTCAAACAGATAGAGAAAATCCTTATCGACCCACCGGGCTGAAAATGACAGGCGTTTTACGAAACGTGGGGTATAATCTGACTTCAGAGTATGTCAACCTGAACTTGACATTGAGACACAAACAACTATAACTGTCGTATCAGATTTTAAAACATTATTTGCGGAAAAAGCATTTTTAGGTTGCTAAACAAGTAAACATGGGTCTATTGATGTTATATTTTGGGTAAAAGACTCTGATGTATGACTGCAATCTAGTTGTGTACATTGAGAGCAGTTTTCTTTGATTAAAAAATGTATAGTTGCAGTCTAGTTTCAGCATCATTCCACTATTGCTGTTGTAGTTTGCAAGGAGACACTTAAACGAACACAAATACATCATGCACCATCTTTATGTCCTTGTCCCGTGTTCCTTGGTTTAAAACGTGATGCACCGACCGCGTCACGTTTCCGACTTCCATATTGTCCTGTTAACTGTCACGGTTCATATCATTCCTTACACAATCCATCCATCTTTTGCTACCTCGCAATAGGGAATACGCACGTAATTTTTTCTTCACTTAATTCAATAAAATACAGTACTATCAACCCGAGAAAAGTATTAAAAGTTAAGTTCAACTACTGCTTGTCGCACAAAAATAATATTAAACTCCTGCAATTTTCTACGACAGTTCAAACGTCTGCGGCCATGATATGACGTCATTATCCACAATCTGCCTTGTTTACATATAATTTTTTTGGCCTTAATAAAATAATTTTACTAATTGTATGTGCTTTATTCAAGTAAAAATTGCAATAACAATATTATAATAAAATTTTAGTGAAACTTTAAACACCTTTTAAATAAAAGTGTTTTTTTGACACAATGAACTTTGACGTCAATACGGCGTTTACGAGGACGATGCGTTTTGAGAGTACGTTCCGTTTCACCAAAAACATGCTACATAAAACAGTAAATTATAAAATAAGTGATGTATTAGAAACTTAAACAAGTGTACCACAATGTGTGTAGGCGCCAATTCAAGGCTTTTTTCATAAATAAAAAGAGTTTTGTATTTCATGCATATTCCATAATCCTCCACATTCACGTGCCTCCACAATTTTATTCAAATGTCATGTGTTACAGTTAATACCCACATGCGACACACTATAATTCGGCCATGACTTTAAAACGTGAACTGATAACAGCATGATTTGATAACAAATACATAACTGATAAGCGATAAGAAAAGAGTGGAAAATGGTGTTTGGTAAACAAAACTGTTGCAAAATAAAAATAGATTGGTTTGTTGAAATTTTTCTAGTGATTATCTGTCGTTGATTAAGTTATTAAACGTATCTTTACAGGCAGCACATGTGAAGGTGACACACAGAACCCGGCCTCCTTTCCAAAATGTGATTAAAGATTATGAAAAAGAAGATGGGTATCTCCGATTAAATCCTCGACTGCCTCGTTGGTCGAGTGGTCGCAAGTGTGACTGCTGATTATGTGGTCCTGGCTTCGACTCCCAGGTCGGACAAAGTGTAACTAGAGAAATATGAGTGTACTCCTGGGTACACCTCTGACTAACCCTTCGAAGATTACAGGTGTTATGTCATGTTTATGATTTGAAAAACTCCGGCTAAAAGGCATCCAAACTATTGAGATTGGTTATAGTTGGACCACAACAACAAAACATAAACGTGTCAGTTTGACATGGTGAGTTGACGTCCAGATACCGCATTTACAAAAAAAAATGGTTTTATGCCATCTAAAAGGTGGCGAAGGTGGTGTGACGATCTGATCTTGTTTGCGAGGCGAACATGGCCAGAGATTGCATAAGATAGAGAGGTTTGGAAGGAGAAAGGGGAGGCTTCTTTTGCCTAGCAGTGGGAGTATTGACAGTCAAGCAAAACAAACAAAAGGACTGGATGAGACTCGCACCGACCAGGAAAACAGCACAAGAGAAAGAGGCAAAACTTCCGTAGGTGAAACAAGGCATGATCGATGATGTTGAAATTAAAAAAAAAGAGAAGGTACATCATTTAAATATCATTCTGCCAGCCACAATAAGATGGTATACTTGAGAAAGACCTGCTAATTATTTAAAACGTGTCGGTATACTGATCTTTGCAATGGAAAGGTACAATATGAAGGCCATACAACAAGGCTACATTTTTATACACCTGAACACATGGTAATGACCATATATTTAACCAGCAGTGTAAAAAATAATGATCGAACTACATTTTTTTTTTGTTATTTGGACTCTTTTAAATTAATCACCCTGGATGGGTTTGTTTAAAGGTGAGAGCTTATTGGTAGCGATACTTATGCTGTTTGTCGCTTTGTCTTAAAATAATATGTAGTGTGCTGATTCGGCCTATGTGATTATGTAATGTACACCATTCCCTTGTGTTTTGCTTGTCTGTATCTTAGTGCATATTAAGTTTAACTTTTGAACAATATCAGCATATTATTTGTTAAGCTGTCGAGTGGTATATTTATCCTGAGATATTATGTACTTAATGAAACAATACATATCCTTCACACTTTGTTAGACTATCGTATCCGTACTATTTTTTCTAAATGCAAAAGTGAGTCTGACTGTCTGTTACCTTTCCTCAGTTGAATGGAAATATGGTTCACACTTTTATCTCTGTGTTATGTTTATTTATTTAATATTTTGGTACACCAACAGCCATACATACGTTCTCGAATTATTTCGTTCCTATAAGCGAACAAAGCCGCGGGCAGTAGATGGTTTTAAAATACACGTTGTTGCTCCGTGTTTCAAACACCAAAAAAATCTATTTACTTTGCAGATACAAAAAAAGAATATGTTTACAAATTAAAACTTTCTATTTCAAAAACATTACATTAATTTTGGTTTAACTCACATCGCTTAATCTTAATTTTGAAAGATTATGTGCGAGTGAAGCGTCTCGCTTGTTTACATTAAAATATATTGTTATAAAAATTCATGATTAAATTATTTATTTGTGAAAGATCTGGAGGAACTTTGTATTGATCCACTGTAAGGTAATATTTTAGCCGTGTGGTATCCGGCAGAGTAGAATAGAACCAACCCATTACACTCACGGGTGTCGTATAAGGCGACTAATGTCTGAGGCAGAACACCTTACGCCTCCGTAGACCAGAGAATGGGCAGCTGCGTTTTCTGTTAGTCTTTCATCACAGCGATCTATAATCCGTCTGCCAAGCGTGGAGATTACGGCAAATTCCTCCCATCATGGGAGAGGCTTATGTCCACCAGTGGACGTTATGGGCTGTTGTAGTAGTAGTGTAGTAGTAAGGTAATATTTTATATATAATATTTTGTTACAGAAGTAGGCTGTTACTGTAAACACAGTAGTCTGCGGGTCAACTGTTTTACGCAATGTATCGCGCAACTGCAGAGATATCGTAAGGTCATACCGCCGCCGATAAACAAAACAAATTGGTCGACATTATCGACGTTTCGAACGAAATAATTACGTTAAATGCATCTGTGTTTAGTTCGTTATTGTGACTTTTAGGGAAGTTTTAATTGTATATATTTGAATGTCAAATTTGATGTGCGTAGTACTTGCAACCGGTGTGCGTGTATGACCATAGTATGAAGGATAGTTGCACACATTCTGCCTATCCCCACGGGCAGAAGGCGTGAGTTGTAAGTATATATAAATATTTTTTACTTTTATATGACAGGTGTCATTTAAAAGTAACAAATATTTAAATTATTTGATTTAAATCTGATGTGTGACGTCGGGCTTACATGGCAGACAGGTAGAAATTATTAAAAGTAATTTGGGCAGATAAATTGTGTAATTTTGTGAATTTCAAAGAAAGTATGAATTTTGCCATTGGTGTTTTATAAAACCTGGCCTTATAAAATTTACTGAAACAGTTTTTATGTCTTATTATATTTTTATCTTTACATTTTTATTCTTGACACGTTCACGGACTCTTAAATAATAGAGATAAATTTCTTAACATGACAAAATTATACCTTGCCTGTCGCCGTAAAATAAAGGCATTATATGTGGCGGTCTAACATGCCTCTGGCCGTGGCGTCAGTGAAAGTATTACGATTTTTTCGGTAGGAAAAAAGTCAGTTTTGAAAAAGTGGCCAATAAACTCGTGTTTACTATTATATCAGTTCAGCATCAACGCATCGAGCTAAAGGTTGCGCACGCGAAGGTACGAATAGAAATACATTGTGATAGAAATAGAAACGGTTGTATATCGGTCAGTGGCCTACGCGTTACGTATAACCGTGTTAATTGACATGAGGTATTTTTTTATTTTACTATTTATGTACACACAGTATACAACAGAGGAAAATACATAGACACATACATTTACATAGGTATATTAAGAGAGAGATTATGTCCTGTGTTTCCTGTTATTTATCAGGAACTTATGGACACTGCTGAAGGCGCCAAATCCTAAGCCAAACCCTTGGCCGGCTCAATTACGATTGCTATAACGACACGTAAGAAGAAAAGAAGAATAAATAAGACAGACTAGCTACGTGGCCTCACAGAGATGCAATTTCACTAAAAGGGCCACGCTGGATGCAGTAGTCCCATATCGGATGGATAGTAACTAAAACATAGTACACCCATATTTCACAAGTTATGTTTTAAGTCCCATGTAATTAGGGGATTATTGCAATCATACGGGCACAAATCCAGACTCCGTGGCTGATACTGAGAAAATCCTGATGGAAAACCCAATAACAATTTGCCCGACACGGGAATCGAACCCAGGACCTCATGCTCAGCAGTCGCACTTCCAATCACTAGAACAACGAGGCAGTCAACAAACAGAATTATTAGGAACTAAATAATAGTATGTGTATATCATATTGGCAAGCTTTGTTTGTTTGGCGCAATCTAAACGTAACAAAAATAATAAAAGGCGTTAGAGTTAAAAGTTCAATCAGAGTAAATCAGGAAACAAACGTTTAATTATTAATCAATTAAACTGAATTTTAAAAGAGCTATAATTTAATTTAAAAATGTACAGTCAGCACTCTATTATAAAAATATAAAGCTTGTTCCAAACAACAATGAAAAAAAGTACCAACTTAATTGAACACCGACCTTGGTCAGGTCCTGTTGTAATTAAAAGAAATTCATTCTTATTTTGTACACCATAACGTTTATTTTTGTTTAAAAATATGTGACCTTGAGCTGAGTGCAGAGTTACTATGAAAGTTGACATGAAAGAACTGTTTTTGAATGACAAAAGGATGGAGGTAATAAGATATGTACGTAAATTTTTCAAGGGTCAAAGTAACTTTATATTTCTGTGAGTGAAAGAGGAATTTCGTGAAAATGAGGACAAATGTACCGGTTTTGGGCATTGTCCTTTTTTGTGTACATGAATGTGAAAAATATCGCGCGTTACATTGTCATGCTTTGAGCAGAAAAATATGGTGTAAGGGCCAACTATGATTAATAGAGCTTCGCTTACCAATGGTATTATGGTTTTCATAACACTTTATATTATATCAGTAACATTTCAATATAATATCTCCTACTTAATATTATATTATGCATTTGCTCTACGACATAAATAAATACTTCACATAAGTATACAAACATAATTCTGAATGATATATTTTACCCAACGCACTATATTTTCAATGTAATGACCGAAATTTTCCCGCACAAAATGACTGCACTAAATTACCATAAAAAATACCAACTGTACATTTGGCGCCAAAAGCACGTGACCCACTGTTCTGCATCCAAAATTAATGCATTACAAAAATAAACCATACAACATAAATTAAAAGTTCAATTTCATTTAACAAATGACTGAAGTTGCGACATTTTAAATTCGGAACCCATTAGGCACTTTGCCAGACACCTAGAAAAAATTACGACCAATATAGCTCGGTCTTTATTCGTTTGGTGACATTTCCCCTAGGCTCCAAATTGGTTGAAGTAAAAGAGGGGTGGAAGATCAAGTTAAAATGGATGTCTAAATGTTTAGGGTTGCTACTGTAGAATTTTAAATGGTCTTTATAAGTATTGTATTGAGCACTTATAGAATGCAGGCACGGTGCAAAGTTCTAGAAGCTAAGCCAAAATATTTACTGTTACACTTTAATAGTAAAATCACGAGGGTCGGCGTTATGTTTGCCATTGTTTTAAGTCCAATTTTGGACCCAAATTATTTGTAAAAGTATCTAATAGCTTACATCCTTGTAGATGGAGATAAGTATTTTTTCAAATCTATCTTTAGGTGAACGATTTGAACGAATTATGTTAGTAACATAGCATAGTCGTGAAGTTCAAACCACAGTAAATACGTTGTATCTGTAGAATATATGTTTAAAGGCTCAAAGTTTTGGTTATTTTTCTTTTCACCGTAAACGCAAACTGCAGGTCTAAAGACAAGGTGCCCACTTTTTCTTTAGATGATTTTCTTTACGTTTAAGGCTAGTAAAAATCAGCATTTGGATGATTGGGCAAAAAAAAACAAGCATCGAACAATAACTTATTGTTGTAGTATGTTTAAGGAATGTTATAGAAACAAAAGAATCGAAGACATGTTACATCAACCCGCAATGGGCCCATGTGGTGGACAGCCCACACCTTCTCACAAAGATGATTTCTGTGTCCCAGCCGTGGGAAGTTACAGTCTGATTACGCCAAGGCAAAACAAAAATTCCTAATCGGTTGAAAATATTTAAAAATTATGTTCTTGTTTACTACAATTTTAATTGGAACATTCACTAATTGTGTAGCAACAGTACAATTAAATGTATTTATTTTTATATACTTTATCAAACGTGAGCTGATAAGAGGTCTGCTGTGTACAGTGTTATTAATAATAGTATATAAATACGACATTGTCAGCGATGTGTGCCATGTGTCATTATAAAAAATGTTATTTATTATGTCATAGTTCTTTAATGTCTATTAGGTATGTGTAAATATACTTTAACCACGCAAATACGCCAAAAAATCTATTTCTACTTCAACTGTCTGAAATAATTGTATTAACAATTATCCATACTTAATAATACAAATGCTTAACTAACTCTGTCGGACTGCTTGTTACCTTTTTACAGCTTTGGTTGAAATTAGGCACATGAATAGAGCATGGTCTTATTAGAGCATAGAATAGTTTTATCCTGGTTGTACAAATTCTGACTTCCATGCAGACGAAGCCGCGAGCAAAATTTGAATAGATTTTACCTAAGTAGTTACAGCTGTTTGCTCGTTTATATACTTTGTTTGTCCATGCGTTGATAAATAAAATTGATACAGCACAATCCTCGAGTTACATGTTTGTAAACAGCCAATTTGTTGATTTACGTTATCAGTGAAGCCCGAGTATCATTAGGTATAGTAAAGACTTTACTAGGCACTTTTAGGTAATCTTTGTAGCGTAAATGATACCTACATCATTATAGACGCTATACAACATTTATTTTCTTCTTAATCAACATTATTTTAAATTATTGCCGGCTAAAAACTTATACTACGGCTACATACTTGACATGCTTTCGGCTATTTTACAATAGTTTGCACTATTTGTTTTTATAAGTGTGACAGTATTTATGAATTGACGAAACTAATTAACTTCGCACTCTAATTATAAAGCTAGCAAGACTAATTTACTAGTCCAATTACTAATACCGTTTATTAGTGTTGTTAATCTTCTAATCAGCGAAGCGATAAGTTAATGTTTACTAAGTTTTCTTTTAGATTTTATGCAAAACTTAAGAAATATCTGCACGTACCTCCCCAATCACTCAAACCAACACTCAAAAAAAATTACCTCTTTACCTCAGTTAGCACGTGGATACCTAAAGGACCACTATATCTAGGTCTGTCTCTAAAATTAACATTTCCCTCACGGTACTAAGATATCTATAACTTCCAAACTAAATTAGGATGGAAGGTGACTTACATCCTAATTTAGTTACGTAAAACTTCGGAGCGCAGAACTTAATTAAAAAATTACTTAATTTAAATTCGTTGTGAGTAAAAGGGCAGTTAACAGTTTGATACAATTAGTTTACCTGGCTGTAGGAACTTCTCATAATTCTCGATGTCAAGATCCAGGGATGAATATTCAATTTTACCTGTAACAAAATTAGTTAATGAGATACAAAGAAAATATTGCATGAAAGGACTAGGGTACGTTGTGATTAAAGACCAGAATTTAAATTTTGTAAAAAAACATTGTAAAATTATTAAAACATGGGCAATTTCAGCTAAATACTCGTTAATTGATCACCGGAAGTAGGATTTGGAAAATATTGTTGTAATATAGACCTATATAATTGCTTTGATTTTGGTCCTAGCGTTGAAAATAAGCCTGTACCTTTCTACCCAAACCAATCTCATTAATATTACAACTAAAACAGCTAGCTATCTCTGAAGTCGTAAACCACACTCCATCAAGATCGTTTCATAACATACCGGTCTAAAAATACACCTAGTAGGTATGTAAAATCCCTAAAGGCTGACGCCCAGATTAAATTTCCTCTGAAGCAATTTAGACTTCCCAAGGTTAATTAATAATAGAACCGTGAAATAACTCCGTATCCTAAATAATCACGTTTATAAAATGAAGAAAATTCAGTTTTTTTTTTATCTTCCTTTCTATGTAGGTTAACTTGTAAAAAGGTAGTAGTTTTTGGCACATTGTTGGCATTTTTGAGGGAAAATTCTGGACAGAGTATGTTGTAACAATCAAGTGAGTGAGGGAATTGGATAAATGCCATGCCCACAGCCTCAGATGTTGGACGAAGACATGATGTGATTGTGAATGAATGAGATGTTTGTTTCTACAAATTGTTGGAAATTGGTAATTTGGTAAAAGTACCTAGTAGTAGAAAGTAGGACATACTTTATTTTTTTACTTTTACCCGTTAAAATGGATAGATCTAGCCTTATTTCCCCACAATTGAGCAAAGGCCTCGTACACCCTTTACCAAACAAACACTTTTTCCAAAAACATGTAAAAAGTGTCTTTTTGCAATGACAATTAAAAAATACGTTTTTGTTTTTCAAAAGATTCTGGACACAATTACCAGCACATCAAGTTACCACAAACTCTAAATGATTTTAAACCATAAAATGTTGGAAGTTAAGTTCAAAATCGAATGAGAAAATTTCACAATTTGTGATAATTTGATACGCTGGCAACTGTACTTTTAAACTTAAACGTAGAACGGATGTAAAATTGTGCATTTACATCCTATTTTGAAACACAAGTTTAATTTTTAACCTGTAACTAATGCTTAAGTATAAGAAACCGTACGTCACCCATCAAATTACAAATCTCTCTCTCGCAGTTCAACCACAATCCGACACAGCCTTCAATCAACCGTAAAACAATCATAATTGACTTCCGAAACAAGCTAATAATAACTTTTAAAACAATAGAGAACATGTGAAGGTAATCACTATTAATAATAATATAATAATTGGAAGCTTTTTACCTAACAAAGCGTTTAGTTACTAGGAAATCATGTTTTCGAACGTGACCGCCAAATGCCAGTTAATGACGAATGAAGTTCGTGTATTATGTGGTAAGTTCCTACTTCTGTATTTTTATTGGCAATTTAAATATTAATTGGCGCGGCATCTACAACGGCACTATACACATTATGCGTCATACCTGACGTCACGGAAACTCTTATTTCTCCGTAGCTAAGTTTCCCGTGAGATGAGGATTTAAACAATAGAGACTATAACCAACCAACCAACCACAAACATCCGTTTGGTCAGAAGTTCCTCCCATTTCAATGGAGGGTAAGAAACTCCACCATATTCCTCATATTGTAATATTCATATATAGGTACATAAACAATGTGTACATAAAATATTAAAGAAGAAACTTTTAATCCACTATTTATCAGTCGACGAAACAATTGTCTTCAAAGTTACCAAAAAGGAAAACTCAATAATAGTGTCTAGCCAAGGAATATAACGCAGAAAATTTACATAGCTTTTCTTTCAAAGGGTTCTATTTGCAACACCTTTCGCAGTTTCTTTGACAGATTTACAACGCCCACACGAAAGAAACATCAGTTTCTTATTTAAACAAAGAATAATACCACTGAAATGTCACTTCCATTTGCGAGATTAAAAAGATTCATTTCACAAAATGCAATTTCCATTAATTCAAAAATAGCTGGCTGGTTTAAAAATAGCTCAAAAATGTCGCCTACCGTAATTAGTGTAGGTACTAGGTACCCACAATTTGTTGAGGAATTAATCCATTATGCAGGCAAGCCGAGTGTTTTGTAAAATGAAACAAAAGGCTGGCGGGAGGCATTCACGAACTTCGGGACAGAGGCGCAAAAGTTGTACGTACCGTAATATGGTAAATAATGTTACTGGCCATTTCCTACAACATGCGACTGCGGAAAAAAAAAGAAGTTGCTTCGAGTATGCTACGAGTCACAAGTACCTCTACCATGAGTTTACACAGCCAAAACTCGCTAGCGTCTCCGTAAATTGTTTGTATTAAATATTGTACAGCGCCCTTAGCGGTCACAAAAAGAATTAAATTTCTTACCATGATCACTATAGATTACGATAGGTTAAAAACCTAACGTAATCTATTCGATAGTCACTGACGTTTTTCAGCTGTCACCATACAAAACGGTACCATGACTCACTAATATCACTGAAACTATCGAATAATACGCTTACGATAGTAGTTACGTAGCCCACTAGCATTTTGTCGTGTGAAACATGTGTTTACATTAAAATTATATACGTTTTTGAGTCTAATACAGTCAAAATAATTTCCGCAAGAGCTTATTTAGCATAGAATATGACGTGAACAATGTCAATTCAAGCCAAAATGAAAATTCATGTCGGGATACCAATTGGAAAATAAAAGTGAAAGAAAGTACGAGTATAATAAACTTTAATAGACTTCACAGACTATAAGTATATTAGAAAACGTAATTTCTTAACACGTAACTTATTAATTTATTTATTTATAACAATCCATACAATAAATTGAATAGAACGTTGAAACATGCCTTTCCATGAACTTCACCAACAATGGAAACTGTGAGACACTGGTCCTCAATTTATTCAATAATCTGTTTGAATCTATTATTGTAAACTTTTAAATCACACAACACAGCTCTGTGACACAACGTACAACGTAAACAAACCAAATTACAAATTGACTTGACTTATTAGAAGGAATAAAAATTCAAAAACCACTAAATACCATAAGTAGTCTACTAACCGTCAACTTTTCAATTTGGTCGGTTTATTTATGATATTGACTGTCTTAACATTTTTAGCATAGCGATAATAGTACATTTTGAGCTTAAGAGCTGTTCTCTTTTCTTATTAGTGGGTATGAAAGAAACAAAACATAAGTAGTAGTGAGTAGAGTGAAGTTAGATAAACGAAACGATCTATCGAGCTTACCTTAGTGCCTGCGTAAGACTCCGTAAATCTCATGGTGCAAGCATTATCGAAATCTATTTGATCCACGTTAGCACGCTAGCGATTTCAACGCTAGCGAGTAATTTTTCGATGACAACTCATGGTAGAGGTACAGTTCACCACGAATGGTACTCACGCGAAAGAAACAAATGACGAGCGCACCAATCGCAGTGTGGCGGTACTTTTATGAATGCCGAAAAGCTTGGCTTGCCATTATAACCTACTACGTTTTTTTGGCCAAAAAGCACGCCAGTCGCAAGGCGAAAGTCGCATCACCCTAGGTTGTGAACGTGGCCTTAGCGAGAAAAGTAGTGGAGGATACTTTTTTGTGAGGGTTTTTTTTCTGGAAAGCTGCGCCCCTGTGTGGGTCTGGCAGACCAGTTATGAATTTTGAATGATTTACAGGAAAAACCGGTGCGTGATTAAATATTTGGGGCTGACATTTAACATTTTTTTGCTGGTAGCTTTTGTTGACTCAGTAATATGATTGCATTGAAAATCTAGCCGCTTCAGTGTTCGCAGGTATCCATGCCCATCTTTAACACATTCTTCAATAGAATCAGAAAAAAGGACATTAATAATTAACGTGAGACGATCTAGACGAGTACCGGTCTGGTCCGATCAGGCACGAGTAAAGAGCTCGTGGAAGAAATTGGGGGAGACCTTAGCCCAGCAGTAGGAAAGGAAAGGCTAAGAAAAAAAAGGGCGATTTTAATCGAAATTTTGAGCCAGAGTTAAATACTAAAAAAAAAACAATAAACCAACAAATCTTAGCGTTTTCATCTCAAAAAACCTACTCAATTTAATGTACTCCCCGGATTGAGGTAGAAATTTACATAAAAACGCCCAGTCTCGGACTTGTAATAAAGTCCCCAAGTAACGATGACGACATCCTTTCGGAAAAGCGGAGCGGAAACATAACATAACATCACGCCTAAATAACAAAGAGAGAGTAGGTTTATTTCGAGAGGACAAGCCTAAGCCATCAACCGGGCACATATAGGAAACAACGGACGGCTACTGAAAAATCCAATAAAATTATGCACGACCTGGGAATCGAATCCAAGACCTCATGCTCAGTAGTAGCATTTACGGGCATTCAGACAGGAACATATCTACGTCAAAGCACATCCTAAGTATCGTTTATAGGTCTCGACCTCAGACTTAAGCTATTCTGTCCTACATAAAAGTATCTCCAAAAGAAACATCAATTTCGTTTCAGGAATATTTTTTGAGATGTGAAGAAGTTAGGTTAAAATTAGGACCAGTCTAGTCCTAATTTTGGTCCTTTGAGCCTTGATCCAATTTACTTGTTGTCTAACAGAGAGTTTGAATGACGATCTCTCTTTCTACAGTTAGATAGTTTTACTTTTTATATCGTACCTATGTCAAGTATCTATCAAGTCTTGTCAAATAATTTATCAAAAGAAAGGTACCTAAATTAACAAATTTCAACTTTAAACCAACTTATCATATTTCCAGTTAAAAAAATACAAGCAAGTAGGTTACTATTTTAGTATTTTTTTAATAGCGTATCTGTCTCACGGCTGGGCGTCCCCTATTCCTCGAACCAGTCCTCATGCACCATTTCTTTTGGGCCGTCGGCACCTTCTATTTACAAAGCTAATTAGTACTAGCTAGAAACCCAAACTAATTTTACAGTCCCGAATAAATGTTTAATAGATACCCGTAACGGTAAAAAGTAGTCAGAAAATCACGAACGTAGTTCCTAAAACTCAAAAAATAAAACAAAAGTGAAACGCTACTCCAACCCGCGCCAACAAACTTCTTAGAACCCCCGCTTCAATTTCAGTTCAAAAGTAAACAAAGTTAACCGAAGCCAAACTGCGCAATAGTTACAATATTTACTGCACAGCACTGTTATACCAAAAGCTGAATGAAACGCCTGTCCATACTAACTGCGCAATTTGCGCAGACAACCACAATCATCTCTGGTTTAACACGGAAACTTCGGGAGGGTTCTCGCACAAATGCAGCATTGGATGTTATGTTAATGTTTCGGGTTGGAATCCCGAACTTTGATATTTCGTGGCGTGTGGGTAGTAGGATAATGTCGAGGGGGTCAAGGTGAAGGTCGAAGGTCATTGCAATTGCGCAATGTAGATGCGGGGGCTGCAACGGATCGATTTCGGCAGAAAAACTGTTTTATAAATGTGGTAGGTCTGTATTACGTGATATGAATGGAATTGAATAGTAGTTTCTGGGAAATGGATGAGTCGTGTTTGGATTTTAGTTGATTGATAGGATGTTGTATGACTTGGTAGAGTGTTACCGTTTAGGAGCCAAATGTTGATCCATTTCAGCACTATTAGCCAAATAAAAGAAAAAGGTTTAGTAATTACGCAGTATAATTAAATCTGTTTAGAAAAGTTTTGAGTAAGTATGTGGATGGGTATAAGAGTAGAGGAAGACCATAGAAACGATGGATGGACTGTGTGGAAAATGATATGGCAAGAAAGGAGGTGTCTGATGAGATGACGAGTAATAGAGAAGTATGGAAGAAGAAGACATGATGTACCGACACCAAAATAAATTGGGATAAGGATAAGATATTGATAATAATGATGATTTAAATCTGTTTACTGATCCATCATGGAAAGCACTCGGCTGAAGTTCCCAAGGAGTCGTTCAGGAGAAGTGGGATCTCTATCTAAATAAACAACATAGGTAGTTTTCCTTCATTAATACTGGGACGGAGTAAGTTATAGATTTCATGCTTTCACCATTCTACTGCATTATTTAAAGGCTTGAAGTTTTCATTTACATATCACACTGGCCCGAAAATGTTCAATAAATTGCTTCAACCGTAATAAATTAAACCTACGAGGCGGATAATTAAAACAATTTTTTCCCACAATCTAATCTGTTTGACCCTAAAAAGCAATTCAACCCATTATACTGTAATAACAAAAACAAAGTATTGTGTGAGACCAAACAATGGGAGACCACATTTTGTTAAACCGTTTATCGGACAATGTGTTAACCCTTAGAGGTTACAATTAAAAAGAGCTGCTTTTTGACTCAATTAATTTCTGAAGCTGAAAAGATTAGTGTTGATAGGGTTTTGTATAATTCGTCATCTTTTCCAGTGTCGCCACAACTTGTATGAGAATAGCTTGTGCTAGTCTGTCATCAAAATGGTAACAGAGCTGACTGTGTAGTACTTAGGGTACGGTCGAACAAGCTATTTGGTTTACATTTTACAATGTAATTTGTGAGTTAAACTGTAAACCAAATAGTTTGTTCGACCGTACGGCAGACAATAGTACAGTCTACAGCCAAATGGTAATACATTGACCAAGAGCTGGTTTAGCGTTAGAGTTTTACCAGAACAAGTAGTCAGCTTATTGCGGTTTTGTTATCACAGATGTACGGCCCACTGTACAATTACCGAGTGAGGGTGTAAATATTAATGTTAATCACACCCCAAAATAAGCTTCAAAGCACATCAAAAACAATAATTGATAAACCAAAACAAATATTGATCTTTCAAATCCATTCCATTTTCAAACCTCAATAAAACCACGTACAAATAACCGAACCTCATGATAGAATTTTACAATATTTTCTCGCAATCCTAACAAGAAAGGGTTAACTAGGAGCCGGTCGAACATAGCCCTTATTTACATAATTACGTACAAGCCACGAATTTAGTTCGTCACATTTGCATATTCAAATCACCACCAAAATGTATTAGTTAATTTCTTTTGGATATTAAAGTGTGGTTGGGGGTTCTGTGAGGGTATTTCTATAATCACCAACCTTCGTAAAAGGGTAAAAGTAGTATGGTTTTGATAAAATAAAAGAGGAATATAAGAGTTTTTTTGTGTGTGGACCACAAATCGGCAAACCTGAGGTGGGACGCCCTCAGGATTGGTCGCAGGCAACTCTTCGCAGGCAACTGGATGAGAGTTGCAAAGAATTGGGATAAGTGGCGTGCATTTGATGATGATGATGATGATTATAAGCATTCTGCCGTCTTTCATTTGAAGTACTGAACAACGCATTTGCCTGCCTTCAGGTTTCGACGCAGGCACGCTCATAACTGTACCCGTGAAAGCAAATTTGGTGTACGGTAAGCTTCGTCTCATTGACAAATGACGATGCTTAGCTGCCTAACAAACCATTCCTAGCCTAGTCTTGTCTGTCTAACTATTTGACCTTCTGAAAGAGGGTTTAAGAAAAAGTACACAAGTCTTTGTTCCTTGCTGATATCCACATAATTTATTGTGAAATTAGAATGAGTTATGTTGCACCACAATAATGCACCAATTTAATATAACCGTTCCCAACCACATTAGTACTCTATTTGTTTATCAATTTGTGGTCGAAATATCGTTACATTAATAAATTATTGTGGTCAGACCGCCCACTGCTTTGCCTACGTGAAATAATAATTATGCATTTCTCATTACCGTTCCGAACTTCAATTTGTGCGAACTTAATTAATTAAACGTAATTAAGCACAATGTTCGTGGTCACAATGTTATTACAGTTACAGAACATAACATCACGCCTACAATTCCTGAAGGGTAATGCAGAATTGTACGAACATCGACGTTCGCCTATTGCCATCAATCGGGCACACGTCCCAAGTCGTGGTTGCTACTAAGAAATTCTTGATAAAACCCCAATAACACTTTGCCGGACCTGGGAATTGAACCCAGAAACTTATACTCAGCAATCTCGCCCACTAGACTAACGAGGCTGTTTGTACAAATTTAGTTAAATTTTGTATGTTCATGTCTTCAAAGAAATGTTTGAAACTATCTCTGTGTGAGTTACGAAGTAATTTTGCAAAAAACCTACTTGTATACACGTTAGGAAATTAAATCGCTAACGTAGTTCAAATTGTATACGTGAAATAATTGCGTTTTACCGTTATCGTGCAAACTTATCAAATCTGTAGTTATCTGACAATGTAATATTAATCTAGTGATATAAAGGACATAGAAAGGACGTGGACATAATAATTATTTAATTTATTATTTCACGATTGTTTACTTTGATAACAGCCTACGTTGGACGCATTTATATGACAAACATTTAGAATTTAAGTGTTAGTCATTTAGATTATAGAACAAGAAGTCATGCTGCGCCGACCCCAAATAAATTAGGGTAAGGGCAGAGCTCGGCCCCTATTAAATGTGTAGCCTATTGCCATTAACTGGGCACAAATTCAGACTCCGTGGCTGCGACTGTGAAATTTCTGATAAAAAAACCCCAATAACACTTGGCCCGAACTGGGAATTGAAACCAGGACCTCATGATCAGCTGTCGACAGCGAAAAAACCTCCAATTAAACAATCAATCAAATCATTTATTTAACAGATCTAAAATCATTTTTTTTAATTATACACAAAACTATCGTAACATGCAGCATACCATCTCCCCACGGGAATAAGCATTATGTTATAAATTAAGCAGTACCCATCCCTCTACATACCCTCATTACCAAAATCAAGATCAAGCCATAACTAATCCCTACAAACTCCAACAATATATAATACCCAGCGGACACCATTTCTCTCTGCCCATTAAAGGAGGGAAACTCGCAACATAATTCAAATAGCCGATGAGCCATCTACATACAATACCGTACTTGAATGGAACGTAGGTGGTGAATGGAAGCGTGGGCAGACAGAGAGGGATGGCAAGATAGCAGGGATTTAGGTGGGAGGGAGAGAGGATGAAGGTGGCGGGTGGACGCCTACGCTTTAACTGAATGGATGACGCAAAGCTGTTGCTTCAGTGCTTTTCACGTTATTATTTTCTGAGGCGCAGTTGGTTGATTAGTATGGGAGAGAATTGTGCCTATCTGCAAGTAAAAGGGGAGATAGGGTACATATTTACAATAATAATGACACAATGTGATCCGACGAAGACAAAGTCTTGATTTTAAACGAGACTAGCTTGTCCCATTTGATTCGATGTTTCGTCTCAGAATATTCCGATAGAAACGCAGATATAATGTATTTAAAAAAAGACATGTAAAAGTTTTTAAACAAACTTACCCCGAGAAAAGATACCATTATTCTTACATTGAACGAAATAAAACTTGCAAGTATGAAGTACTAACGAAGAAATCCTTAATCCTATAATTCTACTCTAGACCTCAGTCTCGTAATAACACTAACGAGGCAGTCTGGCGAAAGTAACCTTTTTGATATTGTAACAAAAAAATGGCAGATGATTGAAAAAGTTCTGTTATCGATTTTCTCGTAGCAGGCTACTACGACGTAATAGGCGTTACGGCGTAGCTGCGTAGAGCTTGTGCTACGCGCTACGTCGCATATCGCTACGATACTATCTTTTTGTTATTTTTAGAACTACTCTACAGAAATGAGCCGCGAAATGCGAAAAGTGGATAAATGAAGGCAGACTTTTTCTTAGTAATGGAAACGCGTGTGTTTATACTTTAAGTAACTAATAATTTTTCTTACAATCTGTAACTGTGACAGCAGTTCTGTCTGCCCTCTAGGCATGATTTCTACCTTATCACGGCTTAACGGCTGTACGAATTAGGATGAAATTTGACGAATAGGTAGACCCCGGTCAGAGTTAGGTATCATCATTATCTTGTCGTTATCCCAATTTATTTGAGGTCGGCGCAGCATGTCTTCTTTCATACTTCTCTATATTACTCATCATCTCATCAGACACGTCCAGACCAGAGTTAGGACATATTATATGCTCGCAATTTTCAACCCTGTAGTAAGTTCCAGTGGTATCATTTTAGATCACTTTGCGGGTGAAAGCTAGTAATCGTGATGAAATTGAGGTCAAATTAATACATAATAATTTAAGGTATGATTTGTTCCACATTTGATATTCTATACCAGAGATTAGAGAGGATTAGATAACGTAATCTATTGTTGCGTGGGTGTTCGCATGTAACGTAGTCTTTCAGCAATGTATTATGTATTAATTGGGGTTGATTAACACATGACACGTGTTTGTGTGAGCAATCTGCATATTAATGTCGACGGATTGGAAATTATAAGGGTACCTAGTTACTGTCTGATGGGTAGGTGCTACCTTGGGACAAGCCTATAACGAAGCCCTCCAGCAGTGGACTGGGACATAAACCTGGCCTGGGCTTGGGTCCAGGTGCTTCAGAAGACCAAGTACGTGACGAGAGTACAGTTGCTTGAGTCGCGCCGAAACGTCATCTTTAAGGCGTTAGTGCTGCGAATATCTGCATCACGTCTTGGAAGAGGACTTTTAGCCGCAGGGAGTGGTGTTCCGTCGCTTCCACGGGCAAGTGCCACATGAACGCACAGTGACATAGGGCACAAGTGAAATGTTACTAACATAGTTTTAAGGTTCTATTTACTTACACAATTAGCATTTTTATTACCAAAATATCTAGGTCAAAATCATAATGAACACAGGAATCATAATGAAAGTAGGTGTGATACAAACTCTAATACCCGCAGCGACCTGCTTTTCATTTTATTATCGCGCCACGTAAACTGTATTATCTTAAAAGCTGCTGACATCACGCTGTAGTTGTGGCTGAGTCAAGTGACAGTAATTTTATTATGTCGAAATTCACGTTGATATAATCTTTCGTAAAATTATGATAGCCAGCGGAACGCGAAACTTTATTGAGACCGAATGAATTTGTATCTTTAACTAACCCGACTTTGCTTTATATATATGTGGGAAACGGAATGTAAGCATGAGCGAAAGGGATGAATATATCTGGAGTGAGAGAGTGATACTCGTATGTTAAAAAATATGGCGTAAGACTATAAAACGACGAAGACGTGTGCTAGATTTATAATTTAAAATAAATTCAGTTTGTTCACATATCAAACTGTTTTACTCTGAGCCCACATTCCCACATATATCAAGATAAATGTACATAGGAAATATAAAAAAACACCACGCCAGTAATCCCCGGAAAGAGTGACAGAAGTGTACCAATAGGACACCCTTATATCACCAGTCCAAACTCCATGTAAAGAGGGTGAGGCTATTGCACAAATCCAGAATTTGTTCGTACGTTCATCTACTGCGTTAAATATGAGCTTTAATATTTTAGTCAGTATTGTCGACTATTTAGTTTATTTATTTCTTCTCGTGTAGAAATTGCTACACACTACTAAGTTTTATTAAAGTTTTACATTCGTTTTACGAGGACCTCCGTGTTATAAGGTCAGCATTACTCTACCCAATTGGAGTG
Source organism: Xestia sexstrigata (assembly GCA_941918905.2). Lineage (NCBI taxonomy): Eukaryota > Metazoa > Arthropoda > Insecta > Lepidoptera > Noctuidae > Xestia > Xestia sexstrigata. Next base: position 20,069,009 of record OW799212.2, read on the forward strand.
GTCTATAAGTCGGAATTAGGGTAATGCACTTAGGGGGAGTAGGTTATATGGGTGCTGAGAATGGGGAATAAAATGCATTAAGTTAGTGCTGGAATATGTATATGTAATTTGGTAACAGGTAAATTGCATTGGATGTTTTTGCTTATCAGTTTCCGGTTTTTGGGTTGAGTTTTTTCGTGGGTATTTACCTTATTGAATTCGTTTCGCACAATACAAAGTATGTTTTATCGAAGTTGTTAATGGCCTGGCCATTATTTTCTACACCCATTGATAATACGAGAGAAATTACGAGTTTGCTGGTTGTTTTTTAATTCAGCTACCTAAATTATCAACTTATCAAGGAAAATCTAAAGACAATTCAAGTAAAAATACTATATGACAAACACACACTCACTTTCTCAACATATTATGTGTAATGCATGCTATACGATGTCATAGGATCTTAAGAACTTATGTTAGCTACTTCTACTCTTGTTAATAAATACACCATTCATTTGAAAATTACAATAGATAGAAATGACTTCAAAACAAGAGTACGACTGCCCAGTGCCCATCCTAACATGATCTAACATGTCTCGAGCTAATCTCACGTCATCCTACAAGACAATTGGTTTGCTCAATTAACCGTATAACACGTCAATACTAAATTAATTAATTGCTCTATTGAATGGGAAATTATCGGACGACTAATCCTATTCAGGAATTAGCGCATAAACAGGCCTATATGATACCTATTCCTATTAGGGGCTAACCTTCATAGCATTCGTATTTCCATTAATCTGATAGCCTCGGTCCATTATTACCTCTTGTACCTACCTACAACCATCTTGCTAACGAGTGTAGATGACAACCAAACGACCAAACCTACCCGACTATACTAGAACCTAACAACCCAACAAAGAGAATTAAGACTTGTGACGAAAGACCTAAGGATAAATTTTCCTTGAGGAGTGATCTTTCACGGCTCTTTTAAACGACGCATTTACGCAGTACGCAGCTGCCCTCCCCTCCTCCCTCTTATTTGGGTGGTGGTTGTGACGTCACAATAAGGAGCTTTCTGACGTCATCGCCGCGTCACTCGCAAGGAGACAGTCGCGATTTTCTTCAGACAAACATAATAGATTATTTGTATGGAAACTGGAAGAGATTTCATAAATTTAATGGAAGTGTAAACAGAGGCCAAATGTAAAATGACGAAAGTACTAAGAACGACTGTACGAGTCAATGGTATGGTACCATGTTTTACCTTTGAATATGAAGCAACCCAAAAATGTTGACGATAATTAACTTTCATTTGCCATACTTGGTGCTTCCCTGTTTGTTTATGTAGAGGTTTAAACAAGTCGTACCATCGACACTCAAGAAGAAGAATTAGAGGTACATAACAAGAACATTTAAAAATATTCGACCACAACTTAGCTAAAAAAAACTTTTCAACAATATTTGCATACCGAAATTCTCAGAAATTTCAGTCAACACTGAATTAAGTGGATGTTTCTGCGTCCAGACCCGTATTTATTTTTTGAAACTAGAACATCTCTTCGCCATTGCTAAATTGGAAATGAAAGACAAACAAAATGGCGGAACCTGTTTGTGTTTGACGCGACGGAGGAGTCTTTAGAATACTGGTCCTTTATATCATAATACGGTCCTTGTAGATACAATATTATCTAAGTTTTCTTTTAATGATCCGAAATTATAAAACTTAATAATAGAAACATTTGCCGGCAACTTATTTCTTTATTGAAAACTTGCTGTTGTCCGTGGCTCTGTCTGCATGGAGTTCTGATATTACCTATCCTGCAAAAATGTACTACCTTAAAATCACTTCAGACGTGTAAATGTAACAGAGTGACTTTCACACTTATAAACTAGTACGGAATTAGTATGTTTACTAACATTTTAAACCTTCAATAAACTACCATACATTACACCACCCTGTAAACAAATCACTACAGGGACATAGAATCGCCGGCACACATCCATTACACGTAGGCGTCCAACATGCACGTATCTATGTAAGCCAATACTTACGCGTGCATGTGTGTTGTGTTGTATGTCTGTTTGTTTGTTTCTATTACTAGCAACTGACAGTGATTGCAGGCTAACAAGATTATCTGTGACTTCCTTGGCCTTACGTGGGTGCCGAAGGTGTAGTTATAGTTAGCTTATACAATGGTTATTTTACAATCCTGTTTACTTCGACTGCATCTTAGGGCTAGAAGTCGCAGCACTGAGCCTAAAGTTTTAGGTTAGATTGCCAGGTGAGGTAAATTGTTCTTTTTTTTTTCATTATCAAATTTCTAATTACCAGCCGGGTTTTGTGCCGCGTTGTTGGCAGTAAGTTCGTACCTTTTAACTAGGGCATTCATAACTGGTGAAACGTGGGTGTACCTGCTATAAGTACACCTCTGTCGTTAACCGATTGGTCCTTCTTGACACAAAGGACAAATTTCTCTTGTTTACAACTTTTACACTTTTAATAAATCCTTATTTCGGTTAATATTGTTTTATACCCGTTATGGCACAATGAGGCTTTTGCTCAGCAGTCGTTATGCATGCAGCTTACGTGACCTGCCCAATTTCATTTGAGACTGGCAGCCCTTTTGCCTACAAGCATAATTCCTGGTTTTCCTATAAACACAACACATTCTGTACTAGGTACTCTCAAACTTATCTCAAGTCAAATAAACGTCTTGGCAACAGGAGATGTGTGTAGTAGCAGGTAATTGTTTATCTATCGGAGGCACAGCTTGTAGCGACCTCTAACAACATAACCAGTGGGCGAGCTAACTCGATAAGTGTTCGAAGAATACGTCTCAGGAAAATACACTGTGTAGGCAGATTCCAGTAGGGAAAAAAAATGCAAATTTTTATTTATAGATTTTCTACAATCCTTTGATGTATTTATAGATCGGAATATCGTGTAACGAGTTCCACGATGTAAATTGCTTCGCTGAATTGGAAGAATATTTTCAAACCTTGCTAACACAGTTGTTTTTTAATGAGAAATTGCGTACGTCGATCAATCGTTGCCATCGTTTTTATTGTCAAATACATTAAAATCTATAAATAAATCTATTAAATCTTCAAATCTCATCTCACAGAAAGAAAGATCCATATAATCTATTATTTCCTCTAAGATAACCAAACAGAACCAGTCATACAAAACACACTCCACCTTCTGCCTCCAAATTCCTCGAAGCCGTCACAGACGAGGCACGTAAAAGACGCGATTAATATTCAATCCGGCTTCTCACAATTACTGGTCCGCAGCCCTCCGTATTGTTTCCCTCCTCCCTACGTAATGCGGTTTAGATTCTTGCACAAGACTGGAATATTATTTGAGGGAACAATAAACAAAGTGATTGATGATGGGTAAACACTTTTGTTTTGGATGGAAAGATTGGAACTGTTAACAAGTTAAATTGGTGTCGTTAGAATTTGAATAATTAATTGAACAGTTCAAAGTTTTGATTGAGAACGATAGGTTTGGCAATTATATACATAGGTAGATGAAACATAAGATTAAGCTTGTTATCACCGACAGGGTTAAGCAGAGGACGGTGAACGTATAGTAGTACCACATTTATCTAGTTATGTTAAAGCAAACTCAAAAAACCGAGCTGCTATTGCTATTTCTGACGGGAAACCCCGATAACACTATTGCCTGGCCTGAGTATCGAACATAATGACCTTATGCAAGAGCGCAGCGCAAAATATTTTATCCTACAGTATTCTATGACGACCCGAATGGCGCAGTGGTAGTAAGGCTGCCTTACGTTCTTACGGTCCCGGGTTCGAATCCCGGTAGGAGCAAATGTTTGTGTGATGAGCATCGATATTTGTTTCCGAGTCATGGATGTCAACTGTCTGGTGTTCACGACACGCCTCGTTGCTTAGTGTGGCACTAGATGGCGCTGTGTGTATTGTCCAGCGATATTTATTCTATGAGTGTTACAGGTAGTTTCCGCGTAAAGCGCTCAAAGTCAATGAAAATAACACCCCAAAAAAAAATCTCTCAAATTAAACCACAATCAATCAATAAGAAACAAATCTTAAAATATAGAATAAAACACATTTATCATCAATTAACCATCTTCACATAATGAATAAACTTTCCTTAAACTGAAATATTTTCTTCCCCGTTCTAAAACTCCTTTAGCAATCATCGCGACCATTATTTTCCGTCGTTAAATAAACTCCAACGCTTTATAAGTATCTCCTCAAAGTTCTATTACAAATAAATTTCTATAGCGGAGCCATCACAAGCTGTTGTACAAACAGACAATGCGACCGACTTTGTTCTAGTGACGTTATCGTAGCTACACGAGCTTGAGGTTAAATATCGATACAAACAAATACTGATACATTTCATCGAGCACCCGGATACGGAACGTAGGGATGGGACTTGGAAGTATATTGGCGATGACGATTATTTTTAAATTTGATTTTTTTACAGCGTGGAACTAGTTCAGCTTTTATTAAAAAAGTGATAAATGTTGTAGTTTTTCAAGGTTTTTAATATTAACTTAAAAAGTGTTATTCTTTCATCAAGGCAAAGCTGTAAACTCAACATTCTCTTACTTAACTAACAGCGTTAATGAAGTCAGTATTACGAAGAGTCAGCATGAACTTGTAATTAAAATTCAGTTCCATCGATACCTCCACCTCCCTGATGCTCTACTGGTATGAGGTTCTATTTAAAGGTTCTCCTTGAATGGTCCGCCTTCTCCCCTCGACGAAAGAAACGTTACACACAATACTTCCTTAGCCAATTTGAGACTTGAGACTTCGGCTCAGCTGATTAATTTTCACATTTTTTTATTTCCTGTTGTCCTGTCATAGGATAACGGCTATTGGATTTTGATATTTTTCAAATGAAAATCTGTTTGTTTATTGCCTTGCTTTGGCAAAATTGGGAGCAATATTTGATTTGATGATAATTGGCTGCATATCAGAACCATCGGAGGACCAAAATAAATAAAGGCTGTATATTTACGACCGAAAAAGTATTTTTAGAAAAACGTTTCAGATTTACGCAAAAGTTTTCTCTACATCAGTCCACGTGTAAACACATTCCGCGCTCACGGATTATGGGTGGAAAATAAATCAACGTTTTAGCAAGAATTTGATAAATAAATGTAAGTTGCTGCATTCCCGCGCATTTTATGAATTTCAAGCTCACAACGTCGAGAAATATAATCTAAAAATATAAGATTATTGGAAATGTAGAATGTATTGAAATTCTTTATCATTAGAAAAAGTAGTATTATTTTTTCTCATTTCTGATCCCTAGCTCCGAACAAGAAATAACCTCATTACTAACCGATTACTTTTTCGTCTCTCAAGAGATCAAAAAACATGGTCCTTATTACTCCAATATATTTTGTACGTAAGACGATTGACCTCAGAGAACCACAAATAAATAAATAAGAGATACGGAGTACATTAATCACTGTATCATGGTATTAGATTTTCTATTAGGGACATCGGATTTCAGGAGACTCCCTCGTGAATACGGCGTCAGCCAAATTTACTGCCCTCTAAATATTACTTAAGATGAAATGTGTCGAAAATAGCCCTTTCTTTCTACTTCGGCAAAGAATGGAACTATTTTTGGACGAATATGAAAAACATAAGCCCCTGAGAATAGAAGAAAAGTGAGAAAATAAGGTTCAAGTAGGCATATAAGTAATTGAATTTTTTACACCGTTGGGTCTGTGACAAATGTGTTGAAGGGAAAGCAAACATTGACAAACACGTCTGAATACCTAACGGTACATAGTCAGAGAGTTAGTATACATAGTCAGAGAGTTAGTATAATAATGATGCTAGTCCTGTATAATAACCATCTATTGGCATTGCTTCTGAGCTTTATCCGTCTAAAAACATTAAAGTAGTCAATTAAAAGAATATTCTTAATGAAGTGAATGTTAATGATCTTTGCAATTCAAAACCGCAGCACAAAGGACCAAAAAAACCGAGCAGACAGACAAAAAGCAATTTACCTAAGCCTTAGGTTTTAACAATCCAACTTATTATGATTTTTTTTGTTTCCGTAAATTGCTAAAAATAGCCTGGTCCCTCCACGCATCTCCCCATTTTGTGGCGCAGTAGTATGACGTAGACGGGGTGTGGGGTTCTATTCTGAGTCGTGCGTGGGTGTACCCCAACTGGGGGTGCTTAAGAGTAGGGGTAGGGCCCTATAGTAGGCCTAATGGGCAAAGTTGGCTAGCTAGGTAATAAGTATGATTTTATGTATGATAACGTTTGGAGAGGATTTTTAGTGCTCTTTTTCGTAACAAAAAATAGAACATGTGTTTGAATCAGGCCAATTTATAAGGTCAGCTGTGGCTTTTTTACCGTGCATATTGAAAAAGTGTTAGTACTAACAATACTACACACATCAAAAGTATCTAGGGATCAACATATATTTTTGCAATAACTTTTCTCCTGATTGATATTAATTAAAATTTTCTTTAAGGATTCATCAAATAAAGTGTTTTCGTTTGTCACAGTAACGATAAACCAAGTCACCTTTGCATTAATAAAGAAATTTGCCATTTTCCTAATAAAGGGATTTTTGACATTTGAACCACTAACATTAAAGTTCGAAAAAAAGACTGAAATAACAGTTTTCTTTAAAATTTTATTGGGTAACTTAAACAATTAATAATCCGTGTTTCTACCGCGAACACTAACAACACAAGAACATCGGTTTGGCATACTCAAAATGAGTTCATCCAAATCACGCTGTGGAATGGCCGCCCATGTTCGTTGCAACAACAAAAAAAGGTCTTCTTGCGACTGGATACCCTCCATATTCGGCAGAGCTCTTCTCTGTAGCATATCCCATGCATGCTCAATCGGGTTCAAGTCTGGCGACTGAGCAGGCCAGGGCAGGACATTGATGTTAGCTGCGGCGAGAGTCTGTCTTACAACTCTTGCGGTGTGCGGTCGTGCATTATCATGCATTAACTGAAATAAGGGACCGATTTGCACTTGTAGAGGAACGATGACGTCTGATACAATCGTCTCAGCATAAATTTGAGCGTTGAGGTTGCCTCTGATCCAAATCAACTCAGTTCTTCCGCCGATCCAAATACCCGCCCATACCATGATGGTTCCACCACTATAAGGATGGACTTCCTGGCAGGATTTTAATCGCTGTTGGCGTCCAGGGGTTCTCCAGTGTCGTATACGTCTTGTATCCGGTCTCATACCAAAACGAGACTCATCAGAAAAGCACACGAAACGCCATTGTTCTTCTGCCCAATTTCTGTGTTCAAGAGCCCATTGATATCGAATCCTACGATTGTGCATTGCTATAGGTGGTACCCGTAGCGGTCTTCGGGAATGAAGGTTCACTTCATGCAAGCGGTTTCTGACTGTTTGGTCGCTAATTAAGTTCCCTGAAGAGTGATGAAGCCTCACGGCTAACATCATGGCGGTTATTGTTGGAGCTCTTCGAGTTAAGATTTGAATGTATCGGTCTTGTCTCCGTGTGGTGCAGTGATACCGTCCTCCATGGCGCTCATCCACGGTACCAGTGCTTCGGTAACGTGTCCAAAGTCGACTGATAACACTCTGACTTGTATTCAGAGCTAAAGCTACAGTACGTTGCCGGGAACCAGCTTCTATCATTCCCACGGCTCTGAGCATTTCTTCCCTGCTTAAATGACGTCGCCGCTCCATAATAACGTTGGTTTTAATCAGTAGTAGGGAAACAGTAGCACTAATAATGTCTTCAATGCGTTGTATGTTTTTATAGGGAAAATATTGACAGCTTATTTTCATCTTTTACTCGAATTTGATTGAGAGTTCCTGATTCAAATTATGAAATGCACCAAAAAGGATCCATATAAATTTATAAAATCATAAATTTATTACAAAGCCACATCTCAATCTCAAGAAATCCGCATAAAAATGCTTGATCCCTAGACATTTTTGATGTGTGTAGTTAGTACTAACAATTGTTAGACCGAATATGCGTTACATTTGACTGGTGTGCGGAACGTGAACGAGGCAAAAAGAGTATATAGAGGACCCCTGAGAACATCCATGGGAAAAAGTCGTGGGTTTACACCGACACCACCTTAAACCTTCTGTCAACTTCTTTCTTTTTTTCTTGTTTCTGTTCCGTTCTGTTATATGTTAAACGTCTTATAAGCTTTGTACCTATGTTTTGCACGTCATGTGCCTGCGGCAAATAAATATTTTTTCTTTCTTTCTTCTTTTGACCAAATCTTTTGAGCCGAAAACATATCGACGTTAGCGCTAGCGTGTGAACTGATCCTAAACAATCCGATACCCTCTGTTGGCTTTAGCAAGTCGTACAAAAAGGTAGGGTGCCAGGATTACGTAGATAAGGTCAGCTGATAGGGGTCCGAAACAAAAACAGAGATAGTCAACAGTGTGTAATGGATTAGGTAGGTACTTGGGTGGACACTAGGCTCACATTTACGATGAAATTTGGATAAGAGATAAAGCTCAGTGGTTTGTTAAGTAAGGCGTGCTATTAAACATGTTCGAGTCTGTCTGATTCTTCGGCGAAAAACTGTACAGACGATCAATCTTGAACCTAACGCTTCAGCGATAAAGTTGAAAATCAATAAAAGAAATTTGATAGATTGAATTAGCTTGATGTGCTGGCGTCTGTAAATTCGATTACGCCTCCCGGCTTTTGTCAAATCTGTTGAACCGAACATTTGTGTAGCAAATTATAGAAAAAAATCTAAATTTGTTCAGTGGTTGATCCACTGAAAGGAACTACGTATTTTGCAACAAAAACATTAGTCACTCAAAAGATGGTCGGACCACATCCATCTTTTTTCACGAAACTAAAGTGCGCTAATACATAGTGATATTTTCTCCTTAATAAAAACGATATCATACGAATTGATTTTGTGTACAAATACGACGAGAATGTTTTTGAAAATGACACAGCTGTGTGTATACAAGCTCAAATTTGTGGTCATTGAACAAATGGTTCAAATGAACATTTGTGCGTAACGTCTAATAAAAGACGCAATGCCCCTAAATAATATCTACAATTTTTATTTATAATTTAAATGGTAATTCGATACGGTAGGATAAATTGGTAAGTTATTCTTTTGTGGTTTAGTTTATCGATCTTTTCGCATATTTTATAACAACCATGAATTTTGACAAAAAAAGTATCTAAAGCCACAAAGAAAACAACGTTATTACCTAAACCTTATTCATTGTCCGTTGAGAATTTACGAATTTAATTTGCGACACAGCGAGTTAGAAGTTGCTCAGTTTCATTCGACAAATAGCTTTTCATTATATTTTTACTGGCATTTTAAAACTAAAAATAAAACCTTAAACATTTCGCGCATTTGATGTTTAATCTATCAAAAGATACGAAGGGATGGCTTTTTATAAATACGAAAATAAATTGTGTTCTCAAGATATTTCGGGATAACTTTTCATAAATATGAAAATAAAAATTACATTCCTACAGTTTCTCTCATTGGCTTTATAAAACTGATCGGAAGAATTTATATGGTTTCTTATTGAAGGTTATAATTTTAGATTCCTTGTTGTGAAGCGGGTTCTGTTACGTTTCTGATATGGCTTTGATCGATAAAATTTTGCAAACGATAGAAGAACCAGAAGACCCATATTCCCTAAACGTTCAAAACCTTGTCGAAATCTCATACCAGTGACAATGTAAATGTAATGTAAACTAGAGGTATTTGCAACAAATTGAGACTCGAGATTAGAATGCGATTGATCTGTAAAATACAGGAATTGCCCTTCTGTTGGTTACATGAAATTTCAGCAATTTAATACTACGTATAGAATGATTGGGAACAGGTACAAGAAAACTGAACATTGGAATTTTGATAGCGTTTAAAGTAGACCTTTACTTACCAGTTAGCGTTAGGGAACATTCAGACCATTACAAGGGTATAGTATAGTAATAGATATATAGAAAAGATACAGACGTATGTGTTGCTGAGAAGTGTGTTGCGCCACTTATTTTACTCACTAAAACACTTGGAATGTTGTGGAGGCTCTTATGTTATTTTAAAGTTCAAAAATATTCTGATTTTCAGAACGGTCGAAGATGTATATGTTGATAATGACAACAGGAACCACGAGGAACAGGATACACGAGAAGAAGAACTAATTTTAGGGACGCCTACTAAAAATATACAATAATAACAAAGCTTTTAACAGTTCTGAACTATAATAACCTTTAGGGGGGCAAAGTTTAATTAGTTCTATTGTAATCCTCAGACGAATATAGAGGTGTAAACAGGGCTAAATTTAATTTATTATAGCTTATACAAACTCATCAACGTGATGGATGGTCCGTATTAGCGAACTGTTTTGTATACAGAGATGTTTAGTTGCCAAAGTTGTTAAGCGTGAATAATTTACTGGGTGAATATAATTGATATTGCGTTGAAAGGCCTATGTTTTATAGTGGATTTTGTCGACATATAGATGAGGAAAAACGAAAGATAATGGAGAGGGAGAGGAAGACCAAGAAACGATGGACGGGTTGTGTGAGGAATGATTTGAAAGAAAAAGGAGTAAATGATACGTGTTGCGCCGACCCCAAATAACATGGGACAAGGGCAGAAAGATAGAGGAAATAAATAATCGATACAATCAATAGCCCATAAAGGTTTGATGATTAATGTTTCTACTAATAAATGCCTTGAATCTTGAAAGGAACAAATCCAAGGCACAAAAAGTTATGGTTACGAGTTAAAGTTAAAGTTACGGTTACCATTGCGGTATGTCGTCGTATAGAATCAAACACGCTGTTACATATGTGATCTACTAGATATATCTTTGTGATCACTTCATGACTTCACTTCTGTTCTATATTAGATAACACATTTTTGAACGAATACTTCTAAATCTTAAACGGTTCTGTGGAATTGCCACTGGAGAAATCTCAAGCTTCTTCGATAAATTCCACCACCGACTAGGTACTAAGTTAATTAAGTGTAGTTTTACAAAGTTTTGACCTGGAACTTTATATGGGGATCGGGGCTAAGTGATCCCACGGGGCACAGATGGTCTTTTGAAGGTGAAAGGTTATAGTGAGTCAGAAATACGCGTGATTTAGGGAAAGTCAGCGAAGACATCAGATATTATGGGAGATTTGGTACTTACTGAAATTTGAATTTACATACTTAGATTTAGTTAGAGGCGTAATATAGATATAGAATTCAGGCGCATACATACATATGTATGTCGGATCCGGTCATGAGTACGGACGGGCGAATGGATCGAAAGCGCGCCAGTGGTGACATCACGTATACTTACCAGTTTACCCCAGCATGGCGGCTTTTACAGAGTCCTGATGTTAACAGCTCGTGGCGAGGAGGACATTCTGGGTCTGACTGATCGTAGCGGAGTTGAGACGTCTTGAAACTGTACCCGGTTCATTGTGCCCAGTGTTATTGTGTGAAAGTGTAATGTCAAGTAATTTGTTAGTCTACTCAGTTTAACTGTTTGAAAAGAGTAACCATGGAGTTTCTTGCCGGTTCTTCTCCATGGAAACGACCAAACCGAACCGTGCAATGTGAAATAAAATAGTGTATCGCATCCAGTGTGTTTTCATAGCACGAAACCTGCCTTCTGCCCACATAAGCTCGACCCTAGCGAAATAAATCCTGACAACCCGACATGTATTTCATTACCACCACCTACTTAGCCTTACCCCAAAGATGTTGGGATCGGCTTCGTTCTAACCGGATACAGCTACATAGCAGACCTCCACAATCCAGTTCTGGGTACCCTTGGTAAGAATGGATGGTATCAAAGTATTTGTAAAGACTAATTCTGTCACATAGCGTCTTCCTTTTATAAAACTTACCTACCCTACCTAGCTTATTTTTGGACGAGAATTTTGAATTGGTCATTAATTTTAAATTCGGTCTTTACCTGGGAATAAACGTACCAACGTATTTCTCGGAAAAGCTCCACGATAAAGGAACGGAAAGTAAGTCACAAAGTCGAGAGGAGTTGTAACTTTGTGTGTCTGCCGACAAAACGTACCTAAATGTAAATAGATACGAGAGGGACAGAATAAACGAACCGTTTCTCGAGTTCCTTCGACAAACCGTCGCGTCGGCCAAGTTTGGCCGGTCCAGGTTTACGTTACGTTTAAGTATTCTTTGGGGTTAGACTTGGTATGTTTGTAAGCATGTTAATTTGGTGGTCCAGTCGAATAAATTAAAGTTTGGCATCATATTTTCAGACATAACAAACAGTACCTTATAGATTTTATTGAAAAACGCATGTCTTTCAGGTCATTCACCGATATTGTGTTTCTTAAAATATTGGATTTCATTATTTTAAAAGAAATTTGCTTCTTCACCCGCAAAACGACGTACGCGTAACGCCTCAAAAAACCACCATAAAAAAAGAAATGTCAAGTAAAGTCCCTACGCATAAAATATATATTTTAAATAGGTTAATTTAAATACACCTACATAATGTTATAATTTACATGATTAAATATATGACGGACAGCATCATAAATATTAATGTAAACTCAAAAAGACGCCATTATTATTGTCACACAACTTCTAAAATAACATTTAAATATATTTTCATATTTATATTTAGAGAGAGCTTGATGCTTGAAAAAATTCGTCTACTCATTATTAAGATTGTTGTCTGATGATAAATAGGCAGAGTTCTTAGTAAAACTCTTCAAGAATTTAAATGGGTCATTTTGTTGAAACGACGTTAACCATTAAGCTCCATTTTAATAAATAAGAAGACTCCTGCAAAAATTACCGAGGCAAGTCATTCATAACCTAAAATTGAAAATCGTTGTTGTTAAAAAATTATACAAAAGCATATATAAGTAGGTACTTATAACGGTTTTCAGATGACAAAAATACAAGCAAGTGCATTAGAAAAAAAAAATATGGTTTATGTCCTGTGAAAAAATTACATAAATTTTGACACACAAAACAACACCAATTAATCAGTCAAGGCACTAAAATTTCCGTTTCCAAAGCAATCAATTAATTAAGAAGCTTCTTAAAAAAGTAGAAGATGAAACAATAACAAGTAACCGACTGGTAAAGGAAAAAACACACGGTTCCCATTACGCCTCTTACAATTAGTTAAAAAGCTTGGCGGTTTACCTCTGGCCATGCTCCTACCATATTGTTCATATCCGGGTAGTAAGAGTTCTTTTTGAGCGTATTTCTTTTGCTTTTCTAATGCTTCGGTTTGTGTTATGTATTTTGTAGGAAAGGGTAAGATTAAGTAGTTCTCCTGAGTGCTAACTGTACTTGTCTAACAAAAAGTTTACCAAATGGTATTCAATGTAAGATGATCAAAATAGTTACGAAATGGGATTCAATGAATGAAGTTCAAAATAGTTACGAAATGGGGCTTTTGTGATGCTATTTTGTTTAGTTGTCGAAATGGGAAAGTTACGAGATGGGTCGGAGCCGCCGCCTGTAGGTTGTCTGGTAAACAAATGCCTACTACGTGAACAATCACTTGTAAAAGGGTTAAAAATTGTTCACCGATAACAGTTTTTGAATCATGCTGTAACTACATTACTAATGTTACCAAACAAACATTAGTAATGTAGTTAGCGGTAGGTTTTTTATGATTAAGAAGCGCGATTATTTATAAATATTATGCTCTCAGCACACGTAGCGACTTTCGAGCTTCCAGTTGTGACAACCGGCGGATCGCTACTAGCTTTCTTTATGGTCCGGACCATAATGTCGCATAAAAAATATTTAATATAATTATTGTTTGGCCGAATGTTTGTATGTCCGAATTTACAATGACATACTTTTAAGATGGAAAGAAAGAAAGAAAGAAAAAATATTTATTTGACGTCAGCTATTATAGCACACATACAATAATATACAAACATACAAATTAAGAAGGAAAACATAATATGAGCTGTGTGCCTCACGGCTGCGCCAAAAAGGTCCATTTCAGCATTCATGCCAGACAGGTGATGCTGTCTGACGCTGGTCTTCCAATGAACCTTGAGGGGAAGTGAATGAAAAACAGTTTCAAACATAATATATAAATAAATGGTTACAAATAAATAGATAACGAGTAAATAGCAGAATGACATGAATGGCAGAATTTTATTTGGCATAATTACCTTTGGCAATGTTAAAATTCCGCATAATTTCGTTTAGAATAACGTTTATTTAGAGCGACGATTATTTGGTACAATTTCACTTGGCATACTACGAAGATGTCAGAATTTCATGAGGAATAATTTTGTTTGGCATTATGTGCCATTTCTATAAAATAGCATTTTAACCTTAAATTAAAATGTTGTTTTTAAAAGTCAATATGTTGTGCTACACAAGTTAATGACAGAAACGAATCGCTCCAAAACCAACTCCACGTAGTCGTGTCTGCCCTACCCCTAAAGTGTAATTTAAACCCGCGTAGGCGCAGAGGGGTGAGGCGGCCCGCGAGCTGAGTAGCAGGTGGTTTTAACGCTCGCCGCCGTTGCTGAGGCTGGCAGGCTTCAGCCGGCCAGCAAGCCGAAGCTGTGGTGGTAAGCACTTAAACACATCTCCGACGATAAGCTCGCGTGAGACTGCCGGAACCCCGCAGCGCCGGAGCCTTGACAGAAACCATGCCTGCTGCATGTTGCATGCTTGCTCGAATGCTGCATGCTTGCTTGCATGATGAAAGCTCGCTGCATGCATGGTGTATGCTGGTTTGCATGTTTGCATACTGCATGCTTGTTTGCATGTTTTATACTGCATGCTTGTTGCATGCATGATGTATGCTTGCCTGATCAGAAATATGCAGCAATAAACATTATCGTCGTATGTGTGTGGCAAAAAAAATTAATGTTCAACCAATTTTATTATTATGGTAAGAAATACAAAATGATTTTATATATGTGATAGAGATGAGGCTTTCCATTATTATGCATATGAAATGTATGCGAAAAGATGATTTTCTAACTATAAACTTTCTGAGGTATGATAGTTCTGCCTTTTAATGACTATCGATATGAAATTTATGCCAAAAGATGATTCTGACTGTAAACTTTCTGCGATAAGAGGGTTCTACTTTTAATTCTAATGCATAAGAAATTTATGCCTAAAGATGTTTCTGACTTACAATATTATGAGGTTTGAATGATAAATAAATTTTAAGATTAATATGATGAATAAGTGTGTGCCAAACGATTTTCTGCGAAATGAAGTTTATGCTATCCGCTGTTTTCCAAAATAATATTATGACTTAAAAAGTTCTGTTATAAAGGGTAGACCCACTGTATACTGTATATACCTAATAAAAATATTCTATTGTATTCTAAACACACGAAATTAATTAATTCAATTTTAAGATCGTACGGCATGGTCGTTTATACATTTTCCTTCTTTTTCTCGGAGTCCCATCTTTAACAACTTTGCACACTAATATTAAAGTTCTACTGAACTCTCTGTGAGAGGACATTTTTTTTAAGAAAAGTGAGCCAGTAGCATATTTAATATGGGCGCCCAACGAGATTTTTTCCTAGAAATTCTAATAATATTTCATTTTTGCATAATAATATTTCTTTCGTACGGAAATAGGGCTTTTAAGGTAAAAGCCACAGGATATTTTACGGGAATGCAAGTTTTTCTTTTTGATAAGAGAAGCAAGACATTTTTAACATCAACGAGATTTTTTTTGCTTTCATTACAAATGCTCTAATATTCAAGGCTACAAGACTTGGAGTCTGGAAGAGGATGAAACTTTTGTGTAGTTTATTCTTACGTATAGGGACCAATTCTTATGCGCTGTTTAAGTAATTATTAACCATACATTTTTTGACGTTCATATAATACATCTCATAACTGTTTATGAATAAAGTACTAAATCCCACAAACAATGGAATAAAAATGGGAAACCTATTAAAAAAAAAACAAAATCACCGATCGTTAAATTTAAATAATTAAATCACACTCAATATGGACCTAGCCCCTAATTCTTAAATGCTACACGTTGAACTAGCCATTGGTTAAATGTCACACAGTTGAAAGCTTTGTCTTCAAGAATCCGGATATTTTCATAGTAAAACTAACATTTAAATTAAACCCTATTTTTAAGGATGTAGGGTATATAATTGTCTTGTGAAGTTGGCGTGAGTTAAGCCGTCGTGTGTGTGACGTGAATGAATGTCAAGGGTAGTACCTGCGACGCTGCCGCACCGGTGTGAAATGAATGTTTGTCGCTAATAATTTGATGGTAAGCGTTTAGTGATGGGCGGAGCGGGAAGCGTGGCGATTACTTACTAAGCGATGCTTAAACATTTTTTTAACGTCAAATTGATTGGTTTTTTTTTCTTATTATTAAACCCATCAAAAGTTAAACTGCATCAAAAAAAATCTAGTAAATTTTATTTTCCGTTTAAATTTATTTAAACGGAATTAAATTTTATTTTTTTATATTCAAAATATAATGTACAAATTAATGCATACCATTTCTGGGTTTATTATCTCAAAATTATCTCATATTATCTGCCAATTTGAGACTTGAATGCAACAAAATATTTAAATTATAACTTTTTATAGATTTTATTGAGATCGTAAAATAAAGTTTAAACATTTTAATCAAAATTAGGCACGTGCTCCGCTCATTTGTATGCAATGTCATATGTATTTAATAATAAAATCAAATAAATTTAAAAGGAACTTGAATTAATATTTGAATATTTCCATTGCTATATATTGCATTGCTAACAATATTCATCATTCGTTTTGTTTTAATTCACTGATCAATTCATAAAACACTGCCAAAATATGAATTAGTCATTTATTATGAATGGCTCTAATTTATCACGAATTCATGCAAATTCATGTTTTTTTTTTAGGAAAACTCTGTGTGGGCTTTTGTGAGATTTATAGTTTGTTTTTCAATTTAAAGTAATAAAACATGTTGCGCCGGACTCAAGTAACATGACACAAAGGCACGAGATGATAATTATGATAGCTTTTTCTTTCAGTTTAGTGGAAACAAGAAACTACATAGATGGATATATATTTACCTTTAAATTTTAAAAAAACGGGGTGGTTTGCTTGTAAGTTATTTGAATATAGGTTATTTTTTTCTATCTATCAATAATCCTTTAAAATCGCTCTTTGTTCCGTACCATAACCACTTCCCAACCAGATAAAATCTGTAGAAAAGTCAGTAAACTATTATACACGATTAGTCACGGGCAGTTAATAGTAAAGATTACTTGTTCGTAATAAGTTCAGTTAACGACGGTTGTGGTGTAAACAGCGCAATTATTGTGATGATGGGTCACTTGATGGTATTTACGTGGGGAGCGTGTACTGGTTGGTACTACTGAAGCACGCTCGCAAGTCGGAAGATAGGATTTGCTTTTGTAACTTAATGGGTTCCTGGTATCTACAAAAATATTGTCTTTGTTCATAGGACTCTCCTCGTAATTTTTTTTTTCCAAAGCAATGATTTTTTTACTGTATCTTTGTCGCGGATTTCAATATTAAAGTTTTTTTAGAGCTACGCTTTTCTCAATGAAGAAATACCAAAATCTTACTGATTTAAAAGCTGTTGGGCTTAAACAAAGTTACACTTTATCATACGACAATGCCGTGTCAACAAAGCATTCCATTTTTAACCGACTTCCAAAAGGAGGAGGTTATCAATTCGTATGAATTTTTTTACTCAAAAAACTAGTAACACCAAGCACGTTATTTTTAGCTACGGATATTACTTGACATATGCAATAAATTACAAATCACATACCAATACACTAATCACTTCAAGTTATCAAACAAGTTATTATTCAATTAAGAAACTTGAAATAAAACTAAAGTAGAGAAATAGAACTAGACAACGACATCGATTATGTCAAAACTATAATAATTGAAGCAAAAAACTTTAAACGTTGTTAAACTTCAAGTAGATTTTAATCTCCCCTGAAGGCTATAAAGGTATTATTAATAATATATTTAAAGATATTATTAAAGGAGTATTATTTCTATGAATCTACATAATGTCTACTTTATTCACTCTGAAGGACAACGTACGGTCGAACAAGCACTTTGGTTTACATTTTACAATTTGCATGTTAAAATGTATATCAAATAGCTTGGTCGACCGTACAGTCAAATTCCTTGGAAGTAGAAGCATGAAAATTTGCACAAAAGATGGTCCGTTGGTCTCGGCTGCCATTTGTAAATCTTTAACTGTCGTTACAGGTCACAGTCAGTGGCCCGAAAGTCTGATAATCAGTCTCACCTGTAGTGACTGTCAAAGAAAAAAAAATGACACAGCTGTCATTTTTAGATATTTGTTTTTTGTTTGGCACAGCAGCCCAACGTGCAACGGCTATACGTTCTTTTAGAGACACGGATAAAAGTTGATATGTAATGGATATGCACCCATCCACAGACCGACACTAGTGAACGCTGCTTAACCTTGAAGATCGACCCACAATTGCGCCGTACACGGCTTGTAATGTGTTTTAAAATTGTACAACAAAACACTAGAACTATTACTATGCAAATAGTCCGATATTATTAGTTTTCCAGCTCATAGGCTACGCTTTATGAAACTGCCGTCATTACTCAAAATGTTTAAACACATTAATATTGAACTGAAACATTAAACACTATTTTCGCTGTCCATTGCCGCTTAAAGTCTGGACGCTGTATCAAAGTTTTATGAAATACTGCGAACTACATCGTCATCAGCAACCTTTTGTCAACTATGATGGGGTCGGGTGCAGCTGAATAACAGTATTATACATGGAGCGACTGTCTATCACACATTGGAACCCAGTTACTGGATCACACAATACCCCGTGGAAAGACTAGTAATCAGACTTTCAGCTTCTGACTCTTCGTAATGATTGAAAGATTCTGTACTCTTCTATCTATATATTGGTCGTTCTATACGCTTGATATTACGAGCTAGGCAACCATCCTGTGGTTTTCATTCTGTACATCATCCATCAAGAATCCAAATTACAACAGTACCAGGAAAGACTGGTTGTCAGACTGACCGTAATGACTGTCCATGATCTAGGAACGAAAGCTGGAACAACTGATAACGTGCATTCCGAGGTACAGCAATGTGTATCGTACTGAAGCAAAATAACGTCAAGTCGGCAAAGCCTTGTCAATCAAGGGGCCGCACAATTTGTCGGCGTTGCTTAGCGTTTATTAGTGATAAATGATTGCACATTAGACTGTAGCGAGGTAAAGATATAGTTCGCAGATAAGGCCGCAATGTAAGGCTTTATACAGAAAATGTAATAACGCTTAATATGAGTACATACATCAGGGCCCGGCCGAGATATGTCACTGATATTAGCGAGTTGTGTGATGGTGCCTAATTACTTTTATTTTACTTTTATATGTGGCCCTGATTACATCTGTAGGGTGTTTAACGAATAGATATGCATTTACCGCCGCTTGGAACTGTTTCGGACCGCTATTGCTTATTGATGATCGTCTATGGATCTATGGGATTTTGAACGCTAGTCCGTAGAACATAAACTACACTGTCAATAGTGTTTTATTTTTAAACATCTTCCTGACGCTCAAAGCTAAGAGGTAACTGTAGACTAAAGAAAATTTACTTTTTGCGAAATTAGTTTACAATTTGTCCAGCGCTATTAATCTGAAACTATGACGGTAAGAAAAAAAACAATATATTACATCCACGTTCATAAAATCCTAGTAACTAGCTTTTATACAACATTAAAACTAAACCAGTTTAGTGCGTCGGCGATATCAAACGAGTAATATTTACGGTCCTATGTTAGTTCAAAAGCGCCGACGACGGTGCCGTTGTCATAAAATATTACTTGAGAACTAGGTAATTGGTTTTAAAGTATTTATGGGAAGTTGGTGCAAAGATTGGCCGTTAGTATTTGTGGCCAACATCTTTTGGTGAAAATAGTGAGCAGTTTTCAGTCGTGGTTGATACTCATCCTTTGCTGAAATTACATACAAAGTTGGTGAAAAAAAAATCATAAATTTATTCTATTTGTGACACTTCTCAATTATGTTGGGGTCTGCTTCCATTCTACCTGCCTGGGTGCAGCTAAAAACGAGTATTTTACATGAAGCGACAGTCTATCTGACCTC
The DNA here is from genome assembly GCA_941918905.2 of Xestia sexstrigata. NCBI lineage: Eukaryota > Metazoa > Arthropoda > Insecta > Lepidoptera > Noctuidae > Xestia > Xestia sexstrigata. The sequence continues at coordinate 20,089,132 of OW799212.2, forward strand.
TTTCCTTTTTTTTCTGTAAAAATGGGTTACGTTATTCCGGCGAATTATTGCCATGTATAAAACAAAAATAACTTTAACATAAACTGTGTATCATTCAACTCAGGTCAGTAATTTCAATTAATAAACCATCAATCATACTGAAAAAACCTGTATTAAGTACCTAGTGTTAATTTGCAGACAATTGATTGACTCGCATCCTGTTATTATAGCAATTTAATGTTAACTTGGTGTAATTTATTTCATCACCATTGCTCTCAAAACAGCAAAAGAAAAATCGCAAGATAACGTGACGAATTAGATGTTTTAGAACCGAAATTTGGAAAACATAATACTAGACTGCACTTGGCCCGCCCACTCCCACAGGAGGCCTGTGGCCCAGTCATGGGAATGCCATAGGCTGACTGTAATATATCCCAAAATGTCCTACTCAACATTTACACCAACATTAAATTACACGAGCGGTCTTTTGAGACCCAACATGCTAAACAATATGCGTGTAGCCCGCCGTATTTACAAAAATAAAGAAAAGTCGTAGGTCTATCTCACTCACTTTGGTAATGCAAAAAACGGATAGAATCGAAATCGAATCGAAACGTTTGTGAATACTAGGGCAGATGTATGAACGAGGACGAAGCAAAAGAAGAATAGACGACAGAAACGAAGCAGAGACTACAGAACGCCTCCAGTAGGTGGCGTTCTGTAGTCTCTGCCTGCCTTCGTGGGAAAAGGCGTGTCAATGTTAAGCTAAATGATGTACTTATGTAGAAATACAAAAAAAAGTATTGTTCTAATTTTAAACGATAGTCCATTTACCGTTTGCGCACGCCGACTTGCGCAAGCGCACGAAGGCTTGCACTGATAAACGGCGCAGTGATAACGACTGGCCGGTCGACCCTGATAGCGATTTGAAAGGTACCCGGCCACTACCGAACTATTTTTCCACACCATATATGTATGGGTATATGTATTTTTATGTGCGACTGGATTTTGCCCTGAGTGTGGAAAAGTTTTTGTTATGATAACATCTTGTACTTGTGCCTGATGCCTTTTCTAGACAATAGTTGTTGTGAAGTCATGGAAGAGGCATTCGTTGGAATTGGAGCACAGGGAAAGATATGGAGAAGTGTAAGGAATACTTTAGTCTATATTTAGTAACAAAAACACAATATTTCACTGTTATATTACCACTGAACTATTGTCCTCATATCCCGCAACTGGAGATGCCGACATAGCTTGGAGAGTCAACCATGCTGGAGTGGGAGTGGTCAGAAGACTGGTCAAGTCTGTCGGAGGAAGGGCTATTGTGACGCAGCTATGTCCAACAATGGATTGCGATAAGCTGAATTGATGAATTCATCACTATCACTGTCACTTCATATTATAAAACGAAGTCCCCGCCGCGTCTGTCTGTCCCTATGTATGCTTAGATCTTTAAAACTTTTTTTAATAGGTAGAGTGAATCAAGAGAAAGGTTTTAGTATTCAAGCGGGCGAAGCCGCGGGCATCAGCTAGTTATTTATGAAAGGGTATAAATAAAATTAATAAGGTCATAAATAACTTAATACTCATCCGGTTAAAGCTGCCTTCGTAGTGTCAAAAAAATCTCAGACAGAATCATAATTATTATAATCAAATCAAAATTGCTTACATAACCAATCAATATTCGTAATTTTTTTACTACATACCTACATTTAATTTAATCGTAACTTTTAATACCCATTCGCAATAAACATTAATAAGATAGAAGCAGTTACAAATAACCATTTGACAGAAACCACGCCTATAGTTATTTTCATTATTGTCTTGGTATTTATAAAGTTATTTTATCACCACAATAATAATAAATCATTACAAGTCCTGCCTAGAGAACCAAACACCCAGTATTTCTGGCCAAAAAAATAAATTAAAACAGTTACTATGAAACTTGACCAAGTATTATATCTAAGTACGCGGTGGGATATGGAACTAACAGAAAACGTACTGAGTTCTACGTGTCTGGTACTCATTACATTTACAACCAGCGTCACTACAAAGTGTCTAGACTTAATAGTCACTCTGCTTAGATTCTGAGTGGCGCCAAAGAGATTATGGTTTGTATGACCGTGACCGAAGTGATTGAGCTGAGGTACAGCCTACAGAGACCCAAAGAATTTAGATCCGCATCCTAGAAATAAATAAAATGGAACCTTAATCAATACAAATTATAAAGTCACATAACGTGTATGTGTGACCGTTTAAATCTACTAAACTGCACAATAGACTTGGATGTGGTTAAGCAAAAAAAAGCAAAACCGAAAAGCAGAACCTTTTAGGTAACTTTAATTTGACAACTGAGCAACATTCACTGCGTCGTTTACGTTGTTGAGCAGCGAAATTTTCCGAACACATGCAGCAATGGATTGCGAATTTTCATTATTTTTTTGGGATTGTGGTATCGTGTAATCTTTATCAGTATTGTGAGAGTCTGAGACGCCTTTACCACTGAGTAGGACAGTTGCAAGTTAACATTCATTTAGATACTGTCTAGTAAATCTGTACATTTAATGTAATAATTTCTACACGTTAACAAATTGATTACTTTTAACAAACTCATTTGTTTAACAATTGAAAAAATTAACATTTTGTATTAATTGACATTTAACTTGATTATCATAATAATTGTGTTGGTCAAGTAATATTTGCATTTGTAATTTAGTATTACGAAACAAAAGACATCGCTAACCAAATAGCACGTGATGTTTATTCAGTAACGCTGGTCAAAAGTTACGAGACGTATAAATGTCAAAATATATTAGCTTAAACAATCGTTGATCACAACATAACTTTAAGCAGCTTTGTCGTTATGGAAAAGTATGTTCAAGAAACTCCATAACTTTTTAGTATAAACGCTGCAGTTTCCGGATTGAACCTAGGCCCCTTGATACTAGAAATAAAAACAGACTTAACGAATCAAAATCATTCACTTCAAAATTCGTTTCTTATTTCATGTTACATATTATTATCATTGATTTACATTTTAAAAATGCTTTTTTAGTCGTTCACACAAACCTACGTTTTTAATTGCCATTAACGATCTAAAAAGTCTCTTAACAAGTTTATCATCCCATCAAAAGGTTGTTGTAATTAATCGATCCACTGTACAAAGCGTGGGACACGTATATGTTGCTACAGCTTTAGCAAATATCTCGAGCTACTGAGCACAAGCGATACAAACGATCAATTAATGTGTGTGGTTTAATCTGTGAAGTTACTGCGACATCTGTATATTTGTATGTTGATGTCTATTAAATCACGTAATGGCTATCAAATATTTTAGTTTATTGTAGTGTATCAGAGCCTGGCAACCCGTCTTACCAAGGGGTATCGTATTTACCCAGCACTAACTGGTTTGTGGAGGTCAGGGAGACAGTCGCTCTATGTAAAATACTAGTTTTCAACTGCTTCCGGTTAGACTGGCAGCTAACCCCAACATAGTTGGAAAAGGCAAAAAGGCTTTTATTATGCCTGTTTTTTGTTCCTATTCCTTTTTTTTTTTCTTAACGGATGGCAAATCATCAAATGTCTCCTTCCGCTCTGGGCGGAGCAGAAGGGAGTGTCAGACTTTTACTGACTAAAACCCATCCATGTCCCTTCATCGCCCTTTGTGTTCCGGAACCACGGTATCTTTTTCGAACAGTCCCGCAACCCCGGCAGGCATCGGCCCTTGCGGCCTTACGGCGCGCGTGGAACACAAACGCGCCGTCGACACGGCCTGTCGTCATGAGACGGACGGACGGCGAGCTAGCCCATAGCCCACTGTCCACAGGCCCGCGCCTACGGTGGCCGGGGGCCACGTGGTGGCCCCCGACGCCCGGGGCGTCTCCCGCGGAGGCGGGAGCCACCTGAAGGCAGCCCCGGTCCGTTCCAGTTTGGGGGCCAAACGTCGGAAGTACTCCACGAAGTGAAGAAATTTTAAAAAAGCAAGATTAGAATTTCAAAATCTCCTGAATACGACGATGCATTAGTTCTTCATCAAACACAAGCTGTTTAACCATCAACTCGAATCGTTGAGTGAATATTTAGCTTTATCTAGACATATATATCTGTGTGCGTGCGCGCACATTCAGATACAGTCCAATAGAGATGTGTGTGTTACGTGTATGTAATATCAAGGCCGTATGCTAATCGATGTTAAAGAATAAATATCGATAAAAACGGTTTACCTACCTATATTTAAACGTGCTCTCGATTTAATGGGTTTTATGTGAAAAAAATGTAGTCTCGTGCGTTGAGATCTTTTTTATGGTTAATTGATCGTTTTGGGTTTTTTAGGCGGATCTTGTTGACATGCTTCTATATTTAATGACTAATTAGCCTAGGCTACTAAATCCTTTGTGATTTATGAACACTAATGACTAATGATGCTGGTGGAATATGTCACCTCTTTATTTAGAAGTCGGTTAAAAATGATTGACTGTAGTGATTTCATAGGTGGTCCGTTAGATACATAATACCTATGCCACCAGGAATTTCTCAGTAGCATCCTGGAGTCTGGATTTCCGTCGGGTTGATGGCAATAGGCTCGCCCCCTATTACGTGAGACTTAGATATAGTTCGTACTAGTACTATAACTTCGCGGTAGTAGTCCCCGAAGATACATTAGAAGCGTGATGTTATGTGATGTGACACATAGACCTAAATAATGAACTTAATCTAAACACGTACAAATGTCAAATACCTACTACCATATATCACCCATTACAATATTTCAACATGCCTTTACATAAATAAAAATAAGTAATGCTTCAAATAATACATTTGTTCTAGCCCAATAATCCTATGACAATCTATTGTATGCAAATGCTAATAATATGTAGGTGTTAAATGTGACTTTCTCGGGAAAAATCGTAATAATTGCGTTGTTATGCGATCTTCGTGCATTATTGTCGTCTCGGGCAAAATCGTAACAATTGCGTTGTTATGCGATCTTCGTGCATTATTGTCGTCTATAATAAATAATCTTGTACCCTAAAATGACAGAATTGAAGCTGATATATTGGTGGAGCAACTGTTTGATTGTCTGTGATAGGAAAATTATGTAATGACGTGCAAGAAGTTGCAATACCATAATACGCTCAAAAACTGGAATTGCTGATGTAGGCAACAAGAATCCTGTGTTGAAGTGGAATTGGGCGGGTCAAGTCTGTAGAATGTTTCAGAAGCAACGGGCCAGAAGACGGGCGTCGTCGCCGAGGGAGGCCTAGAAAACGCGACGTGACGACTTAGAGGTAGAGAGAGGTGTTTGTGAGAGATTGGCCGGAGAAAATCGCACGGAGAAAAGAGTGGCTATGGAGCCCTTTGTCCAGCTGTGGGACCAAAAAATAAAAAAGTAATAGACTTTTACACTCGAAATAATATCTCTATTGAATTCTAATAGTTATTTCATAATCTATTTAAATAAAAAGAAAAGTCCTGACTGACTGACTGACTCACACACGCTTTGAATTCTGTTAAAACCGTACAGTTATAGTCCTTATTGCTTTGTTTGGGATATTTTCAGTTCGTATACTCAATAAGAGGGAATGAGAGCGCTTATGATGTTTGTTTCTGAGAAGAAAAAATCATTTGTTTCATGTCGGCCACGCGGGCGAAGCCGCGGGCAGAGGCTAGTCAGCTTATAATATTCCCACTTCTGGGATATAGTCCTCATCTCTGTGAGATGAAGTGAGTCTTAATCAATGAATTGGGGGATGTCACAGTGTTCGAAGTTTTCATTTCTCATTCATTCGTCATTTTTTGTTTTTTACTTTTTTTAGAGCAGTACTGTCCAGGCTATCCAGATTAAAATCTGAGTCATCGATTCGAGGAGAAAAAGAAGAGCAGTACTGATTAAATACTAAAAGTGTCTGCGCTGGGTACAACCAAAAAATAGTAACTTTCCAAAAAAGTAATACGCTGGATTGAAAAAGGGAACACGCTCACTAGGACACTATATCGATAATCATGTCGATGAACTCAAAGTTAAGGCAACTCGATAACATTCATAAATCTACCCATTTAAAGGTAAAGCCATACCATTACCCATATTTAAGGTAATAGCGTAGGAAGGCTTTTAACCAAATGCCTACCTACCCACGTGTGTCCGTGTGTGAAAAACATTAAAATGTGTAACAGTTGCATAATGGCCGCGTGTGTCGAGAGTGGCCGGTGTCCTTGCCGCGCCTCTTGTGCAATGCGAGGTGTAATTATAGGCAGTACCGAGCCTTAAAGTAACTAGTTTTGTTATTAATATCTGAGGAGAAAATGTTGATATTTTTGAGATTTTATTTTTAAAACCAACAAATTAACATAACATACATTTTCTGGGTCAGTCTTCTATAAAGTCACGGAATGTTTTCGGACCGCTAATCTAATTAAGTTTAGTTTCACCAGCTTACAGATTTTATTTCGAATTACCTTTTAGAATCTAATTTCATAACAACAATCCTCTAATAGCGAGTTGACCTGCATAAATCCAAAGGCCTCGAACGGGGAACCCTGGAAATCTTGAGAAGAGACCTTTTATCATCATCTGTCTTCCCAACTATGGTTTGAACACAGCTGAACTAGTATTTTACATCCTATCTGACTTCCACAACCCAGTTAGTACTGGGTAATACGATACTCTTTGGAAAGATAGGTTGTCAGACTTTCGGCACACTAACTAGCTGTCTGTCAAAGATCTACAAATAACAGATGGGACCAATGGCTTAACGTTGCTTGCTTGCGTGGGCAGAGGAGAGGCCTTTAACATGAAAGTAAATAATAGGCTGGTATTTTTATTTTCAGGCTCAAAACTAGTCTGCTATTGTTTCCTAAGTAAAACACAAACTTACCTACAAGTTAACTAAGTCTACTCGTAGATCGTGCCCACCTACACTGATATCGATAAGACAAATTGAAATTGTCTTTTATATTTTAGTAACCGTTATTCATAAATTTGATATGCAACAAAGAGTATTGAAATGCCTGAAGGCTTTATTTGACAACAAAAAGAGCGTGGGTTAGATTTGTTATTCCAAAAATAAACATGAAAGAGAAGTGATCGTACAATCGCTTTTGACTATCAATAGGCAAGCGTATAAATAATTTAGGAATATATTTAATTTGCGAGAAATGGAAGGAGTAGAGGGAGGCCTTTGTCCAGGAGTGGGACAGAGCAGGATAGGGAAAACAAAATGTTAAATTCAAATGTGTCAACAGAAAGTTACCGTAACTATCGATAAATTCAATTAGACAAATTGGGAAGTTTAAGATAGAAATCATGTTCTTTGATTGGACGTCTTCCCGTTTCTAATATTTACTCCGATGTTATCCTTCCTATTCTTCTAATCCCACTCTTTCATTACAGTTATTAAATCACCAGTTGGCAACAATAACTAATTGAGCTTAGTAATAGGATAATTCACGTAACTTGCAGTTAAGTTTCGATCAAAACAACGCTTTTCGTATTCTCTACCGCTGTCAGACACGCTCGCGTCAAGTTCGCGTCACGCGTGCGCAATAACGGCATTCTACTGTTGCGCGTCTTTGGTGCGTGCTTCGAAAAGCAACATGATCGGTATTCTACTAAGTAAGAAAAAGCACTAAAATCTGTGCTGGGGTATTATTTTAATATTTAAAAACGTCATATTTATTGAAAAGTAATTGATTATATTCGATTATTTAGCGAGTCATATTTTTTCTCTCATATGGCCACACCATAAGTAAGTTTGGTAGAGTTTGGCTGTCGTACAATTGACGTGCAGTTCACGCGCAGCTTTGCACAGCACTTGCACCTTTCAGGATTGAATCGAAGCAAATGTTACAGCTGTGCACGTAGCTAACTGGTCTAACACAATTTGAAATTAATCTACACGTAGAAGAACAACTAATTACCTTAATATCGCAACTTGACAGGGAATTCCTAGCTACCAAACCGTTGTCACAATCAACCAGCATGTATAACTAATCTCAAGATAAGATGCATACGCGGGGTTGCGATAGTCCTTGAGAGGATCCGGCAACTGGGTCTCGAGGTGGCATTGCACAAGTCCGAGGCCATGTGCTTTCATGGGCCTCGGAATGCGCCACCTCCGGGATCCTTACTCACGGTAGGAGGGGTATCCATCGGTGTCGAGTCGACTTTGAAGTACCTAGGACTCGTCCTCGACAGCCGGTGGAACTTCGTGGAGCACTTCCGACGTTTGGCCCCCAAACTGGAACGGACTGGGGCTGCCTATAGGCGGCTCCTGCCCAACCTGGGGGGGCCGAACGCCTCCTGCCGGAGGCTCTACGCGGGAGTCGTGCGGTCCATGGCCCTTTACGGGCCCCCGGTGTGGGCGCGTTCCTTGAGGCTGCGTGCAGCCCACTACCTGAACGCGCCCCAAAAGGTGGTAGCCGTAAGGCTGGCCCGTGGGTACCGCACGATCGCCCGCGAGGCGGCGTGCCTCCTTGCCGGATTGCCGCCATGGGATCTGGAGGCGATAGTCCTCGCGCGCCTGCATGAATGGCGCGAGGAGGCGCTTCGCCGGGGGGAAACTCCGCTGCCGCGAAAAATTGTCGCTCAGCGGACAGACTTCCGGCGGGATCTCATGGCGACATGGAGAGAGCGACTGTCGCAACCCCGTGCAGGGCACGCCACGATAGTGGCGATAAGTCCCCTCTTTGAGGAGTGGCTGGAGAGACGCCACGGCGTCCTCACCTTCCGCCTGACGCAGGTCCTCACCGGATACGGTGTTTTCGGGAGGTTCCTGCACCGAATCGGGCGGGAGGAAACGCCCGTGTGTTTCCACTGCGAGGATCGACCGGAGGACACGGTGGAGCACACGGTGGAGGTGTGCCCCGCGTGGGCGGAGCACCGCCGTGTCCTCGAAGCGGCGATTGGCGGCGGTGACCTCTCGCGTCCGGCCCTGGTGCAAGCCATGGTCCGGAGCGAGACGGAATGGGACGCTGTCACCTCCTTCTGCGAAGCAGTAATGCTAGAGAAGGAGGTGGCGGAACGTGAGAGGGAGAGAACCTCACAGCGTCCCGGCCGCCGCGGGAGACGCCCCGGGCGGCGGGGGCCACCACGTGGCCCCCGGCCACCGTAGGCGCGGGCCTGTGGACGGGCTATGGGCTAGCTCGCCGTCCGTCCGTTTCATGACGACAGGCCGTGTCGACGGCGCGTAGGCGCAAGGACCGATGCCTGCCGGGGTTGCGGGACTGTTCGAAAGAGATACCGTGACCCCGGAACACAAAGGGCGATGAAGGAACATGGATGGGTTTTAGTCAGTAAAAGTCTGACACTCCCTCCTGCTCCGCCCAGAGCGGGAGAAGTCATATGATGATTTCCCATACGAAAAAAAAAAAAAAAAAAAAAAAAAAGATAAGATGCATAAATGGTTGACACATATAATACAACAGCACCTTTGTAAACATTGACATCTTCAATAGCTCAATAAGTAAATTTAAATGCCTCATTCGCCGTTCCCTATTAAATAGAAACAACTGCTCCTAACTAAAGTAATATTATATATACATGCTATCTATCTTAATACTTTCATCTTGAACAAATTTTCTAAAAGTTGTTATTATACCATTTAATTTTAATTAAGTAATTGCTACGCGTACTGCTACTCGTATCAATGTTCCTAGCGATTAGCTCTTTTCTTTAAACTTTGTGTCTACTTGTGGAAATTACTATTTTGTTAAACTAGTTGTAAGTCAATGTAACTGTTTGCTGTTCCTTTCAATAAAAATAAAATTGCAAATTATATGATAACGCTCCATTACCGCCTCGCTGATATCGGGTACGTTTTCCTCCATGATATAATGTACCTGTAAACAAAACATAGTGTCGTTAGTTTATCTACATAACATAACATCACGCCGGTAATCCCCGAAGGTCAAGGCAGAGGTGAACCTAATAGTACACCAACATTTCGCCAGATATGTTTAAGTACCTTGTAATAAGGGGCGCCTACTGCCACCAGCCACAAATCCAGACTATATTGCTACTTTTAAGAGACAATAACACTTTGCCTGACCCGGGAATCGAACCCAGTCCCACATGTTCAGCAATAGCTAGCTGCTCATGCTTATCTAGGTGTTGTAAATTCTAGTAATAGGACAAGCAGTGTTGGTTTAGTTGCGCAAATGTTTGTAGCTAATTCTTCCTTGTGAACGCAACATGTTTGTCTTTACAATTATTTAGTTCTGCTTCGAATGCTACTGCAATATTCGTTTATTTATATTATTAGATATCCATGTTTATATAATAAACGTAAACATAAGTCCAGCACTCTGTCTGTAACATTTTCACGTGTTAACGACTGAATGGATTTATATGAAATTTGTCTCAAATTTAGACCATGACCTGGAACTGAATAAATTTAATTCCAATAAGACGATTTTGTGGGATAATTTTCGACATCCACGCAAGAGAAGTAAGAAAGGAAATTGTATATACGCGGACAACAGCCTGTTAAAATATTTCGTGTAAAATTAAAACAATTGGATGGTTTATAAATAGAAATTAATTAATTAAAAGGGGTTTATGGGTTCCCATTTGGTCCTTTGAAGCGTAAAAGTCGACAAAAGGATAAGTATCAGTAGGAATCCTTCTGGCGCCTCCACACCCGGGACCAGCGATCATATCTCATGATTGGTCAGGTGTGTCCCGCATGAAGGTCGAAATTCGCGTATCATTGGATATGGGTAGGCTCGTGTGGTTTTGTGTAGAGGTATGATACGAGAGAGACTGATGGATAGATTCACTAGGTCAGAGGTAAGAATTATCCTATACATAATATAGGATTCCCAGACTTCATATATTAGTAAGAATATAAAAATACTTTAAATTCAATTTGACTATTCTTAAATGATACTTCTAGTTCAACAAAGATCTAAAGGCATCCTAATATTTGCCGAATGTTTATGATATGGACAAAATTTACTTCATTTGAGGACCGTTGCGTCAAAAAGCTAATGCCGTTAAACATCCGATCAGGCTCACATTCCAACTTAACAACCTAAATCCACAAGTATTCCCTTTCCCGTTACAAATCTAAATAAAAAAATCACAAATTATAATTACGTGTAAAAAAACCCCGCGAAACATAAATCAAGTATTTCGTATGTAGGTATCATAAATATGATTCTGATACTGATATTAGATATGTCCCGAGGGTATGTGGGGATTCCAGTCGATTGGCTTCAATTCAGAATATATGCCTCCGATTGGCTGTAATTTCAATATGGCCGACGTTTGGTATTACCTTTGTGTCCACATTTATAGCAGGGAGTTTTAAAACGTACTTAGTAATTACAATTTTTTAGAAGCTTTAGGACGCTAATGATTATAGGATTTGAGGATTTTATTTGAAGTTTACGAATAATGTTTTAAATGGCGCATTCATTGACAACATAAATAACCTGAAGTATATTTAATTAAAAAAATGTCATATCTCTGTGTCCCACTCCCTTTTCTATGTGATATTATAAAAAAGTAGAACCCACGAGTCTAAACCAAACGACTGAACAAATTTTTTAACCATCATAAAAATACTAATAAATTTATTTAATTTCGGACACAAAGGTCAGTTCATATAACACTAATGAGAAATCAACCTAAAAGCACATCATACACAGTGCAAAATCAATTGTCAAAAAAACGATTACTGGTCATATTTTCTCCAATACTTTCTACTCTAGTTAGCCACGTATCTTAACTTAAAACAAATGGCACAATATCGCACAAGGCCGGAAGAAGAACCTTCTTGGAACTAACCACGATGTTAAAAATGCTCAATGTGCTATGAAACTGTAGTACGCCTCGTATACCACTATATCCACCGAACACTCCTGTATAAAAGTAGAACTACGTATAGGGTGTTGTCACTTCTAAGGAAAAGGTTTAGTTGCAATATTAATTCTGTTCACTTCAGCTTTGAGGGCTTATTGACAGTTTTAATACCTACTTATTCCATCAACTTTAAGTAAAATGCATTTTTAATGAACCTGAAAAAGCGCCGTCTGGTGACAAAACTGGTTAACACAATTAATCCACGTCCACGACCGATGATTACGGGATAACATTCATTGATTATCTACCATTCCCCACGTAGTGGATCCGGCCCAATAGGGAATATGCAAGAAATATCTCTTTCTCTCTGCTCTTTTTATTTATTAAAAATGCTTTGATTTGGCATATTTTGGCACATAAAAACATTGTGGTACACTTGTTTAAGTTTCTAAAACATCACTTATTTTACAATTTATTGTTTTATGTACGATGTTTTTGGTGAAAGGGAACGCACTCTCAAAACGCGTCGTCCTCGATAACGCCGGTAGTGACGTCAAAGTCTTTGTGTAAAAAAAAACACTTTTATTTGCACATACAATTAGTAAAATTACTTTATTAAGGCCAAAAAATTAAATGTAAACAAGGCAGATTGAGGTACATGATGTCACATCATGGCCGCGACAGTCACGGACGTTTAAACTGACATAGAAAATTGCAGGAATTTAATATTATTTTTGAGCGACAAGACCGACCGAGTAAATGTGTTAACATCTATAATTGTCCTAAATCTAATCTTATTGGGATATAATTATCATGTGTCACATTACGTATTCAATTACTGTATGAACTTTAAGTTTATCCTAAGCAATTAAATTTAAGCACGTAAATATACTTGCATAATTAAAGACCTTTTTATCAGGTACCGAATCCCGTTAGCATTTACGTGAAAATAAATGACAAAAAACAACGGCATTTAATTAGCATGAATTAAAATATAACGGTAAGTACTACAAAAAAAACGCGGTGCGAGTGGAGCTCCACACAATTAAACTTGCGAATCAAACTACACTTAAACCAAACCTGTTAAGATATATTTTTATATTTAAAAAGCAATTTTTCCTAGGGTCGACTAGACCCCAAAATAAATCAAATAAAAATATTTTTTGGTCTTTGACTGGCAATCAACCGACGCCTATATAGGTAAACATTATAATATTCCCATCATTCAACTTCCTAGGTCACGAGAAAATCCCCTATGACAGTCGTACAGATAGAGGGTTTACAAAGGTTCATTTTTTTTTCTTTTAAGTCTGGACCCTCAAACGTGACAGCCCTGAATGTTTAAAGGTCGTTTCGTTCTATTTTAGGACTCGTTAAGAAGTTGTCCAATTCAGTAAAAAAAACCGAACATTTATTGTGATTCTTTTTGTTTTTGAGACCTAATTCGATAACGTGGAAGTTATTGGTGAACTAAAAGTTTATGAAGCAAGCTACGCCTTCGGTGTGTTGTTGTAACACGAACCTTTTGAGTTCTAAAATAATTAAGTTTTTGAAGTCAATTTACTAGGAGTGGGCAGGGTAAAATGAAACTTATGACGTTAGACGCTGTTCTGGCCCATGTTAATTATTTGTTTAGTTTCATAATAATTGATACATAACATCACACCTGTAATCCCCGAAGGGTTAGGCAGAGGTATATCTAATAGTACAACCACATTTAGCACGTTATGTTTGAATCTATGTAATAGGGGGCGAGCCTATTGCCATCAACCGGGCACAAATCCAGACTCCGTGGCTACTACTGAGAAATTTCTGACGGAAGACCCAAAAACAATTTACCCGACCCGGGAATCGAACCCAGGATCTCATACTCGATTGCGACCACAGACCAACAATAATAATTGATCTAAGTTTTAAAACGTTATGTATTACTCTTACAATTTTTGACCGTGTTCACCCGTGTAGAGGTCGAAAACTGTCCCAAGTTCCAAAGGGCGATGAAGGAACATGGATGGGTTTTAGTCAGTCACTCCCTCCTGCTCCGCCCAGAGCGGGAGAAGTCATTTGATGATTTCCAATCCGAAAAAAAAAACAAAAACAAAAAAAAAATAAGGGAACGAACTACTGGGTTTTTTTAGGTAGATTTCGTCAGAAAAAGTCTACCTCTTGGTCTTGCACCTAAAGTCGAGTTTCCCGAAAATTTCACCATAGGGGAGACCCCCTATGGTTAAGTTATGACCCCTATGGCTAGTTAAAAAAATTATATATGTACACACATCAACACGGTCTAGGGATATTTTTAAATAAGCGAATTACTATCAATGTGTTAATTATTTATATGACATGTATATATTTAAAAGATACGTTATTTAATATTCTACCATTTTTTAATAATGGTTAAGGTATAGATTAAAATTTCAGGATTTTATGGAAAAAAAATGAAGCATAGACGGAAACCGTATATGAATGAACTTTTAATTTGTGAGTAAAAACTGAAAAAAATAGAAAAATCATTTAATTTGTGTTTATAAACTTGAAGTTAGTAGTCTGAGAAAGCGCCCATGATGTTCATAACACATCGGCAACGATTCGGCATGCTCAGAACAAGGTTGTCTATGTCTTGCTGCGGAATATTGTCCCATGTCCTTCTAAGGTGCGCAAAAAGTTGATCTTCTGTAGCCAGATTTTCAGGAACTTCCTTCAGAGCTCTTCTTTGCAGCATATCCCACGCATGCTCAATGGGATTAAGATCTGGCGATTGAGCAGGCCAGTCTAAGGCCCTAACATTATGTGTATGTAACCAAGCTGCTACCGTTCTCGCCGTGTGTGCCCGGGCATTGTCGTGCATGAGCAGGAAATCTTGCCCCATTTGTGTTCTGTGGGGCAAGATTACGGGCCCCAGCACCTGTTGGACGTATCGTTCTGCCGTCATATTGCCCCGCACCCAAACGAGATCCGTCCGTCCTCCAAGACGAATTCCTGCCCAAACCATAATTGTTCCTCCTTGGTATGGGTGAACTTCCTGAGGGTTCTGGAGACGGCTCCATCGTCCAGGAACTCGCCAAACACGCGTCCTTCGTGAATCTGGATGGAAGCCGAACCTGGATTCATCCGTGAACAGCACATTGGACCATTGGTCACGGCCCCAGTCCACGTGGTTCCGAACCCATTCTAATCGTCGTCCACGATTGCCTCTCCGTAAAGGTGGGACCCGGAGTGGTCTACGAGAGCGTAGATTGCTTTCATGCAGTCGCCTTCTTACAGTTTGGTCACTCACAAGCACTTGGTGTTCCACTCGCAGCCTTTGGACCAATTGAGTCGCCGTTGCATTTGGTTGTGCTCGCGCAGTAATTTGCAAAAATCGGTCTTGTCTGGGGGTAGTGATGCGACTTGGCCCCCGGTGCCTCTCCGCTACTTCACCTGTGGCACGATAGCGTGTCCACAATCTTGAAATTACATTTTGATGGGTCCCTATGGCCTCAGCAACATTACGCTGAACAGATCCAGCTTCCAGCATTCCCACAGCTCGTAACATCTCCGCCCTCGTCAAATGTCGGCGTTGCATGGCTACAATACCTCAATTTTAACTTTATCTTTCGTTTAAAAAGGAAAAAAAACTGTAACTAAACGTAATTCGTATTGTTTTCTAAATTTCGCACAAATGAAAATTCCCTCTCCTATACATCAAGACATTTTTATGCCACCGAAACAAAAGAATTTTCAAAAATTTGAATTTGGAATTAGTCTGAGATAAATTACAAACAAATCGGTGTATAAAAGATTCCAATGCGGCCAGTACTTTTCGAGTTATTTAATTGAGTATGAAATATCCCTAGACCGTGTTGATGTGTGTATTATATATATATGTATACATGTGTATGTATGTTGGTATGTGGGGCGCCAAGCAAAATTTAGCCACACTTTACAGGTCACAATTATGCACCGATTGCTTTCAAACTTGGCCCAAAAATCGAAAGAGTCAAAACTTAGGTAAAGTTCGTGAATGGGCGGAATTCGTCTATGGAGGGCGGGGGGGCGGTTGTATTGTATTATTATCACCGTTTACCATTTTTATCATTCCGAGTAAGAATACGGACAACTTTTAAATTGAAACATTTTTGATGCAATCCTTAGCTTGGGGATTGGATTTAAATTTCCAAAGTATTTGGAAAAAAATATATATCTCGGAAACGGTAAAAATTTTAAGCGTCGTAAATATTTTTTTTTTGAAAGCAAATTGTTTACTCTACAGCTTTTACTTCTAAAGTTTAGCGATAAAACTTATAGTTTTCGAAATAAAAAAATATAACTGAAAAATTGAGGGCGTTTCCATACTAAACTCTTATGGGAGGATTTTAAAATTTGTAATAACAAGAAAAGATAACGGTCTGATTATCTAAAAACAGCTGTTTAAAACATATTTTCATGTTCACTAAAGCAAATCAACCGATTAAACACGCTAATCAACTGTTTTTTCTAACCGAGGTGAGAGAGGTTGTTTAAAGTCCCGGTTAGTAGTTAATCGGTGTATTTTGACGTTTGTAAATTGCAAATATAACAAATTTTAAGGTTACATCCAGATATTATTGTGAGAATTTAACATGCAGTCTGCTTTGAATTATATTTTGGAAGAGGATAACGTTTTGAACGAGTTTGAAACCGTTGAAAGACTTTTGCAAACTCCTCGTTTGTATTCCACCAGACGACACTACTTCACGGAGTTCGGTGCGTTTGTTTTTAATTACGCCTTGGTGCTTTCACTAAATTAGTGTCAATTTTTTTTTTCTTTATGCGTAAAATTAGCAATGCGCTTCTTATCCATTGTATTTAATTTAAAAACTGTTTCAAACGAACAAAACTTCAAACACAACAGATAATTTGATGGTTATAAAGAACTGTCATCTCAGGTATAATGCAACCATTTAAAGATGTTTCTCATTTGTATGGTTTTTTACGTGTTAGTTACCCACCCTTTTTGACTGAATTATAATCATTCGGTCTTTCATTCCTAAAACGCTTGTTTACTTAACCGAGCAAGAATAAATCGCGGTGAACACCAAAAATCCCACGTCATGTTTAAACAACTGTTTACGTTTAGCGGGCCGATTACGAAACAGTCGGTTATTTTACTGTTGGTGAGCATGGCCCTAAGACGTTTAATTGTCAAAAGTCAACAAAGTCGTTGCCATGACGACCCAGTGTTTTGGCAACTGACTTATTCAGAAAGGTGGTATTTCTAAATAGTATTTATTCGCAACAAGGAGGCAGTCACGTGACAGGCCTCTTTAGAGGCCTGGACGGGTGGAAACTTCTTCGAAATCTACCTCCTCCTGCGGCTTACAATATTAGTTAAGGTTCATGAAATCCCCAATATTCCCTTTCTTGGAAACTCTAAACTTGACCTATAACAACAAGTTTCAATAAAACACTCAATCAATGAAAGCTTTGAATATTATTTAATCCAATTGATAAACTCGTTGCTTGTTAAATGGCCAATAGTTCAATTAAATATTGACTTACGTTTCGATTTCTAACACAGAAATGGCTTTTGAAACTGCTGGTTTAATTGCGTAACACATTTGCAATAGTAATAGCTTTCATTTCCACAGTTCGATTATATTAGAAACACTGCTTTTTAGGGTTCCGTAACCGAAGGGTAACCAACGGCCGCGGGAGACGCCCCGGGCGTCGTCGGCCACCGTAGGCGCGGGCCTGTAGACGGTGGGCTATAGGCTAGTTCGCCGTCCGTCCGTCTCATGACGACAGGCCGTGTCGACGGCGCGTTCGTGTTCCACGCGCGCCTCAAAGAGAGTCAGCAAAAAGGAAGTGGTCCGCAAGGACCGATGCCTGCCAGGGTTGCGGGACTGTTCGAAAGAGATACCGTGGCCCCGGAACACAAAGGGCGATGAAGGAACATGGATGGGTTTTAGTCAGTAAAAGTCTGACACTCCCCCCTGCTCCGCCCAGAGCGGGAGAAGTTAATGACTTCTTGGATGATTCCACATCCGAAAAAAAAAAAAGAGGGAAAAAAAAGAGGGTAACCAACGGGACCCTATCACTAAGCCTCCGCTGTCCGTCCGTCCGTCTGTCTGTCAGCGGGCTGTATCTCATGATCCGTAATAGGTAGTCAGTTGAAATTTTCACAGAATATGTATTTCTGTTGCCGCTATAACAACAAATAATAAAAATAAATTAAAAACTAAAGGGGGCTCCCCTACTACGATGGTACGGAACTCTTCATGCGCGAGTTCGACTCGCACTTGGTCGGTTTTTAAATAATCCAGCGTCTTGTTAAGTCTCAATATTATGATTACTATTAGAATAAATAGTTGCACTTACTAGGATCATATGGCGCATGGACCAAGTCAAAATAAATACCACCATCTTGTATTTTCAATAAAAATTCGGAAAAAGTTTACCCCTGTCAATTTCTGGTCCCCTGCCAATGTCATTCCAACGCCAAAATATCCATTTAGCTCTGTTGTAGCTGAGATATGAATGTCATATCTCACAAGAGACGTGAATTAATATCTGCAAAGTGCAACACAAAATCTACCTACCTATTTGTACAATCCGCTAACAGTGTCTGTGTACAACCACCTTACATGTCAACTGTGTGTGAAAGCATCAAATGAATCCTCCCACTCTGGGCAGAGCAGGAGGGAGTGTCAGACTTTTACTGACTACATCCCATCCATGTTCCTTCATCGCCCTTTGTGTTCCGGGGCCACGGTATCTCTTTCAAACAGTCCCGCAGCCTCGGCAGGCGTCGGCCCTAGCGGACCCCTTCCTTTTGCTTACAACTCTCTAGCCTAGCCTTTTCCCAAATTTATTAGGGCCGGCTTCCAGTCGTACCAGATGCAGCTGAATACGAGTATTTTTCATGGAATGACCTTACTTTTCAACTGAGTCTAAAAACCAATCATTAAGCTAAAAGGAACTCCACCAGCAAAACAGAAAACCCGCTCCACAACCGACGCGCGCCGTAAAGTTGCCAACAACACCGCTTAGGTGTACTGCATACAAAAGTCGAACAAAGACAGCTCCTGCATCACGATAAAGGTAGGTGTACAACGTGTGGTGTGACGTGACGTTATCTGACGTCAGTTGATGAGTTTACAATAATTTTATTTAGTATTATGTTCGTGGAGCAGCGGTGACCCAGTGGTGGCGGCCCCGACTTACGAAAGAGTAAGTCGTGGGTACGAACCCAGGCGCATTACTTTGTGTAATTTTTTATCATCACTGCTCTCAAAACGGTGAAGGAAAACATCGTCAGGAAACCGGCATGTCGTAGAACCAAAAAAAACGAAGACATGTGACATCTACCAATCCGCACTGGGCCCGCGTGGTGGATTATAGCCCGTTCCCTCTCGTAGAGAGGAGGCCTGTGTCCCAGAAGTGGGAACAATAATAGGCTGATGATGATTATTTTCGACAAGGGGAGGCCTTTGCCCAGCAGTGGGTCACTCAAATGGGCTAACAATTCGACAAGGTAAAGCATCAACTTTTCTTTATGTTTTCGAGTATTATGTTGCAACGTTCTACTTCCTGCTGTTCATTTTAATTAAGTTCGGTGACACACGTTTATGTCTTTTATTCTCCACTGTCCCTCTATTATTTCCACCTTTTCATTTCATTATGAAGTATAACGCGAATATATAACGCGAGTACGCGACGCACCCGCGCACCGCATCACACTTGACAAGCTTAGTGTGAAACTGCAGATCTTTCATTTTGTAGCACCTCGCAATGATTTCGAATTGAAAGATGCTTCACAACTAAACCACAAAAATGTAAACCTGCCTTTACTGCTGACACAAACACCCGTCACGTATGTGCGTCATGAACTCTCGACGCCTACCTATTGCTGTCGCGAACTTTTTCCAGCTAATCCATGTTAAACGCAATAAAATAGAGTGGATCTATAAAGGGTGTAAAAACCTCTTAACGAAGCCGAAAAGCACTTGTTTTCCCCGTCATTACGATATTTTTTTTATTTTACACCATACCTGGGAATCTTCTAGTTACGGGGATATTGGGGGTCAAATTTCCAACTTTTTGACAAGTTTTACAAGTTTTTAATGTAAGATTTTTAGTTTTTTACTTTTAACACCTCCACGACCCCCGTACTATTCAATCCATCCAACAGCACAATGTTTTAAGTGGGTTACATTGAGTTCTACCACAAAACACGATTTTTCACCCCAAAAAAAAAATAACAATAATTTTTGCGTAGTTTTTTTTGATGTACAGAATGCTTGGTTGACGGCTTCGTGATGAGGTTGTTTACACTCTGTATGTTGTTGTACACTTGCTGTTGACCCTTGCACATCAAGCTGTCTAATTTCTAGTCGTAGTAGTCATTTCTTTCTTTCTTTAATAGATTTTCAACTTTATCGCTAAAGCATTACGGTCAAGTATGATCGGGAAAATTTGACAGTTTTGGGTAGCTTGGTGTGCTGGCTAAGTGATTTCTCACAAAGCATCACAACTTATTCCTCTCTTAGGTACCGCACTACAGCCAACCTAAACCCACCTTTACACCGTCACGTATGTGCGTCACGACGCCGCGACGCCTATTGCCGTCGCGAACTTGTTTTACCTAATCCATGTTAAGGCACGGGTTCACAGGGGCGTTACTTATTTCACTTTAAATAAAGGTCTTACGTTAAGTGAGAGACTCAAAGGGATGCAAATGTAAGGAAGGGGGGGGGGAGAGGGGTGCTCGTAAGATGTAAACGTTCAGAGCTTATTAAGGTTAGCTTTTGATGAGAGTTTTAAAAATACACGGATGTATTACAAAGTAAGACGTGTGTGTGTCCGAATATGCGAAAAATGTGAAAATTCTGTGGCGAAAATGAACTTCGGGTGAATAAAGAAAGAGATTTGTTTATCTTTAAAAGTAAATGTTGGTAAGTTTTTTTCTATTTCAACACACTTTTCGGGTTTAACACAAAACGGGAGGTTGAAATCCCAAAAGTCTGACAACCAAAAAATACCAATGGTTATTGTGTAAAAGGTGTGTGTATACGGTAGTCAAATAGGCAGTCGTATCATGTAAATTACTGGTTTTATTTAGCTGTATCCGGTTAAACTGGAAGCTAACCCCAATAAACATAGTTAGGAAAAGGCTCGGGAGATGATGACATTTTTGTGGTTTACATCCTCAATTCCCGTTTTTGTTATTTCCTGTGCGAGACAAATAAATACTTTTTCTTTCCTTCTTTTTCAGTTATTATGTAAAAATAATGATAAAAGATTCGAGGAAGCTAAAAATTGCTCCCAGTGTCTACATTTTAACAAATATCCTGGCTTTAACGTTACCAATTTTTCGTTAAATTATCTTGTTTCTTGGCCCGCGGGTAATATCGCCCGCAATCATGTCGACAGTCATGTACGATATAGAAGGAAAGAAATGTGTTTCTTTATTACAACGTACGGCTAATATCGCTCCATGGATCTGTTGTAAAAATGAAGGTTCATTTCGGTGAAGATAATAAAACGTATTGTTTGGAGTTAGGGTTCATTTTGTTACCCAGTTAATATCTAAAATTGTTTTGAGGAAGTTTGGTTTTTTGTGTTATTGGTATAGAAATTAGGAAAAAGATTAAATCCCAATTGATTTTATGGAGTTTCCTTCATAAATACTTTGTTTTTAGGTCCGAATTAGCAATACCAACAAATAAACCGTGAAATGGTCAATAATCTTTATCAATAACCATAATCTTTAGTACACAATAAATTGGTTACAAAATTGTGTGAAGTACCTGACTCCTGTGCTAGGTGATAGACCTGTAGTACAAGAGCCATGAGACATGTAGGACCCATGGTACTTTTGGCATGGTATTATTTGCTAGATAGATACCGGACCGACCGTATTCAGGATTATTGGTAGAGATGGTTGGGTTATGGAGGTGGGATAGGCAGTCGCTCCATGTAAAATACTGGCACATTCAGCTGTATCAGGTAAGAATGGAAGTCAAAAGCAACGTTATTGGGACTACTAACAAACAAATGATGATTGATAACTATACCTAACTTAGTAAGCAAAGCCTGAATACCTAAAAAAATACTCATTAAAAACACAACCTGTCTCCTCCAATTAAGGTAGCAAACCAGGCACTGAACATAAATGATAAGCCCACACATTGAGTGATAACATCTAGCGTCTAGCGGGTTCCTTTGAACTGATCTGAAGTAAGCTTAGCTTCTGTTCTGCATGACCTGACTACGTGATACGAATATGCGATGTTTTATTTAGTTTAATAACGTGGGAGTGTTAGGTAAGTTACTTTACTATATCAGAATTGTGGAAACATTTTGTCGTTGGCGTAATGGTCGCAAGCGTATGAGGTCCCAGGTTTCATTCTTCGGTTGGGGAAAGTGTTATTGGGCTTTTCGGTCAGGAATTTTTCAGTAACCGCCACGGAGTCTGGATTTGTGGCAGGTTGATGGCAATAGGGGCGACCCAAATTTTTGTAATTATTGATGTTAAAATCATGACAAGTTCTATTGATAATGAGGTAAAATACAAACATACATGACATACATAATCAACAATCAACTAGTTACCTATTCAAAGTTTTTACCTACTAAATACATTGGAATAACAATTAAACTTGTCCTCATACATGACCTAGACAAACCTAGTCTAACCACATTAAATAATATTCTATTCATTGTATCGTACATGAAATGTAAACACAAAAAACCGCGGTTTTCCCGACACTGAATACAATATTACCAGTAACTCAGAACTGAAGATGGTGTTCAAATGAGTTAAGCACATAAACAATAATCTTCTTAGAACTAGAAAAATAACATCTACGAAGAACATAGGTAAGTACCTATTCAAATAGATTAGTGCACATCTATGTAGTTACGACTTTAGCGGATATGTAGGTATAATTGCGGTGGTCATAAACTGGATCTGGTTTTCCCGGATTTGTTCCTATGTTATTTTAGCTTGATCTTAGGAAACCAGCCCGAGCCTGACCACCACAGAGAAAACTTGTATTATTCCAATTCACATATTTATTTATTTATTTATTAAAAACTTTATGCACATAATGTACAAAAGCGGACTTAATGCCTTGGGCATTTTCTACCAGTCTACCTTAAAAAAAAAAAAAAACCATTATCATCATCTTTCTGCCTTGTCCCATGTTATTTAGGGTCGGCGCAACACGTTTATTTCTTGCATTCTCCCTTGTCGATCGTCACGCTATCATTTACTCTTTTTTCTTTGATATCATTCCTCACACAATCCATCTTTTTTTAGTCTTCCTCTCCCTCTCGATCCATCCAATTTATATACCTATCATGGGCATTTACGAAACGCCAGGAAATGGAGGGTGTACGATTCGCATCATCCGTTTCCTACATAGAAGAACCGGTAAGAAACTCCGTGGTTTGTGCATTGGGAACACAAAAAACAATGATCTTTAATTTACCAGGCTAGTGACCTAGTTTAGAAGGCAAAAGTTCGCATTTTAATGTCTTCACAGTACAACTTTACTCACTCTGTGTTACGTAAGTTATTTTTTCCTTGATGATGATTGAGCACCACACCCAGCCAGGAGCAAGCCTGACCCGGACAAGCCGGATACACCAGGGGGCACTTTTTGTAGGAAAGACATGCTCTGGGATGGGAAAGGAAGCCCGACCAACCGCAGCCAGTCGGGCACAATCAGCCGACTATGCAGCCTAGAGCCAATATAGGAATAGTGGTAAAGACAGGTACAATCCATAGGAATGAGCTTTGGTGTTTTGACCTTCGTTTGGTTGGTCTCTTCTAACATTGGAGAATCATGTTCGTTTCTGATGGTTGCAATTCCATTTACGTAAGTTATTAAACTAATAAACAAAAGCCTAGAATAAACCAGTCAATTTATACATGGTTCTTCGTCTATTGGTTTGACAGCATGGTTGGCGCAGCGGCTGACCGATTAGCTGCTGAGTGATTTGAAGCGCACCGTATACAGGAGTAATAATAGTCCTAATGTGGGGTAAACGTTTCATAAAAAAATGTTCAAGCTTTAACTTGCAATGCGTTCAATCTACATATAGGGTGTAAACAACCTCATAACGAAGCCGTCAACCAAGCATTCTGGATATCAAACTAATAACTTTACGCAAAAATTATTGCTGGGAAGCTACTTACTTTTTTGGGTGTAAAATCATGTTTTATGGTAGAACTCAATGTGCACACTCAAAACATTGTGTTGATGGATAGATTGAATAGGTGTTAGTTGTAGTAGTTAAACACCTCCACGACCACCGTGGGTCGTGGAGGTGTGTTGTGTTTGTTTTAAAGAAAAAAAAATACATTAAAAACTTGTAAAAAAAAAATGGAACTTTGACCCCCAATATCTCCGTAACTAAAAGGTTCCCGGGTATGGTGTAGAACAAAAAAAATATCGCAATGACGGGGAGAACGCCTTTCGGCTTCGTCGAGAAGTTTTTTACACCCTTTATATGAGCGGCAAAACATTCAGTTTCAATCAGAACCCACTTTAACACTAATAGCACAGCTTAGCATGACCCACGCATAGCACTATCATGAGCAATGATGACGTCAATCAGGGAAGTACCTATTTATCGGAAATGCGATAAAACCACTCAGCAGCGGCTCAGGAACTGAGTGCCATCGGGTAAGTGACATTT
Organism: Xestia sexstrigata; assembly: GCA_941918905.2. Taxonomy (NCBI): domain Eukaryota; kingdom Metazoa; phylum Arthropoda; class Insecta; order Lepidoptera; family Noctuidae; genus Xestia; species Xestia sexstrigata. The sequence continues at coordinate 20,113,583 of OW799212.2, forward strand.
GACCAATAGTGCTCTCGACTTGCGTGTTGTTATTGATTCTTTATGGTTATTCACCATCAAGATTAGATTATGTTTATGTTAGAGAACTAAATAGCGTTATGGAACTCCAATAGGTGTTGGACAGAGCCTAACAAGGTGCAGTGATGACAAAAGGAGTCAAGATATGAGCGGGTGGCGTGCAAGAAATGAATTAGAAGTGCTTGTTGTCCTGAGACGAGCAACCGGTATGACTGTCATTGCAAGTAAACCCAAGATGAGGCAGGCACGGGAAAGTGGAGATTGGCAGAAGCAAAAAGGGGCCGATATCCAGCAATGGCTGAAATTGGGCTGTTGACTATGATGACTTTAAACTAAACAGGCCGATTGTCTAACAGCTGGATGGGACCCACGTCTGGGTGCATTTTTTTGCTAACGAAAAAAGAAATATTGATAGAGTTACTAAGATAGAGACGAATTCGTCATAGCAATGCTAGCCAGTCCTATAACGGGTAGAAGATTGCTAGAGACTGAAGATGAAGGTGAACGCTAACTGCTGGTAGAAATAGACGCAAAAGAATAAAAAAAAAGAACGAAGAATTTGGTACAAAATATACCTCCGAAAAGACAAACTGCAACATGAAACCTACTAATTGAGTAAATATCGCTTATTAAAGAGCCATCCTTTTCACTAACACATTATGTTGTCCTAGGGCTTTGCTCACTCACCCACACTAATACGCATTTCTTTAGAGGCATAACCATTGATTTCTTGATGACATTGGCGTAAAACTGCGCAGAATCATTAAACGCACGAGAACCTTGTATCTAAGTGTGTATTTTTATTTCTTTGAGTGATGGAAACCACTGATGACCCAGTGATTTTTCTATGAATTTCTGCGATTATGTATTGTAAGTAAATAACGAAATTTTGTTGGTGGTTTACAACACATCTCGTGTCCATTTCGGTGGAGTTCAGCCATAAAGCTAATGAAGACGGCAAAAGTGAGTAATGAAGCCGATAATTACATTATATCCTTGCCGGGAACTATCTGCAATCAAAGTCGTTCGCTAATTCGATCATACAGGCGCCTAATTGTTGCGGTGAAATTACGAGGTAAGGGGTATTCTACAATGGTGTTAACAACAACGTTGTTTGCGTTTAGAGAGATTGTTTTCTTCGTCGTTTTGATGATTACCATATTTAAGTTTAATGAGCTTTAGCCAGAAGTCTGCCACATCAACAGCCTTAGTAGTGGCCTTGAACAGTTCCCTCAAAGTGCAAGTGGAGTTGCACAAGGGACAGGTTTATTCGCGTTTTGAATGCAAAAGGGAAAAATAAACTAAGTTTTGGTTTGGTTTTTATCATAATACAAAACATTGTCTTCAGGCAATGCTCATGAGAAAGCAGGAAATTACAACAAGAATCAGTCTGCCAAAAAAAATGTATATCGGTATAAAATGGAATTATAACAAACCGGTGAGTGTATATATGTAGTGATTTTAATCTCCATTTCCCATCACAGTGTCCAAACCCTAAACATGGATGAACGTTGTAAAAATCAACATAATCACAAGCAAGTGGTTTACGCACCAGTAAGTACAGCAATAATGAGCCAACTGCATTAATAGGCGCGTTGTAACGGCGGCAAAAACTTTGGTTTCAACACCAGGCGACGAGCATTCTTAATTACCGTGCATAGATTGTGGTTTGTTTTATAAATTAGGACTATTGTAGACTTATAACATAACTAGCTGTTGCCCGTGTGAAAATTTTGAGAGGCGTATGTGTGTAAGGGAAACAAAGATAGCCCATGTCCTTCTTCAGGATATATTCTATCTACTTGCCAAATTTCACCACGATCCTATCAGCCGTTTAGTCATGAAAAGGTACCAAACAGAGTTTTTGAGACTTAGAAGTACTTATTGAATAGGCGAGACGACAAAAAAAATCTAATTAGTCCGTCACTTAGATTATCAAAAAATATTTGACACGTGTTTTTTCTTTTGTTACGTAATGCACAATTGACGAAGATATGACGCTTTTAATATTCTCAATACGTCACGCCTAGGTATAAAAAAATACGTGTCCAATAATTTCCAATACTCTAACTGACGGACTAAATAGATTTGCAATTTTTTGATACTGTCGTCATGCCTATTATCTGTGTAACAAACCATTCTAAAACGAACTTGTTTATCATTCTATCTTCTGAGAACGGTAATTTTCCACTACAGTGTCTTGAATAGCATTTCTATAAAGTCTGTAGATAAAACCTTTTTGTTCTAAAGGATAAGTAGAATAATACGTTTGCTAAATCAATTTGTTTTCAGTTACAACACCTGTGCCGTTCAAATTATTTCTTTTCTATCTGTTAGTTCTAGGGTTTTTACTGGCTAAGTTTGCCAATATAATTCAATAACATAACATAAGATGATAACGACGTACACCTAACATGACAAGAATAAAGTTTAGTGCTTTGCTTCACAAATGCTAACCGAACTTATTACACCTATACCTGTATATACCTATTTTAATTTGTATTGTATTGTATTGTATAACGGGCTGGTATCCGCAAGTCCACGTCAAAGCGCGTATTTTGCGTAGGTATGGGCTATAATCCACCACGCGGGCCCAGTGCAGATTGGTAGATGTCACATGTCTTCGAATGTTTTGGTTCTAGGACATGCCGGTTTCCTCACGATGTTTTCCTTCACCGTTTTGAGAGCAGTGGTGATAAAATAAATTACACAAAGTAATACGCCTGTCTGGGTTCGAACCCATGACTTACTGTTCGTAAGTCGGGGCCGCCACCACTGGGCCACCGCTGCTATTTTAATTTATTCTTAGATCTAATTCTAGACAAACGTATGTCGTTTGAAGTCCCATGTAACAGGGGGCAAGCCTAATGCCATCAACCGGGCAAAAAACCAGACTCCGTGGCTGCTACTGAGAAACTCCTGAAAGAAAAACCCAATAACACTTTGCCCGCCCCAGGAATTGCACCTAGAACCTCATGCTCACTTGACTAACGAGGCAGTCCACGAAAATACAGGGAAAATCTGACGTCAGCATCCAAGCTTGATTAAAATATCTAATTTTCCAGAATTCCGCGAACGTTTACCAGTTCTAGCACCCTCGAAAACTCGCATAGCCTATAATCACGAATACGGAAACCGTTTGTTAATCATTCCCCGGGACGTGGTTATACAGCAATGAATAGAAAATTAAGTGATTACATTTGCTAATTTGCGTACCACCAGCGTTTGAATAATCCATAACTTGGTGTTTGGCGGCTGTGTGCCTGATTTATAGTCAGCTTAGAGGGAATGTTCTGAATTAACATGGTTGATAAGTTATAAAATCAAAATCAAAACATTTATTTCAAGTAGGCCAGTTACAGGCACTTTTGAATTGTCGAAACAAAGATGAAAATTCAAAGTAGCTACAGTCCCAGTCACAAGACATAAAACTGTGAAAGTACTGAAGTACTTTAGCCTTTATATTTGTGTCTTCGTTGAAATGATAGATATAATGAAGAAAGTTTAGGTTAAGCCGTGTTTGCTTAGGTTGGTCCGTGGTTGGGTTGACGCTATGCAATGGGTGGTCCCCATTGCATAGCGAGTTTCCTCCATGCCAAGGAAAGCACTTTAAGACGTTGGTCCCGGCTGTCAATTGTAGATCTTTGATAGTCGGTTCAGGTAGTCAGTGGCCCGAAAGTCTGACAACCAGTCTTACCAAGGGGTAACGAATTAGCCAGTATTAACTGGGTTGTGAAGGTCAGCAGATAGGCTGTCGCTCTATGTAAAATACTGGTATTAAGCTGCTTCCGGTCAGACTGGAAGCCGACCCCAACATAGTTGGGAAAAGCCTAGGCAGATGATGAACTACATGAATTGACGAAAAGTAAGATTAAGATGGCCTACAGGGTACGAAGGTAGAGAAAAATTTGCAACAGAAAGAGAGATGGAGTGCAAAAACACATGGAAGATGAGAACGCTCACTAGGAGACTGGTGAGACGACTGTTTCAGGTGGATTCGAAAAAAATAATATCCATCTAAGACAGTGTCCCTACAGAACTGCTTTAACAAAGAATAAGGTATTTGACAAATAACTTAAAACTCTGTATTGACAGTTGTTCAAGTTGATTGTTTTTGTGTATGTTCAAGTTAAACATAATCGCTCAAAATGATGGCATTTTAGGGTCAGAGGGATAAGAAGATATTCGCACAGGAATGGGACTTCACAGACTAGGGAAAGAAATAGGGATGGATCATAACAACGAAATGTTTAATTACACGTGCTTTTCGTACTTCACACCTTTCCCTAGAAACGGTTTATCAACAGTTTCGAGTGTTGATCACAGTTTCATAAGGACCTACTCATGAATTAGTAGAGTACAACTTGAGTCCAAGACTTATCGTTAAGATGGTAAAACACTGTCTATTTCATAGATATCATGAGGAAAGTTTAGGTGAAGCCGTGTTTCCTATAATAATGAATGTGAGGAAATATAAAAGAAGAACAAAAAAATAATATAATTAAAAAAAATATTAAACCCGACTGCGTAAAAAATAACTAATAACCTTAAATAAAAACTGAAAAGAATAAAGTTCAGGAGACAGGACATATTGACTGCAACAGTCGGGCGGGACCCATATTGGATGTAATGATTTTAGTCTAGATTATTTATAAGGTCCCGACTGTTGCAGTCAATATATCCTGTCTCCTGAACTTGTTTTATTCTTTTCGGTTTTTACTGGTATTTTTTACGCAGTCAGGTTTTTTAATTATTTTTTAATTTTACACTTTTTAGTTAGATATACCATTTTAAAATCCTCATGATGAGCCCTTTATCGAGCCGTTCAGGCTACAGAGCGTGCCAAACATTTGAATTTGGCGCCAAAAATCCGCCATTTTGTTTTTTTATTTATTTTGGTATACCCAGTGTCACTCTCACAGCAAATACGAATCTAACGACACCTCTGAAGCTATAATCCATCGAGCCATTCAGGCCATAGAGCGTGCCAAACAATTATACATACATACATACATACTCTCGAAAAACAAAACCCTCCTTCTCGCGCAGTCGGGTAAAAATAGTAGTAAGTAGATGTTCAAAGTCATAAATCTCAAATTTATTTTTACAAAAATGCTGAAGTAGTAACTACTATTACAGTTAGGTATTTTTTTTTTTTAATCTAAATCACTTCACGAATGAAATTCAGTAATCACATTCTTAATTCCAAAATGGTGGTTTAATCATAAACTTCAGATGCGCGATCTAATCCCTTTGCCGCAAACGACCGACGTGATATGAAATCGATTCAAACCATCTTAGATATATGATAAGAACGGGAAAGGATTAGAAGCAGTATGCAAGTATGCCATTGCCAATGCCAAAATACTAATAAAAAACACTCATATTCAGTCCTACAAAACACTGACGCCAGTTTTCCCCGAAGAATTGGGGAGGTACCATTATACATACACCCCCCGCATTTCGCCAGTTGTGTTAAAGTCCGATCTAATAGGGGGCGAGCTATCAACCGGGCACAAATCTAGACTTCGTGGCTGCTACTGAGAAATTCCTGATGGAAACACTCAATAACAATTTGGCCGACCCGGGAATCGAAACCTCGGGGACATTAAGCTTAGGAGTAGCGATTGCGACCACTAAACCAACGAGGCAGTACAAACAGTAGGTAAGATGTAGGAACTCGTCAATGTTCGCAACATAATTGCTTGATATTATTAACGCTACTAACTCATAATCAACATGACAGTATGACAAGAGGAGTAGACATTAGTCATAATTTTATTCTAGAATCATAAGTTGTGCATAAAACGTGACCCACTCTACGTCAATTGTTTATGTTCAGAAAAAAACAATATACTAGAGCAATCGCTTCCCATGTCGCTCGCAAAGTATGTACTTATAAAATGTTTTACGTGACAGTGTAGCCTAGGTCTTTGCCAATCATTGGGACATTACAGATGAGCAGACGATAGAAATGGTACTTGTTTCTGTAAGTATACTACTTGACAATTCAATGTTTTAGGCCATCACGTTCACATAAAGTGTTAAGTCAGTCTTGAAATTTAATGAAAAACAAAAGGCATTTGGCAACTAAAGTGGTTTTTCCATACTTTTTTCACAGGATGATGAATCTGTGATGGCCAATCACAACGCATGCGGTGCAAATACAGCTTAATACTACCTGTTAAGAAACAGCAAATAGTGTGTTTTTTCTTTAAATCTAGGTTTCATTCAAAAAATCTGTGAATCTATGGACGTCGTCGTTGTGGCTGGGGAAACCTACATGTATGTCAAGCAGTGGACGTGTTTCGGCTGCTATACTGACGATAACGCAACCACTTGAAGAAATGGTGCCATAAACATTAATTCACCGAATTATTTTATTCTCTAACATCTTTTCAACTTTTAATCCACATTTGACAGATTCTACTATTGACATCATATTCTACATTTGACAGATTCTACATTTGACAGATTCTACAATCGACAGATTCTATGTTTGACCGATTCTACAATCGACAGATTCTACATTTAACAGATTTTGGATAAGTTATTAATTAACAGGCAACAATCACTTTTAAAACGTTAATAGTTACATAGGTATTAAAACATTTACATTGAAAAACAAAAAAACAAAAATTATAATATTCGCTGTTGATTCCCTAATTACTAACCAATAATACTAATTGCTACATTATTCTATCGGCGGTTAAGCAGGATGGGAAAGCGACGGTTGGCGAGACTACACACCGACACCTCTGTTTATACTAAACCTGGATTTACGTTATGCTAATAATTATTATTCTTTTTCATCCTTCCTGGAGTAATTCTGATCTCCATTTTTTGATACTTATTACCAAGTGCCGCGGGAAAAGAATTCCTGAAAGGACTCGGGGTAAGACATTTTTGATCAAAAGCGAGATAGAACAGGCTAAGGAATAATCAATTAATACTTTGTTGCTTTCTCTCTTTTTACTTTTATCAGTCATTTTGATAGAACAGGCATCTATTTAGGCTTGTCTAAAATGATTTTAGGCAAAACATCAACGGCTAGTTTGATGCTCCTTCGAAGACACAAAATATCCTTTTCTGTAGATCTCTGCTTTCTAATATGTATATTATATCATAAAGGCCACTGCAAGTAATTAACATAGTACCTAAAGATAACCATTATTCTCCTACCCTTATCCCAATTCATTTGTGGTCATCGCAGCATGTCTTCTTCTTCCATACTTCTCTATTACTCGTCATCTCAGCAGTCACCTCCTTTCTAGCCATATCATCCTTCACACAGTCCATCTATCGTTTCTTCCTCTACTCTTATAGCCATCTACATTCATACTCAACATTTAAACACAGAGTACCTAAAGATAATTTTCACTATAAAAACACAATAGTTTTCTATCAAGGATTTTAATGAGTGCGACGCTTCCTTCATACATTCCTTGAATTCTTACATAACACGCTTCTGTGTCCATACGTACGCAAATGCACAGCATTGCATGTCCCGAGCAATAAAACAAAGGCAACCAATTATAATTGTAACAAAAAAACGTAATTATAAACAATTATAATGTCGCGGAATTGTAAGACGAATCACGTGCCTCAATGAGTGTACGTGTTTGAGTATAATACTTTTATTTGATTTACAGTTTATTTTTTCAGTAGTACTTGTTGCTGTGTGTTTATTTTGACACTGTCCACATAGTCCTCATTATCTTGCCGTTTATCCTCATCATTGTCATGCGCTTGTCGCAATTTAATTGGAGTTCGACGCAGTATGTCTTCTTTTTCCGTACTTCCTTAGTAGTCGTCATCTTAGACCCCCCCCCCCGCCCTTCTAGGGTTATCGTCTTTATCATAGTCCACTCTACGTTTCTTTGGTCATTTAACTATGTATATTTTCATATGTGAATAAAAATCTTATCAAAAGTGCTCCTGATAACACTTTAAATGCAAGATCAGGAGAAACAGGTTACAAGCATGGTACATTTTCCTACAGTAAACGAATGATTACTATAACACACCCCTCGTAATCCCATCACACCAAAATCTAAACAGCAAACCTGTTAGCTCATCAAATATTATTCAACCGATTTCAATCACACGTCCAAACACAAATCAATCAATCCATTCACTAATTAAAGAGCCAACAATCACTTAAACGCTATATTCATTTGCAATTTACACGAAACGTTAACACAAACACTTTATTTGTGGCAAGTTTAAATACTGTAAAACCATATACGGATGGTATTTAGAGTTAGAGTACTAATATTCAAATCAATTCTGAGCAACTTTCTAATCATAGGTGGAATAAACATTTTGACCCCTGACTTTGGTTAGGACATCGAATATTTGTGAGGATTAGTGGTCGGGTCATTTAGACCCGTGTAATTGGTTTATAGGTGCTATATCCAGGCGTTCATTGGATACCAATTAGGATAAGTGTCAAGTTGTGTGAGATGTGATCATGAGGTTAATTCGACGATGGTTGTTGGTAATGTTGGAATGTTTGACTTTGTAGTTTAATGTAATGAGTGTACGACTTTTACTGAGACTTATTAGTCTTTAGAGCTAAGCTGTGGCTACTTCTCGATCTTTTAGTGGTAAAACGGTCTTTTATGGGTATAAAAACCAGGCATACATGCAAGAATCTTAACAATCTGAAGTAATCTAAGTTTATAATGTCTTTTTAAGCCAGAACTTGAACAAAAGAGAATTTACCTCAGGGATCGATTTTAGGTCTTGCTCTGTTTATAGATATACCCTAGGCAATAAGCTATGACTTCTCTATAGAGTAAGAATATCTTTGAGAATGCATGAAGTCATCGATTTACTGAACAAGATGTGTCATCTCCTCCGTCAGAGTATCCACTAAGTTAACCAAACCAATACAATTTCATCAGAGAAGTGGACCGCTTTCATAATCTCAGTTTATCTAAAAATATTCCGCGCAGGCGTTTCCTTAAAGCCGTAAACATTATAGACAAAGAGCCGCGAACGTTTCAGGGCTGTGTCAAAAAGTTTTTTTTTTATCTAAGTACAAAAATTGTTTAGTAAATCTATTTTTTACATTAAGTTCTGTCTGGTACTCATATTAAGTCCACATTTTCAGAAAGAGGCTGCAAATAAAATTAACCGAATGTCTGTTGCAAGTATGCAATGATTAAGAGAGGCATAATCAGTCTATAATAATCGCATTGCTGAGAAACCGGCCTCCTTGCTGTGAAAGGAAGTTTACCGTAATCCACCACGGCCCTGATAAGTCTGTAAATATTTTGACTGTGACCCTTTTTACTAAATAAATCTTGTTGTATTTTACAGCTCACGGTACTTTAAGAACTCTAGAAACTTTTAACATACATTTTTAATCTCTGCCTGATTTAGAATAGAGAGGAGGAGGAATCCAAATATTTTCACCAGACAACGCAGAAATTCTCGTCCGTCTAGCCTCATAGTCTACCGAACAAATTCTCGCATAGTTTAGCAGCCCTACAACTCTATTCCGATCACGCGAGGCATCGCGGCAGACTCAATACAAGCCTCGTCTTATTATGCGCCGTCGCTACTTATTACTGTAGCAACGATTAAGAGAGATTTATATGAGCTAAGTGTGTAGTACTTAGAAATACGAGGATTTGATTGGAAGATCGTGATTGAGAGGCTGTGCAATCCGGGATAGTGTGATTTGTTTGTGATGATTTCTTTGAATTCTGACCGTAAAATTGTTAAGCTGCATGTCACTTATTAACAACGATTGCAATTCTGAGATGAAACCTATTTCACTATAGCAGGGTAAAACATATAGCCTGCAAAAAATTAAAGTACGAGTATATAAAAAACAGACAATGAATTCAGCAGTGTTTCAAAATAATCCCTGTAGGCATTACCACTTTTAAAATCAACTGTATCAGAATGATGAATAGTTTCTGATGGCTCTACAGTCAAAAGATCTTTGAAGAGAAACCATTGAATTAATATATGATAATCGGAATAGCAGTAACTGTTGAGTCGTGATGTGATCTTAGAGCTGAATAGTGTCCTGTCCCGTACCTTAAACGGCAATCAATGGGCAATCACTTCAATTGCATTGTAACTTTGACCTGAAGATATTAAGATTTCCTCACTGCTGCTAAATGCTAAATAATGGCAAGTAAATATTTAATCATGTTGCAGTAAATAATACTAAATTGGGTAATAAGGAAAATGTTCCGCATCGTTCCTACGAACTGTACTTAGAATAGGAACCTTAAGGTAAACCTAAATAAAACCGTGCTGTTGAATTTTCAACCTTATGAGCTGAACCGACCCTTTAGTTTATTAATAATAATTATTTTTTAGTGGAAGAATATCGTATTTTGGTAATGTTACAGGATGTTGAATAATTTGCAATGAGCTAAAGAAGATTTCCTTAAAGGAACTAGTAGCTCCACTACTGAGATTTTGGTTTAATTATCAGGAAAATATCGGATGGAGGGTCGGCTCAGATTTCTGGCTACGATTTCAAAGCCTTGCAGAGTCCATCAGTACATTTAACGAGCAAACGAGGAAACTTAATGACACATTAATTTTAGTCGCCGAAACACTCACCCTGCCAAAGACATCATACCTCCGTTTTAATCGTAGTTAATTAGTTTTTACCTTACCATAATTTAACTTTTAACCTGTGACTAACTATGTATGAGTTCAATTAACATCTTTAGATTTTAAACTTTGAAGGAAAATGGTTATATTTTATTTTAATATTTTCGCAAACGGGCAATACCAGCGTACTTTAGAGAAGGCTAATGAATTGATAACTAATTTTTTATCCTGGAGAATTTAATCTGGATTTAGAGCCGCCATCACTGGACACAGCTCTTTTAATAAACACCTCTCTGTCATAGGAGTCACAGACAGCCCATCGTGCCGAGCCTGCATGGAGGAAGAAGAGACAGTAGCCCACGTGCTTCTGCACTACCTAGAAGTTGCCTTATAGGTACAGGAAAAATTACTTCAGTAACCCAGATACTCTCCGCGAGATCGTCAGCAACACCAAGCAGCTGCTGGCCTTTCTCGGGGAACTAGGCTGGATCGAATCATTTTCCCACTCGTACGCAAAATTCGCGCTTTGGACGTGGACATAGAGATACGGACACCAGCCCGTTTACAATACATAAGGAAAGGTGTTGTTATATGATTGAGGTGTTTAGGTATATAAATTCACCTATTTCAGTACGGCCATTCACAGCCTTCAAAAAGCTATAAAGCAAACAAGGCATAAGATAACAATCACTTGGAACTAGAATATGAAGTGACGAAATATAACATCATCATAATAAAACGCTTTCGATCATTGCTATAACCTAGTTGTGTTTAACGAGTAGTTCACTTTTACGATGTCTATATATCAAGAGGTATTTAGTACTTTAGTAGCTAGCATACAATGAACTGATAGTGTAATAGACAGTCATGCGTTTTGCGTTAAGATAAACCTCATTGCAAATAATATGGATTCGGTGAAAAGATTAGTAGGAAGTTAAAAGTCTTTTCAACTGTTATATCTGCAATCTAGCCTTTTTTTCTTAAATTCAATCGATGAATTGTATTCTTCTTCTTAACGGGTCGATGGCAATCTAATTTGTGTCGGCCCAGAAGTGAGCTACTTGTTGGGTTCTCACAAGACAAATCACAAATTCTTTGCGTCCAAGAGACCTACCGAGATGAAACCCAAAGTGGGCCACACATCGATGGACTTACGCTTATCGCCGAGATCTGTCTCCCGAAGCACGGTATGAATTGTATTAACAGAATATTGATACTAAGGATTACAGTAAATTATGTACATCATAATATACGTTTCTCCTTTAAAGACGCTGAAGCAAACTAACACTTTTCTAACGCTTTGTTTCGCCACAATCTTTACGAACCCGCACACGTATCAAACAATGCCACAGTAACCTACATCACCAAAGCCTAAAATATCGCAGTGCACTAAATGCACTGATATTTTGTGCTCTCCGACCCGCCAATAGACCGATCGTATTCAATCGTGCCCGTAATTACGCCGTCTCGCCGACTGAACCGAAATGTCAATAAATCACCGCTGCAACCACAATGGCGCTAGTATCGCAGATATGTTGCAAAAGTGCAATGTTACAACAGATGCCGCATAGGAATATAAGGGGAAATTAGACAAGGCACAAAAAGAAGAAATCACAGGAGATCGAAGGAATTCTGTATACCATTTAGACTAGAAGAGGAGCCCCAAACTGGTCAGAAAAACACTGAACTGTCAATGATGATTAGAACGGAAGGAAATAAAGCTACAATAAGAGAAATTGCGTTAGCCACACTAGAAATAAAAAATACAGAACCCACCTGGATCTCTAATAAGACATAGCAGTAGCATATACAGTCAGAGGCTTTAGTCTAGCAACGGATACCTTTCAGATCCTAATCAAATCTTAATCTTATCCACTGGTTTCATACATCAAACTAGATTGATTTCGTTGCAAGTTTTCTATCAAAACGACACTTATTATTATCACGCAGGTCCCCCCGAAGGGTTATGCAAAGGTGATCCTGTACCTCTAATATAAAGTGCAATCGTAATGCTATCTCATTACTGCAAATGCTACTTCTGTACATAATCCTGCACTACTCCTTTGCATACCAACCCGGCTCAGTTTCGCAACCAAAAATTTTTGCATGCCTCCTGATATTTAAAGCTTTACAATAGATTGGGATTGGTATTTCTGCAGTAGGTATCATATTTTAGCGAGAGGCAAGCCGATTGAAGTGATAAAGGGAATAGCATTGTTGAAAAGGTCTATTAGGATTTATAGATGGTAGTTTAGGTTAATTATGTTAAGAGATCGTCGTTAAAACATACTGCGTCTATAGAAATCCTAAATCCAGATCCAGGGCCTTTTTAGGGTTCGAAATGAAATGAAATGATGGTAATGATGTTTATTTTTGCAAGTAGGTTCTTACTAACACTTTTCCGTATCTCAAAAGGTAAAAAGGATTTTTTAACTCAATCTATATTGCCTCTATTAATTTTTAATTTACAGTTTTAATTAAAATAATTGTTATAAAAAATAAAAATAAATATTTTATTAAAATAAATTCCTCTATACTTTATAAGATCACTTTCTTGTCTGTCTGTCACCACCGATTTTCTCAGGAACGGGTGGTCCTAGCAAGTTGAAATTTATACCAGATACTGAGGTAAAAATATAATGTAAAAATCATGGTCAACATGATAAAAAGATATGGGCAAATTTAGATTTTCGCGAAAACTTGTAAGTACCAAAATTTAACTTATTTTTTTTTTTTTCGGAATTTTCCCTTTACTTGTGCTGTAAGACCTTGCTTTTAACCAAAATTGACAATTCTAGGTCAACCGGAAGTACCCTATGGCTATAGGTTTTAGGTCGAAAGCCTAAATGGTAGTCCCCGTTGACCTAGAATCACGAAAGTTGGCGAGAAGCAATGTCTTACAGCACATCTAAAGGGAAAAATCTGAAAACCGTAAATATGTAGTTTATATATGCTTTCGCTTCATCCCATTCGGATAAATGACAAACCTTTAGTTATCATTAACACTAAAACTGAATATTTACCACGTTTACTATTTATTTTGAGTTACCGACAAATATCCGGTTTTTAGTGTCAGTGATGTTAGTAACCATGTCAGTTTAGAAACTTGAACCTTTATTTACTTCAGGCAACAAACTCCGCTTGCCTTTCTCAGCGCAACTCTCAAATCTAGACAAAGCTCCAAAGAGTATAATAATAATATGGGAGAAGAGAGCCCTCTTGTGCCATTTCGAAGCATCCGATTTGAAGCGCCATCTAGATTTCTTAACGAGAACTAAGGCTCTATAGGTAGCTATAGGTAGATAGGAATGTATGCATACCTTCTTACGTATAGGTCAATATTTGTTTACTTAGAGGTGATCATTCAAATTTTCTTGTTTTTTCTGCAAATAGCAGCTGTTTTGTTTATGTCGTATGTTGATCATAATGAAATTTGCGAATACATAACATAATGATGATACATTATAATACGAGCCATCATTTTATTCGCGAATTGCATTTTGATCAACTATACCATGTAAACACAGCTTCTATTTGCAAAAAACAAGAAAGAATTTCGCCGGCTACATTCATATTTGAATAGAATTGACAGTTACAAAGAGAATTTGTAAATAATTAAACATAAGATGGACTAACGAAAAACATTCAAGCGCAAGCGCAAGTTGCGGCGGCCATAATATGATGTTGCCAGTTTATGTTACACAAAAAGGATTTCCGAGATAAGGTTGTGTTATTATTGATAATACGAAACAGCCATGAAATATAAAAACGTGATAATTTTGATGAAAAATGTAAAAAATATTCTTTAAAAAACCACATTAAATTATGGAACTTAATTATTTGATTTTCATAATTGAACAGAGACATCTATCGTTAATTATGAAATATAGTACCTAGTTTATTGGTTAAGTAAAGTAGATGGCGACTCTTTCTTCACTAAAGTTGTGCATGTTCTAACTGTCTCCCCCCTGCAAAGCTCTTTGCCTTTGTACCAACTTTTACGACACAGGCCATTTTATCTATAAAAAAGACCTCACGCAGCAAAGAATAACATCCCACATGAAAAGTTCAACAAAGATATTGTTATATAGCCATAGCTACTCAATCAGACACACAAATCTTCTAGGTTCACCTCTAACATACTCTGGGTACGCAGAGACATTTACTCTGGGGTCAGTCAGCGTGGCAAATAGTTGTGTAGCATGCTGTGCCCGTATATCATGTCTGAGTGACAGCTAGCCTATCGTGAGGATTGCATGTTATTTAGCATTGGATATTTGTTCATTATTGGAAGGTGATAAATATGTAATAGTAAGTATAAATCAACGAAGAGAAATATTAGAGTCGATGGCGTAACATATAATTGGAAAGGCACCAGAAGAATAAGTATCGAGCGATGATCGAAAATAAACTCTTAAGTGATCTTCCATTCACACTTGAATAAAAATGAATTTGCAACACGGCGCTATTTCATCCTACCATTTAAATGCTATATAAGGAAGCTCCACACCATATTTGAGGCTTCATTTTATCTTGTGTCTGCGCAAACTATAACGTGTCTTGTTGACAATAGTTTATACTCTGCTAAGTCAGTCAAAAAAGTCGTGGGACAAGCTGACTGCCCAAATTGCCCCGGATGAAATTGTTCAATAATTATATTGGTTCTTGTGCAGCAAATTAAATTTCATATTGAGGTTGCACCTGCATCTTTTCAATTTGAATACACTTAAATCAGAAAGATTTACGGTCCTTTACTTAAATCTATAACTTAGTACCAGAACATGCGCAAATCAGAGACCCATTACATCTCCCGACCTATTTTCGTAACCTACAGCTTTCTAAGTCACTAGTTCCAACTAAATATATTGTCAGTACATTCATTGTCACCACATTGTGGACTGTAATGGTCATTATACATAGTTCGCCAAAACGTCTCGCTGTGACGAATCTTCGGTTTAGGAAATACGAAAACCGTTGCGAATTGTGAAAAAAAGACGAGCATCCACTATGTTTAGGATTGTTAGGTAGTGGGTGATGTGCTATAACAGTGCTATCTTACCTCAAATATCAAGATGTTTGTGCGCATGGACATACAAATCAAAACATGTATGAAGCTTAAAAGGGCGAATATTGACCAATAAAACTCTTCATGACAGCTCATGGATACAGTCCAAATGTGCTGACCGCATGAAATTCTACCTAAATACGTTAAGTAAATAAATTAACCGTGTCTTCAAAAACATATACTTGAGGCCTAAGTAAACTCATCTACAGTTTCCTGATTCATAAATAGCTTTGCCCGCGGCTGTATCCAATAACTAAGTTTATATACCCGAAAATAAACAAACTATTTACTGCTCTGCCGAAGTTCATTAAATTATTTTAGGTTTTTATCCTCTTATATCACTTCGGCTTCTGGAATTTGCATTTAGTAAAGCTCCTATTACTCTCGTTAAAACTGTATCGGGTCGGCATTACTCCTACTCCTCACGCCATTTTTACAAACTGATCCCTATCCTAAGCAATGCCTGAACATCATTGTAAGTGCACACTGCAGTTTGGAGTTTCATAGAAAATCCCAAACGGCTAGAGTTGTGACGGTTCCCGTATATTGCGTACATCTGTGGGCAGACCTTAAAGCTGTAGCAAGATGGTTAAATGATTAACTAAGAGAAATACCTTTCACTGTTTATAACACAGGAGGAAACAACGATTGACATTATGATATGATCAGTATTTACGTAAATGCTGACCAATCAGCTGACTTAACCCTAAGTCACCTCTCAACAGTGTGGTTAAAGACATGTTGGCGTCGACCACTCGCTGTGAAGATGGCATTTCCACAATTTATATCCAACTAACATTTCTATTTTAAAATCCAGCCATATTTAACGATAATCTAATGAATTTCAAATTAATACCGAATGAGGAACCCAATAGATAATATCTACGCGAGAATAAATTATCTGCTGTAGCGCGTTTTACGCAAACTCATATGCACTAACATGTTCACACTTAACAAAATTCAACAGCGATTTTATTTTGGAACAGTATAGGTTTAACAGCGTTATATTTACAACAATATACAATTAATACAGAAGGAGAAAAACACTTAAAAAGCACCTTTTTATTTACAAGTTAGTAGACTATACAGTCGAACAAACCATTTGGTATACAAGCAGAAATATTCATAATTCTAGTACACTGACAATACTGTTTGCAATTTAGTTTTATAAAGCTTTTGGCATTAAGAGACTAATGTCAAACTACACAGATTAAGAGTAAATGCTAGTTAGCTAGCTGTACACCAAATATCTTGTTCGACTGTACACGCTCTTGCCAAAGAAAGGCACTCGTTTAGTACAATCGACGAGGCTACAAAGCTAGACATTTACATCCGGCCTTGCCTGCGATTTTAAGAGAGCGTCGCGTCTGTTGCCTTACATCCGACCTTCGGATTCCAGAACATCTCACAACAGTGATTATAAAACGCTAGTGTTGTAAGCTTCCTAAAGTCGAGTATTCGAGCGGAACAATGAATGATTTGTTAAATTTAATTATTGGGTCCGGTGGGTTTGTTTCATAGTTGTTGATTTACGTAAATGAGGTAGGTTGGCTGTGAAATAAAGGCGGTATTTTTGTTGAAAATGGTGTTAGCGAAATATGGATGGTAAATTTAATTGCATGTAAAGTTTAATATTGTGCTAAGTGCCTACTGTGCATGTGACGATAGGTAAGTTCTCGTTCTGTTTTGTTTTTTTCTTGATAAATTGGAGTTACAAAAATGATTTCGCTATATGTCATTTGTAAGTTTAAAACTTCCCCTTTTTGAATAAAATACCGGAAAATTCTGAAAAAAACAGTACACATAAATCTCATCGCCTTCAAAGTAACAGAAGAAAAACAATAAAAGAACCTCTAAACGAATAATCAACACGTTGGAACAAGTTACAAACATTACGACATTGGATTCAGAATTCAGAGCCGGGGGGAAATCAGGACGAGAACGTGACGTGTCGTGGACTCGTGGACGTCGAGATTACATTATGAACCAGAAGGGACACTTGGAACAAAAGCTTAAAGCCAGCACACTCCACGAAACAGAAAGTCCCAGGTTTCCTGACTGTGAGATGGAATTGGCCACCACGCGTGCTCAAGTGCCGAATAGTGGATGTCACACACTCTTTGATTTTTATGACGACGTGCCTGTAAGCAAATTCAGCTTATAAATAGGATGAAAGTGCCTATGGGAAGTTCGTCATTTTTGCTTATGGGAACACCATTGTGTCAAATGATGTGAATGATACAATATGTATCATCACAACAAAGATGTGATCTGCACGAATGGATTCAACACGCAGTGATTACCAAATTGACGTACGTTTTTTTGAAGTAACAAATAAGCTTGCGTTTGGCCGCAGCTCGCCTGATGTCACGTAAAGTCGGTACCGCGCAATTTTAACAGAAATAAACCTTCTGCAATAGTCTCCTCTGTGCCAAGAGACCCACTGGCCGTCACAGTTCGGACCTGGTATCTGACAGCGCCGTAATAGAACATTCGCCGTGATTACGACCATTCGTACATGTTTATTGCCTCCAGGGGACCTTAAACTGGAGTATTAATGACAGTGCTCATTCAGACGGATGGCTTCGCTCGAGATTCACACCTGGAGAGTTTGTTTAACAGATACAATGTATTGTGTAACATTTTGTTGGGTATCAATTTATTAGAACCGTTGCATATAAAATGGATACAAATAAAGATTATTGATATAATGATACGTGCCATGTATCCAAAAATTTCGTTTTTCAACTTTCAACCTCTATTAAACTACTTCGGGTATCAATTTTAATCCCCGACAGATTAGGCAGAGGTGTACCTAATAGTACCGACACCCACATTTCGACAGTTATGTTTAAGTCCCATGTTATAGGGGTGAGCCTGGGAATCGAACCCAGGTCTCTAGTAATAGCGAACTCGACCAGTAATACATTGAAATGAGCACGAATTCAAAAAATCATCATGTTTACAAGTATCTTGGTTCGTTTTCACGACATTAACGTAAAGAGAGGAGGGCACATCTGTAGGAACCAAGTCCTATTTGCTAAGAGCCACAACAAAATGCTTATTTTTACAATAAAATTAAACATGGCTTCCAGCTAATGTTTGTACACTAATTATAAATCAAGTTAACATAGCATGTTATTACTCTGTAAGTAACCTTTTGCCTCAAGTTATGGATAGTTAGTTATTATGCTGAAGTAGGAAACATTCGTTATTTATGGGACTCCTATGTAGTTATGAGCTCTTAGTACTTTTGAATATTATTGTGAAACTGCATCTTGTCTGAGTTATTAAACTGCTCCACTCAACATCGGTTTTATGACTGAGGTCAAAATGAGAACGGAAACTCATCTTTATAATCTATACAAATAAATAAAATTGATGTGTCAGTTTGTTATTTTAAAATAACAGTTTTTTTACTGAATGGATAATGAAAGTATTTACGGTGCTTTTATCGTTTTTTTTTATTGTCTGTCTGTTAATTCGGCTAATCTCCGAAACGGCTGGACCGATCTGATGGGACTTTAACTTGCTGATAACTGATGTCATAAGAAGTATTTTAAGGCGTTGATGATAAGATAACTCTGTAATATAAGATTTGTTGGTGAAGAATAGGCAGAAATGGTAAAAAAAAGTGGAAATCGTCATGGATGTCCAGTCACTTAAGAGTCTGGCAGAACCACACGGGGGTCTCTGAAGTACACACAAGTTCAAGACAAAGACTCCATGACAGAATATATTGCTCATCACTATTTCCTTATAAAATAATACAAGAATAATAAAATACTATAATTAGATACAATTTACCTCGTTTTATGCGCTTTTGACATTTCCAAAATGTCAAGCGGTGAGGGCGACGCAATATAGTGATTATTACCTGCAACAAATTAATAATAACATTAATATTATGTATTGGAAACAAAACATAGATGACATATAATAATAGTTCTGAGGAATACGAAAGTATGGAAATGTCAGGTCGTTTCAATGAATGATGCAATTTAGGACAGAATGGCAATGCACAGCAGCACAGTTTCAAGCTTTTGAGATGATTTGTGGTATTTCTATACACATTGGTTTTTTCAATTCATTTTAGACGTTGGCAGAATGGTCGATATCGGCTTTGCTTGCTTGATTTAAAAAATATAATAGAATAGACGATGTGTGTGACATATTACACAAATGCTTTTTAAAATGTTGGCTCCATCTTTACTGGCAAAGAGTGCCTAATGTATTCAGTTCTATAATATAATCGTCAATCGAACAAAAACTTACTA
Source organism: Xestia sexstrigata (assembly GCA_941918905.2). Lineage (NCBI taxonomy): Eukaryota > Metazoa > Arthropoda > Insecta > Lepidoptera > Noctuidae > Xestia > Xestia sexstrigata. The sequence continues at coordinate 20,133,530 of OW799212.2, forward strand.
TCTCTGAAGATTTGATAGGTCTCATACCAAATCGCAAAAATTGCCATGTTTCACACATAATATCAAGACAGGTGGCAAGTATTTTATAGGCAATTTCGCTATAAATAACTAAATGAACAAGACTAAAATTAGCATAATTAATCACAAAGCAATCGTAGGACATTGAACCGTTCCCAATACAGTAACAAAACGGCCGATAATTACCGATAGTAACACTGCGGTCTATGAAGCACGCACGATTTACGTAACAATACCACAGAATAGATAGGTACCTACAGAATGTCCAATCCATGCAACGAGCGAAAACAGGCGCACCCACACAAACAACGCGAAAACAAGCGATGCAGAGAAGCGTCTGTATTCATATCTCAAACATTAGAAACACAACATAAATTGAAACTGGAAAACCATTAAATAACATTGTGGTTGAAAATAATCTCAATTGCCAAAATAATGTGTAACTACTTTTAGGAGAGAGAGAGATCCGTCGTAAGACAAAAGTTAAAGAATTCGGACAATGGGTAACAGCTGGGCTGGGGACATTTAACTAGACGCGGTGACGGTTTTTAGAGCAGCTTCAACGGAATGGTTGCCAAAGTATGGCAGAAGGGGCATTGGCATACTAACAACCAATCATCTGGTTGTTAGTATGAACGATCTACAAAAGATCGCAGAAAAGATGTGGATGATACTTGCACAGATCAAGGAGGCATGACACAAAAGGGATGAAGATACTTGGCAGTGGATGGAATAAGGCAGCCAATGATGATATACCCAATGAATGCCAGTCAAGAGTGCACTTGCACACTGCACCCGCTGTACCAGACCAACACTACAATACCAGCTTTACGTGTGTGTGAATGCGTTTTCCCTGGTTGACCTTCTGTAGACAAATACTACTCTGTGACATACGGTTTACTGTTTATTCTCAATTTATATGAACAATTAATTACACCTGGAGTATTTAATTACTGGATTGTGCTTCAAAAAGCATATTGTATTGTACGGTTCGAGTAAAATAACGATGCGTATGAAAGTAATTGAGCTGAAACTGAAATGTTTTACGAGTGGAGTTTTATTTATTGTCACGTTATTATTCGGTATCGGATATTCTGTTACCAATGGCTACTGATTTAATTGTCTTTGGCAATATCAGATATGGTAAAAATAAGTACCTAGCTAGAAATGCAGTTTTTACCCACTGACCAAAATAACCACTTATAAAAAGAGCTGATTCTAATTGTCATTTTCAGCCGAGTCTGAGGCATGCTTGTTGATTAGAGTTATAAAAGCCTTTTTAGGGGCCAAAAGATTTGCCAGTAAGCAAAGTTGCGCCAGACTTACATAAAAAGGTATCGCCAATCGTAGAGGTAGCCGCAATTTTGTGGTCGTGTAAATAATCTTACTACTTCTCAACTTATCTTACTTTTTACTACTAATAAAAAGTTTGTGAGATGGTTGAATGGGATGTTTGTGACTCTTTCATGCAAAAAACTATTGAGCGGATTTGAATGAAAATTGGCACACAGATAGATTATATAACTATGCAGTTTTAACACAAACAAACTTTTTAGCCCGATATACGATCCCGTAGGACAGCTACCGAACACCGCGTGATCGAGCCCGCGGGCATAAGCTTGTTAAATATATTCTACACCATTTCTAGCCAGAAGGTAATCGATTCACACCATACCGAAGAACATCAGTCTCGATCAGGGACTAAGCCGCACGTTTCCAAATACTGAGTATCGATCAAAAATTCAGGTGTTTGTTATGTTAAACGGACATTTTGTTTAGAAACGTTTTCGGCGCCCGCATTGCGATGTTATCGAGAACCGGGCGAAACGTGTGCTGAACTTTAAACAGGGAAAATTCAGGTAACACTATATAAAAGGGATTTTAGTTCGGTAGAAAAATAAAACCAGATCGAAATAGAAATAGATCGTATTTACTTAACACTAACTGGGTTGTAGAGGTCAGATAGGCAGATGCCCCATGTAAATACTGGCATTCAGCTGACAGTTAGACTGGAAGCCGACCCCAATATACTTGGAAACAAGCTAGGCAGACGATGATGATGATATGGCTGTTGCAGACCTTTAAATTCAAGCGGTAAAGGTAAACCAAACATAATGGAATTTTTAAACCGGGATAAAAAAGTCCTCGTCAATATGTCTCTAATTTATTTGGGGAAGAATCAGCATGTCTGCTTCTGCTGTCTGCTTACACACAATTACTTAGTTTAGTCATCATATTGCACACAGTTTAGACTGTGTGACCAAAGAAATCATGGACTCGTTTTTTGGATGGATTAGTACTGTTATAGCCATCTACAAATCAACAATCACATCTTCAAAACACAAATCCATATTCATGTCTCCAGTCGTGAAAGCTACATAATAGGCTTGTCGACTGAAAAAATCTAATTAGTCCGTCAGTTAAATTATCAAAAAAAATTTGGCCCGTATCTTTTCTTTTGATACGTAAACCAAAATTGATGACATACGACGCTTTTAAAATTCGTCACGCCGTAGTATAATTTTTAGTGCGTTCTAACGTCACGAGCCCCCCACTCCCGAGTCTTGATGCGTTTTATCTTTGTCAATATTTATTGATTTACAAAAACAAAAATTACGTGTCCATTATATCCCAATACTCTAACTGACGGACTAAAAACTTTTGATACTGTAGTCATGCTTAATACATTATTTGGATTCCATGTATAATAACGTTACAGTTCACTGATAAACGTTCCAAAACTAATTTAGAAATATCGCGATTCATTAACTTCTAATTAGCTTCACTCTTACACACTAATAAGCTCTAAACACACTAATTAGAGCTGTCATATAAAGTTTAAACAAGTCTTAAAACAGGTTCAGATAACACTTCGGAATATAGCGCTTAAAATCACGCTCAGTTTAACATGAAAACCAGTTTGACAGCTCAGGATTTCTTCCGTACCTTCCTTGTTCGTACCTGTTCTTAAATGTACCAACAATATAATAATAACTACAAAAATGACATATTTAAAGGGAGTGTGGTACTCATAAAAATGTCAACTTTTACTATGGGATCATAATATATGACCTAAAATGCGAAAAAAAGAAAAGCTCGTCACCTATAACTTGGTACGTAAACATAACGGGCCACAATTTCGATGTACTAAAGGTACACTTCTGCCTACGATAATCTACGGGAATAACCAGGCTTCATATTATGTCTATTTGTTACCTATCAAAATTGGCGCCACACTAAGCCCTAGATTATCCTCGACGCCTACCTACCTATTTATGTGACAATGTGTTTCGAAAGAAGGATTAGCATTGCGTATTGCATGGTAACGACACAACCTTCTAAGTTCTGCCAAGTTTCAGCTATATGCCATACATATGCATGGATTTGTAAAATATCTGTCACAATGTGGACGCTATAGATTATCTTGTGCAGCTGATAAACCTTGCATAAACTGCGAAGGCAGTAAACTTATTTACCTAAATTTAGTTCGTGGGACCGACCCTTGTATCAATTTAGTTATCCCTTTGTAAAGATATTTGTATGTGGGTAGGAGGGATATCGAAATAATGAAGGTATTGTATCGTTTATCGAAATTATGCTTAATTGCTATTTGGGGTCAGGACAACCTCGATACCAGCTCGGGGTCTAGATTTGTGCCCGGTACAAGGCAATAAGTTTCTCCTAAACACATGCAGACGTTTAGATGACTAGCGAATGATGGTACACCAACGATGAGGTATTTCAGTAACGTGTCCTGCGTATCCTGTCGTTTATTTATTACAGGAGTTACGGTTAAAGATATTTATTTCTCAAAAGAATTACAAATTCACTTACAGAGAAAAACATAAATAGATTCACAATATTATCTGCCAGTAAGCGTAGATAAAAACAAAATAAAAATGTATCCTAAAACTACCATTACAATAAATATTATACTTCGACTTAGCATACATCATTTTAGCGTAACAAAACAATTATAAAAAATCAGAAGAAGGTAGGTTTCACACAAGAAAGAACATAAGTTTTGGGCGATGAGGGTAGGGTGCAATTTAATAGTTGTTGGGTGTTTACTAAGGCCCATGACACGGTGCAGAACATTAGGGATTCATTAGAATGTGTTCGGTTAAAATTTGTACTTAGACCTAATAATTTATTTTTGCTTATGCATGAGTTGATGGATGCTACTGCTACTGAAGGTGTCAAACTCGTAGCCAAGTTCTGCTGACTCAATTTAAATTGCCATCGACTATCTATTGATAAGGTATTTGTAGTTATGGGGTACCTATTTCAGTGCTTTGCTAGAATATGGGTACATTTAAAGATGTTTTTTACATATTCTAGCAAAGCGCGTTTTCTGTCTACGTGTATAATCTAGTTATGTCTATAGAGCGGGACGTCTATTAAAATCTCATTTCCTTGTCTATAAAGAGGTTTCTTTTTTATCTATTTTCATTGTTCGACGTTTGAAATCTTTTCCGATATTCGCGCTTGACAAACTTTGTGAATTTCGATGACAAGTCATGCAAGATTTTTTATAGGCCATTGTTCAAAATGCTGTTTAATACTATCGTAATTATGACAGAATTTTGTGTAACAACCAAGACATAGAGACATTATATCAGCGATAACACTTATTAGAAGTCGACAGTCTATTGGATGAAAGCAATTGCCTAGGTCCCCTGATGCTCGTGCTTTCAGAGCCAACATCTCTGCCTACCCTCGACTGAACTGCATTGGTGTTGGCTTCCAGTATTTAACTTGGAGCGATCATCTGACCTTTACATTTAATAACTAAGAAACGTGTTACCCATTTTTGGAAAGACTGGTTGTCAGACTCAATTCGTTGTTTACTTATAAGAAAGAATACTTTTCCAACAACTTTCTTCAATCCACCTGTCGACCTTTTCAACAACAAAAATAAAGTCCAACCTATTATAAACCTTCTATAAATAAACATCAAAACGTTATCGTAACAAAATCGTCTACGTAAAATAGAAAGGCACGCTACACAACGAGTGAGCGTTTCTGAAACGTGTCCGACGATACGACGGGGTCGGATCGCAGCGGGGAGTCGCACGGTAGTGAAGGATCACGTGATATTGACAACAGAAACTGGTGTAGGTAGGAATATCGTTGGGGACGAATGTTTTAGGAGGAGGTTTTGATGTGTCCCTGTCCCAGCAGTGGAAACATTATAGGCTGATTATGCTTATTCCGATAAAGATTAAGCAACTGCTACGAAATATAACATAGCTAAGCTTTATACCAAGTATTTTGATTATTATTATTTTATTTATTTTGGGGACGGCTTCCTTTAATATGATGACGATATGTTTTGATGAAAACCAATATTTTTCAAGAAGCCTGTCTAATATTTACTGGTTAATTTATGATGACACAACAGCTGTCGTCTGCAATAAATGTACACTGATATCCCTTTTCCACAAATCTCGATCATTAACTTGTACCGTGTACGTGTTGTGTGTGGCTGTAGGCGTCAATCTCGTCTCACCGTCTACGTGTATGAATGTCCTGGGAACTCTAAAAGACTAGAGCTTATAAATGCGTTGACAAGTGACTGTAGTACATGTACTATCTTGGCTCACTTTTGTGTATTTTATTTCTTCAGGTACGACAAATTAAAGCTAGTCTTGAATTTAGAACGAGACAAAAAGAAAAATTACTTAGAGTGATGCCATTAAGTTTTCAGGATCGACGATACGTAGAAGACCAACGACCAGTTATCATACATTCCAGTCTTACCGGATGCAGCAGAATACTGGTATTTTACATGGAGCGACTGCCTTTCTGACCTCCAGAACCCAGTTAGTACTGGGTAAAACGATACCCCTTGATAAAACTGATTGTCAGACTTTCGGGCTTTCGACCTGTAACTACTGTCAAAGATCTACAAATGACAGTCGGGACCAACGGCTTAACGTGCTTTCCCAGGCACGGTGGAAACTGGGTATGGAATGGGTCACCCATAGACAGCTTAACCTTAAAGAGCGACTCCGACCAACGACCAGTGCTAAAAATAAATAACTAATTAAACAGTGAGAGATTTAAAGGTTTGACGACCATGTCATGGATTCAGTGATGAAAGACAATTATTAAATCGACGTCAGGTGAGTGCAGTTAAATAGCCAAACAAATTACCTAAACCACAGAATAAATATGAATACTCCTGAACGATCGACGATGACGATGATCAGTATACAAACAGAAACCTGTTTCGAAACAAAGTTGCAACTTTATTACTGCAATGAACAAAAACAAGTTGCAATATTATTTCTGATCAATATCCAGCTATATTACGTTGACCTACCCTGCTCCTCAGCAATCGTACAAAATGTTACTAACACGATATTCGAGGGCAGTTCATCGAACCTTCGGGCATTTTCTTAAGTTGGCTTATATTATTTTAATATAGGTAAATTGAGCATGTGGGTGGATTCACGGTACGTCGAAACCATTATACCAATAGCCAATATTTGGGCCAATAGGCTCGTCAGGTCAACATGAAGCTGTTTTGTTTATAAGTTGGCTGTTTTTATTTGGCACAAATGTTGGTTATATGGGACCAACATATTGAGTTCGATGACCGGATATGCGGGCGGTAATAACCTCCCGGAGCGTAGTGAGGGGATATTAGTCGATAGAAAAACGTTTTAGCGATAATTAATTGCATTTGGTTGTCATTTGTGTTGGCGTCAACAAGATTTTTTGCCGTAGTTTAAATACGAAAATAACAATATTAGGTGGTTCCGTACCGACTTTTATAAAGGCTATTTTATATTTAAGATAAAATTGGACAAGTTACACCATAGATCGTAAACACGCTTTACTTCATAAAACTCATGAATAATTTAATTTCAAAGGGTACTAAAACAGCATAAATTCCCCAAAAGTCAACGTTACTAATAATATTAGAGTCAAAATGTAAAGGTTGTATGAAGAAAGAAAGAAAGAAAAAAAAAGAAAGAAAATGTTTAATAACAGTCCTTGACATACGGCGAACTTTGTCTCAAGCCAACTAAGTAAATATACAAATAAGACATAATTAATACATTTGATAAGGGTGATGACATTTTAATCATAAATCTTTATGGATATCAAAATAATATTTTTTAATTATTGTTTCACTGAAACAAAATAAATGTCCTCCTTATATACAGAAGGAACCATGTATTTTATTATGTTTAGGACATAAGAGCACCTCAAATCACAAAACACGTTTAAAATATCGTTCTGCTTCTGTCAATCATTTGAAATTAATAGAGACAAAATGTTTTTTTTTATATGTTTAGCGCTAAACGCGTTTAGTGATTTCTGGTGCAACTGACTTTAGACGGTCTCTCTAAGACCTTAAGATACTGTCACAAAGTAAGATGTTTACCTTCACTTTATGTGTTAGAAGTATCATAGATTAACTTCACAACAAACAAGAACAAGTCTCATTGCTACTTGACATTTGAAGTTTTGAAGGAAATGTCAGCAAAGATCTAAGTGCAAAACCTTCAAATAAAATTACGTAAGGCGAAAGTCACAAAGAGATATGAAATCAAAAATATTAAAAACAGTTAGTTTAAAAAAAAAGTGTTTTTTTTTTTTGCATTAAACTATGCTATATAAATTATTTACTTATTATACGAATAATGAACATGCAGTTGACACTTGTAAATGTCAAAAAAGGTTTTGTCAACCTAGGAGTGGTTGAGATATCCAATTACAGAATGATAATTTATTATAATTTTAATTACAAACAGATATTTGAAATGAGACTTATATTAAGGTAGTATTCAGAGCTATGTTTAGACATTTTGTGGCAATTACTGTATCCTGTCGAATTCCACATAGTTTTATTGGTTTGTCAATGAATATCTCCAAAAATGGATACGATTCCAAATGCTTCAGCAGCAAATGCTTGCAGGCTTCATTAATGAGTTGTAGATTTATGGAGAAAATGTCGGTGTCTGATTCTCTTCCTACGGATGTCTAATAGTTAGAGAGCCCACGGCACTAAACCTAGTTTGATAAGAAAACCAGATGATATGTATATAATTAGTCACGTTATTAATGGGGGAACACGAAATGGCGATGCTGCAATGCAAAAAGCCTGGCGGCGCTCACGTGGGTCTAGTGGCGGTAGATGTCATACTATGTTTTCGATTTCTTGGTTCTAGAACATTACTCAACTTTTTCCATTACCGTTTTGAGAGCAGTGGTGATGAAGTGATTTTATACAACGTAATGAGCCAGTTTAGATCCGATGACCCATGACCTAAAACTCGTAACTGAGGAGCGTGTCTACTGGGCCACATACATCTACCCCTGCCCAACTTCAAAGCATCTAACGAAAATAAAATTTTCAAAAAATAAAAATTTCAAAAAATAAAATCTACTGCCCAAAAAAAAATACCCCCAAATAATCTCTACAAGCTAAGGATCAAAACGGGGAAGAAAAACATCGTGAGGAAACCGGCATGTCCTAGAACCAAAACTCGAAGACATTAAACATTGCCCTTTTCAAATTTGCACCTTGTATAATCTAAAAGCAAAACTAATAATACTCCTTAACGCATCACAAATCACAAGTCTTCAAACCAAAGGATCCGAGAACTAATCCAATATTTCAACTAAGTTTACTCTATCATTTAATGCAGCTTACTTAAGTTACTTAGTGAGCATAATCAGCGCCTTTCATCTACGTATAATAATTCAATTAATTACTACGGTAAGTAAAATGCAATTATAAGACTGACTGGCGACTGCGCGAATATAATTAGGAAAATGTTTTCTTTTTATCACGCCTCTGTTAATAATAATCTAGAAGCTAAACACGTTTTTGTTACACATGGGTTTAGTTATTTTATAAAAGTTTTAGTTTTGAGTTGTTTTTTCCTGAAAATGTGAGAATTTTCTTTGATAGGTCTCCTGTGAGTGGAAAATGTGGAAGTGGGCGGGCCGGGCCAAACATGCCGTAGACTGGGTGGAAGTTGGGGGAAGCAGGTGCTGGAGTGGAGACCATGGACAGGACGGAGGAATGTGGGAAGATTACCAACTAGGTGGACAGACGATCTGATTAAAGTGACCGGTAGAAACTGGATAGCCATGTCACAAAACCGTCAAAACTGAAGAGATTTCGACGACACCTACACTCAGGATTGGGTGGCCAAAGTTGACGAAGAGAAGATTGGAAAATGTACATAGCCTAAAAATTCTCAAATACTGGTGCAAAGTAAAATCTGGTATAACTGACAACCATGTTAAGTGAGACAGTGGAAAAAAACATGTGTGTACCCCGTTAATCTCTTTGAAGGTCTGAAGTTGAACCTTTCACGGATTTATTTTTTATTCAACTGCTCTGAACTTCTTAACCTCATAACTCCTTATCCAAGAGGATATGATCTTCTGATAAAAAAACGGGTGCGTTTATGTATATTTGTGTCTCGTTATCTAACTTATAACCAATTGACTTACGTCTGATTTTATATTATTTTTTAAACCACAAACTAAATCATAAATCGTTCAATGTCCAGTAGATAATGAGTAGAAACTTTCTTTTATCTTTTCATTATTTTTCCTTATAAAAGCGAGCACCAAACGGTCTTTATCTTAATGCAGTTTACACAACACAGCTTGAAATTGTATTAAAACAGAAGTAAAAAACAAGATAATACGTTTCTTATTTATTCATTTTATTCTAGAAATAACTAAGTTTAAGTTAAGTAAGTAATTAACCTTTGTAAGCGAGAAGAAATGGAGATATGCTTTTAATATTAATGTTTTTAAAGTTTAGAGTAGAGAATGCTTGGTGTAACTATCGAAAAAGGTCATCCAACATTATCAAGGACTTTTACGGAGCACAGCAGTTTAATGTAAATGGCGAAATAAAAAGTTCCGAAGTAGTAAAATACCGAAGGCTAGGTATAGCTACCCCATTTTTGAAAATATCTATTAACAAATTTAAGTGCAATTAAGTCTTTCCATCCAAATTGAAACAATAAATTTCTTTGTATTAAAATTACATTTAAGCGTTGCATTATATACCACCTAATAACGCTATATTCGTATTAAGTTTTCAATTTATCGTTATCGGTAGCCCATCACAAATCACTTAATTGAAAAACTTCGCAGTGTGAAGAAACGATAAGATATAAGATGCAAAAGGACCACTCTTTACAACAAGTTACGAAATCCTTAACTCTTAACTTTATGTTTCGTTGTATTATTTCTTTTCGATGCCACTTTTTTAGGCCCTCTGGTCATAATTGTGACCGCAAAAATGCGACTGTCATGTCAGCATTTAAATACGTCAAAACCACAGATTGAATTCTAATGGAAAAATCCATGAAAATAAGTCATACATTTTCCTGGTTCCGTGATATTTTCTCTTGCTATACACAGCCGTATGAATGGACCTTCGGTAAATTTCTTTACAGTCAACGATTACCTCTCGATGACGTCACATTGCAATAACAATTTGCGTTCACGCATCTCTTGCGTTGCCCCAGTTATTGATGAACTTGTTACAAAAACTGGTATGAACATGATTTGTTATAGATTGAAATGAAAATGGCGCATGTGTGGTGTAGTAGGTTCAGAGCATGGAATCGCTTGAGTATCTGAGTATCTAGACGAAGCGAGGCTTTGACCGAGTTGTGGCCAAGATTAGGCCAAAGAAACCAGAGGCCCTACTCTCTAACGTTTCGTCCGAATATTCGGATCTATCCGTTTCTTTCACTCGCACTCATCTGCAGAGGTGCGCAAGAGAGACGGATAGATCCGAATATACGGACGAAACGTTCGAGAGTAGGGCCCGGGCCGTCCTTATGCTCGTTGAGTCGACGATATCGACAAAATCGCAGAAAACACCTGGATAAGGGACGCACAGAACCGGAATGTGTGGCAGAAAAATGGAAGGCCTATTATACCCAGCAGTGGTATTGTACCCGCTCTGTCACGGACGCCTGTCAAAGCTATCAGTTTCTATGTCAAAAGGTTTTAGAGTAGCGACGGAGGTCGCAGCATCGAAAGGCCTTTCCGCAAGGAGGAGTGATGACCTTGTGAAGGCCACAAGAATCCGCTAGATGTGACAAACGCAGGACCAGTCGATGTGGCGACACTTGAAGGAGGCTTTTTTCCAGCAGTGCTTTCAACAGAAAAAAGTAGTTTCTCACCGTTAATTACATCATGTGACAAAGTACGAATAAACGGTGACGCTCTTTGTTTATTTATATGGAAACTGTTGATGCCTTTACCTAGTCTAGCACTGGCCGCTGATGCCACTCCGTGCTCTTTGGGTGTAGGTATAAAAACTACTGTATAGGAACTAAGATGCAGTTTAGTTGTGCGTTTCAAAGATTACGGTAGCTAATGCGTAAGATTAGCATCTTATGGATCTTTCTCTATATTAAGCGCACAGTCAGTCATTCTCTGCATATTTAGTGCCATAAGGTGCATATGTAGTACGTTTTAGGGGCATTCAGATCAATCTTGGTACAATTTTAGTGCGCTTCGAGTGCATTTAAGGTGCAAATTTAGTACGCGGATTTTCTGTTCCATTTTAATTTGAAAGAAACCTAAACAAACAAGATGATCTCCCAAGATTGTCCGTAAACAATTTTTCAATTCAAATAATGCCTTCCAGATCTTACCGCCCACATCAAAATCTGCATTTAGAAAGCAATCTTGAACTTAGAAATGTTATTTCAGTATGAAAAAAATCCAGCTGGAATCCATCTTTTCACGAGGGGTTTTCCTTTATTACTATTATGATTCAATTCGTGGAGCGAGCGCGAAATGCAAATGGTTTAGAACAAGAACAACGAAACAGAATACAGGGCCCAGGGGATCTTGCCTCACGTCATTAAGGCTTTTTGTGATGTGGCCATTTTACGAAATATACTACGTAGTGTTCTGCGATTTTTTTTTGCAGCGTTACATAATTTTTTTGTATTGTTTGTTTTTATTAACAGTAAAATAAATATTTTTTATAAAATAATCAATAAGTAAACCTTATGAGCTGAACCTATTTTGAATGAATTTTGGCAAACATAGACCATGATAAGATTTTTGTCCGAGCGAGACGTTGCAGTGAGATAATCTCCGACCCCGATGCGGACAAAGTCACGGGTAAAAGCTAGTAGCTAATATACCTCATAGCTAAAACAACTATGTGTAGTTGTATTAAGGGAAATAAACTAAAATAAAACTTTTATGACGCTGTTTCCAACGGTAACAACTCAACACATTTCAAACGTTGAAATTTACCCGAAACAGCGTCCCTGAACGCGGAAACAAATTCAAATATTTCCACTACAACACATCCCCCTATTTAACATGTAACGTGCGACTAAAGCCTGCAACATGTCGCCTAGTCGCAGTGGCACAGCGACCCTAAGCGCCATATTAGCGCCGACTGAAACAAAGCGGGGCTTACACGTAATGGTAGTTAATGAATCTTTCACTGAATTATGTATGCCGTGTGTCCTCGGCTTAGCTTTACAGTTTACACTTTTGTTATTGGTGTTGACTTCTATTTGTGTGTGAATGTGATAGCATGCAGAGTTGTTGTGGCTGAAATTCAACTTAGAACGATGGCATGATCTTAATCAAATTTATACTAATGCTAGCACATGTCGGCGTTCTTAGTCAAGTTTAGTTTGTGTTTCATTATTTACCTTACTGTTAACTGAATTTAAGGACCACTAGCGGGGCAAGCAAACCAAATAAATAAAATCTATACATTAACAACATAAAATTAAAAATTTATCTAATTGTGTATTATGTAAGCTGTTCAATTTAGTTTCTTTTTTGTTCTTTTAACCGCGAATCATTGTCATTCTTTTTTTCAAATATCTAAAATAAGTCACCTAAAACTGGCGTCTATTGTATGAACACATCTCCGAATCTATGTTTAAGTTTCAGTGTAGGTACACGTAATGGCTGAACACACTAAAACTATGTCGACGTAAGTTGCGGTAACTTTACATATTTCATTTAATAGTTAACCAAGTTATCAAAGTACAAATTAGTTTTTGCTGTTGACTGCCATTAAAAAAATATGTTCTAGTTCTAGCTGGCGAGACGATCTGGACGCGTACCGCGAGGGTTGGTTCGAGGAGGCACGGGAAAAGAGCACATGAAAGGAATTGGGGGAGGCCTTTACCCAGCAGTGGGACAAAACAGTAGCAGCAACGTAATTGGGGACTATGTTAGTCAAAGACTGTAAAAGCCAATACATACTTAAGATATGTTGTACACAGAAACTGTTGTTGAACATAAATGACTAAATAAATAAATGTTGCGGTGAATAGTGGCAAAAAAATACAAGGACCAGAATAAAAATCATTCCCGTATCTAAGGACCAAAACCCCATTACTTATGACGCAGAGATTTGTGAGTATAACCTCTATAAGACAAAATATAGTTTTGCAGTGGGCACAGTTATTGTAGATACAGGAAAATTAGGACCGCCCTACTTTTCTCCGACCCATTAAAACGCACATTATTATGATGGCCGCCCAACACTACATTTAAAACTGAAGTTTCATTGCCTCACCCGTCATATCTATTCAAAGGCCCATCAACCTTATTTGAAAGCGATAATTACTTTGTTGTCAGTAGGATATTAGACCGGTTGTCAGTGATAACGGTTTAATGATACCAGTACGACTACAACAATTTGAATGGTGGAGTAATGTTGCAACTTAAAAAGTGATTATGAAGAAGGAATTTAATTTTTTTCAGCGTTTTTTTTGTAGAGATTTTTCAGCCTTATTGCGTATCATACAATTCGATGCTTTTTATTTTTGTTTTTGCAGTTTAAAACAATTTTATATATTTCAATTTAGCTTCATTCAGTGTGCCGAATGTAGTAACATGAGGAAATATAAATTAACTGTGCCTCTATTTCTCCCTGGGTGGTAGTACACACGGCTTTAAGTTTCTGTTATATTGTCCCTAACGCCGTGTATAAAAATAAATAAACAAGTAAGAAAATAGACCACAACCAACGATAAATAAAATAACATTTCTAAAGAAAAACACAAGCATATTAATCATTTTCCCACGTTATTTTCCTTTATGTACAACAGGCTATAAAAGTACCATAAATGTTTTTCAAATAATACTGTAAATCACTTCGCGCCGATAATATACTGTATGTATTTACGAAGAAAACATAGTAAGTTAGAATTTGTTGTTCGAAGTAAGGACACGTTCATGGCTTCGAGCTTCTCGCGTCAAATAAAACTCGCGCGTGTCACTTATTTTCTCCTAAAATCTGGTGTACTACAAGGAAGTGTTCTAGGCCCGGTCCTGTACCTATTGTACACATGTGATATACCAGAACTAGAAAATGCAACTATTGCTACTTTTGCTGATGATACCGCAATAATGTCCACAGGATCTAAGTCACAAGGAAGCTGTGGTAAAAGTACAAACAGCGATAAATCAATTCTATAAATGGACCAAAAAGTGGAAGATCAAGTTGAATGAAACAAAATCCATTCACATTGACTTCACTAACAAGAAACCAGAACACAATCCAGTGTACATAAACAACAAAATTGTACCGTACGAAAACACACCTTAGACGCAAAGCTTCGCTGGAAAGCCCATGTCAAAAAGAAACGAGTAGAATTAGAAATTCGTTACAGAAGCATGAACTGGTTACTAGGAAGGCATTCCGCGTTGTCAGTTCCTAACAAAATCCTGCTTTACAAATCAGTCCTTATGCCAGTGATGATGTACTATGGGGTTGCGCCAAAGAAAGCAATGTAGATATTATACAAAAATCCCAGAACAAAGTACTCAAAAACACCGTGAACGCCTTATTAGGCTAGATTGTAATATAAAAAATAAATAAAAAAAATAAAAAACTTTCTGTTCTCCGCGTGAGTACCGTCGCGCGTCGCTCCACAATTCAAGTAGCGGTGACTCGTAGCATGCTCTAAAAGATTTCTTTCATTTGCTTTCCACACAGTCGTTGTCGCAAAACGCGTGTCGGTTGGTGTTCCAAACATTTTACCGACAGATTAGAAGTTTTTTTTCAAAAGTTTATTTCTATATTTATTTGAGAGCTATAATTGTAAAAAGAAAGAAATGATAATTTACTCGAGTCTTGTTAGAAATGTATTATATTGTTTTCTAAACTAGTAGAAACAACTTTTAACTTAGTTTTTAAGTACATACTTTGTGTTTCCAAACTTTGATATTTAACTAGTTTTTAAATTCAATGTATTTTTCGACAACTCCTTCGCTAAGAAACAGTAATCTTGTTACCATTTCACTATTAAACGGCTGATCGCATCGTAATGAAATTTGGCAAGGAGATAGATTATATCCTGGGAACGGACATGGGCTAACATTTTTTTTGATCTCTCTCACATATACATAAAATTTTCTAAGCGAACGAAATCGAGGGCAACAGTCAGTCTATTATATTGCTGAGTCAAAGATACGACGTCACAGTTTTGGAAACCTCTGTGAAACTGAAAAACAAAGAAAGCCTTTCATCCAAGACGCCTGTAAATGACGAATATAAATTCGCATCTGATACCGTTGAGACACGACACCCAAATAGTAGCACCACAGGGTTAGGGTTGACACTGCGGGCAAAACACCAAATATTTAATGTGAAAAATACTTGAAGAGTGATTTGAATATGACGTACTCGTGAGATCGAGCAGGCAATTGTACGTCATATTTCACAATCGCATCGATCGCAAAGTAACGTGACAGTCTAAGGGCTACCGCACACTATAGACAAGACTGTCTTTAGACAGACAATTACCCTACTAGTGCGAGCGAGAGAGACTATGACATACATTGTATTCTCGCTCGCACTAGTAAGGTAAAGTAAAGTCTTGTCTATAGTGTGCGGTAGCCCTAACATTACCTAGGACTACTATCGTATATTAGGCAGCTATTGGTGTCGATTCTGTTGTGCAAAAACTAAACTTAATTTATGCTATTGCTATATTTTACTAAAAGGCAGTGCGTGAAAAGTACGGATGAACTAAGCTAGAGATGTCAAACTAGTTAATGCCTTGCGCTTCACCGTGTGTTTAGTCGACATGTTTTTACGTGCACCCTTAATTTGTACTCTTAGTTCGATTAAATTTGACAGCTCTAAATTACGTCTCTTTCTCGTTTTATTAGAGAGAAAAAGATAGCAATGGCCTATATTAAGTTTAGTTTGTGCACAACAGAATCGACACCATTACAGTAGTTGATTGACTAATATTTTTTTTCATCTTTAAGAAGATCCAAGTGAGGAATAAAAAAATATTTTAGTAACTTATAAAAATGAAGTCTAATTCGGCCATTGAAGTGGGCCGACACAATTAAGATTGCCATTGATACGCTAAGAAGAAGGTATAGTTAGAAATTCGTTATCCCTTTTCAAAAAACTACATCAATCAAACAAGGAGGGTGTTTGATTGCGTAACCTAACACACTCCTACAATCCTCATATGACCTAGACTGTTCCCAACAACGTTAGGGGAAGACCACAATACAAACAGTAACTTCTTATTCAAGTAAATAGGTCAAGGAAGCTAGGATTGTCTTGTCCTATTAACCTGAGTTTTTGCCGCGACCTAGCGGGAAAAGCTAGGTAAATCTAGTTTGTAGTGGGGAAACTGTTCTCATTTGTAATGGAAAGACAGACAGACGTCTGTTTATTATTTAATCATCATCATCTGCCTAGCCTTTCCCTAACTATGTTGGGGTTGGCTTCCAGTTTAACCGGCTGCAGCTGAATACCAGTATTTTACGTGGAGCGACTGCCTATATGACCTCCACAACCCATTTAGTACTGGGTAATACGATACCTTTTGGTAAGACTGGTTGTCAGTCTGTCAGACTTTTGGTCCATACTGCTTACAAATAAATTGACAGTTGTAGGCAGGATTTAATATTGTTATTACCTTTTGTCATCATTGTAATACGAAAGGAGCCATATTTGTCTGTCTGTTACCTTTTCATTTCCTTTGATATTTGGCACACAGGTAGGCATAAACCATAACACGGGAGATAGGACATAAAAACTGTTTATGTAATACGTTTCTGTGAGCTACTTTTCGAACTTCACGCAGGCATTAATTTTAAAGATTTACTGGGCATGCTCAAACTATGTTTCAAAAAGAAGTTCAGAAATTTTTGGATAAACAATTCTGTAGGTAAACCAAATAAAAATCATCATAGAAAAAAGTCGTGAATTTATTATCCATAAACGTGCCAACCCTACAGTAGGTACAATCTAGCACATGTCAAATCACGGAGGATTTTTTGAAAAGCCGATTTTCAGCTAAATTGATTGCATGCTTTCGGAAATATTGCTCCAATTTTTGTTTCTTTTTGATCACCGAGCTAGGAAACGAAGATTTCAGGCTTGCTTCGACCGACGCGTTTGTAAGCTGCAATAGATGGGAAAATCTGATGTTTGTAGCTTGACAAATGGCTGGGAATGCATTGCTACGAAATTCTATTACGGTGAAAAATTGTGTTTGTCAATTCATCACTTTTCTCGGTAACAATTTCTGGCTGTTTGGAAATACGTCAGTTAAACCCTAGACTAAACTGACTTTTAGGTCCGTTTGCATCATATAGCAACAAACACATTTAACACTGAAATGTATGTATTTAAAACATCGTTTTTGTTCCATCAATCGTTTAAAAATGACAATGATGTTTTAAAAAAAGTTTAGCTCTAAACACATAAGTGATTTGTTAAAGCAAGCTATAAACATATGCGTTTTAAAACAGTAGTTAAAGTATTGCAATTTACGTAAATTATTTCCTCTATAACTCCAAGAGTTTCCTACAAAAAACACAAATAACACAACAATAAAAGGAACAAAGCACTTTACATGCTGATTGAGAGATGACAATCTGTCATCCATCAACTACACGCTTGTTCTTAAGACTGCGACTAGGGTCATAAGCGGAGCGGGGCGATGAGGAGGTAGGATTCAATTTGAGTAATAGTAGCTACAAGAAAAATGGTTACTTTACATCACTGTCATAATCACAGTGACCGCTATTATTAAACATGTTACAATCCAGTACAGCGTCCAGTATCCAGTGCTGGATCGGAATAGACTACGTTCCTATTTTTCAATCCAGTGTCCTCCCCCCGTACACCGCGCTCCACGTACCAGTGACACTGGATCCGTGTAAACGCAATGGCCAGTCGTCGCCGCGTAATTACCTCAACAAAGTAAGTAAAGTAACTACAAGGATGCCGTTAGTTTACTGTCGCTGACAAGTCTGTCAACATTAAAGTGATCTTTATATCCGTTACAAGAAGGTTGCTATTTTGTTGCAGAGCTAAAATAAGTGAAAGTACTATACTCTGTATAGCGAATGTGGCCTAATAGATGAGTGGAAATATCTCATCCATGTCTTGGCACAGAGTAACATAGATCATGCTGTACCACAAATATTATAGCTACTGTTTCTGAAACTTGCACTAAAAGCATATTTTTATTAATCAGGAGTAAAGTATCCGCGCTCGCTCCGCCTGTACCAAAGCCCACAGCCTTACCTCTAACTGAATCAAATCACAATTGACATCCAACAAAAAACCGTGATTAAAATCACAGGTAGCGACCACAATAAAATTAATCACTCATCAAAGACAAGAGAAGAAATAAATCGAAAACAATTACTGTCAACCAGATTAATTACAATATAATTACCGACTGATTCGATAACTACAGATCATCCTTGTTCGCCTGAGTTTCATTTTTTTTTTAACAACAATTTGCGTTTGAACTATAATTATTTAGGCCGCTGTCTCATTGTCAGCGATTAAAGTGAAGTGAGTATAGTTAGCCGTTAAAAACGAGTACTATATTTGACAGGCCTGTCACAATGACAAATAAGTACTCAGCTGTCAATACCTGTTTCTCTTTTCCTTTTTTTTTAGGTAGCCCCTATTGTTTCACTCCTTGGCAAAGGCCTGCTCCCATTCCTTCTGTGTGCTTCTGCTCGCCAATACGCGAAGAAGCCATCCAAGGCGTCCCGCCATCTTCTTCTCTTCTTTTCTTTTTCTTACACGGAATATTTAGTACGGTTTTTGAGCGGTAAAGTCGCTGATAGCTATAGTCGCTTTGACCGCGGTGGGACAAATGCCAGTTTTAACGCAAACAATTTGTCTGTGATTCGTTTGCTCTAGATTTTAATTGGTGCTATCGTCAAATAGTTTTGATTTACATAAGCAGCCCATAAAAAAGAAGATGAATTGCGCTGTCGAAGGTCGTGCGTGCTGATTAATTATTTATTAATTAGATTTACTGTGAATCATGCTTAACAGGATCTGAAGAGAATCCGGGTTGGCACGAGATAATTGTCACCTTTCAAGAATTGTTACTCAAACTATTTATATCAATTAAACCATTTAGAGGCACTTTCATTAATCAATTAGTCAAAAAGTTGAAGCTTGTGCGCCGCGTGGCCGTGCACAGCGTGCACCGCGGTGGGTTTGCGCCTTAACTGTGAAAGTGCTGTAGTTGCCGATTCCAAAGCGTAGATCTCTATGGAGAAGAACGGGCAAGAAACTCCATGGACACTCTTATAAAATAATAACTAACTGTGCAAACGACCATTCAGTCTGAATCAATTTATTTGCCTAACTATAACTGACCAAGCTGTTAACGTTATAATTAGTAACATACAAACGGGTAATATTATTTCAACAGCCGACGTAAATGCTCAGTTCAATAATTTTGCTCAACATTAGTGGCTTACATTCACTGTTGCACAAGGATGATGATTGTAAGGGTGTACACACATACATTAAATCGCGTATCATTTCCCGATGCGGAGTAAAACTGTGTGATGTTGGAAGCACTTGATCGCCGTTGACAAAATTGAATAGATAATTTGTTTGTATGGGCTGTCGGCTTTGATGGTCCACAGATACTGCTGAACCGAATGTGATGACCTTAACAAGTGAGTATCACGCCATATACATTCAAGAACATCAGCTGGTTATCGAAACAAGAGAAATATCTCTCTGTTTATCCCAAAAAACGGGGCTAGGAAATCTACATAGAATTGCATTTTTTACATGTAAAGTTATGTTCCTCCTGACACCCATTATTATCGATTTAAATTAGGTACTAGAACCGTGCAGCTTGAAGTCCCTTTATAAAGCTATCAGTTTCAGTTGTAGTCAAGTGGGTAAACAGAAATGTTGCTAAGGAGTTGTTCCGCCACTACTTCTACGCAGATACTCGTAACAAACTATTTGAATCGGATTATGTAAACAATTTCAAGGGTTTTCATTTTTTTTTGCACAGGACCCTGATCCGTTTTCTAAAATAAAGCCTACGTTACACCTTATAACATCAGCTGCAACTGCCAGTAAAAAGCCCGTCAAAATCGGTACAGCCGTTTCGGAGATTAGCCGGAACAAACAGACAGAAACACATTAAAAAAAATGTTATAAGTACCGTAAACATACAACACTATTTTTTAGTATTTTAATTACTTTAAGGGCGTCTAGTACTCATGAAAATGAACAGCTTATACTATGGGACAGACTATTAAATCTCGAAAAAAATATCAGATTTTTTTTTTTCGAGATTTCATAGTATTACTAGACGCCCTTAAAGTAATTAAAACGACAAAAAAAGAGTATTGTACACTTTTTCATAAGCATTCAGTAAAAAGCTGTCATTTTGAAATTAAAAACAGACACTTCAATTTTATTTATTTGTATGGATTAAAATGCTTTTTCTCAGACTTACATGTAAGTTTGGATCTTTTTATTTTGGATTGCAGCTTCAGCATATTATGTTTGAAGTTTTCTGTGGACACTTGGGTAATTTGCGACTGAACAATGCAAGTGCAAACACCCATAAGTTCTGCGACTCATCCACAACGTACACATACCCCTACGATTCATTACGTTTTATTATGCTGTAAGATGTATTGTTAAGTTTTATTAACGCTTAGCTTTTAACGGCAAGTTACACCGTTACTGCATATATACGAAGTTGATTATTTAATAAATCATAAAGTAACGATTCCCTGTCGTCTTTACAACCGTGTGATGCTAGTTAAACAACAGACGGTTTTGTCGTTTTCTACAGTTAACGTAAACGAGTAATCTTTGAGCATAATAATGACAATGTGAAGTAATAAATAATGTTTGAGAGAGGAGACGGGTCTTTATGGAACAAGAATGGTTGACCTATACTAATATAGTCAATATGAAAGCAACTTTGTCTTTGTGTGTGGATACCAATTTTGGTTCAAAGGTCTACCTTTATACCTTACCTAAATAACCCGATAATACTTTCCTGTAGGATAATACTTGACGCAGAGGAGAATGGAAGAAAAAAACCGGCCAAGTGCGAGTCGAACTCTCAAATGAAGGGTTCCGTACCACCGTAGTAGAGGAGCTCCCTTTAATTTGAATTAATTTTTATTATTTGTTGTAATAGCGACAACAGAAATACACATTCTGTTGAAATTACAACTTTGTGCCTATAACAGATCATGAGATACAACCCGCTGTTAGACAGACGGAGCGACGGACTGCGGAGGCTTAGTAATAGAGTCCCGTTGGTTACCCTTCGGATACAGAAACCTAAAAACGTGTTGCGCCGACCCCAAGTATCATGGGACAAGGACCGAAAGATGATGAGGGACAATACCCGACGTCCGAAGCAAGTATTACGTTTAAAAGATCTAAAACTCAAATTTGTTTTAACACACCGAGAATCTGTTAACTTCAGTATGCACAAAACGAATGGTCTGCCCTATAAATTAACAAAATAATATGTAGAGGTACCTTACAATTAAAATATAGATACTATCATTTGAAAGAATAATAAACAGCCTCTTCATCACAAACCAAACCAAATCTTATTCCCATACAAACAGAACACTTAGTTGAAAAAAAGCCTTGTAAAACTAAATGGCGTGCCCTGTATGACCGAAAGATAGATTAATAGGTACCTACAATTAAAGAATAGATACTATCGTTTGAGAAAATAGCTAATAAACAGCCGCACCATACAAAAACCAAATCAATTCTCTTTTCCCATACCAACAAGTTGAGAAAAGCCTTGAATAACGCTAGGTACGCACTCTAAATTACTTTACAACATACAGCAAATGAAAGTGGTTGGGACCAAGGCGAGCAAGTGGCGCGAAGTCGATATAACACGATACGGTACCGATATATTAATATCGGTAATTAGCGTGTTACGAGCTTTATGTGTGGCGGTGAAAAACGCGGGGCGGTTAGCGGTTATGGCAAGTAGGTGATGGGATTTTTCGGAGTTTTCTGTTTACTAACTCGGCGGAACCCGAAAGGACGGTAACTTTTTGGTACGCTGTCACAACCCAAAACTGACACCTCGACACAAGGTATTGCAGTTGTGGCAAACCACGAAGGAAATAGTGGGACTAAATAGATCGATTCGTTTATGTGCATGCTAGCATGGGCCCGTTTATGCTTAGTTTTAAGCCAATTATTAAATACCTTTTCTTAACACTGTCTTTATTTATATTGTAGAACGCAAATTAATTAATGAATATAAAACCTAGAAAGGCGTAGAAATTAATGGATCAAGGAGTGGCCTTTACCCAGAACAAAATAGGCTAACCTTCCTCCTAGCCTTGAATGAAACCCCCACGAGTAAAAAAACAGTCGGTTGACTCCTTGGAAAGTTTATTATTTACTAGCTTATGCGCGGCTTTGCTCGCACCGAGTTTAGTAATTATCCCACGGGATCGTACTACCGCGATAAAAAGAATCCTATGTGTTTATCCTTGATATGAAGTATTTGTCTGCCAAATTTCACCCAAATCCGTTCAACCGTTTTTGCGTGAAAGAGGAACCATCATCCTTGGATGGAATCCTTATTGGAAATTCTATTGGAGTTTTCTGCCTATAAAGTGCATCGCTGTACTTAAAGCCCTACACAGAATAGGACCAGTGGTAAGTCATAATAATTAACGTGGAGCTAGCAAACATGCATAACACCTCACGTTTTAAATACTTAGTGACCTTAGTTTGGTGTAGCTATAAGTTTAGTTCAAGTCATCAATCTTACAAGTTACGAGTATCTTAGTGCGAATTGATCAAGAATTAGTAGCTAATTGATTAAATTAACAATCAGGTATTCTGTTGAGGAGTATTTTTTTTTTTTTTTAATACCAGAATTTTACGACTTTTTCTGTATCCGTTGCATTAAGGCTGTGGTATCTGCTAAATAAGCAACTCTATTTGTGGTGGTTCAAACTTCGTTTGTAATACTGTTAGAATAAAGTTCTAATCAGCTTGCACTACAAAGTGGTTGTTACGTCAGTCACTGCGGGCCGAATAGTGCGAAATAAGTGGTTTTTATTTAATTGTTGCCTCATAAATCATTAGATCAAAATGACAATTGTACACTTTGTGAAGAAAAAAGTGACAAATATTTGTGTGAAAAAAAAAACTAAAACTTAATGCCGTTTACGAGTAGTTACGAAATTTCAAAGAAAAAATGCTTTTACTTTGAATTTTTTTTTCATATAGTAATAATAAAGTTAGAATTATTTCAATTGTACCAATAAAAGTTTAAGAGTTTAATAAGCAACATATATATTTTTTTGCACATTTATTACTCACGAAAGAGGAGTTACATGGAGAAAACCTCTCGTTAGCAGATACCACCCCCTTAAGGGTTATTAAATAAAAAGGGATCCGGTTGCCACAGAAAATTAAATTCTGGGGTTCTACTGAGATTTTTTTCCAGCCATGTCGAGGCACAACAAACGACAATACATCAAAACCAAGAAAAATCACGAGTCGACGTAAAGGAAATCGACATAGCGGGAATGATTACTTCGTGCAACTCTGGGATTGCACCAAGGACCTCGCCCTCCAAGCTTTACCATCGCACTTGTGACAACTATGGTCTACCTACACCACAAATCACTAAACACATTGAACGCCAAAGAACTTTAAACACATCGTTGTTTTTACATTTGTTTGATAATGATAGATATGTTACGGTAAATGTGATTACTTAATTGAAAATTGTATTAATAATTTTCAATTAATTAAATTTACCGTAACGTACCAACATAAACATAGTACGTACAATTAGCACTAAGTATAGCAACAAATGCGCATTTTTTTGCATTTACAGCGTTTATTTATTACATTTATCGGTACTAAGGTTACATTATTAATTATCACCGATAAATGTGATTAATTTCTCACTTTTACCTCTACTTTCGGTAATTAATAATAATGTTAGGTAATTATTAATAATTTTCAATAAATCACATTTACCGTAACATACATACATCCAAGGGTTAGGCAGAGGTGTACCTAATAGTACAGCCACATTTCGGCAGTAGTGTTTAAAGTCCCATGTAATAGGGGGCGAGCTTATTGCCATCAATCGGGCTAAAATCCAAACACAGTGGCTGCTACTGAGAAATTCCTAATGGAAAAACATAATAACGCTTTGCCCGACCTGGGAATCGAACCCAGCCCGTCATGCTCAGCAGTCACGATTGCGACCACTCGACCAACGAGGCAGTCAAAAAATAATGGTAAAATAGAATATTTACAACGCAAGTAGGTAGCCAGGTAGCCATTGCCATAAACAAACTCACATGCAAAAACAAACTTTCTACTCGGCATATCAAAGCCCACAGAAGGACATATCGCTCTCAATCAACCAATCAAGGCTTGGTTAATTGCGATCAGTCCCCACAGGTCAAATTCCGATAACTCACAGACGAAGGAATTCCACATATCAGCCGTACGGCCGTACCCTACTGAGACACTTACTAACACCTTATACCTAAAGGCTTTATCATACTGGCCATTTGCAAGCGTGTTTCCAAGGCGATAGTTTGAAGGTCTGCGCACATGACACTGACTCGACGCCGACTCCACTCTGTCTCTACTCACAGTGAAGCATTGAAATGTGAGCTTTTTTTTTATCGCTGGACATTACACACAGCGCCATCTAGTGCCACACTAAGCAACGAGGCTTGTGTCGTGGACACCAGATAGTTGATATACCACATAGATACTTTATGTTTGTAAATACATACTTATTATACATATAAACATCCATGACTCGGAAACAAATGCCCATGCTCATCAACACACAAACATTTGCTCCGACCGGGATTCGAACGAATCCCGGGACCCTAAGAACGTAAGGCAGCCTCACTACCGCTGCGCCATTCGGGTCGAGCTTTATATCGTGTACTGGTTTAATTTACAATATCGCCATAAGAATAAGACATTTAGGCCTGAATCCCTGCTACGCTGATGTCGGTCGCGTACGTCGGTCGCAGGTACGAGTAAACATTGTGTTCTATATATAGCACCATACTGAGACGCTGACGTCAGCGGCGCGTACGTTGCTACTGTTTTTGTCGCTAACGTACGCGACCGACCGTACGCGACAGACATCAGCGTAGAAAGAATAGCAGCTTTTTAAGTTCCCTAATGAACAGGTGTAGGGGCATAGAGCCTGCCCAAAATATACAAACCTCTTTGACAGTGTGAAAAGGCTCCAAGTGCCTATAACTAAGCGATTTACTGTTGCTAGGCAACGATAAAACCTAGGCACCAAACACGTTTGCAAAGGACCTGTAGTACGCATGTGTTGCAACTAGAACGGACAAGTACAATCGCGCACAAAAATTTTAATATTTTTTATTTCCCTTGCGTTAAAAATTAAATATTAATTTTATAGCAATGTAAGTGCGAACTAGTTTCGCAATGCGAATCGTTTATTTAAATTTTTCGTGCGTAATGTTGTTCCGGTTATTAATTGTAGGCCCGTGTTTTTTGTTGAGCAATTATTTAAAACGAATGGAATCTCAAGGTGATCTGTTTTTTTATGAGATGATCATATTTCATTGATCACTCGCGTAAAGATTAGACGAAATTTTTCTTTTGTTTATTTTTGTTCAAAATGATTTTATTAATAAGTATTCAGATTAGTGACATGACACCTTAAATTATGACCTTTTAATTGAACTTGGATAGAAACTGGTAAACATGGGTACTGTTTCCAATTACTGGTACCACACGACATTAGGCATTTCTGTTTTATTGAATAGACATTATAAAGACTAGTATAGTATTCGTCAGTGCCCTAGAAACTCATCATCCATCCCAGCTTATAAACTTAGACAATCTAGTGTTTGGAGTGAGAGAATGATAGAAAGGAATCCTAATAACTTAACTGAAAACTGTAATATTGATAAAGTTTAGTTACTGTGCCGTTTAATCTACAATGATCGAATACTCTTCAACAATGAAATATTGTATCGAAAACAACTTAAACAACCTATCTACATTTTAATGTCATATTCACCACCAACCCACACTGGGCGCGCGTGGTGGATTATGGCCCACTCCATCCCACAGAGCGGACGCATGTGTCCCAGTAGTGGGAAGATCATTGGCTGATAATGTATTAGTAACGTCAAGTGTTAATGTCACACAGCTGACGTAAAGTAAGCTAACGGCAACACTAGTATGCCCTCTTACCTGGGAGCTCAGCTTTGACACACATGCTAATTTGTAGTGTTACGAAAACTATCTTAAATAACCAAAAAATACTTTCAGCAAAATCTTTTATAAACAGAAGAACACTACAGACTACGCTTATGGTAGCATGACATAGTCATTATGACTACATGACTGTGTAGAGGATTTTTATTTAAAGTAGTCGTTTTTAGTTATGTAGGGGTTCCGTGACGTGACGATTTTACTCACCGACAGTACGTACTGACACTTAATATGAAAATTCAAAGCCTCAATCTTATAATATACCGACGCAATCCGACACCAGGTTTTATACATTTTAACACAATTACGACATAGGAATTCTATACTTAATGTACATTTGATAACATAGCCAATAATGGCCATATTACCATACCGCCGTACCTACTATGTAGGTCGCAACGTATAATTTCATATTTCTAAAACTAATATTGTTCTAGTTAAGAACTAGTAATACTTGTTCTAGATTCAACTCGTAACTACGTAACGAACGTTTTCTTACATTTTCTTGAAGGATTTCGTGTTGCTAGCTAAAAAATATGAACGTGTGATGGGATTTTATTCATGTGCTTTCCTTAAAGGTTTTTAAGTGTAGAATTGCGTCAGAAGATACATACAACAGGAACATCTGGTGGTTTAAAAATAATAAAAATCTACCAGGCCATTAAATAGAGAAAAGCTACTGCAATTATATCCATTAAAAATGTCAACAGACGTATGCAAATAGTTTTAAAATAAATTGGCCTATGTTTACAAGCTGGCATATTATCATCGTGAGAAAAACAATGTAATCTACATCTTATTATAAAAATAGAGGTGGAACGTGGTGGTGCTGGTGGCGTGGTAGGTTCATCATCAATCTCTTGTCCTTATCCCAATTCATTTGTGGTCGGCGCAGCATATCTTCTTCTTCCATACTTCTCTATTACTCGTCATCTCACCAGACTCCTTTATCGCCATATCATCCTTCACACAGTCCATCCATCGTCTCTTTGGTCTTCCTTCTACCCATCCATAACATATTCAGAACTTTTCCCATCCCTCCGCATCACATGCACATACCACGACAAGCGACTACCACACAACTTTTGAGTCACCGGCGCAACTTTCAGACTTCCTCGTATGTACTCATTTCTTACTCTATTCATTAGCGTAGGACACCACACATCCCCCTTAACATTCTCACATTGGTATATAATTGTTAATTCTGAAAGAAAATGATAGATTGTTACTACTAGTCACATTATGTATTAGAATAATATTATGCTCTGTTTAACATTAACCAATTTAACTCTATCTACGACCATTCGCCCTTCAAAACATCTTACAGGGTCGACGGCACCATTCTGTTTAAACTAAGATTAATACATCGCAGTTAATCGGAGTTTCGGACTGCAAACGAAGACAAATTAACAGCGCGAAGTTTTAAAGTAAATTCTTCGATTAACTTGAATTAAATCTGTTAATTGGAGTTTAATATCTGAATAAGTAGGTTTGAATATGCATGGGTTTTAGATTTAAGTTTGATGTTAATGTGCAGTTGCTAAAAATGGGTTTTTCATTTGATATTTTGATAGTTTAGGCACCAACTGTTCTGCTCATTACAGCAAAACGTAGTTTTATGGTAAGACTGATATACATAAACCCTTGTGAGTAGCTTTTCTATGACACTTATACACGTCAATTTTGCGACGCCATTTTCTAGACACATACTACACCGGCTTTTCTTTGGCAATCGCTCACTCCATTCCGATGGCCAACTTAAACCACAGTTATCTCCACGGTGGCTCCCATCCCAACTAGAACTCAAGTAATAATTGCTCTGGGACCTATGTTCGCTTGAGATAGGCAATTTGATACCGATTTGTACATTATTACTGGGTACCTAGTAATTTGGAATAAATACAGAGATACGTATGTGGTACAAGATTATGTAAAATACGGCTATAAAATAAAAGACATGGATAGTTTAATTGATGGAGTTATGTAAGGGCTTGTATATATAGGCTGTATATATGGGCTGTAATAAAGATTCATGTAGGGAATGAGCCGTTTTGCGTACCACCAGAGTCTGGGAAAAATCATAAATCGAGTCATCAATCAATCATAATCTTTCTGGGAGAAGAGAACCTGCACAGACGCACATCAAGTTACTACAATCTGTCAAATTTATTTACTTAATAGATTTTCACCTTTGTCGCTAAAGTCTTAAGTTCAAGGTTGATTGGTACAATTTGACAGTTTCGGGTTGCTTGATGTGCTGGCGTCTGTACTTGAAACGTTGTTCTTGCTCCATGAAATTTATCTTAATTGTTTCTACATAGACCTTTTGGAACGTGGCTAAAATTGGAATTAATTTTGCCGTCTTGTATTTTAACTAGATCCAACACCGTCCTTGCCAATGTTATTTAAACATCAGACTCTTTTAAATTGGTGATTTGATATTTAGGGTTATAACTGAGATGACGAGTAACAGATAAGTATGGAGAAACAAGACATGCTGCGTAAACAAATTAGGATAAGGACAGGAGAGTGGTGGTGATGATGATGATGATAATATATATACCATACTTTAAAAGATCTATCACAATTCTCACACATACTCAACTCCTGACCTTCACAACTCAATCTCATCGGCCTGACTCATGCACTATGATACTCAACACTGCAATAATTAAACAGGAACCATACGGAACATTAGCGTTTCCTTATTAATATTTGCCAGATAATAAATCCTACTCTAGGATAATGTTGCCATTAAATCAAATTATATTACAGTTGTGACGGTAAACTAATTAAAATTAAACATTAAAGTTCGTTATTTAATTCTGTGAGATTAGAATAGATTATTTGTTGAAACAGCGACTGTACTGTTTTATTCGTTTAAGGACTAGTTGCACCAATGGGACTGAACGTGTTTTAATTATTGTGTCGATCGTCCTGGGTTTTATCGGAGAAATTCAACCAAATTTTAAAAGTATAATCTTTAAAAAAAATGCTAAATTCCGAACATTACTATGTTGTCTATACCTTACACAAAACAACATTATACTGTCAACAAAATCATCTGTTACAGAAAATCGGCTGCCAGCATTTTTACCTATACAACAAACAAACAATATTTCGTGAGACGTCAAAGACTTCAAACACAAACACCTAAATTCTAGCTCAAAAAATCCTAGCACAGATTTTGTCTTCTAACTTCATTGTCTCCCCGATTTTCGCTCAAACTCAGTTTTTTCGGAATCGCGTTTGGTGCCACAACAGCACAATGGTGACAAAACCGAAATGCTTGAAACTATCATAGCGTATACTGGGAATTTGTCCCAGTTTCAATGCCTGTAATCCTGTATGTAGTATTTTACAAAGCTAGGAATTCGTTTGTGGAGCTTCATTTGAGGTTCAAATATAACAAAGCAATGGATAGTGAGTGGTCAACGCAGAGTCTATGAAACGATAAAAACAGATGCATCACTAGACTAGTAATTGGCAGCGAATAGTTAACCAAGGTTTATTTCCTAGGTCAGTTAGACCCTTCTGACCTATGGAAGAGAACAATGCAAAGAAGGATTACGGTTTTGGAAAGAATGTCTGCCCTGCAATGGCGGCTGTCTGCCCTAACATGGAGAATGATATTATGTATTTACCAGCGCTTATGTCGGCGGTTTCGCCCATGTGTTGTTCGGGAATTTCCCACGGGATCTTTCTTCCAGGATAAAAAGTATCCTATTTGTTCATTCAGGTAATAAACTATCTGTGTGCCAATTTCATCCAAATTCGTTCAGTAGTTTTTGCGTGAAAGAGCAACATCCATCTTATCTATCCATCCTCATAAACTTTTAAATTTATAATACTATTAGTAAGATTTAACGTCTGGTAATGAAACTCACTCAATTTGAATGAGTGTGTTAAAACATAGTGCCTGTTGTGCGATGGTAAAACCAGAAAATAACACAAATACGAAAAAAAAAGAGTTCAAATCATCTTCATTAATTCGCGAAGACCCGATTCACAAATAACATGGCTACCTATAATTTTAATTAGAGCATGCAAACACACAAGACCTTGATATTAGAAGTTCTTCCTGTACCAATAACTACTTTATTGGAATTCCACAACGTGATATGATATTGTCGAGAACGAGATCACCTTAGGAAGTCGTTACACAGCGAGCGAGGCTACAAATGTTCTAGATGTAATGGAGATAAGCATTTATTGATATTGTGGGTAATCTACAAGTATTATGGTGTGTGAATTTTGTTGAGAGAGGAAATGTGTCATGTGTCATGTGTGTGTGGTGTTACGTTCGTTTTAGTTGAAGTAGAGATTTGACTATATGGCTTTGGGACATCATTTCTAATCAGTGTGTTTATTAGAAAATAAACTTCAAAACTTCTTTTCTAATACTGATTTTCTTCTTTTTTTGTTAGTTTTTTTTTTTTATGTAAGAAATAGGTACTATCGAGGACACTCCCGCCTGATCACCACTAAGCTAATTTTTGCTTGCACGCATAACATAGAAGCGCTCTCTAGCCCCGCCCCGTTGACTTTGTATAGAAATAATTAATGAAAAGATACCGATCAGCCGAGCGCACTGACGACGCACGCCAAACGAGAGTTATTGTTTTTTGCGCGCCAAAGTTGACGCTTTCCTAATAATATGAATCTGTAGTCACCACATAAACACACAACCTCACACACACACAGTATGTGTGCGTTTTGCAATTTAAAAAAAAAAAACTATGCCTTGATTTTGTAAAAATTTGTAAAAGTTGATTCTCAAAACCATAAATTTGTCAAAGTTATGGTTAAAAAGTTATAAGGGTTTGAACGTGGCCGCGCCAACGAAACGCGGAGAACCGCGCGGCCACGGAGATCTTTAAAACTAAGCGTAAATTTAGGTAAATAACAGATTGAATTTGTAAAACAATTTAAAAAATATAGAATTTTAATCTTTCCTACAAACTGAAACTTCTGGACTCTTAGGTACCCATACTGGCACAAACCACTCGAGAACAGGTCTTAGGTGTATGAGATAAGTTGGTTTCAGGCCATTGACCTCACAGCTGGGTGTTCAGATAACTGGCGCATTGTGCCATTTCTATTGGCAAGCACATAGGTAGGTAATATAAAGTGATGTTAGAGGTGGAATATGCTAGTTTCCGCATTTCATGTTTGTAACGACGCCGACGGCATGAAAAGCCAAGTCAGAGGCCCATGGGCGGCATAAAAACCCCGACACCAGGTTAGGCACTCAAAAGAGATAAAGACTTAGGAGTGCCCGGTATTACTACTAGTACTAGAGTACACCAGTATAACAAATTCAACATAATCGGACGACTTTAACTCATAGCACCCAGTTTAATCATAATAAATACAATATCAGTCATTAAGCTATAATAAAACTTTAAATTCCTGCCCCACGCGATGTGGGTAAGCGACCTTAATATAAATTACTTTTTAAATCGTTATTACTGGTACATACGCAATAACTACATGGTAATTAACGGCAATCCACGCTGTTATACATAATGAGACTGGTTAATAAAACTTGTCAAGTGCGAATATTACGAAAACGGGCATAATGAGAAGAAAAAGTTTTTGTTGTCGTTTAAATGACTTACCTTACTGGGGATATGAGGAAAACTCTTGCGGAGATTCTGGCAAATTTTGACTGTTATGGGGTTCGTCAACTTACCTGAAAATAAACAAAAACTGACGTTAATTATTTATTTATCATAAGTTAAGGTCCGGTTGCACTACAAAATATACACTAAAATAATAAAATTGATAGAGCAAAACCAATTCAAACATAATTGTGTCAAAAATGTTTCAGTCAACCGTTTGAAGTTAACGGAGATAGAATAATATAACATGACATCATACCATTATTCAATAAATTTGTTTCAAAGCCACTATTGTAACAACAATGTATGTCCTTGGTCATCCGGATATGATTTTTTATCATTGTTTAAATAACTGAGTATCCGAGACACTTCCTAATACACTTAATTTAATGAGCATAGTACTACTTATAGGAAGTCCATAATGTCTTCATTTAAACAGTCGTGATGATATTTTTATTGGTACATGATAGTCATGACGTGATGTTTAACCAATCAAATAATTGGGTATTCCTTACGTGGTGTCATGGTGTTACTATACTAATTTCGTAAATATGTTTTTCTTTTTGTAAATTGGCACCTTGTTTTTTTATAACCATGTAAAATCTATCTATCTATCTATCATCATCATTTACTTAATTACCTATTTGACCTTTCATTTTACTGTAGGTTTTGAATCCTAATTGCATCTTGTAAAATGACTTCATATAAAGATTGATTCGAAAAATCCTTGTAATGAATTGTAAACCACATTATAAGGTAAGGATTGCCTGAACTGTATGATGTGGTTTTCAATTGTAGCTTCCTGCTACAATTAGCAGGAAGTTTTCTTTCTGTAGTTTGTCTATAGGGTGGGTCCACTGGTAAAAGGTGTGAGTTGCAACCGCCGTGTATGTGTGACCAGATGGAAGAACATGGCCGAGCCAGTAGGAACCGTCATGAAAAACGCGTGTATATTTTTTTTTAATTTCTAGTAACAAATAATAATATTGAAAGGAACGGAAAACATACCAAACTCTCTTACCATTAGTCCCCCATAAAATGACATATCCAAACTAAACCATACTCAACCAGTAACCCTAAGGGCCGGCGCACATTTGGCGGAAGTGCGGAGCGCAGCGCAGAGCATTTTTTACTGTCAAACTATTGTCGACATTGTCCTCGTTTAAATAATATTTCAAATCAATTAACCGCGCATTCTCGGATTCATTGATTTAGAATTATTATTTCAATGAGGACAATGTCGATAACAGTTTGACAGTGAAAAATGCTCTGCGCTGCGCTCCGCCACATGTGCGCCGGCCCTAAGAGCTAAAGCCAACTAAGCGCCAATGGCACAATTTTATGAACACCACTCTCCCACTAAGATATACCCCACCTCGAGCAACCGATCACTACTCAATAAAAAGATACATTAATACGTCCATTAGACGTCGATCAGCGGACGCCAGGCGTTAATAAAAATTAAGTGTTTTCCTAGTAAAATGTATCAAGATGATGTATTTTTGTGTACTGCTTTAATGTAGGCGCTTGCGTTACTAAGGCGTTTTGACACTTGATAGTTCACAATTTATTTATAAACATAACATCACGTTTATAATCTCCGTAAGGTTAGGCAGACAGGTGGCTTGAGAGTACAATAGCCACCTGTCTGCCTAACCTCATTTCGCCACAAAGACGCAATTACACTTTTTCTTTGTCTTTGCTGTTCTTACCAATTACAGATGGTAAGGTTTGAAGATATACCTATACTGCTCCGAGCAGGGAGCTAATATATTGACTGAATGGACGAGAGAGGCCTAAATATGTTTATATGTATGTTTGTTCCTTTCTGGCGTTCAAGAGACCAAACGCGTGGACTGATGGCCGATTTTGATGATTTTTACGTCAATCAATATGTGTTCTTTAGTCTACCTGGCTTTCTAGAAGATCTGTCTTTTCCGTAAAAGGCTCACGCCGTACTGACATGATCTGTTGATCCTACAAAACTATTAACAAAACATTTCCCTAAGTACTTTGTATGAGGCAGTATCGAAAAACGAATCTAATGGACTGTTAAGACTGTTGCTAGCCTACATTCTAGTAACAAGATTTATGGCTTTATCCGCTTCTTTTTACGAATAATGGCGGCGGTTGTTTTATGGCTATGTAGTGAGATAGAAATATGTCAGAAGATTGTAGTCAAGGTTGAGTAAGAGAACTATTAGAATTAGAACATAACAATCTGTTGCTTGTGAGTTGTTTTTGTGTGTCGTTTTGCCGTTATTTTGCAGTGCCCTAACAGGGTGCATGTCTTAATACTGTGTCATGAAATTTTAATGCATGCCTTCTATAAACAAATACTAGAACTATTTGTATTCGGACCTAAGCTTTATATTAACCCGATTTTATTACAAATTAACATATAGCACTAATTAACATGTAAATTGGAAACATTTAGGTAGCTTAAAAACCATAAGTTTTAAGTAGTTTATATAACTTTTAACGTAATCTAATTATCAGACTTGTCATCATCGAAACATTTATCGGTCATGTTGTAGGTACGAAACCATAACATGTAGGATTTTTACTGTTTTATCTAAGCGATTCAAAAATCTCTAAAAGACAACTTAATAAAATACATATATATATACATGGAGAGCAGCGGTGGCTCAGTGGTGGCGGCCCCGACTTACGAACAGTAAGTCGTGGGTTCGAACCCAGACAGGCGCATTACTTTGTGTAATTTATTTCATCACCAGTGCTCTCAAAACGGTGAAGGAAAGAATCGTGAGGAAACCGGCATGTCTTAGAACCAAAAGATTCGAAGACATGTGACATCTACCAATCCGCACTGGGCCCGCGTGGCAGATTATAGCCCATTCTCTCTCATAGAGAGAAGGCCTGTGTCCCAGCAGTGGGTACATTAATAGGCTGATGATGACATATACATCGCATGGCGACCTCTGAATTAGACAAATTAATTATCGATTATAACTTAGACATAGTACTTGTTCAAGAACAATACCAAAACGCTCGCATACGTCACAAAGTAGTTCAGCTGGACAGCAAAGCACGAGCCG
This sequence comes from Xestia sexstrigata, assembly GCA_941918905.2. NCBI lineage: Eukaryota > Metazoa > Arthropoda > Insecta > Lepidoptera > Noctuidae > Xestia > Xestia sexstrigata. The sequence continues at coordinate 20,168,797 of OW799212.2, forward strand.
GAATTTACGTGGCGCGTTCTTCTAACTTTACAGTAACGTCTTTGCGTAACCTCATGACGCCCCACTGTGCCGTTGCGGAAGTCTCATCAGCTTCTTTTAAAGTTTACGTTGTGAGCTGTTACTTTCAATACTCAGACCCTGTTGCTCCTCATATACATAACCTCCGTCATGTCTTACAGTCACTCGCGGGCTGTAATGTTATCGTTGGCGCTGATGTTAACGCGTCATCGTCTCTGTGGTATGGCAAGGTTAGTTCTACGGATTTCGACCGACGTTGTGCTGTTGAAGACTTTATAGCTGAAATGAACCTATCAATTCATAATACCCCTGATGCACCACCTACTTTTTGCAGCCCAATGGGCGAATCTTGTATTGACGTCACACTTTCTAGTAAAGACGTACGCTTGGATAGGTGACGTGTCCTACCAGATGCGTCTTGTAGTGATCATCGCCTGATCGTGTACGAATTTGTTCCGATGTCTTCTCAAGGTCCATCTCATATCACTGGTAATTTTAGATATAGGTATATAGGTAATTTTAAAAGTAAAGGCGCGAATTGGGAATCCTTTAGCTCGCTTTTTGCGTGTCACGCCAAGGACTTCACTCGTGATGGGCTGTCAGCTGAAGAAAGTGCTGAAATGATGTCAGACACCTTCACTTACTGTGCTGACATCGCCATTGGTCGCGCATCTATGACCAACATCCATAGATGTGATTGGTGGTGTGACTACTTAATTGAACAACGTAAAAGCTATTGCCGAGCGCGTAGGCATTTAAACAAGCTTAAAAAACAAAAGGTCACCGGAGACCTACTCAACTTTGCTTTAAATGCGTTTAGAGTTGCCAAGTCCCGCTACAGAGCATCGGTGGAAAAATCTAAGGGTAATTTACTGCGAAAAATAGTAGACAAATTAGATAAAGAAGGTCCGTGGTCTCCTTTGTATCACGAGTTAAAAAGCTAATCGATCAGTCGACCTGGCGTTTGTCCAGAACATTAAAGTAAATAATAAACACACCACCGGTATTGAGGAAACAACCGAAGTTCTATTAAATAGTCTGATACCGGATGATTCGCCGGTAAATGACAATGACTACCATCAACAGATCAGAGCGTGGGCTGCTGTGCCACATGAATCACCAGCGTCAGACCTCCCATCCATTGACGAATTCATTAATGTTGTCAGGAAACTGCCTCTTAACAAATCATCAAGTGAAGATAAAATATCGAATCGGATGATAATAGAAGCGTGTAAAACAGCGGGCAACGCTATTCTATCTGTTTTCAACCGATGTATTGCGGACGGCGTTTTCCCTCGCGTATGGCGACGTGGCTTTATACTAATAATTCCAAAAATTGGTGATAAGCCACCGGGCGACCCTAAGTCGTACAGGCCCATAACCCTACTGCCATCTTTGGGAAAACTCCTGGAGCGCTTTATCGTTCCACGTTTGCTGCCAGTACGGGCCAAAGTTTCATAACAACCAATTCGGTTTCACCGTGGGAAAATCTACCGTAGACGCGGCACTTTCTGTTAGAAAAATTGTTAATAACTCGGAACACAAGTTCGTGGTTGGAATCTTCTTAGATATTTCCGGGGCCTTTGATAACGCATGGTGGCCGATGCTACTACTTAAACTGAAGAATCGTGGCTGCTATAAAAACATATTTAATCTTGTTTATTCATACTTTTTAAATGGTTCCGCGAAACTCAAACTCGGACATTATTCAAAGCCCCTTACCATGGGATGTCCTCAGGGGTCGGTAATCGCTCCGTATGTATGGAATTTAGGTTTTGATGATTTTCTCGCGATTCCCCTTCCTCCCGGCTGTTCATTAACCGGTTACGCGGACGACGGCCTGCTGCTCATTCAGTCGAGTACTCGGGCTGGTCTCGACAATTTAGTTGACACTTGCCTACGATTAATATCTCAGTGGGGCGATCGAAACCGTCTGACCTTTGCACCGCAAAAAACTTTTCAACTAATTTTAAAAGGTAATCTTAAATCGTGGCCTAGTATTAATTTTAATAACGTTCCCGTGAAAAGAAAGCAATCCGTGTGCTACCTTGGTTTGGTTTTAGAGAGAAATTTTCCATTCATAGATCATATAAAAACTGTCGGTGAAAAATCTAAAAAGAACTTACATAGATTGCCTTAAGGGGCTCCCCCATGCACACTAGCGCCACTTTAGTAAAAAAATCAGAACTCATTAAATACGCAATTAATATAAAATCTGATTGACAAAATGAATGCTTTAGAGTTCTAGATTATTGACGTCTATTTAATTCATAAAATATACTTCACTGTAGTTAGAGTTAGAAAAATTGCTAAAAACGGCCGTTTTTTTCCATTTTGTATCTGTAATGACAGCGAGCTATGTTTCAATGAGTTAAGCAGACGTAAATAATTTAGAAGACCAAAAGATTGATTTTGTCAATCAGATTTTATATTAATTGTGTATTTAACGAGTTCTGATTTTTTTTACTAAAGTGGCGCTAGTGTGCATGGGGGAGCCCCTTAACGAGAATATCCAAATCTACGTGGGGTCTGTCATTTATAACTTTATAGACCATTTATGGGGCTACTTACTTGGGGTGTATGTGCTACGGGGCACCTGTTTGGGCCGATAGAGCCACCATAGGAGCGGTACGACGTAAATTACTTCAAAGCCAGCGTTTGGCTTTGATATTCTTATGCAAAGCGTATAGGACGGTTAGTACTGAAGCCTTACCGGTACTTGCAGGTGTACTTCTAGTCGATCTTGAAGTGCAGCGACGGGCTGCAGTATACTATAACACACGTGAGACTACGGACGCAGACTTTTTAACCCTACGTGATCGTGATAAGATTACTAGATTATTCAAACCACAGACCGATGTCTGGGAGGAGTTTTTGTCTGAATGGCAATGTAAGTGGGATAAATCCATCAAGGGCCGACACCTCAACCAGTTCTTTCCATCCGTTCGTGAACGGCTGGCCAGGACATGGTTGGAGGTTGATCACTGTGTTGTCCAATTTCTCACCGGTCATGGTAACTTTAAGAGTAAATTATTTTCCTTCAAGCTTGTTAACTCGCCTTTTTGTCAATGTTCCACATCTGACTGCGAATATGAACAATCAGCACATCACATTTTATGGGAGTGCAGTCTTTGGCAGAATGAAAGCAATATTATGTTGGATAGTGTACAGGTTACATCCGGAGTTATTTACTATGACATACAGACCTTGTGGAAACTAGAACAAATTTCCGTGCGTTCAAGCGTTTTTGCCATACCTATTATTGGAATCAAATATAACAGCTCACAACTTAGGACCCATTAATGCTAATATTTATCCGTGGTGCTGGCAACTGGGCCTATCCCAGTTGTAAACGTCCCTTTGTGCCTATTGGTCTTGTTTCGTTCTGTCTCCTGCTGATATGGAGGGAAGTGGAAATTACGGTTTTTTCCTACTCCTCCACTATACTTTTCTGATTAATTTCGTTGCGGGATCCAAGACAGTTAAATTCATTCTCTGGGACTTCGTCGAGCTTCATTGTCTCGGCGCTTTTCTGGTGGTCGCCACTGTTGATTCTGGCTTTCAGGAGTTACAGTGGTTTGGGTACAGTGTGGCGGGCTTGTCCCAAATAAAAATAAAAAAAAATATATATATATACATATACATCGCAATGTATTTATATATATTGAATTTAAATTAATAATATTCACACCATAATAGTAACTTAAAAAATAGGCAGTAGCTCCATGGAAAATACTGGTATTCAGCTGCATCCGGTTAGACTGGAAGCCGACCCCAACATGTTTAGGAAAAGGCATAAATACTTACTAAAATTATACCCACTTTCCAGGTCTCAGAATGTATCTCAAACAAAAAGAGGTCACAAGTCACAACACCCCCTAACCCAACCGAACAAAACAAACTAACAGCCGATACTCAAGAAGAAACAATTACATGTCACAGGCATCAATTATATCAGCACACACCAAGGTCAGGTCATGATCAAAAGCCCGAATTAAGCAGAAAATAATTTATTCTTCGGCCATTACACAAGGCGACAACATTCCGGCGCCGGCGACGCTACATCCACCAATTACGCCCACTCGACCTAAAATTCACGCCCTGACACCCTTCGATTATACCACCCTGTGTACGTAGATAGCATATTCTGTACACCTTGTATAGCAATAAGGGAGCGTTTAGACCAGTCTAAGATAACTCTAGAATACTAAAACAACTTAGAGGCATTTTGAATAATTTTAGTCTATTCTGGGGAGATTATAGTGTCTGGTTCAGTGATAGTTCTGATGTAAAACTCAAAACCTCTTTGGTTCACTGTGTTGTTGTAATAAGCGAGCGATTTTAAACTATGTGCCCTTCTCCTTACAAAATACTCTGAAATGCATCGCATTTTCAACATCCTTTTCACATTTATTTTGTTAACTGCGTTTGACAATGGAAACGTGTCAGTATTATAAAAATGAAAACATATGATAAAACATTATTTGAATTTACACACAATTTACGTCTGACACACCCTGTAAACGTAGGGTGATTTTAATATACATAAAAACTGTGTCATCATTAAAAATAATAACACACCAGTTAGATTTAACCACAGTTACGTCTGAACACACCCTGTGATTTAATGGGCCATTCATTAACACTGGTCTCAGTATTTTCAGAAGGCGTGGGTATACTGCAATCATATTCTCCCAACTTTGTACCAACCTAGTCCTAATTCTGGCATGACCTACTTAGATTATAATAGTAAGGATGTGCGAAACTGTACATGTTAGAGAAAATACGGATTTATGAAGTCACTGTTAAAGATAATTGGGTTTGATAACAGTGTCGTGTCTGCGAGAAAATTTTGTGAAGGAGCTCGTGGCTAAATAATAACAGTCACTTGGGTCGATCCTAAAGTTAAGCGGAGGTTGCTTGGGTTGGTCCGTGGATGAGGTGACCAACCATTACATACCGAGTTTCCTCCGTGCCTCGGAAAGCACGTTAAGCCGTTGGTCCCGGCTATCATTTGTATGTCTTTAACCGTAGTTACAAACTCAGTAGGCAACTGAGATGTAGCGATCAATTCAGTCGCTCTATGTAAAATATTGGTATTCAGCTATATCCCGTTAGACTGGCCAACCCTAACCAATATAGTTGGAAAAGCCTTGGCTTGGTAGAAGAAGTTACCCTGACTAAAACTTCATCGGCAAATTCCTCTTCTATATCTTTGGGCAGGTCAAACTAAACTGTATAAACTGCTATGAAATCCAAAGGTCTCTTTTTCAACCATCGCATTTTAATGTGTGCTAATAGAAACGTAGTGCTATGTCGGTTTCATTGAAATGTCGGGTTCATTGAAGAAACTCCAACCTTTAAATTGTTCCCACCGTTCTATTTATATTCTAAACAATTTTGGATATCCACTAAAATATTCCAGTTTTGATGAATTTTCCTCCATTATATTGTGCCAAATTTTCCTCCATTATATTGTGCCAAATTTTCCTCCATTATATTGTGCCAAATTTTCCCCCATTATATTGTGCCAAATTTTCCCCCATTATATTGTGCCAAATTTTCCCCCATTATATTGTGCCAAATCTCAATGTTTTACCCTAATCGCTTTCATTTCCTACCTTTAAAAGTTTAAACTATATAAAGTAACGAGCTTTAAATAGTATAATAGGTATTTCGACCCTCGTCATGTAGTTTCAGTGATAAGTTTAGTATTATTAGCATCAATAGATTAATGGAAACACGTTAATTCTGCGATGGGCCCAGTTTTTGTACCCTGATCAGAATTGAGGAAATGTCTACTTAGTTCATTCTAAAAACTAAGCAAGCGTCGCCCCAACAAAAGTTAATACTCAAACAAAATTAGTATAGCACTAATTGATGCTTTTTGAATCATTAATTAGTTCGAAAGAACCTCACGAGTGTCAGTGCCACGCATTACTGCTGAGCGTAAGATCCTAGATTTCATTCTCAGGTCAGGAAATGTATTGATGGGTTGATGGCAATAGGTGCATTTAGGCTCGATTGATGGCAATAAGCTCGACATATTATATGGGACTTAAACATGACTGGCAAAATGTGAGTGTACCTTGTATTCTAAGCACACCTCTACCTAACTATCTAGAGCTTACAGGCGTCATGATATTCCATATTGTTGTTTTTATTACAGCATTGATTAGTTTGAAAGTAAACAAACAAAAAACTCTCCAATACTTACCAAACTCGAGACCATTCTCCGATTCTTATGTAAAACAATTCCCTCGGGCAGTAATCACGAGTTGGTAACTGGAAACATGTGACATTGGGGGATATTTTCACAACTTTCTGTACTTGTTGAGCCTTTTACATACGATTTGTTATAGTCGGATCAACAAGTATTTGAACAGACGTCGCCTTTTCATCACGTTTTTATGTAGCTACTTAGCTTGTGCCTAAATATATAATAGTAGCCGCTCGGGTCGATATTTAGGTTAAGCCGTGCTTGCCTAGGTTGGTCTGTGGATTGATGACCACCCATTGATAAATGATAAATGATAAATGATGTTTATTTTGCAAGTAGGTTTTTACAAACACTTTTACACGTAATTTTTTTTTTTAAACTAGATGGGGCCGGTGTTTCGTACCTGACTACTCTGAGAAGAAACAGCCGAAACAAACTCAGAGGTCATAGTCTCTTTTGAAGTCCAGACATAATTTTGCTCAATTCACATGAGGACTATGCAGAATAGTGTCTGAGATGGTCTTTTGAAGAAAGAACCACACAGATTTGAGTGGACCTGTCCAGTCAGTGCAAGCATTTGTCAGTTATCGTGTAGCTCGACTTATAACTCAAGGAGCTCAACGAAACGACGAACAATACCAAAGAAAGGACATTTGGGTAGGTCGCTTATAGTACTCAAACTGCCAGACAGTTGTGAGAAAAAAAAAAAGAAAACAAACAAAAATATATAAAAATTAAACCCACATGGTCCCCACATTCACAATAATCAAATAAAATTAATAATAATTTACAAAATCAATGTCAATAAAAATCGCAAAAATCATATGTCAATAATAATAAAAAGTAAGATACGTACAGAGTACGTAAATTACATACAGAGTTTCCTCCGTGCCTCAGAAATTACGTTAAGCCGTTGGTCCCGGCTATCATTTGTAGATCTTTGACAGTAGTTAGGTAGTCAGAGGCCCAAAAAGTCTGACAGCCAGTCTTAATAAAGGGTATCGTTATTACCCAGTACTAACTGGGTTGTAGAGGTCAGATAGGCAGTCGCTCCATGTAAAATGCTGGTATTTAGCTGCATCCGGTTAGACTGGAAGCCGACCCCAGAGAATAGGCTAGGCACATAATGATGATGTAGCTAGTTACTTTTATTACTACTTTTATTAATTCTTCATAATCGTGTGATTAGTACCTAACCTGGTGTCAGAATTTTTATACCGCCCATGGGCCTCTGACTTGGCTATACATAACGTCGAGAATTATCTCTCAGGCATACTGATTTTCTCGCGACGTTTTTCCTTCACCGAAGCAAGTCATAATTATAGAATACGCACATGAATCCGAAAAAGTGTGGTGGGTGGGTGTCTTGGGTTTGAACTCGAGACCTATGACTTAGCAGTCCGACGGTAACACCACTGGGCTATCACTACTATTAATTAAAAGTCATACTAGTAAACATTACAATAGTTCAGATAGTCGTATTTGTTTTTTGAATATCTTCTAAATCAACACAAACTATTTTTTATTTGTTGCGCATTTACCCCAATGGCGATTTGATGTTCGGCCCATTATTTTATTTATATTTCAACCTCGACAATCATTTTTGTTCCACTTATTTATCATTTTACTTCTAATGTGGCAATAGGCTCACCCCCTATTACATGGGACATAAACATAAGAGCAAAAAGTGGGTATAGTAGATACGCCTCTGCCTAATCTTGGGGATTACAGGTAGGATGTTATACATGAGGGAATCTCCTATTATTATATCTACTAAACAACCCCATTATATACCATCACATGTAAATAACAAATACCATACATAACACAGAGCGTATAGTTAATTGTCGCTGTTTCAGTGTTGCCTATAATCAAGGGTGCGCCGTCGTGGCGCCGGCCGCCATTTGCAACGTGACACATCCACTGGGGGTAGAAGAGATAACGGCTGGCTATGATCATGGGGCATTGATCTCAATTTGTTGTTGATAACTGGATTTTTCCGTACTGAAGCTATAAAGTCGGGTGAACATAGAATATTATACCTTACTAGCTGATGCAGACCGCGGCTTCGCCCGTGTGGATGTCGGTTATCTTGACCAAAAGTAAAGCTCCTTATTTGTTGGAGGTGTCCCAAATGATATACTAAAACCTTCCTCGAGAACCACATTGGTGACAACAGAATGAAAACAGCATGAAAATCGGTGCAGTAGTTTTTGTGTTTATCGTGAACAGACAGACAGACAGACGCGGCGGAGGACTTAGTTTTATAATATGTTGTTAGCCAAAATTGTTATGAAGGAAAAGGGAGTAAATGATAGCGTGACGGTTGACAGGGGAGAATGGAAGAAAACAACGTGTTGCGCCGACCACAAGTAACATGGGAGAAGGGCAGTGGAGAGGGCTATGCTCGGAGTTTCTTTGCGTGATCGAATCAGAAATAAAGACATCCGCAAGAGAACCAGGGTCACCAAATCAAATCGAATTGCCGAACTTAAGTGGCAGTGGGCAGGGCACATTGCTCGCAGAACGGATGGCCGATAGGGCCGAAAAATTCTGGAGTGGCGACCACAAACTGGAAGACGACCTGGTGAAGGTTGCGGAAATCCGTTGGATGCGAGTCGCACGGGACCGGTCAATGTGGCGACACTTGGGGGAGGCCTATGTCTAGCAGTGGACGTCTTTTGGCTGAAATCATGATGATGAAAGGCAGGAAGATAATGATGATTGTAACACTATTATTATAATACACTTGTCAAGTGTACTTTCTTCTGATATAAGCTTTTAAACTGTCATGGTCACTAAATACGTCTTACAATACTTTCTTCTGGTTTCTATTGCAATACTCATGTTTTTCAGCATTTTTTTTTTATCTCGTAACATAACATCACGCCTGTAATCCCCTAAGGGTTAAGCAGAGGTGTTCCTAATAGTACACTCACATTTTGCCAGTCATATTTAAGTCCCATGTAATAGGGCGACCCTATCGCCATCAACCGGGTATAAATCTAGACTCCGTGACTGCTACTGAGAAATTCCTGATTGAAAAACCCAATAAAGATTCGCCCGGCCTGGGAATTGAACCTAGGACCAACGAGGCAGTTTTTGATCTCGTTCCCACTAATACCCTAAAGCATTGAAAGCTAAAGTAATTAAATCGGTTAATAGATACATATAATTTACTATATTCCGCACCAAATTTGTTACACAGCTTTTTCACAATATAGGTGTCCCGAGAAAAGAAATAGGCTAAGAATAGAACCTTGCGGTATTCTAATTTGGAGTGTTATTAAAATGTTAAATATGGTTTTCCGAAGCTTATACGTTTGAGATATTATATGAGCTCCCGGAATTATTAAGATGGATAAAAAACCACCAGTAATCTGGAAGCTAATATTATCAAATTCAACTTCAAGTTGTGTGTCAAGGCATTCAAAAGCTTTCTTGTAATACTAACACAAACAATGAAGCGGCATCTATGAATTTTTGTAGGTCCCAAATCAAGTTTCTCTAACTTTACTGACAGAAATGTTGATCGGGAGTTTGCTGTACTTCTCCCTTGCTAAACTACTTGGAAGTGAAGGGTGGGCGTCATACAGTTGACGTTCAACAAGTTCTGATTATTATTAATTTCCGCTGACTTTATTTTGATTCTAAAAGACATCCATTAAACGATTTAAAAACCATTTATATTTTTGCCTCCCATCTTGTTTTTCCACCGTATATCTCTGTTTATGGTAACCACAACTCTATCACCCCACGTCACAAATTCAACCACCCACGCATCACCTATTATCTTATTTCCAGAACCCCAGCCTAGTAATTCTTCGTCGGCGCTACAATTAGTGACGTCGCTGGCTCAGACAGCACGTCATAGGTTCAAGTGGCATGGCGTCATGGCAGCTCAGTGATAAAAACCAATCAATTTCGCTTATCACTTATCACCCACGCTTCTAATGATTGATGTGCGCTTTTATATTTATACAAGGTGTTTGGATTCATTGATTTCATAATATTGATTAATGGTTGGGTGAGTTTACGCACGTGTTTTGGTGTTGCCTAATTTGGATTCTATAGAGCTGGGTAAATTATGTTGTGGATGATTGGAGTAAATCTAAAATGCTCATTTCGAAGAAACATAATGAGGCACAAATATTGATGATACCTTTTGTTCTTATTAGAGTTTTTAAGGTACTGTATATAAAATATAATTATTGTTAGACTACTTGGATGTTTGGTATATCAAAATCGAATGTTTCGCGTTAAAAGCAATACACACACACATTAATAAATAATAAAAATTAAATAACTTACACCAACTTTGTCTTAAGTTATTCCCCCTTTAAACAAAGCAAACATTAAATCTTGAACACGAGCAAATACAAATGTACCTTTTAAGAGATTATACAAAAAATATTTAAAACAAGCTAGCAAGCAGCAATCATTTGCAATGATTAATGGACACGCTAAAGTTGCACAAAAATAAATAAACGATGATTGATCACCGACCGGCATTACACCAAGTTTATACCGCGCGAAGAGGATTCGCGCACAATGTTAATATTTTTTATTTACTTTAGTGCCGAAACCCGAAGGAAAGTGTATTAATTTGACAGTAGAAACTTTTATAAAGTAAAAGAGTTTGAGGAGGTGGAGGGACCGTTCGTGTTCATTATCTCTGTTCAAAAGAAAAGTAACGCTTTTTTTTGTAATAAATCTTTGTAACCTAAGTAGATCTAGAGACTGGCAGATCCAGATCACATGGCGGCAAGGAGGCTCGCCGCCTCGCGGGAGATCGTGCGGTACCCCCGGGCCAGCCGCGCCTGCTACCACTTTTTGGGGCGCGTTCAGGTAGTGGGCTGCTCGCCGCCTCAAGGAACGCGCCCACACCGGGGCCCCGTAAAGGGCTATGGACCGCACGACTCCCGCGTAGAGCCTCCGGCAGATAGGCTCGCCCCTGGAACTCAAACGTAACTGGCGTTATGTGGGTGTACTATTTGGTACACCTCTGCCTAACCCTTAGGACATAACAGGCGTGATGTTATTTGTTATGTTTTTACAGTTCGAGACCGATATTAAAATGTGAATGTTCTAGATACTGAAATTGGCCACCGGATATTAACGTATTAGTCATGAAAATGGCAAAACAAACGCGTAATTTTTTAACGTTATCATCATTATATTTATCAAACTATCAACCATATTTGCTACCGAAACTTTCATAATTATCTCGATTGTTCAAGGACGTGAGTTAAAGTCTATTTCCCGTTGGCCTTGTATGAACACCAACAGCTTGTAGCCTTGGACCCCTGCATTCAGTCCTATTTCAAGAAAAGCATAATTGGATATTTCTCTCTCTATTAAAATACCAATACTTAAACCGGCGATTGAATTATTTGTAGACAACAAATATACATAACAGGACATTAGTCTCATAAGTCAGAAACCACAGAACGATACCTGCTTCTTCCATACTCCTTTTTCTTCGTACCCGGTTATTGCAGCGTGGAACATCGACACACAACCGGTTTCCACGTGTTTGGTACATCATACCAAAAACAAACATGCGGGGCAGTCTTTGGGGACTGCCGATAGAAGTGAAAACTAAGTAACTTGTGAATTGTATCGTCGAGCTATTAGATTATTATTTTTAGTTTGTAAATAAGTGCATTTTTTGTTGTTTTCGTTTCGTTCCGTTTAAACCTTCCCTGGACTACGACAAACATTTCAAAACCAAAATCAGCTAAATCGGCCCAACTGTTATCGAGTTTTAGCGAGCACAAACGAACGAGTATGCGAGTTCCATGATTTTTGTTCACCCAAAGTGCTCAACGCGCCTAAAGAAGTTTTCACTTCAAAAATTCTTCAAAAATGCTGTTTCCTACATAAATGCAATACATACACAGTCAAAATGTATATAATGACCAGCAAAAATAACTTTGTGACCACTAACATCTATCACCTAAAATATCAATTGATCACTAAATTTAGTAAATTGAGCACCAAATTTTAATAGAGGTGGTTGATGTCAAACTAGTTTTGCCTAGGCCGACTTGGGGCTTATTTTTTTATAAACCATTCAGAAGTAGGAGCCCCGCGAGGCGGGGCTCCATCGACCGGGTCTCCCTCGACTCGGATGCAAGAGCATAATAGTTCAATTTCTGGTCGTCATTAACTAAAAAAAATATTGTTGGTTCTAATTTCACTATAAAATAGGGACTAATTTTGACAATCAAAATTGTTTTTTTTGCCGTTACATTTTGCTAAATCTGGTGGTTCGTTAATTGTGTGCCATTTTTAACTAGCGACCCGCCCCGTCTTCGCACAGGTGCAATGTAGCATCTACGTACCTACATATATAAACCTCTTGAATCCATCTATCTATTGATGTAAACTGCATGTGGTATGATGTACTGAATACCTGAATAACCGTTTGTGCAGCAATGTATTTCACCCTGCATACAAATTGGTGACAATATGGGATTTACGTACTTCCCATTGGTCAAAACTTTTGGGATTCAAATCTTCACAAAAATGTACCATTGCTATTATCCAGTTTTCGTACCTAGCTATTATTTATCACATTTTTATTGTATTTTACACTTAATATTGAAAACAACGTCACCTTGAATTTATCAACATGCGCAATTCTGTGCAAATATTTCCACAAATTTTTGACTGAAAATAAACAGTCGTGATTATTTATCGATTTACATAATAATTGTAAAAGCATTGTTTACATATTTATGTGAATGTGCGAGATTTACTTGCTTATTTTCACATTAAGTATACTTCTGCGAATAAAATTACAATTTAAATAGTAGCGAATTTATTCATATTTGAGTGCAGAAAATATTTAACCGCATTCTTTTTATGACGAAGTAAATTCAAATTGGACAGGTTCTGATTTTGTAGTACCGCATAGTATAAGTAGTTCATCCTTTGACTAACTACTAGTGTTTAGACCGAGTGTCATAATTACAGAGCATCATAAATAAATAAATAAAATTATTATCACAATAAAATTTTTATTGTATGAATATAATATTGAAATACTCAAATTCTTTCTCATTGTGTGTAAAAATCATAATCAATTTTCCTAAATGAATTATTTAATTGTGCAGCTGTTTTGTAATTTGTAAGCCACCTCCAAACAAAGCGATTACACAATTTTTATCCCACTATTATATTTTAAATGCGAAAGTTTGTGGGGATGTATGGATGTGTATATTACTATGCAATCATTGGTTACTTATGATTTAAACTTGCAAGTTCACATCAGATAAAATGACGCCTCAACAACTATTACAACTTTTAAAATTTAAGTTACAGTTTTATTTAGGTTCTTTATAATATCTACCTGAAAACACCTCAAAAAATGCTCATTTTATTTCACAAATAAACGCAACCCGTTCTAATGAAGCTGAAGTCGAGATTGAACTGGGAATTGTAGGAAACAAATAAAAATGGAATGAAAAGAAAACAAGGAAATCGGAGCGAACGTACGAGGTACAATTCAGCTGGTTCCATATATGTACCCTGTGAAGGCTGAACATGAGGGGTGATGAGCAATTTTCTTTTTAATGTGAGCCATTTTTATGTTTGTTTTTCTACTTTTTTTGGTTTACAGGCGTAGTGGAAGATATCAAAAGTGTTGGCTTCTAGCCTAACCGGATGCAGCTGAATACCAGTATTTTACATGAACCGACTGCAGCCTATCTGACCTCCACAATCCAGTTAGTACTGGGTAATAAGATACCCTTTGGTGAGACTGGGTGTCACACTTTCGGGCCACTGACTACCTGAAAAAGTAAGAAGTATGAAATACGTGACCTTTAATTATGCATTGATTATCTATTCAAGTTTTAAATCCCAGGAACAGCACGCATTGACCGGCTAAAATATCCGGAAGACTCTAGCAACCCTTCAAAGTCATTCGTTTTTATTCTAGATCTAGCAGGTACCTTTTAGCATCTTGTGATGTCCATCAGGCAACAGTAAATCCAAACAAAATATATATATATCATTTTTAAGGCAAAAAAATCTTCTCGTATCAAATCATAACTCACAACTACATAAGCCAGAATACACCCACTCCAAACTAACTATCACAATAGAAAGTTCTAGATAACCTAATAACTCCAGCACACTAGTTCGATCACACAGGGGACCACGGATTGTAAAGCTACAGACTTGGTACAGAACCCGTTGTTTACCACAGTGGTCGGTCAGCTTTGTAAGTTTAGGTAATTTATTAGCATTATGCTGGTTGGCTTAAAGGGCAGACATAGGTCAGCTTGGACAAATTTCATGGCTTTGAAGGAAGCCTAGAGGCTATTTGTAGGAGTTTCAGGTTTCACTGTACTGCCTAGTGATCGAATACCACATGAGGTTTTAGGTTCGATTCTCAGGTCATCATCATCATCATCATCAGCCTATAATGTTCCCACTGCTGGGACACGGCCTCCACTCAATGAGAGGGAATGGGCTATAATCCACCACACGGGCCCAGTGCGGATTGGTAGATGTCACATGTCTTTGAATTTTTGGTTCTAGGACATGCCGGTTTCCTCACGATGTTTTCCTTCACCGTTTTGAGAGCAGTGGCGATGAAATAAATTACACAAAGTAATGCGCCTGTCTGGGTTCGAACCCACGACTTACTGTTCGTAAGTCGGGGCCGCCACCACTGGGCCACCGCTGCTCAGGTCTTCTCAGGTCAAGCAAAGTCTTATTCAATTTTTCTATCAGGATTTTCTCATTCTGGATCTGTTCCCGGATAATGGCTATAGGCTCACTCCCTTGAATATAACTGACGAAATTAGGACGTACTATGTGAGTACACCTTTTTTTTGTCGGATTGGAAATCATCAAATGACTCCTCCCGCTCTGGGCAGAGTGGAAGGGAGTGTCAGACTTTTACTGATTAAAACCCATCCATGTTCCTTCTTAACCCTTTGTATTCCAAGGCCTGGGTATCTCTTTCGAACAGTCCCGCAGCCCTGGCAGGCATCGGCCCTTGCTTTTGCTGACATCTCTTTGTGGCGCGTGGAACACTCCTGCGCCGTCGACACGGCCTGTCGTCATGAGACGGACGGACGGCGAGCTAGCCCATAGCTCTCCGTCCACAGGCCCGATGTGGGTACACCTAATGTCAGGAACACAGTTTCATTTTAATGATTAAGTCAGAAAATACTAATCAATTAGTAGTCCCATCAACAGACTTAAGCAAACCAATTCTCTACGACACTAATCCTGCCGTCAGACATTAAAGTACTAGTCTCATAGCAAGTGCCCTCCAAACGGGCAGCAAACACTCGAACACTCGCCACTTGACGACTCTACTCGACTACTCGACCGTCTCGCAGGGACCTAACTGAATTAAATATTTAACTGGGAACTAAAAACTGAGAAGAAATGATTTTTATATGGTATGTTTTATAGTCTTAATTTATGGACCTGGATAGGAACATTTTTTTGGTCATACGAATGTTAATTAAGGCTGTTTGATACCTGAATCGCGCAAAGTGTTGTTGGGGTCACCAGGAATTTTCCGCATCAACCCTGAGTCTGAATTTTTTAAAAGTGTAGGGAACGCGCCTACTGCAATCAACCGGATTGCAATACTTTTGACTAGAGAAATGTGGGTATACTAATAGGGTGTATTTATTTATTTCACCACCACTGCTCTCAAAACGGTGAAGGAAAACATCGTGAGGAAACCAGCATGTCCTGGAACCAAAAATTCGAAGACATGTGACATCTACCAATCCGCACTGGGCCCGCGTGGTGGATTATAGCCCTTACGCAAAATACGCGCTTTGACGTGGAGTTGCGGACACCAGCCCGTTATACAATATACAATATATATAGGGTGTACAACTCTGCTTTTCCCTTCGGAGATTACAAACGGGATCTTAAGTTACGCGTGTTGCAAAAAAATATTTTTGGCAATATCCATAGATTTTCACATTTGTTGTCGAAAGGAGGTGTGTGATGAGATGATGAGTAAAAGAGAAGTATGGAATAAATATACACATGCTGCGCCCACCATAAATGAATTGGTATAAGGCGTTGGGTAGGCGTAAGCAGGTCGCGATTGTGAGCAAGAAAGTCACCGGTACGTTGCGGTCGCTCTATCGGTTGAAAAATATTCTCCCGTCCCACATAAAGGTAATGCTGGTTCAGTCCCTTATTTTCCCCATACTTGACTATGGCAATGTGTGTTACTATGACCTGAATGCAGATCTCCTCAATAAACTTGACCGACTTCTAAATAACTGCATTCGATTCGTTTTTAATCTCCGTAAATATGAGCATGTGTCCGCACATCGGTCACGCTTAAAATGGTTACCCATCAGACAGCGCAGTGCGTTAAGGGCATTGACAACTTTGTTTTCCCTTCTAGATAAACCCACTTCTCCTTCTTATCTGACTTCTCACTTCCAATATTTATACTCTGCGCACAGCAAGAATCTTCGTTCTTCGAATAACCGTCTTCTACGATGTCCTACTCACCGCTCTGGTTTTCTTAAGTCTTCTTTTCCTGTCCAGGCGGTTTTCCTTTGGAATGCGCTTCCTCTGAATATCAGGATGGCAACCAGTCGACTCATATTTAAAGTGAAAGCTCGCGAACACCTACATAAGAAGTTGGCAGACTTGTCCCATAATTAATTAGTAGTTTTTCATCATCGTTGTTTTAATCTCTCTTGACTTTGTATATTTTGTTTGTATGTATTTATTGTTTTATTTTATTATTTCTAAATATATACTCGTATATATTTTTTGTTTTTTTCTTGAAACTTTCCTGTACTTGCACCTACTGTTTTGTCTCTGCATCACCCTAAGGTAGACTGGTAGAAAATGCCCAAGGCATTAAGTCCGCCTTTGTGCATTATGTGCATAAAGTTTTAATAAATAAATAAATAAATAAGGGTAAGATAATGATGATGATCCATACAGCCCTAGACCATATCTAATATTTAAAAATCTCGTGTCACAGTGTTTGTTATCCAACTCCTCCGAAACGGCTTGACCGATTTTGATGAAATTCTGTGTATATTTGGTAGGATTGAGAATAGGTCGTAGGCTATTTTTTATACCCTAGGCGTATTTTTTATTCCCACCACGGGTCAAACTGCAGGGCGCAGCTAGTATTCACATAAAAATCGCAACAGCACCACGAAAGCTGCGTACAATCTACGCTATCCACGACATCGATGATTGGATCCCACTTTCCAAATATGTAGATTTTTACATTTATTTCCACAACAGTGCGTAATATATAAAGTTGGATTATCGAGATCATATATTATTTATGGCGTGTATTTAAATCGATTTCTGTATATTCCCTTTTCAAATATTTCAAAGTTAAACCAAAAATACTGACTTGCACTCAAATTATGCACACCAAATAAATCAAATTCGATATACTGTTTAATGGTTTTTGCATAACTGTTTTACTGAACGAATAACTATTATCAATATAGTATATCTAACAATTCTTTAGTTCAACAAACATTTTAAAACTTTTTTAAGGAAAACCATCACCTATACTGTTTAATGGTATTTGCAGAACTGTTTTTTTTAGTTATTTTAGAACCTGCTACGACTCCATAACGCGCGCTCGCTTCGCTTGCATATTAAATAACACTCTTTGACTTCTGTCCCCGAAGTGCCGGGCCTCCGCCGGCCTCCTTCGTCGGCCTACGGACCGGTGCCCATGCCGCCCATAAAAGAAATTCCGTAGTAAGATTGTATAATTTTGAGTGCAAGTTAGTATTTTTGATAAACAATTAGTTTTTTTATTTTTATAAATCATATATCCGATGTACGAACCACATTTTTGGTGTGAATTCGATAAAAAAGGTCATCTCGTTTTGTGTTATTTTTTTGTTTTTTTTGCAGTACATGTTTAGTTAATCAATTGGATTTTTTGCACAGCATTCATTTTTCTGGTATGCATTCAGTTAATTAGTGGAGTTTCCTAGTTTGCTGAAAAATTATACAGATGTGCATTTAAAAATATCCCTTTATTTATTATTCACCTTTATCACCCCTTCTAGTCAAACCACCATAATATTTCCGCCCTTGTCCCATGTTAATTGGGCAACGTTTTTTTATTCCATTCTCCCCTGTCAAGTCACGCTATCATTCCATACACCATCCATCTATCTTTGTTATGGTCTTCCTCTCCCTCTTCATCCCAAAATTTGCATTAATTCCTGTTTCAGCTAGTCAAACCATATTTCATATTTATTATGAAGTACGATTATCTTTCAATTGCCAACATACATTGGCCAACGTGGTGACCGTTACTAATTCTCATTTCCTCTGTTGTAAGAGATCCCTTTTACCCTGCAAGCTAAGTCAGAAGCCCATGAGCGGCATAAAAAAATTGTTAAAAGGGAAGGCACTAAACCATACGATAAAGAAAGAAAACCATGCAGATAGAGACAAATGAGATGACAATGAAAAAATCCTGTAGCCAGAAAACAATCACACATTTAACATAATTTATTATGCCTCTGTTTCATACTTTTATTGATTTATATATCTGTGCTACATGAATATAAATTTTGCATTTTGTTTGCAAACTAAAAACGGTTTATATTTTAAAATGGCCGATGAATCAAATTTACCTAATGATACAAAATAAATCCAAACAAGATTAATTTTTCAGCAGAACAAATTGAATTTCATTTTTAGATTATTCAAAATGAAGCTAGATTTGAGTAATAAGAAATTAGGGAGAGGTTTAAAATGGCTCTAAATAAATTTAGTTCTGTAGGCAATAAGGAATGCGCATTAAAGTATTCCAAATACTAGCGGGTGTTTTAGAGAAATGCGAATCTCGCCGGTATGCAAATTGAAGGTGTGGGCCCGAAAATTAGAATCCTTGTTCCCTATGTAAGGTTTCTATGTTGCTTCTAATGAAAAACTGTGATGTTATGTGGAATATTATAATTTCGGCCTATTACTGTCTCACAGTTGGGCAAAGCACTTGTGAGGAGCTCGTGGCTAAATAATAACAGCCGCTCGGGCCGATCTTTAGGTTAAGCCGTGCTTGCCTAGGTTGGTCTGTGGATGGGTGAGTTTCCTCCGTGCCTCGGAAAGCACGTTAAGCTGTTGGTCCCGGCTGTCATTTGTAGATCTTTGATAGTCGTTACAGGTAGTCAGTGACCCAAAAAGTCTCACAACCAGTCTTACCAAGGGGTATCGTTAGTATTACCCGGTACTAACTGAGTTCTCAGATAGGCTGTCACTCTATGTAAAATACTGGTATTCAGCTGCATCCGGTAAGACTAAAAGCCGACCCCAACATAGTTGGAATAAGGCTAGGCAGATGATGATGATGACTCTTCCATCACCCTGTATAGTTATATTTAAATCTAATAGATACTTCTGCTTCTTCATCTCGAATCGATGAGTCTGATTTTCTCCGAGCGGGGGGCCTAAAATGGCTGCTTTATCAGAATCCTAATTATAAATCACGTTAAAGATTTAAAATTCTTAAAATGATCTCTATGCTTATGGCCATAAAGTCCGTTTTAAGAATTTTAACTTTTTCCTAATAGGATTCTGATAAAGCAGCCATTTTATTTACGTTAAAGATTTAAAATTCTTAAAATGATCTCTATGCTTATGGCCATAAAGTCCGTTTTAAGAATTTTAACTTTTTCCTAATAGGATTCTGATAAAGCAGCCATTTTATTTATTTATTTAACACTTCAAGCACAAAGTACAGAGGCGGACTTAATGCCATAGGCATTTTCTACCAGTCAACCTAATTTTAGGCCCCCGGAGCTACCTGGACAGCTCTGTCCTTTGCCTCATTCAAGTCCTGGAGGGTGCAATTAGTTGTGCACGACGGGCTGGAGAGAACATACCTCTGCTGAGGTGATGTATGGTTAGCGTGAGTCAGGTTTGATGCATAGTCCACAGTTGATGTTGCGGATGCTGCCACAGCTGAATAAAACCAGCTTGCTGGCTATTCAAGCTTCATTAAATGTTCGACAACGCACTAGATTTTATAGACAAGTGCATAAATGTTCACTATGTTGTGACAGGACATTATTAAAGTGCATTTGAATTAGTTTGTGATTGACAGCCCATTAATTAGTAACTTGAAAGTGTAATTGGATTGCCCTTATTGTGTCCACGTAGGTATTTCAAAGTGTTAGGTGCGTAATAGTACCTACTCGCAACCGGCAGGCGTGTAAGTCCGTATACACGTAGAGCGCCAGTCAGCGCCAGTACTTTGTGCCGACCTAGCGCCAATAATAGTTAGAGAGCCCACGACATTAAACCTAGTTCGATAAGACTTCCAGACGATTTATATATATATATATATATATATATATATATATATATATAAATATATCTTACGGCTAATAGCCGAAGTGCGGCTACACCTAGTTGTAGCCGGGTACAACTAGGTGCAGCCGGCTACATGACTAAAATGGCTCCAGCTACAAGTTACGACTACTAAGGCGTCCAAACTAGCTTGCAGGACAGGTTACTTATCCCTGAAACAATTCGTCGACTGAAGAAACGACGAAATCTCTTTGACGACAATAGTCGCTGAACGTTGACTTTATAAAACGGTGGGCTCCGCTGGGAGTACCCTAGCACCCTACAAATCATTTCATCTACATGACATCCCATCTGCGTATAGTCCGCACGACTGATTGCAAGATAAGAAAAAATTAAAAAAAGGTTAGAATAATAGCACGTGTTGTAGGTATGTTCTGTGGTTTCTGCCTACCCCCGATGAAAAATGCACGAATTTAACACTTGTCTCGTCTTCATAAGATAGTTGTTTTCTATTCATGTGTCTAATATACTTTAGGTATACAAAGTTTTCTTTAAGTCCGCAACAAAAAAATAAATACATTTACTACAAGTTACTGGACAGTTCCCATGATCAGAGGCTTGATAGTACGAACTACAGTCCGCATTTATATCAGACGCTTTTATTATTTATCACTCTGGCACGTTGCGTTGTTCCGCTTTAGGGTTCCACAATGAAAATGGAAAATCCTTGAATAGTTTTGGAGTGACTACTAAATTTTCTGCCGTCATTTTAGTTAAAGATCTGATTGGTCCGGTTTTGTGGTCGAAAGCGGTACTGGTGAGCATGAGGTCCTGGGTTCGTTCTCCAGGTCGGGCATAGTGTTACGGCAAAATGTGTATGTAGATACACTTAGATACATCTCTACCTGGCCTTCGGGGATTACAGGCGTATTGTTTAGTTATTATATTTCAATTATAGTTCCCAAAGTCAAAGTTTCCAAATACATTTTAATTAATCTTAAAAATATCACAAACCGGTTCAAAATAACCTTCTGTCGGTACAATATAAAACTAATTTGTGAACTTTAAACTAAGACGGTAACACGAGGACCGACTCAGCTGAAAGTTGAGGCAGTAAACTGCAATGTTTACTACAGGACCGAGTTTAACTTTACTCTAAGACTACTACGAACTACACTTATGAACTCAGGGTAAGATTCCATTATTTCATATTGGCGCAGAAAGATTTAAAATAAAAACCACCTGTTTGTTTATGAAACTAATAACATAATAATTACCTTAAGATCAGACCAGATCAGACCAAGGTGGTCTGATCTGGCAGGCGTATTACCTTGTACTAACTGGTTTGTGGAGGTCAGATAGGCAGTATTTTCATGTAAATTATTCAGCTGAATCTAGTGAGACTGGAAGCCGACCCCAACATAGTTGGGAAAAGGCTCGGCAGATGGTGATGATAACCTTGGTTAAGTCTAAAACTTCGCTATTTCACTGTAATTTATAAAAATAAAATCTACATGATTTATTTTGGAAATAAGTTTCTCATTTAAAACGATTCTTATTAGTTCCTTACTTACTTCTTCCCACGCTCATGTCACAAACCAAATTCAGGTTGATTCAGCCTTAGAGCGGTTTCGCACTACGTCCGATCCGAGTCCGATCCGTGGCTGTGAAAATAAGCTACAATACAAAATCGGACGACGGAAGCCGGATCTAGTGCGTAAACTACCATAGAAATAGTTCTACGACTACTTCGGATCGGATTCGTATCGGACATAGTGCAAAACCGCTCTAAGCCTTTTACATATTATATGAAAAAAGTTACACGTGTGCCTACTCCTTTGGTGAATAAACCCATGAAGCTATGTTAATCGTACTAAAGAGTACCACAACTTTCCGAAATTTAGATTAATTAGAAACAAATCTCACGCACATGAGCACCCAAAAACATAATCTTCTGAAAACAAATTAAAATTGTGTAAACAGTACTTAAGTTTATCTACCTAATGGTGTCGATTCTGTTGTGCACAAACTGAACTTAATTTAGGCTATTGCTACTGTCGGCACCAATATCAATTTTTCTTAAAGAAGATGCACCCTTGACTACAATTCGCACACATAAACATAAACACACCCACAAAAAATATGATTAAAAATAAACCAATTTTAAGTACATACAGAACCTCACCCCAGTTCCCAGTTCGTGCACCCTTGACTACAATTAAATACACAAATAATAAATACAAAAAAAAATCTACCAAAAAAAAACAAATTAATGAACATAATATGCGGAACCACTCCCCAGTACCCAGATACCATTTCCCAGTTCCCAGTTCTCATACAGAGGAGAGTGGTGACGTAATGGTACCCTTTGTCACATTACCGTATTGTTACTTTATGGCCTTACTTACTTTTGCTTAGTCCGACGTATTCTGTGCTTACAGCTGTAATTGTTTTTATTTTTCTTTTCCTTGTTAGAATTGATGTTATTAACATTTTTATGTGTGTTTAGATTGGGGGTTTTATGTGTAGGTGCTTTATTAATGGGATATTCAATTAGGATTGCTCTTTGTTGGAAATTATGGGTATCTTAAATAACGTTGGAACTACGTTCATTGCTACAAATTGGTAACGTTACTTATCTATACTAATATTATAAACAGGAAAGATTTGATTTTTTGTTTTTTTTTTGTGTGTTAGTTACGATTTGTGAGTGTTAACTCTAAAACCACTCGACCGATTTTAAAAATTCTTTCACCATTACAAAGCCACGTCTTTACTGAGTAACATAGGCTTATATTTTATCCTCGTACTCCCACGAAAACGGGAACTAGGCGGGTGAAACCGCGTGACGTCCGCTAGAATACTATAAAAGTAACGTTTTTATAGACACAACATGACGTCATAAGTCACATCACAATCATCTTTCTCCTGCCCTAATCTTCTATCAATCTTCTACATCATGCACCTGGAAACTTATGTAATAGTTAAACCCTGAGACTCATAACATCTTATTTGGGGTCGACGCAGCATGTCTTCTTCTAAGCCTGAGACAGACTATTCCAGCAAATCCCTCGATCGTATTTGTGATGAATATGGTTTGTAACATTCTATATTTGGTAATTTTGATTAGTTTCTATATTGTGTAATTTTGATTAGTTTCTATATTGTGTAATTTTGATTAGTTTCTATATTGTGTAATTTTGATTAATTTATATAATAGTACGTGACGTGCGGAATCATTTATGTAACGTTCTTTCTTTTCTTTTGCAACCTACTTCATCTTGCAGGACTTCAGAAACAGAAAATGACGGTACTTTAAATAACACTTCGATATCTTTATCAGGTAAGTGACACAAAACAAAGCCAACATCACAATTTCAACACCCCTGCCCACCTCACACGATCCAACAGCAACACGACATACACCAAACAAAAAACCCGTATGTGTACGCTTTCTGCGTCCGCGAACTATGAGTAGATATGATTTCACTTCATGTAAAGCGATAGCCGGCGACGGTGTTCAGTTACGGGCTTGTGCCGTTTATAGGTTAACGGGAACGTGTCGGCAAGGGATCGGTATGACACGAGCCGTATTTTTTTGTGTACGGGTTAGGAATGTATGTTTTTGTTATGTAAGTATGAACAAAACCGTGTATATAGGTACAATGTTAACAGGAAGGTGCCTTATCTACGTTTGATAAATGTAGTATATTAAATGGTCATTAATTCTTAGGAATTTTCAAGTCATTGAATAGTCTGTTAGATGGCTGCATTCGTTTGGGCTTTGTAATTTTACAAAGTATTACATGCATTATCAATCAAAAATTCAATGACAAGAGACATCCACCAACCCATACTGGGCTCGCATGGTCAATAATAACTTCGTTATTTCTCAAATGGCCTTTAATTTTCTTACCAAGGGAATCCTTTGGTGCCAGCGGTAGGAAAATTAAAGGCTGATTATAACATTCTATTAGGCGTAGCTTAACGAGTAAGCTTAGCTACTAATTGACCATTCTCTTTGCAAAACGATCATTAAAGGCGTTAGGTAACGCTCAAATTATTTCAAACAAAATACCAACCCTAACATTGAAAACAGAAAGATCCTACAGACTAAAACAAACGTCACATTTATAAATCGATTACAGCCACCGCGACCTTCAAAGTCCAATTTAAAGAGGCTTCCGAGACGAAAATAACTTGCGAATGAAAAGGCGAGAAAATAACATGGTTACCGCAATTCTTGAACACGATTAGACGTTGCCAAGTGATGATTGGTGAGACACCCACGATATGAATGTTACAACTGTATAGAATCGAGGAGTAAATGACGTATATTCCCACCTTCATAAAACTTTATGTTGTTGTCTATGGTGAATTCTGCATATACTTGTAACATACCAGCACTTTTATGTTATTTTTTTTTCTACTAATTCTTAGTATGGACTGTTGTTGGTACCAAATAAATAAATAAACATTATGGTTGTCATAACCAGCCTATTATGTTCTTATTTCTGGGTTACAATTACAGGCCTCTGTGCCAGGGAGTGAGCCGTAACTATCACGCGAGCCCAGTGCTGGTTGATGGGCATGCTGATTTTCTCTCGATATTTCACCGTTCCACAAAGTAATGTGCCCGCCACTGTTACCACAGCACCACCATTGGTTTACTATGGTTCCCTGCTAGCCTGAAACAGACTTAATTTTAACATTGCAAGGTCGAAGGAAAATTATTCCGATGAGGACCACTGGAGCCAAGAGACCACTCCAAGAAGTACCCGAGTTAGAGCCAAGTGTAACCTCGATAAGATGAAAAACAGAAAGGCACTGGAGATAGTTAGTTACCATCTGATAAACATCATCCCTGCGCCGCCTCTTGGGACCATTAGCGAAAGAGGGTTAGTCAACATAATAAGGCTAATATTTTAAAAATAACTGTGAAACCCAAAACCCCTTAGGTTCCAAACGATGAGAAATTAAGACACTCATTAAAAAGTTTTCCGCGAGAAATAATGTTTCGCATAGGTACGAGTATTGTTGAGGGGTGTTACACTCACTCGAGTTGCCATGGTGCTCCACAGCTGAACCGCAAAAGCGAATGTGTATCCGGAAAAAAGTTGCTCAGGTTTGCTCAACTTGCCAAACCGGCCTAAACATGATTAGCAAGGGGAGAAGCCGACCGGCACGAACGAAAAGATATGTATTATGTATAGTATGTAGCATCCAGTCAATCGAAAGTGATGAACTGCCGAACTGAACAAGTATGTATCAAACTTGATCTAGTTTTAAGAGACATGAGCGTAGGGTTTATCGGCGCCACAACGCCCACGTTCACCCACTCGTGGGCGTGGTCGTGCCCAACGACGTGAAATAACGTACAAATTACTTGCCAAAATTCGTCTCAATATACATATTCAGTTTATACACGTGTAGAATAATGCTTCTACGATTTCGTGTTAGCCTAGTAATCCAGAAAAACAATACCAAGATTTTATAATTATGTCTGTTACCTACGCCGTAACAGCTAACAGCTAGGGTTATTTTTACCCAGGACGTACTACCAGGATAAAAATAACCCTATGTTGTAACCCCCGTAGGATAATTTACGACCGCCATGCGGGCGAAGCCGCAGGCAAAACCTAGCAGAACATAAAAATTGAATGCTAATTTCCTATTTTATGCTTCTAGAATCTTATTTATAATGAATGGATTTTGACTGCTGTACCTACATAAATCTTGGTGGTATGTAACTATTCATAAGGGAAGATTTATACTTGCCTTTCAAAAATTTTTGCAAATAGGTAATATTCCAAGAATGTTTATGTCATGTATTTATGCGTGGCATAACGTTTATTATTTCAAGAACGTAATATCCAAACTTGCAAGGTTTCATCATCAGCCTACAGCAGTCCACTGCTGGACATAGGCCTCCTTAATCGCACGCCACTAAACTCGATTCTCAGCAACTCTCATCCTGTTGCTACCAGCTACCCTGAGAAGATCGTCACTCCACTGAACCTGAGGGCGTCCAGCACCAAGGTTTAACCAAGGACTATTTCCCAGTAACCGGGCAGTAGGTGAGACCGGCAGTTGCTCCATATAAAATATTGCTGTCAGCTGCGTCAAGTTAAGACTGGAAGCCGACCAACGACCCAAACAATTTAATTTAATCTTGCAAGGAGCGTGAAATTATCAAAAAATACGTATAAAAAGTAATAGACGATTTGAAAAAATTGAAAATCTTCGCTTCCATTCTACTCACTTCAATGAAACATAAAATTGCTCCAACAACTTTAAATCGAGGGAACTGGCACATTTTAGTAGCTCTTACTACAAAAAGTCGCCTGGAACATGGCAAAGGCAGTTTTCTGTGAAATAGAAACACCCCCACTTGTTGCCGACGTGACACTGTGACTATTAATCACGCTTCTTTAGAAGGAAAGCACAAAAATATAGCTAGAGACAGCTTGTATCTTTCAACAGGCGGAAAAGATCATGTATATGAGAGTGTTGTTCCTCTATGACGTGGTTTTCACCATTATTTGGATATTTGATTCCAAAACTTATGTGTGATCATCATCTTCCAAATCTTTTCTCAACTATGTTGGGGCGAGTTCGAGTCTTATCGGAAGCCGACTCTCAGTATGTGACATAGAAGAACTGTCTATCCTGGCATCCACTCCTTCCACGTGCCTACCCGTGTTGGTATGCAACAATTAGATACTTCCATCTTTCTGACTTTGGTATTTAGTCCTTTGGGCAGGACTTTGGTTGAGCTGATGATTTAGACCGCCACATCATATTTACATAGCTATTTCCCTGGTCTAATTTTCTTTATCGTGTATCAGAGTTTTTATACCGCCAATGCGCCTCTGACTTGGCTTTACATGCCGTCGAGAGATTGTCCCTGATCGAAAAAAACGTGGTTGTTGAATGTGGAATGGTACTTCTTTACGTGATAAACGATATAAAACCAAGTTTTTTTACAGATTTGAAGACGAGATTTCAGTTTTTATTGCTAAATGTCATCTTCACGTCACTAAACAAACTCACGGTCAAGCGTGTCATTCTTCTGGTTGAGTCCCATGGGGCCACTAAATTTGATACAAAGCGGATAAGAAATACTAATACTATTCTTCTATAAATTAAATAGGCCTCAAATGTATGTTTTTATTTTTTTATTTTGTGACTATTTTTTGTTTATTTTGTCTATTGGGCATATACGAATTTGCTTGTACATGAACAAAAAGAAAAAAAAAGGACACCGTTTATAATAGTAGTGGCAGCTGTCGATTGATTAATCTTGTGATAAATTAGTGAAGCATTAAATAGAAATAGGGTCATTGTACAGGAAAAACCTAGACATCCTTAATTAAATAGCTACATTTCCCCGTTATTAAGAGACAGTTATCTACGTCATTCACAGATGACCTGATTGGCTACGCACTTCATAAGACAGCCAATCAGAAACGATTATCCTGTTACTGACGTTTCTTACGTCATTTCTTCTTGTATCGGAATTTCCCAAGTGATGCATAAGACTGCTACTCTGACGTCATCATTTAATGTACCGAGTAAACTGTGACTAAATAGTTTCGATACTTGAATGCGGTTTGATTTGATGACGTATTAAGTTATTAACCACGCTCAATCAAAGTTGACGCTTAGGTACTCTGTTTAATTTATAGAGAAATTAAACTAGTTGTAATTAGTTTTTCATAAAAAGATTTTAGTTTCGAAAGTAGGTCATCGTAATTAAGATTTTAGGTCATTGTACTACGTAATTTTGTCATCTTACAATACTCAGGCAAAATTAAATGTATTTTGGTATATTCTAGGTTCGATGCCCAGACCAGCGAAGTCACTTAAAATATAGATTTTAGAAGCATTCCGGAGCCTAGATTTGTGCTCATTTGATGGTAATAGGCTCGCTCCTATTACTTTAGCATAAATGGCGTTATGTGGGTGCACTATAGGTTAACCTCAGTTTCAACGCTTCGCAGAAACAAACGTGATGTAGGCATGTTTGCGCTAATTTCAAAGCCCCACATTCGTAACCAAATAATTACATTTCAACCGCTGTCTTTATGGCCATTTGTCAGCTGGCAGTACGTGATTCGACTAACAGAGAACATTGTAATTAATGGCTCGGACGCTGTACGGAGACTTCATCACTCACTATACTAATCTTCAGCTTTATAGGCACTTGCTGTCCTTTTCTAACAAGAGGAGAAAGAGAGGGAGTGTGTTTAGAAATAAGGGCATTATTAGACCCAAGAACGTGTTGGGAAGGTTTTTAGTAGTGAATTAAACAGAGATCAATTTTTTTAACGTTTTTTCTTAATGATCCTGTCGCAGCAATTTCTGTAACGATAACTGAAAAGACAGCTTTTAACTCAATTACATTTATAATGAAAATGAAGTTGAAAGACTTCAAAAAATTATGTTGAAAATATTTTCTTGAAGAAAAATAAATTGTCTAATTCGTGGAATGTATTGTGTTTTGTATTTATTTTGTCTTGTTGTTTAAAAAGACTCGACTAACATATTTTAATGATAATAGTACATCTGGAAATTTCCAAAATCGGAAAATCATAGTCAACACAAGGAAGACCAAAAAAAATCCAATTATAACTCTGAATTTCGAGCAACATAGCTGTCAGTCAACTAACCAAGAAGAAAAAAAAAATGATAAACCATAAAAATCTGTAATACCACACTCCTTTTACTAATTCCAAATGAAAATGCACGAAATATTACACTAAAGAAAATTCGTTCAAAAATAAGGGTCATGTTTTTGTTACGCGTAGCTCGACGTCAATCGATGTTCAACGTAGACGTGATTGGCGTCAACGGTTTAGTTAATTCAACAGCTTACTTAGCTTAGGGTAATGTGAAAACAATTTTCGCAGTGACAACCCATAGTTTCGTGATGGTTCAAGATTTTATGAAACAAGAACGTTGTATTATTGTTAGGGTGTTTTTTGTAGGGTTGTACATTTTCACACAACTTGGTATTTTTTTTTACAAGGAATGGTCATCTTTTTTTATTAGGGATTGGAAATAAAAAGTGCAGAAACGGAACCGATGGAAGTAATTGAGGAAGGCCTTTGCATTGTGGGATTTGTGTAGGTAGGGGCTAATCATTTATTATCATGCTTTACTGTAACTAGTAAAGTCGCTAGTTTAATATCCTCCCTGGCTATAAACCTGAGTTTAAAAATGGATAAAACCCTTGTTTTAAAAACAAGCGACCGACTTCTCTGACGAAAATAACAACCACAATTTTCCCAATTATAAATTATTTTATTATTGCGTACCGGTAACAACGTACATTTGTGTTCTGCAAGTTTTAATAAATACGTTTTGTAACAACAACGGTTTACATTTTGTTGTTTAGAAACGTACTCGTGAAATCATCGAGTGTTATTATAACTTTGGGCAACAAATTTTACATGTTGTTGTTTGCTGAAGACTTCTAAATAAAATATGTTTTAATTATATATTAAGTACTTTTTTATTTTTAAGTTTTGAAATATTAAAAAAAAACAGCAACATTTACACAAACTATACAAGCTTTATATTCTTACCATTTTGATATACACAAAAATTATCTAAAAGGAAAGTAAAATAACTATCAAGTCATTAGTTTAAAGAAAATCTCTGTTGCAAAATGAAATTCAAGAAAAGACCCAAAAAATAAAGAATCCATTCAGAAATTTTAGTAAGACCTATACACAGAGAAAAAAATTATAACACCAGGTATTTAGGTAATTGGAACAATAAAGGCTTCGTTTCTTTAACGCGGCCCACGTAAACCTACGCCGTCAGTTTTATTCGTAGGAAAATTTACCGTCGTATCAACCTATTTGTAACACAATAGGTGACAAAGTTGTTACTATGATAGAGCTGCGAACCAACTTTTCAACGTGGTTTTGTTCGCGAAGTAGAAAGTTTTAAGCTGCGAGAACTAACTGCGATTGTTAGACGTTTTCTGTAGGTAATACTGAAAGTTCTTCGTGCAAAAGGTCGTATTGCAGAACGAGATTTGCGTCTAAAAATAAAATCTTGTTATGTAACATACTTAAGCAAAAATTAACCTAACTAATCATCATCAGCCTATTAATGTTCCCACTGCTGGGACACAGGCCTCCTCTCTATGAGAGGGAATGACCAATAATGAGGGACCTAACTAATAATGAGAAGATAATTACGATTAATTATTTTTTTGCAAAAAAAGATACTCTTCGAATACATAACCCACACCTCTGTAACTCGGTTAAAATAATAACAAAGTTCTGTTATTTAAATAAATTATTTTCTTACCAAACAAAATCAATTTTGCACAATATACTAAACTTACCAAACATCCCAGGTCAACACGCTTTAAGTTCCTATAGACAGCCAACATACCTGAAAATAAAAAATGAATAGATAAGTATAACAATATTCAAATAAATATAAAAACTCAAACACAAATGTTGAGCCGCAGAAAATGTGTTTACACATAATAACATTTTACAAATTGGTTCACGTGGAAAGGAAATATTGCAGTTAACCAATTAGTTTAAAGCTAAGTTTTCGTGTGAGATGGTGCATCCACACCGCAGTTACTTTTTGTGGAGCAACGTTTCCAAGTGTTATTTATTGTTAGTATATGTTGCTGTGTTAGTATATGTTAAGTAATGTTGACTTTTGAAAACAGTCAACACGTGGTAACAATTGATAACATTGTTAGAGAATGTTACTTCAACATGCGGTGGGGATGCACCATTAAATTAAAAGTACTTTGAAGTTTGGAGCGTGCCTGTCTATTTCAGGTGCGACTTTAAAACTATAGAAGTAACAGAATTACCAATTAACCATCAACAAGTTTCAACCGTATGAGAGTTGTCTAGAATCGTGTTAAGTGAAGAACACTTAACACGATTCTACACAACTCTCACCTCTCAACGTGCCGCTCGTCTGTAAGAACAGACGAGCGGCACGTTGCCAACTGCACATAAACTGCAGCCGTCGCCACCTGTCGACGGCTGCCGTCTGGCGTCGGCGGCAGCAATCGACTGGTGGCGACGGCTGCAGTTTATCTGCCGTTGGCAACGTGCCGCTCGTCTGTTAGAACCCTAAGTGGGGTGCGAAGAGGCCTATGTCCATCAGGACTGCTGTCGTCTGATAATGATGAGTATCAAAAGATATAATCATCGAAATTTAATAACCACAGTGTCTAGTTTAGAATATGAGACCCAATTGAACTATTCTATTACAATGTAACCACAGCATATTTGACAAGCGGTTAACCAAAGTAACACCTTTCTGGCAGTAATTATTGAATAACAACCTAGTATTCGTGGTTCAGCCTTTATCTCATTCAGTGTCTAAATTGTCTAGTTCACTCCCGATATATTAACTAAGAAAGATGCGTATGTTTGTGTATATCTAACACCTACACACACACATACACTCTGCCGCGAATGCATACCAAACAATTGAAAAAGAAATACAAAAAATACTCTTGTTTATTCCAAGAATTATAGCTTTGGGAAGATTAGAGACCCTTTATCAGCTCTGCACCACCTGCTAAGAGCCTAAAGATGCTTCTTTTTGATTTGTTCACGTTCATATATCTGTATTTAATCTTTCAAAAATGCATACCGAAAAAGAAAAATTCAAAACATATTCTCATATTTATTCCAAGAATGAAAAGATTAACCTATTGAAGCCTATAAATCCTATCTCGGTGCTTCTACGGACTAGGATTAAAATGTATCCAGACTGAATCGAATCTACAAAGGCGTTCGGTGGAAAATTTCCCATAAATATGCATCCAGTGTGACCATTGTGCATATGATCCGATGCCCCGCCGCCGTGTGGACGGGCTTTACATTTTACAACATGTATAAGCTGCAGACAGAACAACCAGTATAATCTATAAAAAGCATTGTGTATTTTTCAAGGATTTTGTTTGAGAGGAGAGATGCAGAAGGATGTAGATGCATGTTTTGCTGTTTGACAAAAATGTTTGTAAGAAAACAAAATACGATATTACAGGTTTATGCATGTAAAGCGATTGTCTATAAAAGAGTAATGATGAGAGGACATTTCCTAGATATTTTACTGAAAACTAAATCGTACTGAAAGCATCAAACTGTGGTCTAGTTACAGGTCACAGGAAGACCGAGTGGGAGCAGAAAGTTGCGTGGAACTTTGAAAGCTTAATAAGTCCTGTTAAAGTATGTAATAAATTCTTGTTAATCTAAATAATATTGCTTACATAGAGTCAAATATGTCCATAATATTGTACACACCTTAATAAGAAGTAACATTTAAGTAAACAGATAATTTACTTATTTTCTTAAATTATATCAATATTTTTTTTAGTTACATTATTAAAATGTACAAACAAATTCTTCAAAGCTAAAAAGAACGTCAACATTATTCAAATCATAAAACAAACAAAGAAATAATTACGGCATAACAAATCCCACTCCACTCCCTTAAATAAAAAATAAAAAATACTTTTACTCACGCCTGTAATCCCTAAGGGTTATTATTTTTTTTTTTTTGGGACAAGCCCGCCACATTGTTCCCAAACCACTGTAACTCCTGAAAGCCAGAATCAACAGTGGCGACCACCAGAAAAGCGCCGAGACAATGAAGCTCGACGAAGTCCCAGAGAATGAATTTAACTGTCTTGGATCCCGCAACGAAATTAATCAGAAAAGTATAGTGGAGGAGTAGGAAAAAACCGTAATTTCCACTTCCCTCCATTTCAGCGGGAGACAGAACGAAACAAGGCCAAAAGGCACAAAGAGACGTTTACAACTGGGATAGGCCCAGTTGCCTAGCACCACGGATAAATATTAACATTAATGGGTCCTAAGTTGTGAGCTGTTATATTTGATTCCAATAATAGGTATGGCAAAAACGCTTGAACACGCACGGAAATTTGTTCTAGTTTCCACAAGGTCTGTATAGTAAATAACTCCGGATGTAACCTGTACACTATCCAACATAATGTTGCGTTCATTCTGCCAAAGACTGCACTCCCATAAAATGTGATGTGCTGATTGTTTATATTCGCAGTCAGATGTGGAACATTGACAAAAAGGCGAGTCAACAAGCTTGAAGGAAAATAATTTACTCTTAAAGTGACCATGACCGGTGAGAAATTGGGCAACACAGTGATCAACCTCCAACCATGTCCTGGCCAGCCGTTCACGAACGGATGGAAAGAACTGGTGGAGGTGTCGGCCCTTGATGGAATTATCCCACCTACCTTGCCATTCAGACAAAAGTCCTCCTCTAAGGGTTAGGCAGTGGTTGAAACAAACAATGTACCATGCAATACATTACCAAAACAAACAAAAGCAACTTAGCCTAGAAACGATAGTTATTACCCTAAACAATAAAACGGCTATAGGTTCACGGCCCCGTCAACTAACGATCATGTGCTTCCATTTGCCTAAAAGCCTGCGAACATTATGTGTGAATCAGAAACAGGATAAGTACTGCCTCTTATCCCTTATGGTAAGCCGTAAGTATAAGTTCCTTGTGCCGGTTTTGCTAACACGAAGAGAGACCAAAAAATAATACAAAAGAAATGGATACCTAAGTAAAAGCGCGTTTTTATTTAATCAAAATCAAATCTATTATTAACACGGTTTTATTAATTTCACCTGTAACTAATTAACTATGTAAAGCACAAGCGCAAGCGTAATGTTAAAGTCCCGAGTAATAAGGGACGAGCCTTTTCCCATCGACCGGGCACTGATCCAGACTCCGCGAAATTACTAATGGAAAATCCCGATTAACAATTTGTCCGACCCAAGATTCGAACCCAGGACCATGCTCATCAGTCCCGACTGCGACCACTCGACCAATGAAGCAGTCAACAGGCACTACACACTGTGCTAATAAAACACTTGCAGGAGAAACAAAAGAAAAAAGTGTGGGCAGATTGAAACCACATTTTCGCAAAATGTTCAACCGAACTTTAAACTCAGCTTTGTTCTTAAACTGACTAAAACAAATAGAAACAAAGGTCAAAGCAGGTGTTTTTACAGCTGCTGTATAAATAACGTACGTTGACCTTTAAAGCCTTTCTAGGGCTCACGCGTCTCTTTGTGGAAACAAATGAAGATACATTGCGAATCGTTGTCATGTGCACCTGTTATATTGCTGCTCTTAGGGACGTTACACACGTGTTGGGGTACGAAACATTAGGGCACATCTAATGCCAGTGCTGCGACTTGTGCAATACTACTACAATAGCCCATAACGTCCACTGCTGGACAAAAGCCTCTCCCATGATGGGAGGAATTTGCCGTAATCTCCACGCTTGGCAGGCGGATTGGAGATCGCAGTGATGAAAGACTAACAGAAAACGCTGCTGCCCATTCTCTGGTTTACGGAGGCGCAAGGTGTTCTGCCTCAGACATTAGTCGCCTTATACGACACCCGTGAGAGTAATGGGTTGGTTCTATTCTACAATACCATGCTGAAATAGGTCTCTTTTGGCCTCGTACAGAACCTGTTATTAAGTTTAATTTCGTTTTTTTTTTATTATTAATTTAATTGCTTTTATTTTATTTTTTATATTTTCTCTTTGTCCTGTATAACCAGGTCCTGCAGTGCCAGTGAATGTGCCAACCAAACAAGCAAATATCACTCGTTACTTACGTAAATAAATTGAAGTTTAAACTGCCCGTTTAACCATCATCATTAAAATTCGCATAATGTCTAGATCTATAAAACAGATGCTCACGAACTCAGTATTTTATTAACAGACGAATCCTTAAACAGCTCTAAAAACCGAAAGTAAACCACTTAAGAGTAAAACAAGTATTTCATCTATCGTCTCAGTCCTTGATTCAACACTTTACAGCCTTGAATCACCTAAATGAACGATTCCTTAATCTTGAGATAGATTCGTTTCATTCTACATCTTGTATTATTTATACCTAAACTTAGACTAAGCGACAGTCAATGTCATTTAAACAGGTTCTTCTGTCGCTTAGCACTTTTTCCTTTTATGAGTCGAATCAAATTGGGTGTTAAGTACATCATTTCTGTTGGTAACACGTTAAGAAAGACGGGATGGTGATGGTA
This sequence comes from Xestia sexstrigata, assembly GCA_941918905.2. Classification (NCBI taxonomy): domain Eukaryota; kingdom Metazoa; phylum Arthropoda; class Insecta; order Lepidoptera; family Noctuidae; genus Xestia; species Xestia sexstrigata. The sequence goes on from OW799212.2 coordinate 20,204,456, forward strand.
ATTTTGTAGACTAGGTGCTATAAACTATAATCTTGTCTCTAAGCTAGTAGAAAATTGCATTAATCTTTATGTGTAATTGATTTAGTGACGTAATTTGGCGTTTGAAATTCAATAGATTGCTCGAAGAGATTGCTAGATATCGGATTTGAAAGGAAAAATGCTATAACCTCATAGCCCAGACCACACTGGCTGGATACTGAGTACAAGTATTAAAGCTAACTGCCTCGTTGGTCGAGTGATCGTAAGTGCGACTGCTGAGCGTGAGGGCCTGGGTTCGATTCCCAGATCGGGCAAAGTGTTATTGGGTTTTTCCATCAGGATTTTCTCAGTAACAGCCACGGAGTCTGTATTTGTGCCCGGTTAGTGGCATTAGGCTCGCCCCCTATTACATGTGACTTATGTACTTTTAGGTACACCTCTGCCCAACCCTTCGGGGATTACAGGCGTGAAGTTATGTTATGTCTATGCTCTACATACCTTAATTTATATTTAAATCCTTTGAAAAGAATAGGGCAATTGATAGACAAGAGCAGTTATTTTTTGTTCCTCACGGATTCAATCTGTCATATCATAAGCCTTTCATACAAAGGCGGATATTGTATGTGACCCATTGAGCGAATAAATAAAACAACCAATTACCATACGTCCTTGTGCGACCTTGTCTAACAAAAAATGTAAACTACTTTAAATTATAAACGCGAAAGTAACTATGTCTGTTTGTTTGTTACCATTTCACGCCTCAACGGATGAAGGGATTTCGATAAAATTTTGAACATAGGTAGAACATAATCCTATGTTCCAGGATTATGTTCTACCTATGTTCAAAATTTTTTTATTCCGGTAGTCTTTCCATGGAATAATAACCGATATCAACGCGAAGGACGCCGCGGGAAAAAACAGTTCAAACCCGAATTTGCCAAAGCATTAGTTATTCCTTATCAAGTTCCGGTGGGATAATTCTTGCAAGCCCAGGATTATGTTCTACCTATGTTCAAAATTTTTTTATTTCGGTAGTCTTTCAATGGAATAATAACCGATATCAACGCGAAGGACGCCGCGGGAAAAAACAGTTCAAACCCGAATTTGCCAAAGCATTAGTTATTCCTTATCAAGTTCCGGTGGGATAATTCTTGCAAGCCACCCAAGCGTAGCGGCGCGCAAATACTAGTAACCAATAAAATTTAAACTGAATTCATATCAAAACAATGACTATGCAGTTAAACCAATCGATTGAGTTTTTCTGACAATGTTTAGACAAGTTGTTCTTTTTATAACTGACTAGGAAATGTTGATTATCCATGGATATTGTTGTTGGTCAAAACTATGAAATTTAAGGGGGAAGAACGTAATAGGTAGTTCCCCAATTTAAGGACCGGATAAGACTGATTTATCAAGGAGCTCATGGCTAAATAATAACAGCCGCTCGGGTCGATCTTTAAGTTAAGCCGTGCTTGCCTAGGTTGGCCTGTGGATGGGTGACCACCCATTACATACCGAGTTTCCTCCGTGCCTCGGAAAGCACGTTAAGCAGTTGGTCCCGGCTGTCATTTCTGATCTTTGACAGTCGTTACAGGTAGTCAGTGGCCCAAAAAGTCTGACAACCAGTCTTACCAAGGGGTATCGTATTACCCAGTACTAACTGGGTTGTGGAGGTCAGATAGGTAGTCGCTCTATGTAAAATACTGGTATTCAGCTGCATCCGGTTAGACTTGAAGCCGACCCCAATAAAAAACTTGGGATAAGGCTAGGCAAATGATGATAAGACTCATTTATCAAGTAGCTAATACGTTAAACGACACAAAACCACCAAAAGTGTAGAGATTTGTAAAAAGCCTACACTCTGCTTTGGGTGGGCAACACTCTGCAGGGCCTGCTTTGACGCCGAAGAATCAGACGCCCACGTCATCCTGGAATGCAAGGCCGCTACCAAACGCAAACAAATCCTCGGAACGGTGAGGTCGCGCCGTGGAGCTTGTGAAGCTCCCAGGAAACTTCTGTGTTTCTGGGCGGAGCTATAGGCTAGCCAACTTAGCCAAGACACCTACGCACAACGATCCGAATAAGAGTCTAAGTGCGGAAAATGGAGTCCTTACTCTACTCTACTCTTGGGTGAGCAACAGTTGAAGAAGAAAAAACATAAAGGCAATATTGAGGCCGAGTTCTATATGTTATGTATACCCGCGTTACTTAGCTCGTTTTTTGACATAGCTATGTCTCTGTCTCTATCTTTCGCTTGTACTTTGTATATTGTGTAACAGTGACGGTTTCTAGGGTTCCGTAAAAAAAATGAAAAAAAACGGAACCCTAATAGCTAATAATATAACAATAAGTCGTGCGTCTGTCTGTCTGTCCGTCTGTCACAGCCAATTTGCTCCTAATCTACTTGATCAAATCAAATGAAATTTGGTAGGATTGTGTAATCCTACCAAAATATATATATTTTTTTAATATGTAATTTCCTGATTTGTCCCCCGAAAATAACCCTTTATTTTCGGGGGACAAATCAGGAAATTAAAAAAAAGTTTTGCAAACCTTAGGTACCGTGTCATGTATCAAATGAAAGGGCTCAATATGAGGATCTCAAATATATATTTATTTTGGATTACCAATATTATATTATATTTGTTATTATTGTAAAGTTTAAGTACTATTTCACATATATCCAACAAAAAAACTATACAAACAAACTAAATTACTAAATCTCACACAACTTTATACATTTTACAACTGCATTCTCATTAAAAAAATCAACACGAATTCCGTACAATCAAACATACAAATACATAAAAAAACAGTAACATACGTGTACAACACAAGAAGTAAAAACAAATTCCAACTTAAGACTGCACGAGCACGGACTAATTACGGCAAAAAAACAGTATTAGTGGAGGGAGCACAACTGTTCAATGATTTACCAAAAGATTTAAAAAAATGTAACAATATTAAATTTAAAAGTAAACACAAAACATGTATGTACCCTATAACGTCACCAACGCCCCAGAGGCAAATATTATATTATTATTAAGATAACTCTGTATCTCATTTTAAGTGAACTGTTATAAATACGTTCTTATGAGAAATAAATATCTTTAAACCGAAACCGAAAAAAACAGTTTTGATTTTATTCATGAAAGAAGACGAAAATTGACCATTCCCCCTCTGATCTCCGAAACTACTGAGCCTAAATTTTAAAAATATACAAAATATAGTTCATTGCTTGTAGATTACAGGAAAACCTATAAGAATTCTATCAATTGAAAATAAAGTGGTAAACTCAATATATGACTTTGACATTGTACGGAACCCTCTCCACGCGAGTTCAACTCGCACTTGGCCGGTGTTTTTTTTATTTTCATTTGCCACTATTCCCAAACCTCTGCAACTCCTGAAAGCTAGAATCAACAGTGACGGATATATCTCTTGGCCAAAGTATGTACTAAGGAACGTTTAGTTAGTAATGCGTAATTTAAGTACCTATATTCTCACAAACACATTATCTCTTCCAGGTTCACACGAAGAAAAAGCAAAAGGAAAAACCCACCCTGAACATAATCAACTTTTCTAATAAACAAATCTTCATTAACGATCAACGCTACTAAGAACAGAATAAAACTTAAAACAACTAGAAGCCAAGTAGATTCCGGTAAAACGCCACAAAATAACAGGAAATTGTTTTCATAGACAGAAGAACGAGTTCACTTTCTTCTTTAACTTATAAACTGACTTGTGAATTGAAACCGACATCTCCATCCATTTCGCTACTTTCTTACTGTTCTGTTATTTGATTAGTCTGTGGATTATTCTTAGAAACTTCTTCGGGATGAGTTTGTATTTAAATTATTGAAGGAAAAGTTTTGCGGGGAAAATGTGTTATAATGTAATATGTGTCAGAAACGTGATGCTTCAGAAGATTTTGTCTCACACAATACTTGTTTGTCAAGCTTGACAAACAAGATGATTGCATTGATTGATGATTGATTGATGATTGATTGATTGACTGATTGATTGGTTGTTTGCTTGATTGATGCCAGCTACTGATGAATCCAAGTTATATGAGTGGCTAAGATTGAAACTTCAAAGGCTTAATTTATGAAACATGACGCTTTAAAGATTTGGTATGTATTCATACCAGATATTGATTAAGAGAGCTATTACAATTTTTCTTGTTTTTTAAGAGTCTAGCAGTCAAATACAAGAAACATTTTGATTTCTAGCTTGAGCGCTCAAAAGAAATATCAATTTTTTTCTTGTATTTGAGTGTTAGACTATAATAAAATACTCAAATACGAGAAAAATTGTGATAACCCTCTTAATACTCGTACAGGTTACATGCCGTGCGTAAAGTCTTTACTGATTACCCGTAAAGACTATCAAACATCTTCAAATGACAGCCGGGACCAGTTCAATTTTCTCAGCTACATTTTCCTTGAAAGACCTGTCTCCTAAAGCAGCTTGTCTAAAAGCCTAATACGTCGATGCGTGGTCGGCGGCGCGTGACACGCACAAAGGGCGGACTGCGCCGGCGCCGCACCGCGCTACTTACGCGTTACGCTCTGCGCTTACGCTTTGCTATTATATTCTTTGCACATGAAGAGATGTTTTGTTCAGATTAAAAATGATCAAGAACTTTGTCAAAAGATAAATAATTTTCTACCTATCTCATATCACATGATTATCTTTTTTATTTCTTTAGCTAAGTATTCGCACCAAGTTTCAAGTTAATCGGGTCATGCATTAGACCTTTTTTCACAAACTAGGTCACCAGCTATGATCCTCCAATGGTTTAGGGAATCGGATTATTTCTTATACATTTTGAAGAGTCGTATCTTGGGCTTTTTGTCCATATACAGAGTGTAAACAACCTCATCACGAAGCCGTCAACCAAGCATTCTGTACATCAAACTAAGTAACTCTACGCAAAAATTATTGTTGGGAAACGACTTTTTTTTTTGGGGTGAAAAATCATGTTTTGTGGTAAAACTGAATGTAACGCACTCAAAGCATTGTGCAGATGGATAGATTGAATAGTACGGGGGTCGTGGAAGTGTTTAAAGTAAAAATATTTCATTAAAAACTTGTATTAAAAAAAACATTTATTTCATTATACCACTGCTCTCAAAACGGTGAAGGAAAACATCGTGAGGAAACCGGCATGTCCTAGAACCAAAAATTCGTAGACATGTGACATCTATCAACCCACACTGGGCCCGCGTAGTGGATTATTCGGATATTGCGAATAAGGCGCTTAGGAAAAAAAAACACTATCGTTAAACTATGAACTGTTCCGCATTTTCTTGGAAATTAAAGAAAAATAGTTCATTACTTGACGGTCCTTAGGTAACGTTTCCAGGAGCCTTCGCGTTTCTTAATTAAAGGAGCATGGACGGGAGACTCGATAATTGAAAATTTTCACCCGATACTGCCCTGCATTGCACGAGGGTGGACATCGAACCTGCGTCTAATTTGTTGGGAAATCGTGTGGTGAGTGGTGGTGGAATTTCAGACTGTTCTCAAAATAACATAACATAACATCACGCCTGTAATCCCAGAATGGTTAGACAGAGGTGTACCTAAAAGTACACACACATTTCACCAGTTATGTTTATTGCCAACAATCCGGCACAAATCCAAACTCCGTGGCTGCTACTGAGAAATTCCTGATCGAAAAACACAATAACACTTTGCCCAACCTGGGAATCGAAACCAGGTCCTCATGCTCAGCAGTCACGCTTGCAACCACTAGACAAACGAGGCAGTCATATACACCCCATAAATAGACTTTCATGAATAAGAAATAGCATAATTAAGGACTTCCAGAACACAATCAGTCAGTCAGACATTCTGATTTGCGTGCCCATAAACCACTGCAAGAACGCTTCCCAAAAGCCATAAACTTCTAAATATCACCACAAATCTGCACTGATATGACAACACACAGTCGTAAACGCCATCTTGCAGTGAACAGCACGCTTTAAAAATTTGCATATTAAAATTCAAGCAGCAATATTAATAGCTCAAAGGAAAAAACATACCGGGACATCAAATGACGGATGGCCTACAATAAAGGAACGTTTAGTAGTAAAACCGCAAAAAAGAAGCAGAAAACAGTTTCATTTTCCAATCAGTATGTAACTAGGAATACTATAAATCAGTCTGTCGTGAATGATTGCGTTTTAAATGTTCGTTCAATTTTGCATTTGTGCGTTTTCGTTTTGATTACGTCGATGCTTTTATGGCTTGCTTTAAATTAGTTTTGCGACTCGTTCCCGGCTAAGTATAGAAATGCTCGTTAGTAAGTTACGTGGGTAATAGAATCAATAGGATTCTGAGACCCGTAATAAACTTCATTCAATATTTTTTCTCGTAACTGAATCTTTAAAGGAGTTGTTATTTTAACGTCAGATAAGTTTCTATTTGAATTAAAATAATTAATATTACAGACCGGATTTTATGCAACTTAAAGTCGTCGAAATATGCATCATACATGCTCGAAATATGCAACAGAAGCACCAAAATATGCAACATAACATTGAAATATAATTTTACCTAAAGACTGTTTTTTTTTTGTTTCCATTTTTTTAAGCTTTTTGTAGCTCATGTCTGTCTCATACATTTTTGACTTTTCTACTATAGTGACGAAACGTGCACAAAATAAAATAAAACTGAAAAATATTTACAAAATCCACTGTCATGTTTCATAGACTATATATACCTACTATTAAACATAGATACAAGTCAAGCGTGCAAAAAACGCGTCTATACTAAACTCATTCATTATGAGTAACGGCGACGGGTAACAAGTGTTATGACACCTTTATGAGAAATGAACGCACTAATTCGCAATCTATATTGTCCATAGCTACTCAAAGTTTGAGTGCGAAAATGTGTGTCTATATACTCTATCTGTTACATGATTACGTCTAAACCGCTGACCTGAATTACATGACGCTAGACATTGAGATAGCTGAAAGATTGTGGAACAATATAAAGGTTTAAGACAAAGCGGAAAGACGGAAAAGTCAAAAATAGATGGGACAAGTTTATGAAAAGTTAATGTCAATCTTGTTAAAAGTTGTTCTAGAATACATATCAAAAAGTAAGCTTTTATTAAAATGAAAAGAAGAAAATTAAGTCTATCTATCAACATTGAACGCCCATACAAAGTTTCGTGTCCATGCTATTAACCGTTGAGTTCTCTCGTGAGAAGGCCATCCTGACTGCAGGATCAAGTCATGTCTGTCATAAAACTGTATTGTCACCAGAATCAAAGTTGCAAAATTTCAGCTCAATCGGATGCCAGTGATGCAAATTTTGACGCGGACAACTTACATAGTCATACAAACAGTGCAAGTTAATAAAAGCATGTAAATTTGAAACACTTAGCTTTGAAAGCGGCCTCTTGTAGGCCTTTGATTATACTAAAAAATCAACCCCTAGAAGCGTCGAGTAGGGTGCTGAAATACCAAAGTCACGTGAACAAAGTCGCGGGCAAAAGCTAGTCCTAAATAAACGCTCAGTCGTTTGTAACGACAATGCATCAAACGTCTGGTTAGCCTATCACAAAGACATTAGCCACTCATATGATAGATGACTAGTACATAATGATTATTCGCAATTTACTGAGCACGCTGTGATGAAAGAGAGGTGTAAATATGTGACATGTTGGACATTATAGCGCTAGGTTAGATTAAGATGGATTGTGGGCTCGTTAAAGACTTTTGTGTAGCGATATGTTGTGGAGAAGACGTCATCACGGCAGCTGCTATACGAGTATGTCAGCCACTTCTGATTGTACAATATAGCTGATTTATTATGTTTAAAAATTACTAGACTAGCCATAGCGTTAGGCAAAGTAAGTATGGTCACAGGTGTTCAGCATTCACATTGAAACGACGTCGTTCAAGTACATATGTGTTGTCCCATAGTAACAAAGCTTTGGAAAAACATTGCAGTAGAAAATTTGACACAGCTGCTCGATCTCCTAAAACAAACATCCTGAAATCAATTGCCATGACACAATAAGATAAAACGATAGTATAAGTATCTTCCTGAAATACAAAAACCCGGTTACACTAAACACCAAAAAACCGTAATACATCCACAAATGTTACACCTAGAGGTTCAAAGCAAGAGGATGGTTTGCAAAACAGCGTTGCTCAACGGAACGATCTCTCCGCATTCCTGAGATGTCAGCCTTGACGCGAACGGCTGTCGGTTATGACTGCACTTTTAGACGCACCCGCTGCGAAGGTGAACTGCCTAGGTTCGCGAAAGGTGGGTGAGTATGTGTGTTTAGGGATATTTCTACATCTTAAGTTTGAACCGAAATTAATGCTTTACAAACGTAATTTATAATAAAGATACATTCGCAAGTGATTTGCTGTCATGTTCGTCGAGTGTTTGAGATCCTTGAGCTTCACGATTACTGACAAATACATGTGATCGTTTCTTCAAAAGAGCACCTTCGCCACTATTCTTCTTGGTCCTATATGACTTGACCATGACAATATCAGGATTTTAAAAGAGACTGTGACCTATGAGTTTGTTTTGATGTTTCTTCTCAGAGTAGTCAGGCAGGAAACACAAACCGACCGATCTAGTTTTTGACGCATTAAGTGTTAGTAAAAACCAATTTATAAAATAAACCTCTTGTAATATAAAGTGCAAATTAAAATTCTGAAGTTTTTAGACCAATTTGATGGTACATCTTTCTACATGACAGAGGATTCCCCAGTGGAAGGCCAAGACTATTTACTGTTTAGGTAAACTTTTTACCTTCGTCTCTTCCTATTTCAAATTGCAAAAAAAAAAACATTGCAACTTTAGTCTACCGTCTACCCGGTAATCAGTACTCATCAAATCGCGGCCAATGTCAACTAAACGCATCCACCATTTTGTGTCACTACCGACCTGCGCCGACACAACTTTAACAACGTGTCATCAAACCAACATCGCCTCTAAAATCTAAACACTAAAATCTATTGTCAAGTACATCGTCATAATAACTGTGGGCATATAAAAAACCCGCGTGTCATCTACCACGTGACCCGGCCAAGGTCTTCTGTAAACTTGTTAGAGGACCCCCCCCTTCACCCCCCCTCATTGAGCCCTCATTATGTAAGACTTCGTTGCATGCGTCCTACCATAACAATGCATTATGAGTCATATACGGCCATTATAACATAACCTATACGCAAATAGAGACTACTTGAACAGGTGAGTCTGAAGATGTTGGTGGTTGATCCTCTGCCGTGCAATTTTAATATTGCATTCGTGTTAAAGGAATTTCAACTCAAGTACAAAGTACTAAGAGTGTCTTAGTAAGCTTATATAGTGCGTGGGTGGATGCAGAGTGCGTAAGATCGTAACAGTTGATGCGTAAAATGTAGAAACAGGCACATGACATGTTCGAGAATAAATGGTGTTTATAAAGTGCGTGCATTAATTGAACTGACATAACCTTTATTTATGGATTGAAGTTCTACGAACTATAGTAATATTGTTTTACGTAAGATTAATTTTGACCTCCAGCAACTATTTACTGAGAACTACAAAAAGAATGCTGAATTGTAATTACCGGGAAACACAGAATCCGGGAAAGGTGTGACTTATGCCAAATTGAGCGCGTTCATAATGAGTTCTTCAGAGTTTTTACCGAATACATGTTAATAATTACGGTAGCCACTTTGTTCGTTTATCCTGGACTAATTTCTAATGAAAATTTTGCAAACACTGAGACGCTGGTATAGTATGACACCGGCCATTGGAGTAAGGTTGAAACGCATATGACTAAAAAAGAGTGATGCCAAAGAAAAGATGGATGTGACGCCAGACTGGGGAAAATGGACGCCCGACCCCAAATGGAATGGGATAAGGGCAGGAAGATGTTGATGAAGATCAATGCTCGTTTCTGTTCCATAGGACGAAAGATAAAGAGGCTATTAGCATGTTGTTGGATGATCAGACGATCCCCTTCAATGATTGACTGACTAACAACGAAAAGCTTTTTCCAATGAAGATAGTAGAAGAGTCACGAAGAGATAACGCAAGTAGCATGACCCGTATGAAAACCAAGCATGCCATTTCTAGACTACCTACTACGAACGAGTTACTATACAAAATTGTCAAATTTTTTGTTCTCAAGTAAGTTCATGAGTAAAGTCGTTGTTTTAAACAAATTAGCTTGCTGCGACAGTAAAAATGCTTTAGCCAGACTAGCGAAATAGTGCCCTTGCCTTCTAGGAATATCTACATCTGTGGTCATCCAAAAAACGAGACCGGGAATCAAAGGCCTACGAATATGTTCAGTAGTACTTATCCGAGTTATCTACAACTATTACAATATCAGCAACATTGTAAGTTTTATGCTACAAATCATACATTCACTTAATTACAGGAGGTATGTGTGTTAAGTACGGTAACGCAACAGCAAAGGTTAACATTACAATAATTTGGCATACGTGCATGCATGCGTGTAACGTATTGATGGTTCGTTAGATATTTGTGTGGTTTTAGGCCTATTGGAATCATTGCTAGATAAATAACGGACAGTAGATTCTGTATACTATGTTGTGGTTTGCATCCCATCTATTGAATAATTTACGCAGAGGATTTATGCTGCCTGATCACTTGGAAATAATGGAAAGTAAATTGAAATCTACATAACATGGTTATTGTCTCTTGTTCCCCAAGAAGGAACTAACAATAATGTGCATTCTGGATCTTGTGTTTTATACGAAACTAAGTAGTTTCAGCCCGCAGCTTCGCTCGCGTTACTTTAGAATTTGACTATCAATTCAGTTTGTATGTACTCTGCTTGTAATAATATAATTCAATCATGATTCGAAAGTCACGTGGCGCCATCCATTATTATAAGAACGTTATTCTTGTTTTCCTCGGGAACGGTTGGTACTTTTTTCGGGATAAAAGGTACCCCTATGACCGTTTCTGTACACCTGACAACGTATATGCAAAACTACAGGATGATCGGTTCTGTGGTTTAGACGTGAAAGGTAACAAACAAACAAACTTTCTCTCGCATTTATAATATTAAGTTAGGATTAGGATGTATGGAAACCTTTTTAGAAATGACTGTCTTTGATCATGATTTTATTAAGCTAACGACGTTCGATTTGAATTAAATATTGAGCTGACGAAGGGACAGTTAGAAACGACTAACGTTACGTTAGGTGTGATACGTTTTATTGTTAGCCTTCAACCCGCCCTATGAAAGACATTTTTGTAAACAAGGTATATAAACATGTCATACAACCAATAGCTGCACAAATATGCCAGAAAATTATCCACGTATTATATTAAAACATAGGCAAAGTTTCCTAACGTGTTTTGCAATTTCCATACAGTTATTAGTACTTGAACAAACTGATTGCGAGTTACCTTACAAAACTGGCCAGATTGGTCGTCGCAATTATTTTGTACTGCAAGATTTATTAATACATGTAAATTATACTTGTCACTAGGTTCTGAATAATTAGTTATATGCACAACTGGACACTTAAGTGATATATATTTCTAATAAATCTTAAGGATTATGTGAATATGTTATGAAACTAGAATTATATTCATGTGTCGTAAAATGTTTGTTTGATAAAGATGATAAATATGACAATGGAACTTTTGATGTGCACCACATATTTAAAGGTTCCAAAGTCGTGAAAGCACCGGAAATCTATTGAGTGTTGTAAATACCCAAAGATATTCTTCCATCACTTTAAATAATATCACGCTGTTTAGAAACAAAAGTTTAGCTAAAAGCTAAACTGTAACCTTAGTATAGTTTGCTTTTCAGATTTCAACCTTAGAAATAGGTACTTAAATATTATCCCACCTATTTTGCTCAACAGACTTTCAATATCCTATCAGATATTTCATTTTACATTTTATGCTTTCACTTCAGCGGGTCTAAAGAAACTGAAATGCTTCAAAAATAAGATTTAGTATCTGTGACGTTTCAGTCGCTTTCAGCTCTCCAGTGGATTCCGCTGAAGTGAAAGATATTTCTGCAAGCTTTAAAATAAGAGTTGGACTTATTTTATTTACTGTAGTGAATATATCGTAGTTTAGAGGAATATTATAAGCCCGTTTGCCCAAATACTTATCGATTACACGTCATTTCATCAGACACCTCTTTTCTTGCCATAATTGTCATCCTTAACACAGTCCATCCATCATTTCAATGGTCTTCCTCTACTCATAAAGGTATCAACATTCATACTTTCCTCACAACATTTTCCTCATCCCTCCGCATCACAAGCCCATACCACACAACTTCAGTCACCAGCGCCCCTTTCAAACTTCCTCTATGTGCTCATTTTTTATTTAACCTAAAATACATCTTACTATCTACGAAATATCGATGTAATTAAAGTTCCTCATAATCATCAGCCTGTAATGTTCCCACTGCTGGGACACGGCCTCCTCTCAATGAGAGGGAATGGGCCACCACGCGGGCCCAGTGCGGATTGGTAGATGTCACATGTCTTCAATTTTTTGGTTCTAGGACATGCCGGTTTCCTCACGATGTTTTCCTTCACCGTTTTGAGAGCAGTGGTGATGAAATAATTTACACAAAGTAATGCGCCTGTCTGGGTTCGAACCCACGACTTACTGTTCGTAAATCGGGGCCGCCACCACTGGGCCACCGCTGCACTCAATTAAAGTAATTAAAGTTACTTTGGCAATTAATAGCATACCTCCGCATTGTTTACAGAGAAGGGAGGGACGTTTAATGAAGAAAGTTTTAAGTATGAGTGGAAGAAGGCCGAAATAACGACAAATGGATTGAGTGATAAATTTTATTATTACTAGAAAAGGTGGTGAATACGACAAAGATTGTAGAGATCGAGGAGAATAGAAAATTGCATTGACAACAATCAAATTGTGATCAGGGTAGGAGGATGATGATTATTTGGGTAAGTAGCTTAATCATCTTTATCGTGTAGTTAGTGCTAAACCTGGTGTCAGAGTTTTATACCGCCCTTTGGCCTCTGACTTGGCTTTACAAGTCGTCGAGAAATATCTCTCAGGCATGCTGGTTTCTTCACGACGTTATCCTTCACCGAGGCAAGTAATAATTATACAACACGCACATGAACCCGAAAAATCAGACGTCTTGGGTTCGAACTCGGGACCTATGCCTTGGCAGTCTTGACACATAGATTATCACTGCTTCTTAGTAGGTTAATGCTATGTCAATGAACTGTACTTAAGACATTTCAATGATTACTGCAAAGCATAGGATTTCATAATAATGATTTTTGCAAGACCATTACTTACCCACTGGTAACTTAACACCCAAGGTTGATGCCATCTAGAACTTAATAAACACCAAAAATTACCTGAAACAAAAAAAAAACTTTGTTAACACTAATAACTTGCAAAAGATCTGCCGCAATCGTCTTTTGATTACTCAAACAATAATAATAACAATCTTATTAGAACATGGAAAATATTTGGTAGTTGAGTAAATTTGGACTTTATTTATGTAGACCGTACTTTTATTTTTATGATATCGAAGCCACAAACGAAGATTCTCAAAAGGAATTACTATCCTTGTTTGTTTTTCCTCAACGTGGTGGATAAAAGAGAAATCTAGTAATAAAATGTTACATTATTGATACGTTTTCCGAAATGCTATGCCGTGATAAAGATATTTAAAAAATAAAGTTTTGCTAATTTATCACTACCTAGTTCAAGAACAATAATCTTTTTTTAACATGATGATCGTGTGACTTCCTGAAAAGTGATTGTGGATTATATCTTTTTTCGAGGTACAGGAAGGAGGTGCTACGCTTAATAGTTACATAGAGCCTGATTCACCACCTACGTTTATGTTCCCGTTAACTTACTTGGCAAATAATTTCATATAAATACTGTTTCATTTAGGAATTTATCAATAAGTAGTGGCTATCGGGACATCGTGAAGAGTCACTTAGCGTAATAAATATTTGAATGTCATTAACGGATTTAACTGGTTGAATTCCTGGTCCTAACTTACGTTTTCTTTAAACAAAAACCACCTTCTATTTTCAGCCTCCTTCAACCATCTTACCATCTCTTACAATTTCTGCTCCAATAACTCGAAACTGTTCAATGAATACTTGAATCCACTTAAAAGTCAATACAAAGATTCGGTGGTTTACGTTAATTAGTTAACTTTATGGAAACCAAGTCGGGCACGCGCAGAATACAAGACTTCGGAGGCATCCTAGTCTGTTATTATTCATCGCTGACTTCATAATTTGTTTAGTAAAAGAAGCTATGGAAATTGGTTAGACGGGAAAAAATATTCTTGAAAGCAAAGGCGGGGTAAACAATTTTGTTCTATATTATTTTCGAGCTAGCCAATAGAAATCTGGAATTTCTAGAAATTCTGCGTAGTAATAACTTGTCGCTGTCAACCTACGAATGAGTGGCACAATATGACAGTTTTGACTATAGTTCCTGGTTAATTGACAAATATTTGTGAAACCTGTTTATAGTACCTCAGGAATTCTCCAGGAGCAAGTTGAAAACTGTTTGGTCGGCAATTAAGCCTGGGCATGGCTTGATAGTTACAGGTTGTAAGGTATTCAAAGTCAAAAACTTATTTATGGACAGCGTTTCTCAGCTTTACACAGTTGTCGAACTTTAAAAACAAACCAAGGAGACTCAACACGCCACTCCCAGGTGATAATCAAAATAACACTTAATAAATACGATCTTAATGACAAATCCTAGATTAGCATATTAGGCAGCTGTTTAGATCCCACGTCAAATGTCACTTGCTTTACCAGTGATCAATACGTTACAAATTATACAATTCGTACGCTTATTTCGGCCAATCCCACACATCAACTAAGGTTAAAAGTATTTGAATATTGACGTGCCTGTAACACCATATTTGAAGGTACTAATAGAAGATTAACAGATGTTAATCGGTGTTTAAATTAAACGGTTGATTAGTCATAGGTTATTTGGAATGGTAAAACCGGGCTAATTATTTATTTTTGTTTGTTGTAATGAGTTTAAAGTTATTGAAATGTGTGTATTGTCTGTTAATTTTATTGTTAATTACGAGTTAATGCTAATTTATCTATACTAATATTATAAAGAGGAAAGATTTGATTTTTTGTTCTCTAAAACTACTCGACCGTTTTTTTTAATTCTTTCAGCTATGGGTAGCACATTATCAGCGAGTAACATAGGCTATATTTTATCCTCGTACTCCCACGGTAAGTAATGGGAAATACGCGGGTGAAACCGCGTGACGTCCGCTAGTGAATAAATAAACTGACCACATTTATATGTACTTGTTTTAAAATCTGTATATTGTATGTCTTGTTTGATGTCAATAGGTTTTCTGATGCATGAAACTTAAAATAACTGGCGACGTGTGGGTGTACCATAGAGTATACCTACCTCTACCTGATCCTTCGCGCATTACAGTCGTGATGTTATGTAATATCAGATTTTAATAGCCGTCTTACATCAATCTTGTCTCTCAGTGTAACTCATTTAAAATTTGCACTATCAAAGTTAGAAACTTAGTCCTCCAGTTACAGATCTCCAATGCAAATTATAGTTTACCAAGTATAAACCTTAATTATACAACCTTTATGAACGATATCGTGCGTCACAATCAAAACCTTTACCTGAAGTGTATGTTAGTACTTCATGAGTACAGTGACGGGCAAAAATATGTATACCACTGAAAAACTTAAAAAAAATGAATTTCTCCTAATATTCGTAGTATTTATTGAAACGAAGTTAGTTTTATAGTTGCAATCGCTAAACAAGGACCTTGCTTTGAATATTGCTAAGAATATACTAAGTATATACTATAAGAATATAATATATATTATGGACAAGGACAGAAAGATGATGATGCTATTATGGGCAATTGGGCAAAGTTGGAAATATCACATTGTGATCACATCAAAAATATCGACGGAGAGATCCGAAAAAAAACAAAGTTAACCGACATTAGTCGTGGTGCTAACGAGGAAGAAACAATAGTGAGGAGGCTAGATAAAATGCCGCAGATTAAATGGTCAATGGGTTAAGGAAAGAAAGAAAGAAAGAAAGAAAAAATATTTATTTGCCGCAGGCACATGACGTGCAAGACATAGGTACAAAGCACATAAGACGTTTAAGGCCGTTTAAGGCCTGATCATTTATCTACATACAGCATTGGGCTGGTGACGAGATATAACCATCCCATTCATTCCACCTGCCGAGAATCTCCCACTTGGAGAAGAGTTACGTTGTGAGTAAACTGGCTGGGGCTGGGAGAAATAAGAGATAAAGATACATATTGTTATGTCGGCTGTTTTACGAGAACATTCTAGATAACGTTCGAGTCTAGAATGTTCCACTATGGAACTGTGAAGAAGGTTCCAGAGTGTTGGGGAACTATCTCGCAGGATCGGTCGGCATGTGAATAGCTGTCGTGTTTGCGGGTGCAGTCAGTCTGATTTAGGCGATACAACTAAGCGAATCGAAGTGAACTACTTAGAAGTGCGATATGTAAGTGAATAGTGATCAGTAGTGAATTTGTGATAGTTTTAAGTGTTTTGTGATTGTGCTTAATAAAGATATTGGGTGTTTAATTGGTAGTGTTTTAATTTATCCCATACCATCTCGTACCAATATTAATGCTCGTGACTGTACCAGTAGATATATAAGGCCCTAAAATACTAATAAACCAACGCCCTTTTGTAAAGAACTTTAAAACGGAGAGCGGTCGCCTTGGTCCTTCACATTTTACGCAACAGGTTACAAACAAACATCACTTTAACAGTAACTAAATCCACATGACACTCTATTCAGAACGCTCCAAGAAACATAATTGTTTGTAACTTAGTTTGATGGACGCAAAGTGAGTTTGTATTTAAGTACACCTGTAATATTTTTCGATGACATTAATTAAGATTAGGAGGATTTGTCATTGGGATGGTACAAAGTAGGTCATCAATTAGAATTATATCCGTACGAACTATTATTACATTAACTAAAATTTCACAAATTTATACAAACAGAAGATCGTGGAGTGGAACATCTTCCACATTATGTATGTATTTCTGATCAATTTAAATAGCAAGAAATAACGTAATCCTCGAAGGTTTAGGTTAGTTATGTTTTAAGTCCTGTGTAATAGGGGGCGAACCTATTGCCATCAACCGGGTACAGATCCAGACTGCTACTGAGAAATGAGCAAGAACTAAGTACGGTCGAACAAGCTATTTATTTTACATTTTACAATGTAATTTGTTGGTTAAACTGTAAACCAAATAGGTTGTTCGACCGAAAATACTTTTACCTAATATGAAGCTATGTTATGATTTTGTTAGTAATTAAGGTATTTCAACATCCGTGGTAGTATTACGAAAATTCGTCGTAACGGAAAATTTTAAGTTCAAGTAGTTTCCCTATATCGGAAAACTACAAAAGTAAATAAATAAGGAACACGTGAAACGTGTTCAGGAAAGGTTTTCTATGTCGTAATTTGTTGAAACTTGTAATGTCACAATCATTTTGAATTTGGTACACGCTTTCATCCATACCTGCTCTCACACCGTAGCGAACAAAAATGAACAGATTTCGAATTACATGTTAACACAAATAAAAACTTTTATTTTCATTTCTCAAAATAAAATATTTCGTAAACCCCAAAACTATATTCTAAATTCAATTCGCGATTAACCCTATTTACCGTAAAAATTAAAAATTTCGCCGATAAACGTCAAATAAATACACTAGGTGAATAAAACCAGTTTTTTTTACGACTCGTCCGTCTACGAACTAAATCAATCACGAATGTGTGAAAAAAGACAATTAAATGTTAATTAGATGACCTTGCTAGCGATACGTCATCGATACGGACACGACACGATATTTATGATTTGCTGCATGAATAATGAATATTAATGAAATTAGAAAGTATAAAATCGTAAAACACCTTAGATACACCACTACAAGTTGTAGTTGTAATAATAGAGGCATGTTTACACCGAAACGTAATGCTGCTTGTTTTTGTTGTTGTTGTTTTTTAGTTTGAAAGTGGGAGTGGCGTACGTAAAACAAAAATGTTGATAGAGGGCCGTTGCTTGCGGTTGCTTGTTAAAAACTTATTTGGAAATTATTGAAAAAAATAAACAAGATGAGCCAAAAAAGCAACGGGACGGCTGCAACCTTAAAGTCCTTTCCTTTTGTATTTTCTTTCAGTCCACTTTATGTATGGCCGAAACTCAAAAGGAGCACACAATCATTAAATTATTATTCATAGATATACTACCAAAAACAAGAAGAAAAGGTACGGGAGTGTAAAGAGACGGGAAATTAGTTTTACTTCAATCCGCATAGAAATAAAATATAAAATTAAATGTCGCAGTGAAAAAAAAAACTCACAGCTCAGTCGATGACATAATTATTATAGGAATCTAAAAAGGTAAAAGACAAAAAACCTGTGTAATAAATGTTAACAGTATGCGATTAGAACGCAACAAATGTATTTATATTATATGGCAGTTCTTTGAAATTGAATTCTTTATTATGGTCGTAGTATCATTGACAGTTTACGTTTCTATTTTCTTTGCTAAGCGGTCGTTTAAGTGTTGACGTATTGCTTACATTATTATCAGTTTGTTATTTTCTTATTTGTCTCTTTTATTTGTAAAGAAAATTAACGGTTTATTTTTATTTGAGATATTATTTTATGATCATGAATCATGATACAACGCCCGAAAGTCTGGCAACTGGATTGTAGAGGTCAGATAGGTAGTCGCCCGGGTCGTTCCATGTTAAATACTGGTTTTCCGCTGCATCTGGTTAGACTGGAAGCCGACCACAACATAGTACGAAAAGGTAAGACAGATGGTGATGACATCATTTTCAATGGTGGGATATAAACTTGCAACAACTCACTTGTCACTTCACGGTCTTAAACGGGGTTGTTGGTGTCGATTCTGTTGTGCAGAAACTAAACTTAATTTAGGCTATTGCTATCTTTTTCTCTCTAATAAAATGAGAAAGAGACTGACGTAATTTAAAGCTGTCAAATTTAATTGGAACTAATATTTCCATACAAATGAAGGGTGCACGTAAAAACATGTCGACTAAAAACACGGTGAAGTTCAAGGCATAAACTAGTTTGACATCTCTAACTTAGTTCATAGCTATAGCCGTCCTTTTCTCGCACTGCCTTTTAGTAAAAGATAGCAATAGCCTAAATTAATTAGTTGGTGCACAACAGAACCCGACACCATTGTCACTAAAAATTGAGCCCAATCTTAAAACCTAAGTAAACTATTTCCTAATCAATCAGTCACCATTCAGGCCTTTTAATTAAAAAAACAATGCTAGGTTTCCTAAAACTTTAAACAATAATACAACACAATTTAGCGTACCTAATTTCAATGACTTTTCTTTGTTTACCAGGAGTTACGAAAAATCTATTCTTAACTAAACAAACAATGATTTATATTAATATGCGTAGTAGGAAAATTGCCTTCGTTGTTGCATTTTTTGCATTTATTGAGTAATCAATGAAATCAGAAACAGTGTTTGAAAAAAGGTTACTGTTTATTCTTCTCATAAATAATTATTATTATATTATTAGTTACACTTAATTTGTTACTGTAATCCGTAACAAATAAAGTGCAATTACCGTGAAATAAGTCCATTATTTTAATGAGTCAATAACTCAATGCAAGCAATTCTAATATTTATTTTACAAAATATAACTACATTTAATACATCTACATTTTTACAACGATTATAAGAATGCGCCCGGAGGGATGGGTAACGATTGTCCCTTACTGGACGCCTATCGGAGGAAATCGTCGTCGAGGTAGACCGCGGCGAAGGTGATGTGACGATGTGATCTCGTTTGCTGGGTGAACATGGCCAGATATCGCCACAGCACAGAAAGGTTTGGAAGGAGAAAGGGGAGGCCTTTGCCCAGCAGTGGGACACACAATCAGGCTTACAAAAAAAAAAAAAGATTTAAGAAAAAAAAAACAGAAACAAAATCCTTCACGTCAAATTACGCTTCGGTGTGAAAGTCATCCACATAATAAACACTAAGCTGTGTTCATTTGCAACTTATTAATGAAATCACTTTAACACGACTGCTCACGCTTTCACAACTACTTAGTTATCCGATGGAACATTAATATCGGAGATAATGTAGTTATACAAATGGTTCAGCACGAATTGAAACAAGACTTGGGTCTCGGATTTTGTCTGGGGCCACTTGTCACAGCAATATTTGCACACACCTGTGGGCCTAGTTCGAGATTGTATCGCTGACAAAATCTACTTGAAAAATATTCATAATACAAGGGTGTAAAATACCTCCTTAACGAAACCGAAAGGCACTTGTTCTCCCTGTCAATGCGATATTTTTTTTTTCTACACAATACCTTCTAGTTAAGGAGATATTGGGGGTCAAAGTTCCAACTTTTTGCCAAGTTTTTTTTTTTAATACAAGTTTTTAATGTAATATTTTTACTTTAAATACCTCAACGACCCCCGTATTATCCATCCATCAGCACAATGTTTTTAGTGCGTTTCATTGAGTTTTACCACAAAACGTAATTTTTCACCCCAAACAAAAAAGTCGTTTCCCAGCAATATTTTTTGCGTAAGTTACTATTTTGATGTCCAGAATGCTTGGTTGACGGCTTCGTGATGAGGTTGTTTACACTCTGTATTGAATAACTATCTTATCCCACGACGATTGTTCCACGGGATCGTACTATTGGGATAAAAACTATCATATGTGTTAATCCAGGTTATAAACTAGTAGATTTTGCGTGAAAGAGTAACAAACATCCATCCGTTCTCACAAACTTGAGATTGTATATTTTATATTTTCTTTTACCATCAGATGATGCTAATTTAGTACAAATTGAAGTATACGTTTAAGCGATCGCAAGGTTTAAAAGCTAGCACTAAACCCTCTAAAATAAAATCTAATATAAGTTATACATAGATACAGAATGGGCAAGCCGAAAGCAAATGGAATAATAATGACCGGGCATTAGATAGAATTAGATTATATCTTCTAAAGACCATTAATTTCGAGGTACCAACAGTTATTACAATTGGATGGGTCTTAATTGGAACTGTACTAACTTCAAGTAATTAACGAAACGCTGAAACCACGTTATATTCGGTGGATAATGATTTGTGCCGCATTCCACGTAAAACCTCGTAAAATTACGTTCCATTTTTGAAAATTAATTTTAATTTCACAATAATCGTGTTTTTTTGAGAGCGTACTGCGTAGTACTTCTGGGAATCTACGAGTATAATTAGGAACCGTCAATTATATCTTGTAGATCCAGGAGAAACTAGGAAAATAGAAAAGTAGGCTGGCTTCTCATTTTTCTAGGAACACCCGCATCTGTTTCTTAGAATTCTCCCGGTGCCTCGTCCTGCCCCGTCCTGCCTGCCTTCGTAAAACTTAAATAGTTTTGAAACGTTTTTAACCTTGCCCTTGAATTATTCAATGTCAAGAACATCAGTTTTACCTATAGTTTTTCTGTAAAGGAGTTTCTCACAACTGAAAAACGACCACTGAATGACCGAACATTTTAAATTTCCTAAATACAATCTAGACATCAATCATCATCATGATCATCACTGACAATCTTGCTTCACCGACTGCTGAGTATAGGTTTCAGTAGGCCATTATTCCTTTCAGTGCATGTTTCCTTGGTTTATGCAAATCCCATTCAGGTCAAGCCTGTGTTTCCTAGAAGGACCCTCGCGCATCTATCTAGTTGCCCAAACAAACTAGATTACTAGAGCAAAAGACGTCACGAGTTAAGTCAAATTTTGTGTGAATTTTGTAGTCCCCTGAGACACATTAAAATATAGCAAGAAAGCTCAAAAGTCTCGAACTCGTTAAGTGCTCCTACTTAAAAAAATACTATTTTACAATGAACACTGGCTGGTAACAAAGCTGCGGTCGCCACTTGTGTGCGAGGACAGAATTCAGACACAAGAAAAATCCACTGAGACGCAAACTTAAGTACAGGTTCCGTAGAACTTAAATCTTGAAGATCGGCCATCAGCAACGAAAGCTTAATTGATTGATTTTGGCTTATCATAATTTCAAAGATTCGATGGATTGGTTGTGTAAGGAATGATATGAAAGAAAAAGGAGTAACCGATAGCGTGCCGGTTGATGGAGAAGAGAGGAAGAAAAAATCGTGTTGCGCCGCCTCCAAGTAACATGGGACAAGGCCAAGAAGATGATATAATTCCAAAAAATCAGTTAAGGTTCTGCTATGCCATACTACCAATTCTATAACAGTTGTTATATTCTCAATGCGAAAAAACATCATAAGCTAAAAAGAATCTTTCAAAAACTTCTGTAATCATCACACTTATTTGCAGGTCTTGCACACTTCCTTCTAAATTCAACACGGAATTTTCCACCAACAGTGTTAGTAGATTACAAAAATAAAATAGGAAACGTAGAGCCACTCTCAATTTTATTAACTCCTAATTGAGACACAAGTGCGCTAACAAACAAGATGGAGGTCCACGGACCCACGGGACTCCAAATGTCCTAGCCGCCATATCAGAACAATTTTCTTTCCAGACGTCTCCTATTTATTAACATTAAGATAACAATCCTCCAATAGAAAACCAACTCTATTTTCTCCCACACATAGTACAAAATTATCTGTCCATTGTTTGACATAATCAAAAAAATCCTAATGGATTTTGATCTTTATATATAGGTAGGTAAAGTTGTTTTTAGTTTGGGAAGGTGTTGTTTGAGGTCAGTGGATCATTCCTACACCCTTCGCAACAGGTTCTATTGATTGTGGCGCCATCTACCGTGGAGGACAAGTTGTGAAAAGTTGCCAAGATTGGGATAATTGTTATTGGGACAGTTAAGTGGTTTCTAATTGTGGGCCAAGTTGGTCGCGTCCGGCGTCCGGTGGAACACGGAGTTGATTCGTTGCTTGATTAATTTACAAACAGGGTTAATCGTTATCACTGATACTGACGTTTGCTATAATAGCTGTTGCTTAACACAGCTAAGATAAGGCTAAGTTTAAGAAAAATCTATACATTACTGCGGGCGTTCGTTTGGGCTAAAGAAATTTTCATTCATTAATAAAAATAAAAAAAGCCTTTTATTTCTTGCATTTCACACATGATATTTTACTTTAAATAAACTATTTTCTATTATTCCTACTTAAACTTTATTTTGTTAAAATGTATTTTTAAAGTGTTGCTATTTGCAAGAACCCCTCTTCGAGTGAAGGCCTCCTCCAAAGAGTTCCATTTGGTTCTGTCTTGTGCTTTCTGCATCCAATGCGGTCCGAGCGGCGCGGCGGTGTTTCCCTACTGGGCCATTCCACGATGTGACTTATGGTCCATCTGTCGTTTCTTAGTCTCGCTACGTGTCCCGCCCATTTCCATTTGAGTTTTTTTGCATAATTTAGTTAGAGCATCCGTGACTTTTGATATGCTTCTGATTTTTGTGTCGTATTTTTTTTTTCTAATTTTTGCATACTGCGCTCTAGTCCGCGTTGGCATGTGTTAATTGGTTTTGGAAGTATATCTCTAGGTTTGACACGCATACTCGTATGTAAGGCACGGCAGCAGACAGGAATTCATGACTCTACTTTTAATTTTGTTGACGTTTTGCTTTTAAAGATCTCCTTGAGGCTCCAATATTTGTTCCTGGTGAGTTGTATTCGCCTCTCAATTTTCAGTTCATTACTTCTTCTATCCAAGCCAATTTATATTCCTAAATAAACGTATTTTCAGTATAATTTAGTTTTTCATTATCAACTGTTTTAGTTTTTTCCGTGCTGTTTGTCATCAACATTGTTTTCGCCAGGTTCATCTTTGTTACCAGCCATATTCAATGATTGAATCATAAGTTGGAGTTCTGTGCTGGATTCCGAAAGGAGTACAAGTCGTCGGCAAAACGGAGATGGCTCAGGTGTTTTCCATCGATGTTCAAGCCTAAACCATTCCAATTTAGCTTCCTTATTGTTGACTCCAGTATAGCGATGAATAGTGTAGATGAAGTTGGATCACCTTGCCGGACTCCCCTTTTGATGGGAAAACTAGGGCCGGTTTTTTCTAGCTTAACTCTTCCTGTGTTATTCGTATATTTACTTTTGATTACCTCTATGTACTCATTTATTACTCCTTGTTCTTTTAATGTATTCCAGATACTCTCATGGGATATTGTATCGAAGGCTTTTTTATAGTCTATGTATCCAATGTACGAACGTCTTTGGTTTTCTGAGTATTTTTTTTTGTGTATACGTAATTCATTATTTCTTTCTAAATATTTAAACCTGGACCAGCTTAGTAGTTTACGTTAAACAGACCTCCTTCCTATGTCAGGGAGTAACACCCCTGACAGAGCAAGGAGGTATGTGTGCTTTTATTCGCCTTTTAAAAACACTCGAGAAGAGTTCGAAAAAAAAAATGGTGTGCTATATATGGAGGAAACAACACAATTGATAGTAATGACTTAGCAAAAATTTTATCATCATGTTTTTATTAAAACATAGTTAAAAGCTGATAGTCATGTTAGACAGGTTGTCAAAGCGTCGCTTATCTATAAATGACTGATTTGATTTTTAATGTAAGTTCCGTCAACAAAATAGATAAAGCGGTTTACTTCAATGAAAGCTGGTTTTATTAACCATTTTATGCGTGTACTGGGTAAATGGGAAGGTATAGTGTTTCATATTGCTCGTCAGTGTCATTATTACATTACTTGTCAAAGTAATAACGTATTCTTTCTTTCTTAATCGTGTGGTTAGTGCCTAACCTGATGTTAGAGTTTTTATGCCGCCCATGGGCGGCTTTACATGCCGTCAAGAAATATCTCTCAGGCATGCTGGCAAAACAAGTGATAATTATACAATACGCACATGAATCCGAAAAATCAGAGGTGCGTGCCTTGGGTTTGAACTCGAGACCTAAGACTTAGCAGTCCGACGGTCACACCCCGAGGCTATCACTGCTTGTAAACGTACGTACTTTTAATAACGTATTATCACGCTTGCCATAACAATGGTTTTTGCCAGAGTTGTGCTATGATAAAACAGTACAAATATTTTAGCGTCCTCTGTCTTTTGCACCTTGACTCTTTCGGTGACTTTACCTAATCACATTTTTTTTTAATCTATCACGCCTGTAATCCCCGAAGGGTTTGGTACACCTACATTTCGTCAGTTTAAGTCCCATGTAATAAGGGGCGAGCCTATTACCATAAACCGGGCGCAAATCCAGACTTTGGGGCTGCTACTGAGAAACTCCTGATGGAAAAACCCAAAAACATTTTGCCCAAATAGGGATTTACTATTTGGTAGACCTCTGCCTCACTCTTCGTGGATTACAGGCGTGAGAGTTATGTAAAAAGAACAAACACTGTGCTTAAGTAAATTTCCCCTTTTGTAGTCCACCTTAAACACTAATTCTTTATCCCAAAATCGTACACAATATACTTATTCCGAACCACAATACACCGTCAATATCGAGGCTCCAATTATGACAATCAGTCGACAAACACAACGATTAGCGAGTCACGATATTAACGAACGCTATTTGTACAGAATCACCATTATTTGAACAAACTATTGTGTTTCCAACAAAATGAAAACGTTTGCTTTACAATTTGCGCAGTTTTTTTGTATCGCGTGATTTTTTAGTTTATTTATTTAATGTTTTGACTGCATTGTGTGCGATATTGACTTATGGGTTGCGCAATTTTGGAGCACTGTCATTCTTTAATGAAAGTTGGTTTGCCCCGCGGTTTCAGCCGCCATCGCCACTTGGCTCCTAAGGGTCGTAGCGTAATAATAAATAAACAGCCCAAACCTTTTTTTTCTGATGGGAAATCATCAATAAACAACCTTCCTCAAGAATTGACCTATCATACCAAAATGATATTTCAAAATCCGGGCTAGTCCCATAGACTATTCATATGTCGTTCGAACAAACCGTTTTTTTATAAATTTAATTTTGCTATCAGTCCTTCTGACTATGAGCAGATATGTTGAGCGGCTATTCGAACAAACAAACATATTTATTTAAGTATATAAATAAATATAGGAAATAAATAATAATCACAATTACCAAATACCACAAGATGACAAGAGGTATCTTCCAACTTAATCTGTTTTTCTTAAAATATTAAAACTAAAAGATGTTTTTTTTACGTCAGTAACGACCCTTACACGACAACAACAACAATTTAAAAGCTGTAAGGTAGTGTCCTAACCAAAGCGAAAGTAATGCAAACATACACGATATCGTCGGCGTCGCTTGCATTGTGATCTAGCGCGTGGTCGCGCCAGCGGCGGCGCCGGCCGTGCTGCCGCGCCGCGTCGCCAAAAGATAATTTCCGAGTTTTCCGAACAAATGAATGACATGTGAACGTAACGATTGCGTATTCAGGCGACCGATCGCTTTGGTTTGGCCGCGGGGTTTCACTTGCTTGGTTACCTACTTAACTTTATCGCTTAATCAAACATAATAATCACTATTATTATTCCTGAAAACATAATAATATGAAACAACATGAAATACAGTTTCTAGTAACACTTTGGAACACGAGAAGTTAATCGTTAGTTATTATTTCAGGCGATGAAGGCTGAACGTTACGGTTCAATCAGCCAATTATGAACAAATTCATTAATTATTAAAGTTATTTACTGTACTAGGTCAATTGGTGCTGTAATAAGTAAACAAATAATTTATTTACAAATAATACAATACAAGTCATTATCTGCCTAGCCTTTTCCACCGACTTCACGTGCTTGTGGTCAACCATCCACGGACCGACCTAGGCAAGCGCGGCTTAACCTGAAGATTGACCAGAGCGGCTGTTAATATTTAGCCACGAGCTAACGGACAAGTCCCAAAGGTTATCGTACTAGTCCTGTTCCAGAACAGTTGATAATTCAAACTATAAACTATTAGATCGCAAAACGTCAATCAAAAATACACAAAAAATTAAACCACACGTGAAAGTAGCAATCACGAACCGCATCCGACAATGTCGACTCCAATTACATAAACAACTGTCGATTACACGAAATATATCGAATGTCGCGTCGACAACGTTCGACCTTGGCAGTGTCACGGTTGTGGACACGGTAATAGCCCCCGTCACCTGCGTAGTTGTCGATCGCGAGGTACTGATGACTGCATATGAATGGGAAAACTTTACTTCGACAGCGGTTTTTTTTTTCGTAGTTTTCGTAAAGTTGAACGATTAATTCACCAAAAAAATGCACAGCTTCTAGCTGATTCATATTTTTTTAGCAATTCACTCACAAACTTAAAACGTGCGAGTGCCTTGCCATGGACATGTGAGGCCCTCCTCATCACATGTCCATTGTCCACTAGATGATCGCGAACCAAAGGGATCCCGTTACGGGTGCTTATGTGGGTTGCTTTCAAAAAAAAAGAATCCCTGACGGCTCATGTTGAGACAATGCTGAGCCTGTTCGTGTGCAGTGCTTTTAAGTATGCATTGACTTTCAATCGATTTATATTAAGTGTTACGTCTAAAACAACCAATATCACCACATTATTATACAAATTGACCGCTAGAACCATTTCATTTTGTTAAGTAAATTCATACTTAGAAGAACATGATGTATTGTAAAAGAAAGAAGAAGGTATTTAGCTTAGCACTAAAACCTTAAAGAATCTTTCATATTTTAACTTAAGTTTAAGTTATGTGCGATTGATAGTACTGAAAAATAATTCAATAGAAATTATTTTTAAATATATGTGCGTGGATATATTTAAGTATATGGCTGTATATGGGATGTTTTGACTTCATATAATGTGTGGTCGGATCATTGTGGTTTACGCTGTAGTTAAAATAATCGGTTTGTTTTTATCTAGGCTGCGGTTAACAGGCTGAGTTCTTTAGAGCAAATACACACATCAAAAGTATCTAGGGATCAACATATATTTTTGCAATAACTTTTCTCCTGATTGATATTAATTAAAATTTTCTTTAAGGATTCATGAAATAAAGTGTTTTCGTTTGTCACAGTAACGATAAACCAAGTCACCTTTGCATTAATAAAGAAATTTGCCATTTTCCTAATAAAGGGATTTTTGACATTTGAACCACTAACATTAAAGTTCGAAAAAAAGACTGAAATAACAGTTTTCTTTAAAATTTTATTGGGTAACTTAAACAATTAATAATCCGTGTTTCTACCGCGAACACTAACAACACAAGAACATCGGTTTGGCATACTCAAAATGAGTTCATCCAAATCACGCTGTGGAATGGCCGCCCATGTTCGTTGCAACAACAAAAAAAGGTCTTCTTGCGACTGGATACCCTCCATATTCGGCAGAGCTCTTCTCTGTAGCATATCCCATGCATGCTCAATCGGGTTCAAGTCTGGCGACTGAGCAGGCCAGGGCAGGACATTGATGTTGCATGCGTTGATTACGCCATGATGTTAGCCGTGAGGCTTCATCACTCTTCAGGGAACTTAATTAGCGACCAAACAGTCAGAAACCGCTTGCATGAAGTGAACCTTCATTCCCGAAGACCGCTACGGGTACCACCTATAGCAATGCACAATCGTAGGATTCGATATCAATGGGCTCTTGAACACAGAAATTGGGCAGAAGAACAATGGCGTTTCGTGTGCTTTTCTGATGAGTCTCGTTTTGGTATGAGACCGGATACAAGACGTATACGACACTGGAGAACCCCTGGACGCCAACAGCGATTAAAATCCTGCCAGGAAGTCCATCCTTATAGTGGTGGAACCATCATGGTATGGGCGGGTATTTGGATCGGCGGAAGAACTGAGTTGATTTGGATCAGAGGCAACCTCAACGCTCAAATTTATGCTGAGACGATTGTATCAGACGTCATCGTTCCTCTACAAGTGCAAATCGGTCCCTTATTTCAGTTAATGCATGATAATGCACGACCGCACACCGCAAGAGTTGTAAGACAGACTCTCGCCGCAGCTAACATCAATGTCCTGCCCTGGCCTGCTCAGTCGCCAGACTTGAACCCGATTGAGCATGCATGGGATATGCTACAGAGAAGAGCTCTGCCGAATATGGAGGGTATCCAGTCGCAAGAAGACCTTTTTTTGTTGTTGCAACGAACATGGGCGGCCATTCCACAGCGTGATTTGGATGAACTCATTTTGAGTATGCCAAACCGATGTTCTTGTGTTGTTAGTGTTCGCGGTAGAAACACGGATTATTAATTGTTTAAGTTACCCAATAAAATTTTAAAGAAAACTGTTATTTCAGTCTTTTTTTCGAACTTTAATGTTAGTGGTTCAAATGTCAAAAATCCCTTTATTAGGAAAATGGCAAATTTCTTTATTAATGCAAAGGTGACTTGGTTTATCGTTACTGTGACAAACGAAAACACTTTATT
The DNA here is from genome assembly GCA_941918905.2 of Xestia sexstrigata. Lineage (NCBI taxonomy): Eukaryota > Metazoa > Arthropoda > Insecta > Lepidoptera > Noctuidae > Xestia > Xestia sexstrigata. Next base: position 20,233,893 of record OW799212.2, read on the forward strand.
TGATGAATCCTTAAAGAAAATTTTAATTAATATCAATCAGGAGAAAAGTTATTGCAAAAATATATGTTGATCCCTAGATACTTTTGATGTGTGTATTTATGTAGATGATTAGTTCCCCTAACAATTTGTTTTCTATTTCAAGGGCAAAGAAAATTAAATAAAGTAAGTTATTTAATTTTCTTTTTATACCATGTAATTTCAGATACAATTTTTGTTCATAAATTAATGACTAATGACCAACGATTGAGATTGGTCGATCCCGAACATATCCACTGCACTCCATTTGTCTGCGCTGCGCTTTGCTTCGCGCTGTGGAGTCCAGATCTCAACCGCGTTCAAGAGCTGTGTCAATATGTAACCGTAACAATGATGATACTGACAGCTCTTGAACATGTTAGTTGATCACGTTCAGTATAATGGGGAACATATGATCTGTGTCAAAACCAAATCAAAATTGTCATTTTAGACCATAACAAACAAAACGCCGACAACAAACAGTGTTGTGTCAACGCGTTGCGCCGGCGTAGAAGGCGCGGGGAGAGCGGCGGTGTGGCGGCTGGCGGCGCATGCGCACGCGACGCGCGGCCTTGTGCGCAGTTCCGTGAAAGGCGATCGGCTTAGCTAACACCAGTGTAGGGTTGCACTGACAAGCCTTAATAATTACTCTACAGATAGGTAACATTTTTATATAGATTTTGTGCAAAGAAAAACAAATCTTAGTTATAAAGCTCAGCGTTGCTTTTAAGGTATCGAATGGTTAGTTTAAATTACAATGAGCAAACTGAAGCAAGTTGACGTTGCAAAATGGGCCGATTATGTTAGTCGTAGATTTGATGATCGTTGAGCTTTATGTGTTCTTGAGTAAAAACCGTAAAAACTTCTAGCATAAGGTCGGACGCCTTCAGGAGCAGTTGGATGAGAATTGCTGACAATCGCTGTGTTGAATAGGGTGCTATTGGAGAGGTCTATAATTATGCAGAACTGCTGTAGGCTGATGATGAAGCAAACTGAAGCAAACGTGTGTTACGTAATATCACGAATAAATTATGCAAGTAAGTAATAAAAATTGCAAGTCACTGCAATGAAAATTTCCAAAAATTGCAAGTCACTCATTCAGAAAAACTAATATTGCACAATGATTTTCTTTTCCGTCTATATCCAAATCTGTGAGCAGTATTTTAAAGGCAAAGCAAATTCTCAGCTGTCCCACCATAACCAAATTATATCTCGGTGTGACGGACCACAAAGGAAATGCAAACGCCTCCGAAATTCTAATACACACCTCCGCAATTACTTAGGGTTGCTACAGGTTTAGAAAGCTATTTATAACTGTAAATAAATTTGGGGTATTTTAGGTAGAGTTAATGGATGCAAATATTAACCTTTATAAGTTTCGAACTTCAAACTTCTCTATTCATATTGATCTCATCTTTGAAGGATTTCATTAGTTTCATAAATAATCAGTTTGACCCAAGGTCTGCATCACAAATCAGTAAACTTATTTATAAGATAGAATGATGTTTTTAAAACGTTTAGCGATAAGCGTTAAGTGAAGTGTAGTTAGTGCAAGTGAGAAAAATACAAAAATTGCAAAATGGAATATCTGCGAGCGACGAACCTTTTAACGTCGTCTTAATGACGTCGGATTTTTACATCCCACAGACAATGTATTTCCAGCGCAGTTAAACCACTTTTGTAATTGACCTTTTGCCTGCGTAGGCTGCAGTACAAAAAGTTATTACAAACCAAATTTCCATCAGGGAAATATTAGTCTCTGAAAAATAAACATTTGTGTTTTTTGTACGCTCTCATCGAAATTGCTTTGTTTTTCAGTACGTTTTTAACAATTCAATTACACACGAATATCAAATTACTTTCACATATAAATGTTTATACAGAATACCGGTTATTTTGGCAAAATACGGATAAATGAGCAAGGTTGTTTAAGGGAAAAAAGGTTTCATCGTCACCCCCTTTCAATCCATTTCATATTTCATACAGTCCATCCATCTGTTCTGGTCTTCCTGTATAGTGTTATAGCCATACACATTCATACTTAAAACTTATCTCACCACATTTTCCTCATTCCTCCGTATCACATACCACATATTTTTATACCATGTTTTTAGGCAAATAAATATTATTCTATTCTATTCTGTTCTATTCTATACCATGTCAACAATGAAACTTAACTCTAAATCAAGGAAAAAGGTTATTTACCATTGAGAACACGCATTCATACTATGATAAAAAATGCCTATTATTGTAACAAAAAAAAAACAAAGAAAAAAACTTTATATTCAAAATCAACGAACATAATTCTCTTATTCTCAAAACTTCTATCCAGCCAGCCCTACCTAGTGCAGCTTAACAATAACTCAGAGTGATCGTACATATCGTGCCGCACTACCACTAGTTATATTCACTATTTACTTTCGATATCGAGCGCCGTCGAGATAGGTATCAACTTGCCGAACTAGATTTCCGTCGTGTGCTTAATGTTATGTTAATATTATTGTCGTTCAATATTTCCTTGTTGGCTTTCGTTGTTTTGAAAGGTAATTATCGGATTATGGTAAACTACTTCATGAAAATCTTGAATTGAATTTTTTTTTTCAGTGAAAGAGGAGTTCTTGGTTAAGGTTAAGCAACGCTTACTGAGGTCAATCGGTGGATAGGTAACCATATATTCATACATACCCCTCCGTGACTCGAAATAGATCTTAAATCATTGCCCCCCTGATGTTCAGCTGCATTTGGGCATTTGGTTAGACTGGAAGCCGACCCCGACGGAAATTGAAAAGTCTAGGCAGATGATCTAAAGATTCTAAAAAAGAAGATGGAAACTTGTTTTGAATGCAACACGAGTACGGAGGATATTATGTTTAGTCTACGGAAAGACTCATCATCTGCCTAGCCTTTTCCCAACTATGTTGGGGTCGGCTTCTAGTCTAACCGGATGCAGCTGAATACCTGTATTTTACATGGAGCGACTGCCTATCTGACCTCCATAACCCAGTTAGTACCGGGTAATACGATACCACTTGGTAAGACTGGTTACCAGACTTTTTGGGCCCCTGACTACCTAACGACTGTCAAAGATCTACAAATTACGGCCGGGACCAACGGCTTAACGTGCTTTCCGAGGCACGGAGGAAACTCAGTATGTAATGGGTGGTCACCCATCCACAGACCAACCTAGGCAAACACGGCTTAACCTAACGATCGACCCGAGCGGCTGTTATTATTTAGCCACGAGCTCCTCCGAGTCTACGGAAAGACTGTTGTGGCGAAATTTACTTCAACTTCAAAAGGTTCTTTTTGCTTGTCCACTGTGGACGACTTATTGTTTTTTTTTCTCGACCTCGGCTCATCTACGTATATATCTATGACTACATTCACTCATTGTATTTATTGAGAAGGTCCATAGATGACTCTGCTTTGAAGTGTAAATGTGATGTTATTCCACGGTAATTTTAATTAAATTAATGATTGCATAGTAATAATATATATCGATTGTTACTTTATGTTTGCAAATTGAGCCCGATATACCTATAAAATAAATTCTATCAACACTGCAAGAAGCATCCATTCATTTGCTACCTTCATAACGTCAGTCTCTAGATAAGAACATATAAATTGTATGAAGGAGTGTACTTTATGGAACCCACTTTACTAACGTAGCGCAGAGCACCATCGCTCAAGCGCAGGTCACACTGGGAACGAAACTAAAGTTTGTTTAGCTTCGCTCATACAGCTGCCGCGGAGCTCACGAAGGTAAACTACGGTAGCGATGAGAACTTGCAAGCTGGCGAACCCGGCGATCACAGCGAAACGAAGAGCCGCGTCTCCCGCGGAGGTGAAGTGCGACTCCCGCGCGTGACTATCAATCTAGTCACGTCATTACAATGCAGTGATAGACTAGTGATGTGACTGTCAGACTGCCAAGCACCTCTGATTTCGCATCCATGAGCGTGTTGTATAATTATCACTTGCTTATGTGAAGAAAAACATCGTGAGGAAACTAAACCAGCATGCCTGAGAAATGTGTCTCGACCACCTACTCGTATAAAGCCAAGTGAGAGACCCGAAGAACTCCGATACCAGGTTTGTAAGGACTAACCATACGAAAACAACAAAGGGTCAAACAGTCTTTGGGGACTGCCAATAGAAGTGAAAACTAAGTAACTAGTGAATTGTATCGTCGAGCTGTGTGTTCAATTTTTTTTTTTTAATTTATGTGTTCATTTTCTATTTTTTCCCCTCTTTCCCTTAACGTACTAGCTTCGTTTCGCTCAGTGTGGCCTGCGCTTTACTATCTCGCAGCAGAGTGCGCCATCGCTCACACGTGTCGGGTACGTTTTGTAACCGCTTGGGTAATGTTGCACCTTTATGAACAGATAAGTGAGTCTGATCTGGTGTAGAAAGTATAGTTTGTATAAATTCATGTGCAGTTATTACTACAGTGCTCCTTGATGGAGTACATCCTTACAACAAAATCGTCCATACAGCTATACACGTTTTGATTTTCTGACATAGTTTGCGACTCATCGTCATTATTATCTTGCCCTTATTCCAATTAATTTGGGGTCGACGCAGCATGTCTTCAGTTCATGCAGTTTGCGACTATCAATCTCATTTAATAAAACTTTTTGGATTTCGATTAGTTATTAGGTTTGTAAGTAAAATAAAAAAACAACATCAACCACTTTATCTAAATATCTAGGCACTGCCATCCTTTATCACTATAATACTTGACAGGCCATTTTTCAATAAAATTTCTGAGAGGTAAATAAATTAAAACATAACTGGCGAAATATGGGTGTACTATTAGGAACACCTCTGCCTAAGCCTTCGAGGACAGGCGTGATGTTATGTTATGTAAATAAATTATGAAAAACACGAACAGCAACAGTTTGCCATTGTGTGCTAGGTAATACAAAGTCAATGTTAAAGAAATTTAGTAAGATATACAGATCGTCATAAAAATAAATTCACTTACAGAAATATGTCTCCAGTATGAAAATCCTTTCCATTTTCCAAGCGGAAAGCGTTATACATAAGTTATCCCTGCATTCTCAAGCCGCTTTAAATATCATCAACAATATTGAACGCATATTGAATTCATGAATGCAATATCGTGATGTGGGAAAATAATTTCAAGAGTTGAATGTAATGTAACAGCCATGACTGGTATTTGATGGGTTTGCTTTCTTTCACTTAAGAATTAAAAAGACGATTTATTAACTTCCAAAGTATGGTTTGATTCATAGGTTTGATGACGTGAAATCATGGTGTAATGTAAGAACTGAACTTTCTTACATTCTAATATGATTTCACTTTCTTTAGCCTTAAGGCCTGAATTCCTGCTACGCTGACGTCGATCGCGCACGGTTGGTCACGTACGTCAGCTAGAAATATGTAGCATCATATGCGCCACTGACGTCATCGTATCAGTATGGCGCTATATTGAACACCATGTATACGCGTACGCGCGACCGACGTACGCGACCGCCATCAGCGTCGCAGGAAATCAGGCCTAATCCAAACTTGCTGGTTTAAAGACTTCGAAGGACTAACTAATTGCTGCACATGGTACACCGTTTCTCTTTTCATTAGGTGTCACTTTTTCAAGTAAGAGTACCTTAATTTTGTCCTAACTGTTTATTAAAATACTCCCCTTCTTCTTCTTTATCGTGTGGTTAGTGCCTAACCTGGTGACAGAGATTTTATGCCGCCCATGGGCCTCAGACTTGGCTTTACATTCCATCGAGAAATTATCTCTTAGGCATGTTGGTTTCCTTACCATGTTTTTCCTTTACTGAAGCAAGTGATAATTATACATTACGCACATGGATCCCAAATATCAGAGGTCTTGGGTTTGAACTCGAGACCTGTAAACTTCAGGCCGTTTATGGGGCCAAATTGGGCTCTTAGTCGCCAATATCTGGCCAAAATCAGACCCTTTTACGACTAATCAAAACTCGTGCATCAACAAGCACCACACAAACAAAACAAAGCCTATTAATACGAACAGAACACGAACAAAAAGTGAAAACAGACAATTATTACATAACACAAACGTTTTAATTAATTATTTTCCTGTTTACATGTTTTAATACATAACTTTAAGGTCAGTGACGTTTTTGCTCCAAAATGTTGAGGTTACTGTATGAATGGACGTGTTTAGGGTTCCGTACTTCAAAAGGTAAATAAAAAAGAACCCTTATAAGATCACTCTCTTGTCCGTCTGTCCGTGTGTCACCACCGATTTTTTGCAAGTCTTTGGTGGAATTAGAATTGATACAGTTTTTGTATTGTTAAATATTCTCGCTGTTGTTTATATGGCTTTGCTTCGCAATTCAGAATTTGCCGATTGTCTGTTTTTAATGTGTCTAGGATAGTCTTTTTAGGTTTTTTTTTGTTTTGTCCTGTGCGGACTAATAAACACTTTTTCTTCCTTTCTCTAAGCTAATTCAGCCTACCAACTATAAACATTTACTTAGTTCTGCTTGAAACCTACTGCCGGATAAAATAACACCATAAACGTGCCAAATTCACACCTTTTTTCACGAAATTTCAAGGCGTCAGCATTACTCCCTTAATAATAGAAACAAATTACTTCCGAAAAAACCTATTAATTAAGATAAGTTTTTTTATTATTTTATCTCCATACACATTAGGCCCACTACCGGTTCCAAAAAAAACCTCATGACTGCTTAACGTTTTAAGTCTTTTAAAGCCTTTGAAAGAATAACTTCAGTACTACAGATCCACATATTATGACAAATTTTCCTGAAGTCCAGGTTCTTTTCATCACACAGTTTCCATATGCAGTCTCCTTTTCTTGACTGGTAGAGAATACCTAAGGAAGAATGCATAAATAAGTACAGGCTCTTCTTAACCAAGTTTAGAGTTGACATTCCAACCTGATACCACCTAAAAATGTACCTATTTCGCAGCTCACCCCTTTCATACATCACTAGCTGTTTGTTGCCCGTACGTTCGTCCGAGTGAAATTATTATTTAAAAAAAAAAACCCGGTTTTGCAACATTTTTCATTGATGCTCCGCTCCTATTGGACATAGCGCGATGTTGTATATATAGCCTACAGCCTTCCTTGATTAATGGGCTATCCAACACTAAATATTTTTTTCAAATTCGAACCAGTCTTTTCTGAGATTAGCGCGTTCAACCAGACAAAGTCTTCAGCTTCAGTGGCAGAAAAGAGAAAATCTAAACACTATTTATTATGTTTAGATTTTCTCTTTTCTGCCAATCTTTAACAATAACAACTCCACCACACTAACAAACGCCACACCACTGTCCTTCTGACGTCATGTCCGGTCCATGATCGCCGTATGCGCACACTGTCATTACTGTGATTGACGAGAGCGTCCTTCGCCAAGTGCAGCGCGCGTACATTGTGCTGCTTTTTATTCCTTTATTAGATGCAGTTATTGTGGTGGTGTGATTGAGCAATTGGATAATGTTAACAATTTCCCAATGTTATGAACCTGCTCTGCAGTTTTGGTAATGGCCGTCCGAAATAGTGTCAGTAGCCATAATAGTGTCCGAAATACTGTACACACTTCTAGGACAATGACTCCTCACTGTGGGTGGCAGTGGGCCATTATAGTCCACCATGCAGACAAAGTGCATGTTGGCGGAGGTCATAAACGTCTTCAAATTTTTGGTTCCTGAACATTCCGGCTTCCTTGCGAAGTTTTCTTTTACCATTTAGAGAGCAGTAGACTCATCTGCCTTGGGCCATTTCCCAACTTTATTGGGGTTGGTTTCTAGTCTTACCGGATGCAGCTGAATACCAGTATTTTATATGAAGCGACTGCCTATCTGACCTCCACAACCCATTAGCACCTACTGGGTGATACGTTAACCCTCGGTAAGACTGATTGTTAGACTTTCTAGCCACTGAATAGCTGTAACGACTGTGAAAGATCTACAAGTGACAGCCGGGACCAACAGCTTAACGTGCTTTCCGAGGCACGGAGGAAACTCGGTATGTCTTTGATAAAAAGACAAATGAATCTAAACATACGATATTGATTAATAAAAGAACATTCAACACAAAAAATAATGCTGCATTTAAGAAGTGCTTTCAAAATACAAATGATAATATCGTAGGCATCAATACATTTCTCAATTATTTAGATAAAACATTTCGTGAGTGTTACCCAAAGAAAACCAGTAAAGTAAAACTTAGGAACAATAAGAATATTATGTTCGGGCACCACCATTAATTCTAGTGTTAATAATTATAAAATGAATTACGTAAGGAAGAAGGAGGGGAAGAGTTTTAAAACAAGGTAGGCATATCATGTCATCTCAACAAAGCCAAAAATATACCTATTAAAGGAGACATGGATGTAAATGATCAGACAAAGAGAAAGCAAAACAAAGTTAGAAAAAAACTTGTTCTAAACATTGACAACAACAGATCCGCAAGAAATACCAGATAGTTTTGTTGATAAATTTGTGTATAAATCATCACTTTTAAAAACAGAAGAAGAAAGAGCGATATCCTTCCTAAGAAACTCAACATTGAGAGTAGAAAGTGACAGAAAATAACAAAAATTGTACGTAAGATGACAAACAAAGCATCTTGTGGACACGATGACGTGCCAATATCGTTGATCAAGGATAAAATAGAAATATTAGCGTATATCTGAGTTCATTAGCTGTGTGTTAATGTCCAGCGATACTTATTTATTTATTTATTAGCAAATGTATTGAAGAGTCTGTTTTTCCTGAACAACTTTAATTGGCAAAGGTTCCGCTATACAAAAAGGGTACAAGAGCGGATCCCAAAAACTACCGGCCAATATCCTTATTACCAATTTTATCATTTTTTTTTTGAAAAAATAATGAAAACTGGCCACTTACATTTAAATAGAATAATTAAGTTTAGACAATTTGGATACCAAAAGGGGATAGGCACGTCAGATGCGATAGATAATCTTGTAAATGACATTATTAGTAAATTGAATAATAAACAAGAGACACTCCGATCACACTCTAAAGCTCATGAAGGAGCGGCGTGAGATGATCCTGCAGTCTTCAGACGAGGCGTGTAAATACCGGCAGCTCAATAGACGGATCTCTAAATCCTTGAAGAGCGACCTCCGCCGCTTTAATACCGAGCGTATTAAAGACGCGATTGAGCGGAATAAAGGCTCCAAGGTATTTGCAAGACATCTGGCTATTGGGCAAAGCCAGCTCACGAAACTGAAGACCGACGATGGTAGGATCTTATCCGCCAAACCGGAGCTTCTGAGGGAGATCAAGAGCTTCTATGGACAGTTGTACACGTCAACCAGTCAACCCGTCGTAGATCTAGCAAACGACCCAAGAGCTAGACTGACCCGACACTATACCGAAGACATCCCGGACGTCAGCCTGTACGAGATTAGGATGGCTTTGAAGCAGCTCAAAAACAACAAGGCACCGGGTGATGACGGAATTACGGCCGAACTCCTGAAGGCGGGTGGAAAACCGGTACTCAAGGCCCTTCAGAAGCTGTTTAATTCCGTCATACTTGAGGGAAAAACGCCACAGGCATGGTGCAGGGGTGTAGTGGTACTCTTCTTCAAGAAGGGCGACAATGCCCGGTTGAAGAATTATAGGCCCATCTCACTTCTAAGCCATGTCTACAAGTTGTTTTCAAGAGTCATCACAAATCGTCTCGCGCGCAGGTTTGACGATTTCCAGCCTCTCGAACAAGCCGGTTTCCGGAAAGGCTTTAGCACCGTGGACCACATACATACGCTGCGTCAGGTTATACAGAAGACCGAAGAGTATAACCTACCCTTCTGTTTAGCGTTTGTGGACTACGAGAAAGCCTTCGATTCGATCGAGACCTGGGCGGTACTGCAGTGTCTCCAACGGTGCCAAATCGACTATCGGTACATCGAGGTGTTGAAATGTTTGTACAAAAACGCCACCATGTCAGTCCGACTTCAGGACCAAGCCTCGGAACCTATACTCCTGCAGCGAGGTGTGAGACAGGGAGACGTCATATCTCCGAAACTGTTCACCGCTGCACTGGAGGATGTCTTCAAGGTTCTGGACTGGAGAGGGCTAGGCATTAACGTCAATGGCGAGTACATCACCCACCTTCAGTTTGCCGACAATATAGTGGTCATGGCTGAAACCATGGAGGACCTCAGTACAATGCTCGATGACCTCAGTAGAGTTTCTGGAAGAGTGGGTCTTAAAATGAACATGGACAAAACCAAAGTCATGTTGAATGCCCATGTCACACCCATTCCTATCAAGATCGGAGACTCTACACTCGAAGTTGTAGACGATTATGTGTACCTGGGACAAAAGGTCCAGTTAGGTAGGTCTAACTTCGAGAAAGAGGTCAATCATCGAATCCGACTCGGCTGGGCAGCGTTCGGGAAGTTGCGCGGTATATTCTCGTCCATCTTACCACAGTGTCTCAAGACGAAAGTCTATGACCAGTGTGTGTTGCCAGTGATTACATACGGGACCGAAACGTGGTCGCTCACAATGGGCCTCATCAGAAGGCTTAAAGTCACTCAAAGTGCAATGGAGAGGGCTATGCTCGGAGTTTCCTTGCGTGATCGAATCAGAAATGAAGACATCCGCAAGAGAACCAGGGTCACCGACGTAGCCCGAAGAATTGCCAAACTTAAGTGGCAGGGGGCAGGGCACATTGCTCGCAGAACGGATGGCCGATGGGGCCGAAAAGTTCTTGAGTGGCGACCGCGAACCGGAAGACGTTGCGTTGGAAAGCCTCCCACTAGGTGGACCGATGACCTGGTGAAGGTTGCGGGAATCCGCTGGATGCGAGTCGCACGGGACCGGTCAATGTGGCGACACTTGGGGGAGGCTTATGTCCAGCAGTGGCCGTATTTCGGCTGAAATGATGATGAAAATGATGATGAATAATAAAATGAAGGTAGCTGGCTTATTTATTGATTTAAGTTCTGCGTTTGATACAGTAGATCTCGAGCTACGTAAACTAGAGCATAATGGCATTAGATGAAAAGCGTTACAACTTTTGACATCTTATTTAAATAACCGTAGAATGTACGTAGAAATAAAAGACATTAACTCAAACAATTGTGACGAAAAGTGTGTGAATGAAGTAATATATAAGTCAAAAATTACCAACATTTAAGCTGCGGTACCTATGCCTTTTTTTTTCAAATCAAATCAAATGACTCCTCCCGCTCTGGGCGGAGCAGGAGGGAGTGTCAGACTTTTACTGACTAAAACCCACCCATGTTCCTTAATCGCCCTTTGTGTTCCGGGGCCACGGTATCTCTTTCGAACAGGCCCGCAACCCCCCGGCAGGCATCGGTCCTTGCGACCCCTTCCTATTGCTGACTCTCTTTGAGGCGCGCGTGGAACACGAATGCGCCGTCGACACGGCCTGTCGTCATGAGACGGACGGACGGCGAGCTAGCCCATAGCCCACCGTCTACAGGCCCGTGCCTACGGTGGCCGGGGGCCACGTGGTTGCCCCCAACGCACGGGGCGTCTCCCGCGGCGGCCGGGACGCTGTGAGGTTCTCTCCCACTCACGTTCCGCCACCTCCTCTAGCATTACTGCGTCGCAGAAGGACGTGACGGCGTCCCATTCCGTCTCGCTCCGGACCATGGATTGAACCAGGGCCGGACGCGTGAGGTCGCCGCCGCCGATCACCGCTTCGAGGACACGGCGGTGCTCCGCCCACGCGGGGCACACCTCCACAGTGTGCTTCGGTCGATCCTCGCAATGGAAGCACCCGGGCGTTTCCTCCCGCCCGATTCGGTGCAGGAACCACCCGAAACAGCCATGTCCGGTGAGGACCTGCGTCAGGCAAAAGGTGAGGACGCCGTGGTGCCTCTCTAGCCACTCCTCAAAGAGGGGACCTATCGCCACTATTGTGGCGTGCCCTGCACGGGGTTGTGACAGTCGGTCTCTCCATGTCGCCATGAGCTGCGCGCTGCGCTGCGCGACAATTTGCCGAGCCGCGGTGTGCCTCAAGGCTTAATCTTAGGACCAATATTATATTTAATTATTACAAATGATTTACTAAATTTTATGAATAATACCCAACCCGACGTAGGACTTATCATGTTTGCAGATGATACGAACGCCATAATCGGGTTGACAAACTTAAATGAGTGGACAGAAAATATAAGTCTTTAAAAAATCTTCCTGTTTGGTTTACAGCAAATAATTTAATCATAAACCCAAATAAAACCAATGTTATATTTTTAAAACAACGTCGCGTAACAAAGATAGCATAGATGCCAAAATCAAAAAGGAAAATATTCGACTGGTGAACGAAGTTAAATTTTTTGGACTTTATATAGATTACCTATTTAATTGAAAAAAATAGCTCACCGCCATTGATTCCTTAATATCTTCAGCTTGTTACGCGCTAAGAAGTCTCAGGCACGATATTGTTTTAAAGCAGCTAAAATCTGTATATAATGCATTAGTGCAATTTAGTGATACTAACATAGTTTTAAGTTATATTTACTAATACAATTGCAATAAAACGTATGTATACTTAGGTTAAGGTATTTATCTATGGGTCTTTGTTACCTGAAAATAAATGGATTATTATTATTATCTCCTTTATTCATCATAATATCTTATTATTTTTACATTTTTAAATATTTCATAGAAAAAAACATAAAACACTTAAAAATATAAAAAAAATATTATTATTATTATTATTGGTAGAATCCAGGTTACGATACAGCATTATGTTTTTGGGGAGCAGTTACGGGCATAATTGCCAAAAAGCATTCATACTACAGAAACGTGCATTAAGAACGATTGTCAGAATCGCACAACAAGAGTCGTAAAGAATATTTTAAAAAATTTGGTATTTTGACAGTACCAAGTTTATATGTTTTAGTAGTACTCAGCCACAACAAATTTATACACGAACACAAATCACAAGAAGAACGTGAACTTGGAGAGAAAACTAGAAGAAACGAACAAAAAAATAAATTGCACCGAAACTTAATATTACTAAACATTGCTCTAAATACCAAACAGTAGAATTATTGAATAAGGTGCCTACTGACTTAGGATCATTGATTTACAAAGGTACTCTATTCAAAGCCAAACTTAAAGCATTTCTGTTGAACAAATGTTTATATTCTATATCTGAATTGGTGACAAATGATGGTGAATAGTTTTACCTTTTTGACATTAAATATTTATTCAAGACATTATTCGATTTTTTGCATTTTAGAGAATAGATTTATAAATATTTGACATGACAATATTTACAATAGTTTATACAGGGTGTTAAAGTAGTCGCGTGCCATAGCTTAGGGGTGAGTTCAGTATCTATAAAGGAACCCGTAAAAAAAAAAAATATATATATTTAAAATAAAAACAAAAAAATATATGCAAGATCAACCTAATTTAGTGCCTACCAACTTAAAATAGCAATCGTTAAGAATTAAAATTATTTTATATTGCTATTTGAAGTTAGTAGGTACTAAATTAGGTTCATCTTGCAGTATTTTTTTTGTTTTTATTTTTATAGGAAATACTTTTTTTGGATTTATTTTTTTATTTTTTACGGGTTCCTTTATCGATACTGAACTTACCCCTAAGCTATGGCACGCGACTACTTTAACACCCTGTATAATTACTATTTACATTCTATTGACACAATATTTATCATATGTTATTCTAGATTTTAAATTCAGTGAATTTGACTGTTTATTTTTCTACATCGCTGGAAATTACATACAGCGCCATCTAGTGCCACACTAATCATCGAAGCTTGTGTCGTGGACGCCAGATAGTTGATATACTACATAGATACTTTTTGTTTGTAAATACATAAGGGTGTAAAACACCTCTTAACGAAGCCGAAAGGCACTTGTTCTCCCCGTCATGGCGATCAGTTTTTTGTTCTACACCATACCTGGAAACCTTTTAGTTACGGAGATATTGGGGGTCAAAGTTCCAACTTTTTGACAAGTTTTTTTTTAAATACAAGTTTTTAATGTATGATTTTTACATTAAACATCTCCACGACCCCCGTACTATTCAATCCATCCATCAGCACAATGTTTTGAGTGCGTTAGATTGAGTTCTACCACAAAACATGATTTTTCACCCCAAAAAATAAAGTTGTTACCCGCAATTTTTTTTGCGTAAAGTTACTTAGTTTGATGTACAGAATGCTTGGTTGACGGCTTCGTGAAGAGGTCTTTTACACCCTGTATAATAAATATTGTATATTTTATATTCATACTTTATTGTTTTTAGCTATAAAATATTAATTAATGTACAAACTAATTCAAACACAATGCGGATTGCTATATGAATAATTAAAAACTAAAAATAAAGAAAATGTAATGATGGTCACCTATCCACAGACTGACCTTGGAAAGCGCCACTTAACCTTAAAGATCGACCCGTGCGGCTGTTATTACGAGTATTTAGCCACGAGCTCCTCCACTCTCGCTTAGAGAGCAGCTATGATGAAATAAATAACATAAAGTAAAACGCCAGCCTGGGTTTGAACCCATGACCTTATAGCTCATAAGGCTCGTCTAGATGATAGTACAGTGTTCCAAATAATCTAGACCAATCACAGCTGTTTATTTCCCAGCCGTTGACAGATACATTATCATCAGATAACAATCGAGTAGAACTTGTACCAAATTATTCATGTTTTCGATAACAGAACTGGGATCATAAAAATGCTTTTATGACTAATAAATTCGTTGTAGTCCAATTTGAATAACATATTTCTGCTAATATTACTAAAGCTGAACAAGATAGCGACGTGTCTGAACATGACAAAGAGATAGGTCGATTGTATTGGAAAATACACGAGCTTTGAAAAGAATTGTTTGGAATAGCATAAATCTATTAAAAATAGAAGATATACAGATATATATTTAGTACACCACTATTGGCACCTAAAACCTCAACGACGCGGAATATGGAATGAAACCAGGATCAAAAATATAGATTAAATTTTATTTTTTAAATGTACTCTTCTCAGCAAACCCTTTCATATGATACCCATATCATGGTAATGCATAAAAATAACTAGTCGACCGTCTTTGCAAGTCCGCCCTTTGGATTTAGAATGACATAACTTACCTAACCATGCATTGTCATCCAAACTAAGTAATGTATGCAAAATTTCAGCTCAATCGAAAACTGGGAGGTAGGTCAAATTAAACTTAACTTTAAATAAGATTTTGGTAGATTAGATTACGGGTCGGCCCACTTCTTAAAACAAAAGAAGCCAGTGATCCAGCAGGGACACAGACAGATTCTTAAGTCCTTAAATCCTGCTTTTAACATTCAAAGACAACCAGCCAAGCAATCTTTGTACTTTATCATCCTACAAAATCTACACTCAACGTCCATTCTGCACATTACTCGCATTACTCAATAAGATATTCTGAGCATAAAAAATAAACTGAAACATAACCTTACGATCAGGTATTGGTCCTTAGGCTCACAACTTGTTGCATGCACTTTTTGTTTTACGAAGGTTTAATGACCCGGAAAATCGTAAGAGTATTACGTATAATACTTACATACATAAATGTAGGTATATGTATGAAGGCCGATGCGCGTAGGTGGTTTATTTATCTTTTTTGTACACAGATGAGGGTCCATGAAAGGTATCAGGTGGAAATGTAAACAATTTTGGGATATTACTCCATTGAAAATTGGATATTGATTGGGAAGGGGAGGCATTTGCTCTTTGACCTTTTGCAATGGAATGTTGAGAGCGAATTGTAATAATAAATGGAAGAGTGCTAAATGATTCGTGAAAATCAGTCATTATGTGAAATGTAAAATATGGCATACGGCTCTATATACTTTAGTCTAAGCGAAAAATGTATAGCATTTCACGTTCCCTGGTTACTACGGCCATGATCAAAGTAATTTAAAAAGGGAAATAGAATAACCAATTTATTCGATAAAATACTTCTGCTTATGTCGCAACTAAAATAAAGCTAAGCATACAATTGTATCGCAGATGACAGATATAAAAAATAATAACACTTCGAAGTATCCGCGATCGGATTGGCGTCGTTAGCCAAATGTCAAGGTTGTTCATATATTTAAATTACACTATTTTTGGACTAGACGCTTTGCATATACTTATTATATATTGTCAAGCTGATATTATTAATTCGTTTATTGAAATATGTTTCAACACACTCATGAAAACCACGAAGGGGATTCCTGATAGTATTGTGATAAGCCCAAGTTTTAAACGAAAGAAAGAAAAACAATCGCGCACAACAAAGAAGAAAACTCCTCAAAAGGTGGCTCGGATAGAATGGATGCTGAAGGCGAGAGACATGGTGTTGTGTTGTGGGAGAAGCTTATTTCCAGAAGCAGACGGAGATAGGAATAAACTTTGAATGTGACTCTCTCTCGTAAATATGCAAAACCAACTGGGTCGGGCTTTCTTTTTACCAAAGAATCCTTCTGTTATAATCTTGAATAACAATGTACGTACGATTATACACTCTTTTTGCAAACTAGTATTATTCTGAGAGTACTTCCTTATAGGGTGTTCAACTTGAGTTCGATCCTGGAAGTCCTTGCATTACAAGGTTCTATTTGCAGTTATAAGGAAAAAACCTTTATAAGGAAATACAAGAGACCGTTATTCCTAAGAAATTATCAAAAACATTTCTTTTGAGTAAAAAAAAAGATTGTAAGATAAATCGACGACATTACGCTTGCCGAGACGAACCGGAGAAAAGGGAGGTCTGAACAAGGAAAGAATGGCGTAAAATAAAAGGATTATTATGATACGAAGAATTTTGGTGTAATGCGTAAGTCACTCACAATCACAATTCCGATTCCGACACTCATTACATTATTTACGCTTTCGATCAGAATTTTTCAAAGTAGCCATGGATTAAGAATTCCCTATAATTGAGATTGAAAGTGTGTTACGCAATTAGGGTTCTGATCAACATCATCACCATTATCCTGCCCTTATCCCAATTTCAATATCCCATGCCTTCTTCTTTCAAACTTCTCTATTTCTCGTCATCTCATCAGATACCTCCTTTCATGCAATATCATACTTCACACAGTCCATCCATCGTTTCTTCGGTCTTTCTCTACTCTTATACCCCTCTCTCCCCTCATTCCTCCGCATCACATGCCCATATCAACGTAATTCAATTTTCATCAACTTAATAAATTCCTAAGTTAGTAAGTACCAGAGCGCAAAATTGAAAGCATAGCAGAACAACTACAAAACTTAGCAACTACACGACATAACTTAACAAGCAACTACCGATTGCTACAATTTCTTCGGCTTACCTTTCCCTCGCGTCTCAATTCCTGGTACTAACCTACCTGCACCTACTTCGCAACGCGGCAGAGATTGGAAGATCTGGACCTATGCCAAGCACGTTGGCACACTATACTGTTACGTAGTTACTCTGTTATACTTTTGTATGTGTTATTGTATATCAATTCGATTTGTATTGAGGTAGGGACTGACGTAAGTTATGAGTTTTTAATTTTTTAGCCTATTTGGGCTTCTCTTGATCCTTTTTTGCGGCAGCTTTGAATGTTTATGGGAGATCGCCTTTATTTTCAATCTTTTCTGATAGGTTTTAATCATTATGCCATCGATCCATATTTGGGTCTTCCTTAGTTAAGACTATGTGAGCCATCTTACGGCTATT
This sequence comes from Xestia sexstrigata, assembly GCA_941918905.2. Lineage (NCBI taxonomy): Eukaryota > Metazoa > Arthropoda > Insecta > Lepidoptera > Noctuidae > Xestia > Xestia sexstrigata. Next base: position 20,251,595 of record OW799212.2, read on the forward strand.
TTCAATAACTTACTAGCCGGTCTCAGTACATTTTGCTTACTGACCGGTGACCGGTTTGAACAAACGTCACAGAAAATCTTTCTTTGATTTTTCTATGAATCAAGTGGCACGTAGGTGACGCGAATAGGATATTTCAAGCTAACTTTCTTTATAGAAACACCGATAGCTGCGAGACGTGGCATATTAACTGACAGTTATACGTAAGAACGGGCCATAAAGTAGTCTTTACAATCGTAAGTTGTCTTTTTGCTAATAGTCCACAGAATCGCCTTGCGTGTTGGCTCTTTGTGTACTCGAGACCACGTAATACCCTTCATTTATAAATTAAGGCGTTTATCACAATCTCTTACCAAATACCAAATGTGGCTATTACACAAATGAGACGTGTCACGAAGGCGACTGTGACGGCTGATAGAAACACACAGAAAGGGAACGTGAATGCCGAGTGGTTTTGTTTGTCAATAATAGCTGCTAAAAGAACCAATATCTAAAGACTATCTTCTAGAAAATTACGTATTTTTCCTTTATGAGTCAAGTGGTCCGGTAGTCGGTAGTCTGGTAGTCATAGACCAGCTCAAGGTCAAGGAGTTACCACAAAATCTCATGTCCAACTGTTCTTATACTCATTGCACTATTACTACTACGTATAGAGAAGACAGCGCGAATAAAATCTGTGCACCGTTCAACTGCTGTCGGCTGGCTGCAGTTCACTCAGTCGCTTGCTTTTTTTTTTTTTTTTTTTTTTTTTTTTTTTTTTTTTTTTTAGGTGGGACCACTCGCAGTTGCAACGCGCTAAGGTTGCTTAACTGCTTAACCGGACAATCCTGTGGTGGCTTAGTGCGTCATTGATGAGAGGGCAGCAAGGGACAACAGGCTGGGTCGGATCATTAATTGGGGAATCGGTCGTTACATGCTCAGCGTCGCGGGCTGGCTCGTCGAGCAAGGGTCGGGCAGTGATGTTACTGGGGGGTCGCGGAGGGCCTCGGCGGCGGGGCCGGATTCGCGGTTTGTAACGGTTCTTGTGTCTGTTTTTGTGTAATGTGCTGGTTTCCCTACAACTTTCTTGGAGAAGGGTGATGGGATCATCGGGTGTGGCAAGAGTGAGCCTAGGACGGCGAATTCTAGATATCTTGGAGAGGGCGTAATTGGCTGCTGAGGAAATCAGGGGGTTTGGGTGTTTTTCGGCCTTATCGAAAAAACCCTTTGTTAGTCGTTTCATGAATTGGGCTATGGTGGGGATCTTGAGGTCAACATGGAGTTGCTCATTCCTAACGTACCATGGGGCTCCCGTGGCCTTTCGTAAGAATCGGTTTTGGAGGGTCTGCATCTTATGGAGGTGATAGGGTTTGGTATGCGCGAAAACGGGACATGCGTAAGTCATGATAGGCCTAATGCACGCGGTGTAAATACGCAATTTGCACCTAAGTGACAATTTGCTACGTGCGTTCAGGACAGAGTGAAGCCTACCGAGAGCGAAGGCGGCGCGCGAACGCACCGTCTTAATGTGCTCACTGAAGTTTAGGCGCTGGTCTAAGATAACTCCTAGGTACTTGGCTTGCTTTTCCCAAGGGATCGGCTTGCCAAACATGGAGATCGGTTGAGGGGTGGGGGGGAGTTGGCGGGGTTTAGAGAAAAGTACCGCCTGGCTCTTGTCGGGATTGACCTCGATTCTCCATTTCCGGAACCAATCGCCTAAGGCGTTTGCGGATTTTTGGAGAATGCGCGTAATGCAGGGATAGCTTCTACCAGAATAATAGATGGCCGTATCGTCGGCAAAGAGGGCTAGTTGAGTTGAGTTGTTTCTGGGGATGTCGCTGGTATATAGCGTGAAGGCTAATGGGGATATCACGGATCCCTGAGGGACTCCTGCGCGAATTGGATGTGGGGTTGATAGCGCACCATCGATGCGGTATCGGAATGTGCGGTTTGACAGAAAGTCACGAAGGATGAGCACGAGACGATCAGGCACACCGAGCTGGTATAGCTTGTATATCAGCCCGTTGTGCCAGACCTTGTCGAATGCTTTCGCGATATCGAAGAACAAGGCACCGGTCACCATGCCTCGCTGAAGGCGGGCGCTGATGTGCTCGACTATGCGGTGCACTTGTTGGACACAAGAGTGTTGGGATCTAAATCCAAACTGTTCTTTGGGAATTAAGCTCTTTGCTTCGGCGTAGTCTTTGAGACGCTTATAAATAAGCCTCTCGTAGATTTTGCCTAGGACATTGAGGAGACTAATGGGACGGTAACTACTCGGGGAAGAGGCGGGTTTACCCGGTTTGGGGATTCCTATTACTGTGGCTTGTTTCCACGACTGAGGGAACATGTTGTTTGCCATGGCGCTATTGAAGATAGCGGTCATTAGCACTATGAGGGCGGGAGAAAAGAGTTTGAACACCCTATTGGTGATTCCGTCTGAGCCAGGGGCTTTTCTGTGCTTAAGGCCTTTTATGATATCCTCAACTTCCTCAGGGGTGACTGAGGGTAGAGGATCGTCTGGGTCTTCTACTGGGGGAAGGGAGGTCCGACGTTCAACTTCAGCATCCACCATCGCAAGGTGAGCTGGGTCTACTGGTTGGGTACTGGGGGAGCATTGAGTCTCTAGGCTGTCGGCCAGGCATTCGGCTTTGTCGTCATCGTCAAAAGCGACGGTCTGATCGGGACGGATGAGAGGGGGTACAGAGGCGACCTCAGAGGAGCGTAGTTTCCTCTGTAGGTCCCAGAAAGCCTGATGGGTTGGTTCTAATTCACCGAGCATCTTGTCCCAGCTCTCTTCACGCAGTTTTTGGATGCATCTGCTTACTTTGCGTTGTAAGCGACGCATAAAAACTTTGTTGCTGGAGCAGGGAAAAGAACTGTAGGCACGGACGGCCGCGTTCTTCTCGGTCACAAGATCACGCACATCATCCGGGAGTTTCCAGCGGTGATCATCCGCCGGAACTTCCCTTGAACAATCGTTCAGGATTGATTGTACGTGTTCTGTGAACGAGCTGATCGCGGCCTTCGTGTCGGCTACAGTCTCGATGTTGTCGGGGATCCTGTCTAAGTGCGGGGATTCGGTGGATTTCAGCAGATCGCTTACTTTCCCCCAGTCCGTGATCACTTTAGTGGAGGGAGTTTGAGTGGGATGAAAGGGTCCTATTCTAGGGGTCAGTCGCTTGCTCGCCACAGCATCTATATATATGGGGTTAGCCGCCCCCCGCGCGCCCCGCACTGCGCACAGATTTTGTTCGCGCTGTCTTCTCTATACGTAGTAGTAATAGCTCAATGATTATACTATGTATTATGCTTCTTCCACAATTAGATCACCCATAAATCTGTTTATCTTCTTCGTCATTCCCCCACTGTTGAGGATCATGGCTACAGATGACACGTCTCCACGCCATGCGGTTTCCTGCAGTGTGGACCGCATGGTACAAGCTGCCTTCTTGATCGTGTCTGACCATAAATCTATTCTAAGCGAACAGTTTTTGGGCATAAACCTTTGCGAGCCTACTGAGCGCTATTACGGTCAATTATCATAGTCTGTTTTTGATATTGTATTCCCAGACAGTTATATTGATGTACACCGGTCTTGGTACAACGGTGAAATAAAATAAAAGGTTGCGTGATACAACGTATTTTTTATGATACAGGGCGAATTTTAGCAGCGTTATTGGCCAGACCTTAAGGACGAGGGATAGAGTCTATTCTTCTTCAGTTTTTTTATAAACAAAATCCTTACTAATACTGTAAATTCGAAAGTAATTCTGTCTGTCTGTCCGTCGCATTCCTCAACGGCTGAAAGAAATACTGTTTTCAAGCCAAGTGAGTTTTACGTCAAAATACTTATGTTGTTTTTCGTCAAAATATCTTCTGGTGCAGCGTTAAATTCTCTGGCGTTACTGTACTATCGCCTATGTTTCTATTCTAATACTGAATGCACACAATATTGCTCATCAAGCCGCTTCGATCACGAACTGTCCAATATAATGCAGACGTCGTGATTCACACTAGTCTCTACCACACACATTATTATTACACGTATCTCTAATTTTAATAGGCGTTAAATCCCTTACATCTCACAACTGAAATCCAACCTTAACTTGAACAAAACAGAGTAGAATTTTCAGTGGAGGTTGTGTACTCAAGTTTGGTTTTATTTTTCAATGAAAATATAATAAAAGCTTGGTTGTATGGCACAAAGAGGTTCGAAATGATCACACAGTTATCGGAGCCGCAACGCGGATTATAATTGGAAGGCTTTTTGCGAAATAATCGTGTTGTGTATTGTTGACAAGGTTCTATAACCCTTTGTGAGCTTGGAACGTTAATACGATTTTATTTTAGGAGCAATATGAACATGTGTGGTACCTTAATTGAAAAAGTAGAGATTTTTAGAATTGTTCAACATTTCCTCTAGGGATTCAAGTATCGTATGCAGGTTTTGTTTTCTTTCTAGCTATGTCATCCGTCACACAGTCCATCCATCGCTTCTTTGCTCGAATGGAGGTCGATTATTGGTTACCCACGAGGACGCACTACCAGGAAACAAAAGTATCCTATGTCATACTCTACCTGTGTTTAAAATTTCATCCAAATCCGTGCTTTCACATGTACTCGTAGTATATCAAGTTGGATGTTCACAACTTTGTTGGGCGCTCGTAGTTAGGTACACCTCAACATTTTAAAATGTTACGCTTCTTACAAAACCTTTAAAAAGCTGTAAAAGCTGCCATTTGTTGACCTGTCGGTTACAGCATACAAAGCTTAACGGATTTACGGATTGCAACTTTGTTAAACAGGATGTAGGTAAAGTCCAATCGTATTTCATTTTCTGGTTTCGATGTCCAGCCATAATCTTTATCCCCTGAAAAAAACCGCTTCCAACAATCGGTCTTACCAAGCGGTATCGTATTACCCAGTACTAACTGAGTTGTTGAGGTCAGATAGGCAGTCGCTCCACTCGCTCCATGTAAAATACACAGCTGCATCCGGTTAGACTGGAAGCCGACCCCAACATATAGTTGGGAAAAGGCTAGGCAGATAATGTTTTCCTTTACCATTTTAAGAGCAATTATGACGAAATAAATTACAAAACAATTGAACTCTCGATATTGCACCCTAAAATCGAAATAAACGACTAAAATCTCTTTCAATTTCGACGAAAAAACCGTAATAAACCAATCAGAAACTTGATTATTTTATAAATTGCTCATAATGACAGCATTCTGTCGTATTATTCTTCTGTTGGCTAGAGGTCGGTATGACGAGCGTTCGACCTTTGACTGTCATACTGTATTGTTAGTATATAATATGAGATGACACTACATCAGATTTTCATTTTATTATGTTGGTATATTGTGAAGGCAGACATCGTGATTTAGAATGGATTGTACTGAAATAGAAATGAAGTTGAGTTGATGGATTGTTTTTTTCTGATTAACGTTTTAGGTTATATTGTGTTGATTTCGATGTAGTTTTATTTATCTATACCAAAGAGATTTTTAAAGATTAATATAGCGGACATTAGGAGTATTTTTATAAATTAATTTTTATCCTAATATTTTTTGAAGCAACGTTGTCATTTATTTAAAACATTCTCTTGCATCTTCCCCCAGCAAATCCTACAGCAAAAATCTGAGCAACAGACCCTTGATCTAATCATCAACAGCATCCTCATTATCCCCAGATCTCCTTCCTCACCTTTCATCGTAAAATCCATCCGGCATCCCTGATCCCAAAATCCTTAATAGCCCCAATTATTCGTACATAGAACTGCGCAAAAACCTCGTCGGAATGGCCGAATAAAAACAAAAAGTTAATCCTATTAGAGAATGTCCCCACGTGCGCGTTTACAAACTACGTATCTATAGACATATAGTAATCACACCGGGACCCGCTTGCTGTGGCTCAAGGTCCTGGTGCTTGTGGGCTTTCATTGAATTAGTTGTTTTGTTGGAATGTGAGGAACTTGATAGGTGAGTCTGATAACAGGTCCTCACATTAAGAGAGGTATTTAATGCATAAGGATTTATTTTCTAGGAGTGACTTCTGCCGAAAGAACTGACCCAGACAGAATTGGCTGAAACAGTCAAGCAGAGGGAGTTTGCCCTGCAGAGGAGAATACATTGTGTTTGTTGGATTGTGTTTGTGTGTGGTTGGATATAAGATAAGATATAAGCATAGAAGAACAGAAAATTGACTTGACAGGTAACAAACAGAGTTACAAATAAAGACATTAAAATATTTACGAGCGATAGAAGGGACAAGACAAAGTAAATCGTAATCCAATACTAGTTACAACTTTTGTCTAGTGTGTTGTCAGGTAGCATTCATGTGCCAGAATCGAAAATGTTTTGGATCAGTGGGCGTCTTTCATGATGATGATGATGATGATGATGATGATTCCTACATATCCGCTCTTGCTCTTTTGCTTTTGCTCAAGTTTTGTCTCGTTTTTTACTTTATGTATGTTCGTTTATAAGGTATATATCTACGGGTCATTGTAGCCTGAAATAAATGATGTTTTTGTTGTTGTTTAAGTCTTTTAAATTGCTTCGGTTACAACAAAGTATATAGAACCTTGTCTTTGAGACTAGAATAACGCGTGAAAAAAACAAGTCACCGGTAACCTAATTGACGCAGTTACAATTGTATGGTTTGTAATTCTATTGCCTATTTCTTCGCGTTTATGTGAGCAATAATAAAATAATCATCATAAGTGTAATAATAACTTTAATTTCAAATCCTTTCTAGGGCAAACACATTAATCAACTTCATCGAAAATAACTTACGATAGTCACTCACAGGGTATCTTACCCAGAAATAGAAACGCCAAACAATACGAGAGGACGAAAAATCAATAACCACATTTTCTATACACTACCTCTTACCTTAGCCCAATTATCCTAAAAGTACTAACTTTGCCAGTAATCTACATCGAACCGACAGGAAACCTACGCATGTTGGCTGCTGATAGGGCATGCAAACCGCTCGATTGGAGAGTACTTAATACGTTTCGCCCTTGAGCGAGCATCCGCCAACGCAATATCGATTTTTACGTACATAGATTCATTTACAATAAGGCTTCACTGTCCACAATGTTTGTATTACAACACCCAACTTATCTTCCATTCCCTCTCATGGAAAAACCTTCCTTAGAACTAGAGAACAGAGTAGATTTTCACATGGGAGGGTTTGTCGCTTAAGTTTTTTCAAGATTACAAAGCACTTACTAAGTTGTGACCGAGCAGCGGTAATTAAGTATAGGAATTAGTGCTCTAAGGTATGACCTTGTTCAAGATTCGATTTTTACGACTAATTGTTTGTAAGAAACATATTTGTTGGTGAACTTTTCTTGATGAGGGGCATATTTCTTCTGGAGAAAGAAATCGGGTCAGTAGTTTTAATTTATTAGGAGCTATACAAACACTATAAGACCTTGAATATTCTGAACGCAGATCACGAGCACCGCGTACTATCTTTGGCTATTTTGTAGAAGTTTTAAACAAGGAATTATTATAGACCATACATATCAAAACAATTACATATTTTAAATGTGAAAGTAACTCTCTATCTGTTCCGGCTCAACTAAAATCGAGGAAAGTCACACATACAGGTAGACCAAGACCTAGGATATTCTTTCCGAGAAGTACGTTTCCATGGACGATTTGCCACCATCCACGCAGGAAAAATCTAGTCACAATAAAATTGGACCTGTCCAAGCCTTAGTTATCTTCTATTAAAGGGATCATTTTACGAAGAGGCCTCTCAGGTCAATGAACCGTTTATTCAGCGTAATAGTAGTTAAAAATAGCAATATGATATAGGATCAGATATAGGATCGTTTTACGTAGAGACTATCAGGCACCAAATAGTAAAACCTTTAACGGAAGTTAGGCACACGAAGAACCTGATGTTTTGACGCAGCCTGATGGTATCCAGAAGAAGCTAAGAATACAATGCCATTTTTATTTCCAGTGTAGTCTAGAACAGATGATCAATTAAATTCATTGAAGAAAACAATATGGTATGGCTGTACCATTTCCATAGACGATTTGCTCATATGGCGTTTTGGCATAGTATCGCTGCGATTGCAGGTCGTTTTGCTCGATTCGTTCGTTTCGTTCGTTTTTGCATTTGTTCGATTTGCTTCTAAGACTTTTTGGATCTTGAAACATGGAGTTTGTTTCGCCACTACTTTTGTCACTAAAATACTAGGCAGGGCGGGAGTTTCGGGAGACCTGATATTATGTAATTATATTATATCCAAAAAATCGTGAATTTCAACCTAATTTGAATAAATGACTTTTGATTTTGATAAAGAGGCTCTTGGTAGACAATAGGCATGACGACAAAATCAAAAAATGCAAATCTATTTAGTCCGTCAGTTAGAGTATTGGAAATTAATTAATGGACACGTATTTTTTGTTTTTGTAAATCAATGAATATTGACAAAGATAAAACGCATCAAAACTCGGGAGTGGGGGCTCGTGAAGTCAGAACTAGGTAAAAATTATACCTAGGCGTGACGTATTGAGAATTTTAAAAGCGTCATATCTTCGTCAATTTTGGTTTACGTAACAAAAGAAAAAACACGGGTCAAATATTTTTTGATAATCTAACTGACGGACTTATTAGTTTTTTTGTCGTCTCGCCTATTCTTGAATATCAGCTTTCAAGCATTATTAGGTAAATTCCTCAAAGATACAGTCATAAGCTGTGCGTATGCGCGTGATCAGATTCCTAGCACGTCGTTAACATTTCCCTGAACACGGATTCGTACAACATTTACAATTTAAATGAGAAAATAAACAGATGCTTCAACCGGGAAAGGTACTTGAATCACCTAATTTACGTAATGGGAGGATGCAATTACCGCTTCTGAGAAATCGGCATAATTGATAAAAAAAGGCTGTAATACAAGCCAGGGTTTGAAACACTGAACTTTTTCATCCTGTGTCTAAACCAAAGAGCAGGATAACGTATCAGCGGCAGCTGCTACAAACGGCACTGTCAACGTTTTCATGACGTCACGCGGTTTCACCCTCGTAATTCCCGTTCCCGTGGGAGTACGGGGATAAAATATATATATATAGCCAATGTTACTCGGGGTAAATGTAGCTTTCTAATGGTGAAAGAATTTTTGAAATTGGCGCAGTAGTTTTTGAGTTTATTCATTACAAACATATACACACACACATACACACACACACAAAAATACATTCTTTCCTCTTTAAAATATTAGTGTAGATTTGTAACCGACAGCTTTGAATGGCGGTCATGACAAAAGATATCGTGTGATAAACACACTTTCGACGCCACAAATTTTATAAGTAGGTACTGCATGTCGATTCCGTGGCTCTTTTCTCAGCACATTTTTTTATTCCATCATAGTTTTCAAATCTAAAACAGCCTTGCCTATAAGGTTTGCACACTATCGTTAATCTGTCGCCGCGTGTGCTAGCTAACTAAAATCTGACGTCAGAATAACATTATTTCATTGCCAACCCATGACAAAAACTTCAAAAACAAATATAATGAACAATATGAAACAAAAACATTGTTAATAAAAATCAAATGACAATCGTGGTTATAACACGAATGATGGGTACAATTGATTCATTAAAACCGTTTAAGTATTAATAAGACAAGGTATAACTATTTCTCACGTACAGGCCTATCGTTGCACTGAGCTGGTGCAGGACACCCTGTTGACACTCGTTATAGGGCGTTTGACACAGCGGCTACCATTATTTTTTTCGGATGGGAAATTATCAAATGACTTCTCCCGCTCTGGGCGGAGCAGGAGGGAGTGCCAGACTTTTACTGACTAAAACCCATCCATGTTCCTTCATCGCCCTTTGTGTTCCGGGGTCACGGTATCTCTTTCGAACAGTCCCGCAACTCCGGCAGGGGCAGCTACCTTCAAACACCGTTTAAAGCGATTGGCGTGTAGCTGTTTGGTGTGAAAAACCATGCTCCATATTATAAATTTCTCCTGCTTCATTTAAGATTGTGGTAATAGCTTCTTTGGTTCATATCCACATCACAAAGTTCACAAAGAAAAGCAACCCAGATTCGAAACAATTATGAAGTTAAATGCTTACGAATGCACATAAACACATCAACCTTGTGTTTGACACATAGGCCGCAACTAAGGTAGATGCAATCATACGACTTTATGATGAGGCATTATAAATGTATTAAGCCAACGTTACCGGTTACCACCAGGTAATAATATGTGCTAGTTTCGTAACTAGCACAAGTCAAATAAAAACGTTGGCATAGATTATTCGTTTACAAACGATTTAAGCCTAAATCAATAAACGTTGAACCGTCGATCAAGACTGTCTTAATGTAAATCTTTAACAATCGTAACGCGTAGCTAGCAGCCCGAAAATTTGACAACCAGTCTTTCTAAGGGTTATCGTGATATTCATGTCATCCCATGTAAAATACTGATATTCAGCTGCATCTGGTTAGACTTGGAAGCCAACCCCAAAAATGCACGGCAAGCCACGCGTTGATGAGGCTAAATGAAATTTACTAAAGAACTTTATAGCTTCTCATTCATACTCTAAAACCAAAACTCATTCATCTTACAAACTACGTCTTGAAGCAAAAAATATGACAATAGACCGTATTTACGTCAGTAAAAAACTAAGTTGTATTTAAAATTGAAAACAAGATGTACGTGTAGGTATTGTTTTTATTTAAGTCTTGTTATCACTATTTTTATCGCCAGTACACGTGGTAAAGACTTCTTTGTGTAATAAAAGAAAAAAGGAATAGTTTTATCATTTGTTTAGCTATTTACCACCCACGTTACGGGTGCCTCGTGGTCTATTCAGCCGAGGCTAACGCGACAAAATGTTGCCTTTACTTTTTTACTCAAACCGAAAAAAAGCATAAACTTTCCCACATCTTCTTAGACCAGGGGTTCCCAAACTAATTTTGTCTAACGCCCACTTTGATAAAAAAATATTTTTTAGCGCCCCCATTTTTTCACCTACTTAAAAAATACTTTAACTTCAAATTAAATTATTTTTTGTGAGCTATATTAGCGGAGATTAAACATTCATTCTAAACGAGGCTTACTATGACCCGCAAGAGTTAACTTGAGACCTGAGCGCAGTAGGTAGTACACAACGGTGCTCAGGTCTCAAGTTAACTCTTACGGGCTACACCTGCCAATGAGAATGATTATTGAAACGCAACACAATAAGGTTTTATTGTATTCAGACAGAGTATCTTCTATTCAAAATAAAACAAACAATCTATTCCTCTCACGATCTCGATCTCTTAATTATTTTAGTATATTAGTTGATGTTCACAAGTTGTAGTCGAGAGTCGAGAGCTTAGTCCGTTACTAGAGTCCTCCAAGATGAAATTACAAATCGCCCCCTAAGCCTCTACACAACGCCCCCATTTTTTTTATGGGTCTCTTACTGCCCCCCTTTAGGCCTGCAGCGCCCACAAGGGGGCGTTATTCGGGAAAGGCTGTCTTAGAGACTAGACGAGACTATGCAAAACATTGTCACCACCTATTTTTTGCGGTGAGATGATGTGATGACATTATTAATTTGTCGTAATGCAGCCTCAACGACTTGACTGAATTAGTATTTTCGACAAATTTCTGACCTCTGCAATCCAGTTTTAGGTCAGGCTTTTGGGTTTCTTAATACTAATGAACACACGTAACAGAAATTGCACCTCAACTACGTATCACACTTTATCTATTTCATTGCTTCTTAAGTTTGAAATTTTCGACTTCTCGGCAATGTAAATGACGCAATGAATATGGTTGATTTGTCAAAATTAACAGCAATGGGATTGTGAGTGTGTTACGCAATAACCGCGGAAATCTTGTACAGAACAATGATAACTTATTTTTAAAGGAATATATTAGTACCTACTTACTACCCTACGATGGATGGACTGTGTTAAGAATGATATAGCCAGAATGATGAAAGGAATTTTGTCTAAAAAGAGTAATAAAGAAGTATGGAAGAAGAATACATGTTGCTGCGACCCCAAATGAATTATTAGACACACCTATTTTCCAATTGTTACCATGACAACTAAGTGTGTTGGTTCACAAACAAAGACTTACTTTTGGTAGCGCTTCTAAACTAACCAACTAAGTAATACTTAAATGTTTACACACAAAACGTTGGTAAACACAATTAAACAGAATCTCAAGAGTTCTTGCCCCCAATATATCTACGCATGAAACAATGATAGCTACAACATCCACGAACATTACTTAGGTAAAGACTCCTCAGAAAACAAGATATTTTCATGAAGGTACATCTAAATAATAAGGGAGGCATCACATCCCTACAAGTACAAGCAATCCTATTGTCCCGAAATACTAAACAATGTCCTATTTATAGGTCGAACACAAAAGGATTGTTAGACAAGAGGGCTTCATATTCCCGATTTTGTTACTGAAATAATACAATTCAGAAAGGCTACTTGGAACAAAAAGTATATAGTCTGAGCATTAGTAAGCACCTCATATGTCTAGTGGTCGCATGCGCGACTGCACGCTAAGCATGAGGTCCCGGTATCGATTCCCGGTCGGCGAAAGCGTTATTGGATTTTTCTACCATGAATTTCTTAGTAGTAGTTTGTGCCCTGTTGAGTAATAGGCCCGCCCGGTTGATGGCAATAGGTTCGCTCGCCTGAGTGCAATAGGCTCGCCTGTATATGAGACTTAAACATAACTGGCTAAATTATATTACTATAGGGCTCTGCCTAACCCTTCTGGAATTACAGGCGTGATATGCATGTTTAACTTAAATATACTCGTTATATTCATCGACATTAAGGGGACGTTGATGGTATTTCTGTATTTACCTTCACGAGTACAGTCTGAAAGCGTACCAATATTTAGATAGCATTCATAAGAAATATCCAGACCGAGCTTTCAAGAAAATTAAATTTATATAAGCCGTTAGCTACCTTTAGTACAGGCCAAGAGATGCTCATTCAAGAATGAAAATAGTTATATTCAATCAAGCCAAAAACTATAACATCATTCATAATCTTCATGTCCTTGTCCCATGTTACTTGTGGTCGGCGCAACACGTATTTTTCTTCCATTCTCCCCTGTCAACCGTCACGCTATCATTTACTTCTTTCTCTTTCATATCATTCCTCACACAATCCATCCATCGTTTCTCTGGTCTTCCTCTCCCTCTCCATCCATCAACATTTATATTCATCACTCTTTTAGTCACATGCGATTCTTCCCTCCTCATCACATGCCCATACAATAAGATAATATCATTATTCAAATTAAATATTTCCTTTTAAGAAACACTTCGATCGCGCACAATAGGGAATATGCACGTATTTTTTTCTTTACTTAAATCAATAAAATACAGTACTATCAACCCAAGAAAAGTATTAAAAGTTAATTTAACTACTGCTTGTCGCTTAAAAATAATATTAAACTCTCGCAATTTTCTACGACAGTTCAAACGTCTGTAGCTGTCGCGGCCATGATGTGACGTCAGTTACCACAATCTGCCTTGTTTACATAAAATTGTTTGCCCTTAGTAGAAACATTTTACTAATTGTATGTGCTATAATCAAGTAAAAATTTTAATAACAATATTATAATAAAATCTTAGTGAAACTTTATGCACTTTTTAAATTAAAGATTTTTTTTGACACATATGCTTTGACGTCACTACCGGCGTTATCGAGGACGACGCGTTTTGAGAGTGCGTTCCGTTTCACCAAAAACATGCTACATAAAACAGTAAATTGTAAAATAAGTGATATATTAGCAACTTAAACAAGTGTACCAATGTTTTTATGGGGCAATACAAGGCGTTTTTAATAAATAAAAAGAGTTTTGTATTTCATGCATATTCCCTATTGTGTTTAAAACACCATATTTTGCAGAATCGTGATATCACGCCAGGAAACCCCGAAGAGTTAGGTACTCTACACTACATACCCATATAGAGTGTACCCTATAATATGCAGTTTAAACATCCTTATTAAAATTAAATATTTCCTTTTAAGAAACACTTTGATCGCGCACAATTGTGTTTAAAACACCATTTTTTGCAGAATCGTGATATCACGCCAGGAAACCCCGAAGAGTTAGGAACTCAACACTACACACCCATATAGGGTGTACCCTATATGCTGTATAAGCAACATTACGTCAGTTATGTTTAGCAACAAAAATGATTCTACAAATACATAATTGATGTTTTTCTAGAATCATTTATTTAAAAGTTATAATCAGAATATTTGACACAATTAAATAAATATTTTGCACAATGATTCATAATTTTCGAACGTTAACTAAACTCATTGTCGAACGCCTCATTGCATATTCTACGTGTTGGTCAATAACTGAACTTTAAACAACTTTTCAATCCAAATACCTTTCAATTGACGTAACGACGACCTTTAACTACCAAATACGTACACAGTACAGACGCCAGCACATCAAGCTACCCGAAAATGTCAAATTTTCCCAATCAACCTTGAACCTAATGCTTTAACGATAAAATTTAAAATCCATTAAAGAAATTTGACAGATTGTAAAATCTTTTAAAATCGTTTTTCTCCTACTGGTCAGATTAAAATGTGTAAATATGTTGTTACGAACATAGTATTCTGGAACTCATATTCTTATGAAAAAAATCCTATCTCCACGTTACAATCGTTATTTCTCGCGAAATTGCTTTTAAATTTAGGAAAGTGTATACATATTGGTGCTCTTGACTGTACAACTTCAAAATAAATATTGTAACAAACTGACACAGAAACGATAAAATCAACAGCAACCACTTAAATTACGAAATAGAAAAAAGACGAGTAGCCAATGAGATTGTTACTATAAAGAAAACTTAAGGCCGAGTGTACATTTGTGAGTGTCAAAAGTCATGCCGTAGACATCTAATAATTAAGGAGAGATGCTACGATTACACCCGCATAGTTTTTTGCAATAACAATGACGAGTTTATCGATTTGCTATTGCATGTAATTGATTTGCTATTGCGTGGAATTAGTCGCATGGCAACTGAATTATTTCAAGTTAAATAAAATGTTAGAATACATTCTGAATCGGCCGGTTTGGGCGTGAAAAACAATACAAGAGTTATCGATATCAACATTTTTATCTTACGGATATTGTTAGTCATTTTTAAGGAAAACCATTGCCACGGAAGGTATTGATAGATAACAGAAAAAGGACTGAAGATTTTTTTTATTTAAATAAGTAGAATAGGGTAGATGACACCATAAAACAATAATTCCAAAACGCCTGAGTATCTCTAAAAAAACACTTTATTTTGGGCCTGAAAAAACGATTTATTTTCAATTAATAGCCAAATTCAATTTTTAATTGCTTTGGAATCAATAAATAGTTGAGTCATTGAGTTGAATAAACAGTGACGTCACAGTTTGCTCTTGCCATACAAAATCGATGAGAACCGCGTTTTGACAGCTCTTAAAAAGTATCTCAATTGATTGGTGTGTCATATACCCTATTATTTAAATTGTGGTAATTTTTAGTGGGTATGTGAAAATGATGAGTTCTCAAGCTAACGATTACCGTATTCAGAAAGCAAAAAAAATAAGGTCCTAAATTTTTGGTCCTAAGATTCGGCTTGGCCCCTCCCCCCTTAAATGCCCCACATAATTAATGAACGCCCCAGCAGTGGGAACAATATAGGCTGACTTTGCACGAGTCTCGTAATCCTTCGTCAATATTCGGCGATGTTCGTTGTGGACTCGGCCGTATGATGCATCGCGATTGCCCGCCATTGCATAAGACACATTCTCTGGTGTTACATCTCAGTTGCTAAACAACAAGTGAATTAATTTTTTTTTAATTAGTCAATTGTTTCAAAATTATTTAGAGCCTTATCGGTGGTCTTGTTGCCATTGTTTTTTTGGTCCTGTACCTTATTAATTAAGTTGTTGTTAAGGAAAACATACAATGCCTAAACACACAATTATAAGCATTACATCATGCCTTTTCCCCATGGGTGTAGGCAGAAACTACAACGTCACGGATCTTTACACTCTTTTTGGTTCGTGCACGTTCATAATGTCTAAATACAAATGAGTATTTTTTGTTTAATAACTAATATTTTTTACTCGTTAGCTATCAGCAAAGAATTTCACAAGCTTCTTAAGATTCTATTTCTTTAAGGTCTTTTTATTTCCTTTCACCAATTTAACTCTTTTCAGATCACGAATGCACGTACCGATTAAAATAATGACCTGCACCATTTGGGAATATGACTCGTGTTATTACCAAACGCATTCATTTGTTTCTTGGGTTAGTTTGGGATTTCAAATACTAGCTAGATCATATTTAAACTATGTACTTTGTTAGGTTTGATTAGGAGTGTCTTCCTTATTACTAGTCTTCTTATATTCATCATCGTCCCATCTCTGTTGGGGGTACCGTAGTATCCAAGCTCTGAGTTGTGGAGGTCAGGCAGTCGCTTCATGTAAAATTTTGGTATTCAGCTGCATCCGGATAGACTGGAACCCGACCCTAATATTGGAAAAAGGCTAGGGAGATACTGATGATGCCTTATGTATTCCAATTTATTAATTGCATTTAGTGCAGCATGTCTTCTTTTTCTGACATGACAATTACATTTGTATACAAAGACATTTGTATCAACCATCATCGCAGTCAATTCATTTATTCTTTCTTTAGTCTCTATATTACTACGAGTACATACAATAGTTTTATTTCGATTATTAGCTTCTGCCAGCGGCTTCGCCCGCGTGAAGTTTGATAATTGTCCCATGCGATCTTACTACCGGGATAAAAAGTATCCTATGTTTTAATCCAGGTTATAAAATATCTGTGTGCAAAATTCCATCCAAATCCGTTCAGTAGTTTTTGCGTGAAAGAGTAACAAACATCCATACATCCACACTCACAAACTTTCGCATTTGTAATATTATATTAGTAGGCCAAAAGTCTAGTACCGACTAAATACGAATCTACCATTGCTTCCTATTCTCCAAAGCTAAAGTTAAACCACTTACTGGAATGATGAAAGGCAAAGGCAATGACGTAACGAAATGCCCCAGTTCGATGCTGCATCTTAGCAAACGCCGTCGGCTTTATGTCTAAGTTTAGTTACTAAGGCTGTCCCATGAGTTAGCGATAGTGTTGGAAGGTGATCTTTTAGATAAATATGGTTGGATGAATGGACTGGTTCTAGCTGGACTGTTCTGCGGTCGTTGGATTGTTTGTTTGTCATCCGGGATGAAAAGGTAATGTCTGTTACTGAACGAATTCCACCGGTGGTTGAAAAAGAACCTGAAAAAAAGAGTGTGAAGATTGTCATCCGGGATGAAAAGGTAATGTCTGTTACTGAACGAATTCCACCGGTGGTTGAAAAAGAACCTGAAAAAAAGAGTGTGAAGATACCCCTTCGCCTAGTGCAGAAGATTTTAAAAAGAAAATGAGTTGTTAATATTAGGAAAACTATTGCGTTTTATGTAAATCCAACAAAAAAAACACTATCAGCTCACTAATGAGCAATTAAAAAAAGGAAAGTCCAACTACAGCATGAATCAATAATACACATTTAATGCATTAAAAACTTTACGCTACAAGCATAATAACAAAAGTGAATCAACATCCACCTGTACATTGATGACATCATATTATTATTATTAAAAAAAAACTGGTTTCAAGACCGAGAGCAGACGCTTCATGTAAAACCAGAAAATCTACATCTCAAGGATGCAAGAGATCTACTGTTGTGTTAAGCTCGATTTCTATATTATATCGATCGTTATTGATCTCAAAAATGTTATATTTACTTATAACTCTATGAGACATGATAATATGAAAGTGAAGGACAGTTCTATTGACAAAGCCTCTACAAATGTATTGACAAAGCCTCTACAATTTTATTGTTTCTTTCCTTGGGGACCGGCACTGTACTCCTTAACACAGGTTATCTATTAACCTAGCTAGGAATACAGCACCTCACCCACCATTTTATTGTAGTCTTTGTACACTATTATATAAGCGATTCTGTTAATTAAGACATGTACTACAATGTTTTTCATGAATAAATTATTATTATTATTATTATTATTGAATGTGAAGTTTTTATGTGAAGTAATATTGATTGTTTTAGCCTACGTAAAGCTGGTTTTTATCAAGACAACGTTACTACTTCGGAGAACGTAGTTTGAAGAGAAATACTTACAAACTGAAACCGAATATATTTAAGCGTACTACTGAAATTACATGGACCAACTTAGACTTAACTTACCACTTTCACTGTTAAAAATGACGCCAAATCATTATCTACGTCAAAATGAGAGAACGATGACTATGACAGGCAAGAAGTAAGACCATTGTAAATGTCAATGATTATTTAAATAGTTAAACTTGAGTTATATCTGAAGACCCACTCAACTAAATCGGAAACGCAACTCGAATAGTGACGTACATTCTACAAAGGGCTTGATGTGGCAGAGGTATTTGAGCTTCGACCGTTTTACAGAAGAAAGCCAATGACTTGTTAGCAGATCAAAATAATTAATATAAAAGGTGTAAACGGACCCATCACGAAGTCGTCAACCAAGCATTCTGTACATCAAACTAAGTAACTCCACGCAAAAATTATTGCTGGGAAATCGACTTTGTTTTTTTGAGGTGAAATCTCTCGTTTTACGGTAGGACTCAATGTAACCCTCCCAAAACATTGTTCTGATGGGTGCATTGTCCGGAGTTCGGACATAGTGAAAGTATTTAAAATAAAGTTATAAAATTAAAAAAAAAAAAAAAGTTGTGACAATGTCTCCGTAACCAGAAGGTTCCCAGGTATAGTCTAGAACAAAAAAAAACGCAATGACGGGGAGAACAAGTGCCTTTCAGCATCGTTAAGGGTCGTATAACGGGTATCGGTTCGTATAACGTGATTCTATCGATTACTTCAGGACAAGGAAAGAGAGAATCGAAACTCACGATGATGACATACCAAAACCTTTGTCACTCGCGAACATTTTTTTCCAACTTCTTCCTCAACCAAATTCAATTGAACCAAACCAAAGGCTCTAAATGAAGCGCCAACAAAAGCTAACAGCATTACGTAATACTAATATAATGTATCTCGGCACAGCACACAGCATTAAGAGAAAGGTACCGATCCGTCTGGGCTGAACATACGTTTTGTAACAAAGTTAGTCTTACATAAATATAGTATATTCACCACAGTGTCTACCGCTCAAAGAAGTTCTAAAGGATGACGAGAAGAAATGTTTAGACAGTTTTGTTAATTTAGACAATGGACACATTGTTCTACAAAATAATGAACGTCTCGAAGAACTGGTGTAACCTACTTCGCTAGCAGAGTAAGCAAGCTGAAGTGGCAGTAGTCTGGCCATGTTTGTCTAAGGACCGATGGCCAATGAAGCAAATTAATCCTGGGAGCGTAGTCTAGTGTGAGTGAGACGCCCCCAGCCAGTTGGGCCGATCTTGAAGAGGTGGCTCTGTCTTACTAGGTGCAAAGAACAGGGTCTTGTGGTGCAGCAGATGACTGAGATAGCATAAGTGCATAACGAATACACACCTATCATATAATTTGGGAGACTACTAATTCAGACTCGAACAGGCCTTTTAATACTAGACTGATGTTATAATTTCGAATACTCATATTGCAAATCTAACTAAAGTTTCTACTAAAGCAATACTTGCAAAACCCGCAGAAGATGATAATATATCACCGTAAATGTTAATTATACTAATTTCTATAATTATACGATAATTTATTGCAATATTAAGATTGAAAATTTCTCAATTCATAGTTTAATGATAGACTGCAAGAGGTCATTCCTCCGCAGGAAGATTTTTATAAAAAAAAGCAATATCATAATTTGCCGAGGCCGGCTTTAAAAACAGATATATGCAACGATATTCTTTGCAATGCTAATTAAATTTCTTAGTAACATCGTTAATGTGAATTTTATGTATATTTTTATCTTACATGCTTTTGCGTTCCTCTTTAGATAAAGTTTGGGAGTTACCTCAAAAGAGTTATCCACAAAAAGAGCTCTTACAAAATGTTACGATAGACTGCACATTTTTACATTATTTGAAGCTCCTGGACTTCCCAGAGAAGACATAAAATATTAGTTGGCTAGCTCTTGTACTAAATTACCGTTTCTATGTTAATGAGTTTTAAATGTGGTTTCTTACGTGACCGCCTCAAAATACACCAGGTTCATATAGTAGAGGAGTCTTATGCCAGTTTTCACGAATACTGAGCAACATCTAAATGGATGCCTAAACAATCGAAAGTATTATGGATTTCAACACACGGATCAACGCTGAAATTGACAAACGTAAAGAATACAAAACCATATATTGTAATACCAGTAGTTTTATCTTGTTCCGTATTTCTTATTCTATCATTGTCAAGAGATCGTACGTAAGAAAATAGCTCCGTTCTAATTGAGAGAGCATTAATGCTTTGCATATTAAAGTGAGCATTGAGATCGCTTACTACATGCTTCCCTGGTACACGATTGAGTAATACCAGTATTTTTTTTTGTTTTATTTAGATGGCAAGAAAAATCTGTTTGTTTATTCTAAATTATGCAACAACTATTCCTAAAATATTATGTTTTCTATTCTATTCTAAATAAAATAAATATTTATAACCGAAATGTATTCTTGCGCTATAATCGTAGTAAGAGAATGCCGAAGTGCATATATCTCGCAAACTTAACCATAAAGATCCTTCAGAGCGAGAAAAAGACAATTAATGGTATCTATTCCCCTAGATAAATTGGAAAAAAAACAATGTCTGGAATAATTTGAAGAAATAAAAGTGGTATTGACTGACCGACTGCTACTAACATTTTCTGAGACTAGTACACGTATTAACGTCTACGTACGTAAATAGATCGTAAAACAAGTTAAGTACGTTACAATTTTAATTGTAGATCAAAATATGATCGCGAAGACAAAGAACTTAACTATTTAGAAACTGACCTTAACGAGAGCATCCATAGCCAGCCGCTCGATGTCTACGTTGTAGAAGCTGAGCTGCGGCACATGCCGCCTCCTCGGACGAATGTCGTCGTAGTACGCCACCACATCGTTGATCGACACCACGGGACAGTCATCGGCGACACTACAGCCACTGCTTACCCCGTCCACACCACTGTCCGAGTCCCCTTCGCCCCCAAAGCCTTCCTTCGAATCCCTACGGTCCCCATAGCTCTGCTCAGACCCCTCCTGGTACCCCGACTCGATCATTTCGTCTGATGCAATGATTTCGGGGATCTTTGTCGTATCGTAATCGTAACCGAGATCTTCGTCGACGGGGTCGATTTCGAGAACGTCGGCCATCTTGGTTTTTTAGTTAGAACGCGAGTGAAAATTTGTGTTATTATTGTTCACTGACTACTACATGCTGGTACGGGAGACTTGATCACTGGTAGCGCCCTGTGGACAAGAACATCATATTAGCTTAATATTCATTGATTCTAATTGAATAAAAATTTGTTATTAAATTTAATACAAGCGTAAGCGCAGCCTTTGTATGCTTTGCGGAGGTAAACGATATGGAACATAAAAAATGTGTATTAATATTTTTAACATAATTAAATCAATCTAAAACATACAATAATTATGTTCTACATAATAATTAAATAATTAATTATTAAACACTCGCATCTAAATAACACGCCTGTTTAATTTTGTTACATAGAAAACGATATACCTACGCGCATCTAACATCGATAACCTGTTCTAAAATGATGTCACTAGTACTCACGAGACTCAACACAAAAAAGAACAGAGCAGTCACAAATAAACAGCAGTAACTTATAACAACAAACCACACCCACATTTGGCCAACATTTGCCAAATCAGCCAATACACCAACACAAATATAACGAAGATGACCTAAAGACAAATTGGGACCAATTCGCAGTCAATTCCTTTGCAAATTCTTCGTAACCAAACGGAAACGTCCAATCCATTGTGGCATTAGGAATTAATGCGACTGAACTTGCAAATAACTAGGACACTGTTTTCCTAAGGGTACAAACGAGAAAGTAAAGTTTTGTCCCGAATAACGAGATTAGTTAATCTTCTTAACCCTTAAAAGCACATTCTAAATCATGAGCCTCCTAATGAAGGGTCAAAAAGTACATTTCCCTGAACATTATACTCGGCAAGCAAATTGATGATCGCAGTCTGTTTTCATTAGCAGAGATAAAGATGCCTAAAATCTGCTTGACGTACCCTATTCCTCAGTTGACTTCTATAAAATGAAGTGAGAAATTGGTGACTTCAGTTCATAAGAACTCGCTAAAAGTTCATAAAGGAACCAATAAGATACACAAGGCCAAGAGAGATAGAGAAAACTACCGAATTTACTCGATCGAAGGCTATAAGGATAATCGGATCCAAGATCCAAGGGACAGAAAGGGAAAAAAATATCAAAGAAATGAGGTAAAAATATCACGAAGGTTAAATCAGGTTAAGCTGTGATCACAGGGCAAGTTATTTCACAGTTATTTTACCTCTGACATAAACCTGATCAGAATAAAAGTTACTGTACTGCAAATTCTGAAGTAAAATAACAATGACAGGACAGTAGTCCGTCCCGACTTCTTCGTTTCATATACTCCTGGTATGAGTAAGTTTGACGGTAACATACAACACGTTTCTGGTAGCGATTTATGGGTTTTTCCTTGCGATTTAATCGGCATAACAAAGTAAAGGACAGGCGACAGGCAAGCTTTGACTAGATGTGCCTTGATTATGATTACAGTAACCGTTTATGTATAAGCAATGTTTTAAGCTTCCACGGTTTTTAACTAAACATTCACTGGATATCACTACGGGACATCAATAATGATATCATCCCGCGATCATGGCGTTTGCAACACCGTCGAAATATCTAGAGCTCACAATATTTAATATATCACGGAAGATATCCAGTAAGTGACAGTGAAAGTTTTTTTTTATGACTAGTATTCCTGTTCAGACAGAAGCGAATTACTTGGCTTTTTCCAGTAGATTAGAATACGAGTACATAGTGGAAGTGACATCGACGCACAAATGGACGGTTTGTGGGTCGGTGGTTCCACCCTGTATAGCAAACCTCAACGAAATATATAGTTGACATAATTGCATGAAATCAACTAACAGCATTTTTGCAATTCTAAATAATACCATTCTAAAAGTAAGAATTGCAGCAACCTTAAAACAAATATTTGAATGTCTTTGCTTAAAACAGATTTAAAGTTAAGATCGTCCATTGTGTCACTTTATGTAAAATTTCCACTTTTTTAATTATGTGTTATTTATATGGTAAAATATTGAAAAGGTAGAAAATTAAACTAAAATAGCAATGAATCTAAAGTAAATATTGAATACCATACCTCATAATACTTATTCGTATGTGCAATAAAACGACGCGAGACAAAGTAAATAGCACTCACTGACGTATGTCATCCCTAGACAATTTGATGTATTGACATTTAAATTGTGAAGTGTTCTTCTTCCATGGAGGTCTTTATGGCATTATGGTAACCTCTTTGTAAGAAACTCTATAACAGGCGCCGTTTGTGACGCACTGAATAAACTGAAAAATACCATGCATGGCTTTTATTAACCAGCAAAACACCAAATGGATGGCAGAAATTTCGAGCAGAGACTTCTTTAAAATTTTAACTAGTATTAAACTACAGAATATGCCCGATGTGTCATGCAAGAGGGGAGAGAGGGGTAAGATAGACCTTTACACTGAAAATTTGATAGTTATGTTTGTCTCGTGAAATTGAGGGCGAGACCTTTGCCGTCAAATGGACACAAATTCTGATCCGAGAAATTTCGTAAGGGTGCTTGCGACCACTAAACAAATGAGGCAGTCAACCGACTCAATAAGTCACATATAATAACAATACCTCACAATGTGAACCATAGCATAAACTATCCCAGTCTACGACTAAATAAACTTTGCGGATACAGAGACACAAACTGGTTCTTACAAAACGTCCTAAACAAATCAAATTCTATCAATACTATCACCGAAAAAAACACACCCAAACAATTCTTCCATAGCACTTTCAGTTTCAATGGAGCACGGCAGACAAGCAGTACCACTTTCGCTCTTAGTCGCAACAAGTGACCTCGCCATGGGGTCATCGGCACACTGCCTACGATTTGGGGCGAGTCGAAATGTTCTACGGTAAAAGTAGTACGAGTATAAGCTTCTTGAATGAGTTTTGAAGATTGTGGTTACGTTGGAAAATATGGAAATGGTTTTTTTTTTATTCAGGGTCAAATTGAATTGGCTAGCGAAACTTTTCACATAACATAACATCACGCCTGTAATCCCCAAATGGTTAAGCAGAGGTGTACCTAATAGTACACCCACATTTCGCCAGTTATGTTCAAGTCCCATGTAATAGGGGGCGAGCCTATTGCTATCAACTGAAACTTTTCAGAAGTGATGAATTTCGAAATCTAATGACGATTTATTTTATTAAACTCTACTACAGCTGATTATTGGGTGGTTCAATGTGGTATTATGGGGAAGATTTGACCATATTCTGGTAAATATAAGTTTCTAACCCTCTAAGCTAATAAAAAAAAAATCGATCAAAACGATCGTATACATTTGTTGGTGGATGAACATGATTGCGAATCCAATCATGTTTATTCATTAAGAATTATATTAATGTCTCCAGTTCTCCATCTGTTTTTTTTTTATTTTTAGTTTTACTAGTGAATGAATTCGTTTCATTATGCTAAAAACATGTTATGTTATATCATATACAAAGTGGGGATGACTATAATACGATCGGACGGAATTTAGAAAGGTTGCTAATTTAGCGTTACCACAAACATAGGCAGCCTCGATTTTCTTAACATTTATGTAATAACTGCGCAAGATTATAAGCTAATAAGGATATCGGAAACAAATTATAGTTTTTGTGTATGAGATTTTACTTTAGGTAATAAAATAATATCTATACTTCTATACAAATATTATAAAGAGGTAAAATTTGTTTGTAGGGGGTAATCTCCGGAACTAATGATCCAATTCTAAAATTTCTTTTAGAACGGCGTTCTGGCAGAAAGCCACATTATTCGTGGCTGCTATAGGGCTACAAATTATATTTATAACATGCTTAATGGCTGAGCTATATCACAAGCGGACGAAGTCGTGGTCGAAGTGCTAGTGGCTTCAGGCAGAGTAGACAATACCGGGATTGGCTTATGTCCTTGCAGGGTTTCTAAGGACTTTTAAAATATGAATCTTTCCTTTTTTTAATGTTGAGTGGAAAACATGTTCAGAGATCTCACAATATACAAAAGTTTGGAAAGGGAAAGATAGGGACTTTGCTCAGCAGCGGAACAAAATTTAGGCTACAAAAAGAAATGTATTTCCATAATTAGGCACTTGGAACACAAACATTCAAAGGTTAGTTAATGACTTGAGTATGTATGAGCAATAACTCAACTCCGTTGTATATTAATTCAAGTTAATAGTAAGTTAATTCATCGCATGACAAATAGTCGTTTCCAAAAAAAACCGCAATCAACAACTAACCACAAAACAATCGTATTAATAAGAACCGTGACAGTTTTTTATTACAAACAATTGTATACAATGCAATGGGTCAATAACATTCAGGGTTAGGGTTTTGTCTATGATGTGTAAAATCTCCAGGGTCAAGTTCAAAAGCTTTTTACTGGGTAAAAGTGGTGATTCTTAATAATAATCGTAGCCCTGCAATGAGATTCCTTCACTATCGTGGGTTCATTCATCATTCCACATGTCTTCTTCTTCGTACTCGTCATCTCATCAGACACCTCCTTTCTTGCCATATCCTCCTTCAAACAGTCCATCCATCGTTTCTTTGGTCTTCGTCGTGACCATTCAATCACATAAGGGGTCGGTTTCCAGTCTATTGGCGGGATGTAGCTGTTAAATGCTCATGGAGTGACTGCTTATCTGACCTTCACAATTACTCACACGATGAAGTTAGTAAGACTGTCGTTTCGATTTTCAGGCTTCCCATGGTTTCCTACGACTACCAGTCCACCTAGATACCTAGGTCATCCATACCGATTTATCAAAGATCTACAAGTCAAAATTAGGAACAGCTTAAAATGCTTTCGGAAGAACAGAGGGTTTCGGTATTCACTAGGGTTTGGGAATTCCCGACAATTTCCCGGGACATGAGACAGCCTACAATCAAAGTCCCGGGAATTCCCGGGACGTCGAGAATTAAGAAAAAAAAATGTTTATATTTTTAGGGGTTAAGCCTCTTTTGAAAAATTTTCATTGAGTTAATTTCTGGTGAAACGTATTTTAAAAAGGCTTTTTTTTGTAAAAGATAAACATTCATTAAACAGACAATTAATAATTTAAACGTTAATTTCAGTCTCAATAATTGCTTTGTTTATTTCTTTTAATCACACACAGATTCAGTTTTAAGCAGTCAATTCTTATAGTTATAAAACGAACTTAGTTAAAAATCATACTAATTCTTACTATCTAGTAATTCGTCATTGGTCTTAATCACAACATTGTTAATTCTCATAATCACAGATTTGTTTCATAATTAAATAACATTAATATTAAAACAGACTTATAAATCAGTCTTAAATAATCACCGCCGCGGGAGACGCCCCGGGCGTCGGGTGCCACCACGTGGCCCCCGGCCACCGTAGGCGCGGGCCTTTGGGCGGTGGGCTATGGGCTAGCTCGCCGTCCGTCCGTCTCATGACGACAGGCCGTGTCGACGGCGCGTTCGTGTTCCACACGCGCTTCTAGCAAGGACCGATGCCTGACGGGGTTGCGGGACTGTTCGAAAGAGATACCGTGGCCCCGGAACACAAAGGGCGATGAAGGAACATGGATGGGTTTTAGTCAGTAAAAGTCTGACACTCCCTCCTGCTCCACTCAGAGCGGGAGAAGTCATTTGATGATTTCCCATCCGTCAAAAAAGTCTTAAATAATCAACAAACACATTATTTTTCTGTTTCATAAAATAATAATTTTAAAAAATCAGTGCGTCAACAGCTTTGTCGGACAATCTGTTTCTGATTTTTGTAATAATGCCACACCAGACAAGGAGAACACTCTCTCGTTTTCAACAGATGTCGGTTTAATTGTGTTTAAGGCTTTATAGCTAGGCTAGGTTCCTTCAATTATTTGAAAATAAAAATCATTACATAACCATTTTGACAATCTTGTCTCGTCTCGAGTCTCGACCCGAAAGTCCCGGAACTCGAGTCTCGAGACGTCCCGGGACCCAAACCCTAGTTTTCACACATAAATCTGAATTGCATATTATAAGTACAGCAATTCTTTACCTACTGCAAATACAAAAACAAAAGTACCTTGTTCACACAAAACTTAAGCCCAAAAACCAATCAATTTCCACCAATTAACATTCTCGGGCAATCTTCTCTTTGCCAATAAACTTATTGTTCTAACCCAATAAAAGTTATACAGCCATGTTTGATTATCACGAACACTTTCACCGGGAGAGCAACTAGGCCCCTACTTGTTGCTCCGGGGGGCACCTTGACACCAAAACTGGGTCACAGGCACAGCTGCTGAAGGCTTACCACCATTCATAGAAATATAGAGGCAGAAGTTTCATTGTACAGAGCGGGGAAGAATATGAAAGAAAAAGCATTTTGCCCGTTTTGTTGCAACGCTTTGGAATGGTTAACTACTTATCCAGTCATTATGCCGTGTAACTGGGACTATAGCTTAATTTTTTTAGTTTTTGGCTGAAACGTACTTTGACAATTCAACCGTGCCTGTTAATGGTTTGATTAAGGCTGATAGTGGCCAATGAAAGATAAAGGCGTGTTGCACAAACCCTAAGTAACATAGAATAAAGGCACGGGAGATAAAGTTGGATAGAAGTTTCAAATTCAAAAACAACTAAGGAGTAGACACAAAACTGACATGGATAGTGAAAGAGACAGAATAATCACTGAAGATAGAGACATAAGTGATCGTCATTTGTTTAATAACCTATCATATCATGTCTTCGAAGGCAGTTTGTAATAGTGATCCTTCTGTGTATCCCAGTTGCTTGGATTCGCACTTGTTGCATTATGGCTTTCTTATTGGTGTAGGGGTGAACCTTCAGTTATTGGAAACATGGGTGGAATGTTTTCATTTGTGTGGGTTATGTTTTTAAAGGATATATGTCCCCTTGTTCTTGGGGATAAACTTTATGGGTCCGTAAAGCTTTGATAGTGTTTTCGATTTGTTATTGACCCTAAAGCTGGGAGAGTGCAGTGGGATGATCTATGTACACCTAGGTATATGTATATGAATCTATCGTGCGAGGACTTCCAATTTCCGCAACGGTATTGGTATTTTGTCAAGATATACATAAATAAATTACTTTTGTGCAACTTGTGCAACTAATTAAGCGTACATTTCTAAAGGAAACCATGTTAAATAAAACGATCGTTAAAGGGACTAAGTGAATTATCTTAACAGCACACCAGCAAGAGATAATGATATAAAGATAAATGCTGAAGCCATTATTGACTTCAAACGCCCATAGCAAAAATGAAAACAACCAAAACCTAATCTACACACATGCAATTGAATCAAAATCTGATCCAACAAATAAACAAGCAAACAAAAGAGAGCGTGTAAAATAGTATCTGCGCCCAATATTCACAGCTTCGTGCAAATTCTAACAGACGTAATGAAAAATCCGTATTGATTGAAAAAAGTTCCGTCCAACTCCACTGGAGACCGACGATCCGTGAAAATGAAAAGTTATGGATGTTTATTCTTTTTTCTTCCCTTCGTGTCTATTGGAACAATGTTTTGGCTTCATTTTATGGACTGTTGATTGGCTATTCGGTGATTGGTATTTTGTGAAGAGGTTTTTTTTCGTGTTCTGGATTTTTCTGGATCTATCTCGGTTTGCTAATAGAAGTAGTTTTACTTTTCGTGTGCAAATTCTACCCAGGTTATAAAAGAAAACTGGCTACTAACAAAAGGGAGACAAACTTAAAAATTGTACCGACTATAAAATAATTTGTCAGAGACATTAATAGCAGAGAAAAAGAAAGATGAATAGAACATGCATTGTGTGAGGAATGACATTAAAGACAAGGGCGTCACGTAAATGATACCGTGACGTTAACAGTGGAGGGTGGATTAACAAAACGTGTTATATCAAACCCCAAGTAACATGGAACGAGAATGAAACAAGAATTTTAAAGAAGAATGAGATTATAACAAAGGTTTTTTATAAACTTAAAAAATTGCCTTTCTGATATAATGTGAATGCAACAAGTGACACAATTCATAAAGCCCTCGTTAAGTAAATCGTACAAACAATTTGTAACGCTTGATAAAGCTTAAAATACTCTTTTATCTTTTGCCACTTGGCTACTAGCCAAAATGAGTTCGTTGTCATTTTGACAACAGTCACTATTATTTCCCATTACACAACGTAATAAAAACCATTCCCTCTATTATTCGAAGATCGACTTTATGGTGTCGAATTAGGAGTTCGTTTGGAGGGAAAGAGGTTGTCAGCATTCATTTTTGGCACGACGCCACCTGTTGCTTACAGAGGCAATTGTTTTTGTAGCTTTTCGGCTTCCGTACTTTTCGCACTACTTGAATGTTCCCATATTTACCGTTTTGTGTATGAAAGGAAACATTCATTGTGATATTTGAGCGTTTCACCACCTCACTCACCTTTTGAATTTGAAACCTTGTATGGTTGTAATGTAACGCTGATTGATAGTAAGCACGTGGTTAGGGCCTCCATTGTCTATTCTGTTAATGCTTCTGATACTTCGGTGACCTTTTAGCATGAAAACAGTTTCATAGATAACGCAAGGGTTTCGTTACACTTACTTGTATGAACTTGTATGTTAGGTACTCTCAGGACACTGAGAGTACCTAACATACAAGTGCATACGCATAAGTGCACTAATGCATAAGTGTGCTACTTTCATTATTATTGAAACCACAACTCATGGACAGTAGATGGATGACAGTTTGTGTTATTTGTTTACCTATTAGGTCTATTTCGTAGTACGTTAACCTGTTGAAATCATCCAAATCCTAGTCTTTCCAGTTAACTTCAGGTATTTCGCGTTTACCCTAATCAACTTTTTAACAGGTGCACTGACATTGGACATTGTAGCAGATACAACAGGTAAACAATCATCCTATCTCCGTCTTCGCTAGTAAATCATCTCTCAAAGATTCAGAGAGAAGCCACCAGTTGACAATTTAATGAACTGCATTCAAAGCCACGGTTATCTGTTTGTCTGCCTGGCGCGGCGCCCAACATTCGAAGCACACCGTCCATTCATCCGGCATTCCCCACTATGCCGGTTATAGTAAACTTTATTGGGATTCCGGCAGTTCTGTAATGATGGTCTGAATGTTGAGGATCGGATTGTGCTGTTTCTGTAAACTTTCAAATTTGTTTTGAGCGAGATAATACAGGTATATAATGAAGCTAGGAGAATATTTAATAAACGAAGATTTGTGATTACGTATTAAATATAAGATTGATCTCCTCAGCTGGTGATATGGTAAAATGAAAGGTGGACAGCTTTAAGGAAAACATAAATACACAAATGAAATTTATTGGCTTAATTCAGTATTTTGATTCTTTATCATCATCATTTTTCACTATGTCACTATGTTACTATTACATAGGACTCCTACTAGAGATCTTGCCAACTATTTCTCATTTAATCACAGTCTGCCATCTCGTAACACAATGTGATCTCAAACAGCGCCAAATCCCAGACGGCACGTAAGAAGTAAGAACCAAGATTAAAAGAGATTAAGATCTAAAAAATTCAGAGCTAACCTCTCTATCCAATTTACTTAGGATGAAACCTGGACTTAAAATTAATATAAGTCTGAAATCGCCAACCTGTCTTGAGCAAGCGTGGTGACCAATGCTCGTGCCTTTTCTGTTTGAGAAGAGGCTTTTGCCCAGCAGTGCAGACAGTAATAGGCTGGTATTATTATTATTATATATTTTGATTTTGATTTTGATTTTGATTATATATTAAAAAGTGGAGACAAAATTGCAAAAAAAATAAACTCAATAACACAATCGTATTAACCGCTTAACTTACAACTTAACTATAATCTGAACAGAGGAATTTAAATTCATTCGTCACGGATTAGGTATAAGATTTCTGAAATACGTAGTTAGTTACAAGACGGCATGACGACAGTATCAAAAAATTGCAAATCTATTTAGTCCGTCAGTTAGAGTATTGGAAATTAACGAACACGTATTTTTTGTTTTTGTAAATCAATGAATATTGACAAAGATAAAACGCATCAAAACTCGGGAGTGGGGACTCGTGACGTCAGAACTAGGTAAAAATTATACCTATTCGTGACGTATTGAGAATTTTAAAAGCGTCATATCTTGGTCGATTTTGGTTTACGTAACAAAAGAAAAAACACGGGTCAAATATTTTTTGATAACCTAACTGACGGATTAATTAGTTTTTTTCGTCGTCTCGCCTATTTACACATCCGTGCAGATTTGCATACGATTCAGCCCATTCCTTTTATTCAGGCTACATTCCGCATACCAGTTTAGACTGGGGGAGATAACATGAGCTAGACAGGCTTAGAGCTAGACGTGTTAGTCAATTCGATGGCTGTACCACGGAGTAGGGAAGAAATGAAGTGCTTGTGCGCGTTTAGAATGACTACTGCAGAATCAGAAGACATCAAAGATAATTGAAGGTAAAGACGATAGTATTAGAAACATTATATTTTTAGAGTGAATATTGAAGTTGTTTTGACGCGTGGTGATACACTATTTTATCTATCTGAGTTGTTCAAAGCCAGTCTTCGTAAAACAGTCACACGGGAGACAATTAGCGGAGCGTATGCTGAACTCAGCTAATAATTACGAGTTGACAACAAAAAAATAAACAAAAAGCGGGAGGTGCCAACTCACTAGCACTAGCGAGATTCACAGTCGCCAGTTGACGAATGATTCGAAAAAGACCCAAAAAAATGAATTTTAGTGAATGTTATAATAATAAATAAATATCGCTGGACATTACACAAAGCGCCATCTAGTACCACACTAAGCAAATTAAGTACTTGTTACAATATGTGTAACACCGGTAACACCTTAAACTTTACGTAGAAATAACAACTCCATGTCTTCATAACTCTTTGGTGTCGGCTTCTGTTCGATGCGTACGTTACGTCACTGCGAGTGCAGCCTGTTTCGCTAGTGTTAGGTATCAGCAAAGTGAAGCCGGCGTTGGTTGGAGCAATTCGAGGAAATTCGCAGCCAGTTACAAGAAATCTATTTTAATAGCAGACGGGGCAGTTTATGACGGAGAGCATACACGGCAAGTTTAACTCTGTGTCGTTTTTAGTACTATCAAAGTATTTATAACATTTGTTATTGCTTACAGTAAGTT
This sequence comes from Xestia sexstrigata, assembly GCA_941918905.2. NCBI lineage: Eukaryota > Metazoa > Arthropoda > Insecta > Lepidoptera > Noctuidae > Xestia > Xestia sexstrigata. Next base: position 20,284,062 of record OW799212.2, read on the forward strand.
TTCTAGAACTGTCTGTAAGTACTATTATGCATATAGTCTGTCTTTCCTACATATGGTAGTTGGTTATTTTAATATCTTTTCCCCTCTTGATTTAGAAGATTTTCATAACTATTTACAATGTTTGGACATGATCGTAGTTTTCTACAACTTTCTATACCTACCACTGTTTTAACTGTTTACTGTATCTGTCCTACTGGTGTTGGTACTCTTGTGAAAGAGTACTACTCAAAACTCAAAACTAAAACGCAACGCAACTCAAAACGCATTTATTTCAATTAGACCATTACGGGAATTTTGAATGTCAAAAATACAAAAAAAGACAAAGCTACAGTCCCAGTCACAAGACATTATAACTTGAGAAAGTACTGTAGTTGCCTACCTTTCGATTCAGATGACTTCTCATAAATACAACTGCAAACGCTAAACGTATAAACATCACAATTGAATGGGTTTTAGCTTCCAGATAATCTCACAAAACTCACTGAACCGCCACATTTTTACAATCGTTTTTATTTACGACTTGGCCATTAAAGGCAGAATTGAATTTCTAATAGATTACACACTAATGGCGTCCGTATCTCTAGTCATAGGTCAAAGCTAAACGTTAAGCAGAAATAGTGTTAAAGTACAGGCAGGTAATTAACCTCCTAAAGGAGATAAGATAAAGAAACGAGAAGGTAAGTAGAGAAGATAGATGCGGAAACTGACCTTGTTAATACTGGATTTCAATACAAGGAAGTCATCTAGATATTCGTACCAGAACTTGATAAGTCTATAAATTAAATAAATTTAAATAATTTAGGTTATTAAAGTGATATTCAAAAGGATATAAAAAACATCTTCAACACCAGACAAATTCACTAGCAGTGCAGCTTACTACTCCTGACACCCTGAATCCCCTGATGAGACGCAAAATCCTGAACCTGGATAGTCTATAATGAGCTACCGATTACAAAGAGTCAATCCCAGTGGGGAACTAACTGTGCATGACACTCAATCTGACAACACATCTAATTATATGGACTGATGGCACGACAAGAGAACAAAAAAAAAAAGAAATAATGGAGACAGAAACATCTCGTAAGTCAAAACTGTCAAAAACTTTGTAACAAAATAATTAACAGTCTTTAACGAACAAAAACAAAGACTCAATCGTAAAAGAGATAAATAACAAGGAGACAACTTAAATCACAAGACAAGTTACAATCATTCATTCCAAACCAATCAACACAAACAGTCAAAGCAATACCATATCTAATTTAAAACCTTTAATTAAGAACTTGATACCAGGCAGGCAGTGCCGAAAGTTACGAAACATATCCAATCGATCGGTGTCCGATATCCCACGAGGCCGTACGAATAGCCCAGATATTACGGTTGGTACACAAGTACCTACTTATAGGGCTGAGGACACAAGTGAAAGATCTTGAGATAAACTTTATTGTGGTATAGCGGTTTAGTTTGTGAAAGATATTACATATGTTCATAAAGAAATATCAACCCTATTGCTTGAATGCAGAGAGTAAACACAGAGCAAGGAAGTGAACAGGAATTGACCCGTATTTCATAAGTTACAGATAAAACAATAAAGTGTTACCATATATTTCGTAATGAGAAGGTGGAAAACAGCACAAAAATAGAAAAAAATAATAAAATGTGGTAGAGCAAAGCTTTAATTAAGAGATCGCTCATTTTGTAAATTCTAGTAGTTTTTAAGTTTTCGGTGTAGGACTGTGGCTCTTAGTACAGAGAAGAATGCAGAATCTTTATTCTGCAGACGGAATAAAACAGACCTGATGAACCATAGACACAGGACAGAGACAAAAATGGCAAAATCACTTCAGAATTAGACTTTTAAGACAATCCCTTTTTTTTCCAGGTGGAAAATCATCAAATGACTCCTCCCGCTCTGGGCGGAGCAGGAGGGAGTGTCAGACTTTTACTGACTACAACCCATCCATGTTTCTTCATCGCCCTTTGTGTTCCGGGGCCACAGTATCTCTTTCGAACAGTCCCGTAGCCCCGGCATGCATCCTTTTGCTGACATCTTTTTGAGGTGCGCGTGGAACACGAACGCCCCGTCGACACTTAAGACAACCCCTAAACTACCAAACGCACTCACTGCGCAATTTATCCATAAATCAATAAACCATTAAAATAGCCCACAGTTGTGAACAAATCCCAAAGCGAAACGTGTTCTGCCTCTACTAAATTTATTAAATAGTATAAGGAAATAATATCGCGCGTGCGTAAATACTTGCGAAATGTACTCGCTGCTGCCTTTATATAGGCGGTCGAGATTAACATTGGAGATACCTTTCTCCCTACAGTTGAGCTGTACATAATGTGGGGTTTTATAATAATAAGATTGTACAAGGAGTATGTAAGGATTGCAGCAGGTCGCGGGCCTGTGGACGGTGGGCTATGGGCTAGCTCGCCGTCCGTCCGTCTCATGACGACAGGCCGTGTCGACGGCGCGTTCGTGTTCCACGCGCGCCTCAAAGAGAGTCAGCAAAAAGGAAGGGGTCCGCAAGGACCGATGCCTGCCGGGGTTGCGGGACTATTCGAAAGAGATACCGTGGCCCCGGAACACAAAGGGCGATGAAGGAACGTGGATGGGTTTTAGTCAGTAAAAGTCTGATACTCCCTCCTGCTCCGCCCAGAGCGGGAGAAGTCATTTGATGATTTCCCAGCCGAAAAAAAAAAAAAAAGTGACGCGGCCATTCTGTAGTTTCTGCTTTACACACGCTGTATGATGGAGTATTTAATGGTAACAATCATTTGTAAAAAATCCTATCCTACTAATCCTACTAATATTATAAATGCGAAATTTTGTGAGTATGGATGTTTGTTACTCTTTTACGCAAAAACTGCAGAACGGATTTGGATGAAATTTTACAAACAGATAGATTACAACCTGGATTTAAGGCCCGGACATAGGATACTTCGTATCTTGGTAGTAAGATTCCATGGGACAATTATCAAACTCCACGCGGGCCAAGCCGCTGGCAGAAGCTAGTACAATATAAATAACAGTTAGACGAAGATTTTTTGTGAGGAGCTCGTGGCTAAATAATAACAGTCGCTCTGGTCGATCTTTAGGTTAAGCCGTGCTTGCCTAGGTTGGTCTGTGGATGGGTGCCCACCCTTACATACCGAGTTTCGGCTCTCGGAAAGCACGTTAAGCTGTTGGTCCCGGCTGTCATTTGTAGATCTTTGACAATCGTTACAGTGGCCCAAAAAGTCTGACAACCAGTCTTACCAAGTGGTATTGTATTACCCAGTACCAACTGGGTTGTGGAGGTCCAATAGGCAGTCGCTCCTTGTAAAATACTGGTATTCAGCTGCATCCGGTTGGACTGGAAGCCGACCCTAACATAGTTGGGAAAAGGCTAGGCAGAGATTAGACGAAGATCTTTTTCCGCTGCTTTCCGAGGTGGATACAAGCGGCAACCGCTTTAAAAGCTTTTAGTATTTCCACAACCATTTACAACAAGATTAGCAGCATTTTTGTAGCTTTTTGCCAACACATTTATAAATTTTCCATCATAGTTACCGCGAAAAGAATATCACTTTGCTAGGCCTCTGCAGAAACTGTACCTACCTTGAACTATTTTCTACTGCGTTTAATGCAAACCCAGACTCATAGTTGCCTTTCGCTTTTTTTAATCAGTTTTGTATCTTTCAATACCGTAACAACTTTTCATTCTACTTTGCGTTTTAACATCAAGACAATACAATAAATATTCAAATGCCCAAAATAATTTACTAAAACAAAATTACTTTTTGCAATGCAAAGTTGAGCAATAAAACAGCCTAGAAGGCTGACAAATTGCTAATTTTGTCCCATTAGCAATAAGGTATGACCATCTATCATGGGGTTTTGGTTTCCGCACTTAATCCTTAAAATGGACCATTGTGCGTGAGCCATGGTGGCCGTTTACTCCAACCAGCCCACCTCCCTCCAGAAGCAGATCAAACTTCCCGGTCTTCTCAGGGCATCCGCAAGGGATCTAGGTGTTCCCAGGGTCTCCTCGCGAATCTTGATAACGCCGGTGCACTCAAGGAGCACATGCGCCACCGTTTCCTCCGCCCCCATGCATGCTCTGCACAGGGGACTGTCAGTGATTCCTAGGGTATGGAAGTGTTTATTCAGTGAACAGTGTCCAGTGATGGTCCCCGCCACCAGTCGTAGGCTATCCCTGTCCAGGCGCAGAAGGCGCCTGGTCAGCTTTGTGTCCAGGGATGGCATGGCTTCCTTGGATTGCCTACATCCTGGTGCCGAGGTCCACCATTTCTCCGCTTGTATTCGAGTGTGTTCCTTTAACCAACTTCTTAGCTGCTTGAAAGGAATGGGCACAATGGGCTCGGGACCGCAGGGTTTTGTGTTGGATCCTCTTCTGGCAAGTTCATCAGCCGCATCGTTCCCAAGTGATCCACTGTGACCTTTGATCCATTGTAGTGTTACCGTGTTATGGTTTAGTGCCGTGATTCGTTCTAGGGCATTATGGCATTCTAGTATCAGTCTCGACGTTATCTGATTACTCTTTAAGGATTGAAGGACTGAGGCACTGTCGGAGAGTATTCGGATATTAGTATCCGTAACCTTCCTGGCCTCTATGGCGTGTGCTGCTTGGATAATACCTACACACTCTGCTTGGTAAACAGAGTTGAGTATTCCAAGGGGTTTGGATATTTTGATGTTTAGGTCGTCGGAGAACACCCCGACACCTGTCCCGTCGTTGGTTTTTGATCCATCAGTGTAGATTCTTAGCTCTTTTGTACCTGAGTAGTCACACAACTCCGCCGTGAGCTCTATGTTGTAGTGTTTTTGGAAGCAGTGGGTCTTCAGGATTCTGTCGCTGGGTGATGCCATCATAGGCTGTTGCTTGATTGCATCTTCTCTGATGCGTGTGTGTTTAATTCTGGAATCGTTACTTAGGGTGCCAGATACTCCGAGTCTGAAAGTCGCTATGGCCGCCTCCTCTCTTACGACGAGGTGTAGTGGTGGTAGCCCCAGCGTTACTTGTAAGGCAGCAGTAGGGGAAGTTCTCATACTGCCGGTGATTGCCACGCAGGCAAATCTTTGTAATTTTTCGAGATCCTTTTGGGTCGTACTTAGGTTGGTCCTGGGCCACCAAACTAAAGAGCCGTATGTAATGATTGGTCGGATGACTGCGGTGTATAGCCAGTAGAAGGTATGACCATTAGGACAAGATTGATGAATTGGAAGAAAAAGATGATGAACGATGCTAAATTCACAAAATATGACGAAAGCCTGCTTACCTACATAGAAATTGCTTGTGTGTATAAATATTTTCATACAAGATTACGAATAATACGCTAGCAAAAAGAGTCTAAAAATATGGTAAAGATTTTCGAAAAACAAAAATAACACAATAAAACATTTCTATGGTAACTTAACATCATGCAAGTAGTACCTGGAGGGTATTCCTATTTAATAAGAGCGACCTTATTACCATCAAACAGGCTTCCTTTTCAGGCAGTCTTGATGGAAAATCCCAACTTCAATGACATGAATTTCTATAACAGTTAAATGACTTCATCAAAATCCAAACAGTTAAACCAATGAAGAAGCGTCACAAAAGAAAAATCAATCGGAAAATCAAGATCTTGTTCCAAAACATAAATAAACGTTTAACTAGTCTATCTAGTACCACGGATCACAAACCACAAAAGAACTCCCGATGGCCACATAATATTTTAACACCTCATTTCCAAGAGTGCGTTCCTAGAGTGACCCGACTGCGAACCTTAACAGCTTGACATTACTTACATGTATAATATAAAAACGTGTCTTTTTCCCATATTTTATTGTTAGGCGGCCTAGTGTCCGGGACACGTTCACGTACAGGTAGAAGAATAGACCGGCCCTGGCCCCTGGGTCTTGGTTCAGGGAAATGGTTATTGGATTTTTCCATCTGGAAGTTCTTAGTAGTAGCCACGGAGTCTTGATTTGTGCCCGGTTGATGGCAATAGGCTCGCCTCCTATAAAATGGGACTTAAACAGAACTGGAGGCGAAAATGTTATGTAGAAGAATGGATTTTATCTGATCTACCACAGCTTACCGAGAAAAACCAGCGGGTTACCGAAGTACCGAAGCGGGTTAGTAGTTTATCCTGTTTAAGGCAACTTCTGGACAGTCTTTCGCCCGTGGTGGTAGGCACAAACAGCAGTCCGCAGATCGCCACATCCTTACATACTCGTTTTGCCTCCTCCACGTTCATACGGTGGTTCCGAGTACTACGCACATGACCTTTCTGAAGAACACCACCAAAGAGGTCAGTGGACAATAATACTTGGAATTTCACGGACTTTTATTTATTGAACATTCTTTATAACGGGTCGTAAACTAAACTTAACCTTATAGAATGCCACCTGTTTGGAAGTATTTTATGATGTTGGGTGAAACTGGTTTCTATGGGCATTTAGGCTTCTTATTGTATGCAGCCATTAGCTAACTCAAAATAAAAATACTTATGAATAATAATTTATTGTAAGTACCGAAGAGAATTATACTGAAAGTCAGATCCGGAGGACAGATAGAATTGGTATCTTTGTGGACGTATAATCATAGACAAACTCATGACTTTTCCTATATACCCTGATACTATAGACACACGGATACTCCTTCTGCTTCGTCAACGTTCATACATTTTGTCAAACATTTAATAAAACCTAATTTCAAATTAATTGTATTCTTCCAAGAGAATTTAAGTTAAAACCATTTCATTTTTCCCTCAAATAAATAATAAACTAGGTCGAATTTCAAGACTCTATTGTGCCGGAATCAAATTACTTTTTTTTTCCTTACCAAAGTGTCATTTGCAAGGTCGTCAAGCATCAAATTATCCAGATACCTTGGGGACGGTAAAGATGTACGAGTATAGGGGTCCATTATTAGAGACCTATAGAGAGAGATATATATTAGAGACCTTTTCACGGGTACTGAACAAAGCCATATGAGATTATTACGAGGACATGATGTGGATTTGACGTGACACAGTGTAGCATACTCGTAGTTGGTGGCGCAGTAGGTCAAGATTGGCAGGGAATATTTTGGGGACCACATTTTTGCCATAGGTTGTGGAGGTCAGATAGGCAGTTGGTTCATGTAAAGTAGTGGTTTGCTTTAGCTTATTCCGGTTAGACTGGAAGTCTACTCCAACATATACCTTTATACGACTAATTAGTAAACACAATAATTAAACTATTGACATAAATCTCCTGGAGATTTAGTAACGGACGCGGGAGGATAATTGGAAAAAACCTGTATAAAAAGATTTCAAAAGTTTAAGTTACTTGCTTTTTTCTCACATCTAACAGAACTTATAATTGTAAAAAAAATATATCTGTAAAACAACTTGGGGCTTAATATTGGGTTTCTTTCGGAGGGTGTTATTACAGGATAAAAAATAATTCATGCTACGAAAACTGTAAAGATTTTTGTTTTTTTAATTCTAAAAATGAAGATTATAATCTATTCTTCTAAACTGTTCTAAGTTACTACAAAAACTACTATTCATTGTGAACAGATATGTAATAATGAATGACATTTGTACTATTTCTTCATCTTTGACATTCAAACGAAAACCTTGTTCCTAAAAATAGTCAGCATTTCTTTTGTAGTCTAAATATAGTTTGTTTCGGCTCTAATTACGCAAAAACCGTAAGATTTATTCACGAAAGACGACACAAATCACTACAAAAATCGTATCTTGTCTTAAAATAAAATACTCCATGATTTCCCAAAGGGGTCGTAGCTAATGGGGTTCTCCAATGGCGGTTCGTTGCATCGATGGTGAAAACCTAATTTGGAGCATCCGTAATTCCCTTAGGTCGGAATTAAGTTAAAGGATCAAATTGCACAGCGGCATTCTGTAAGTACTTAAAACATCGAGAAGAAACCAGGATATCCCAGAATAGAAATGTGACATCCACCAACTCGCAGCGGATCCGTGTGGTGGATGTCGGCCCACCCCCTCTTATACAGAGAAAAGCTGTGTCCCAGCAGTGGGAACGTTATGGGTCTAGTATGTTATGATGCAGAAGATCCTCATCTGATCTACATAATCGGAAAAAAATACTCAAGAATAAAAAACTAAGTTGCTCTACAGTCTACTGTATATCGCTACACTGTGGCAGGTATCCATCAGGTCAACTGTGAAAACGCGAATAAGCGTGGAAAATTATTATCCTTACTCCAATGGTTCAGTCGTTAACTTACACGCAAAGTTCCGGGTTTGATGTCAAGGTTAGCACTAACATGTCATGTTGAAATGTCTTCAGTTATGACTCCTTTTATGGGATTATAAAGTCAAGAATGACAAAAAATTCTGTTGAACTTAGCGTGATGAAGGCATGACATTGGATACATTTCATTAATAACTTCCGGGTACAGCCACGTTGTTTCCCTGTTTTTTTTACGTTTCAATAATTGTAAGAAAAGCCGTAATTTATATAACAAATATATTTGATATTTGTTTTTTATACTGAAAACACGTTGTTTCTCTTCTGCAAAAATAAAGAAATTTCTTATTTTCTGAAGAAATTATTGATATTACAACGACCCTATCGATTATGGCTAGAGGAAGATCAAAGAAACGTTTGAACTGTTTGGAAGCTGATTTAGATTAAAAAATACATTACTGTGATGACGACTAAGAGAAGATATGCTGCTTCGACCCTGAATAAGTTAGGTTAAGGGCAGGAAACTTATGATTTTGGTGCAAACATCACAAAGGCCCTATTAGCAGAGCTCATATCTCCAAGGTGTCGCTTTGCATCCTGGGTCAGATTCAAGGGTGAAAGTTGTTCAGTTTTCACACCCTTGAATTTTACCCAGGATGCAAAGCGACACCTTGTATACTATTATTTGCAAAGGTGTTTTTATTAACATGGTATTAATCCTTATCCAAATAAATACGTCATTCATCACAAGTATTAAATTTTGAACAGAATTGCCCTTAAATCATTTGATTTTAATGAATTTCTTAAGAAATATCACATTTTTAACTAAAAAAACAACAATGATCAAGTATCGCGCGCGCATTCTCGCTCTCCCTCATGTAATGCAGACGAAGCTGCAGGTCAGCTAGTCATAGTAACCATAAAGAAACTTAAATAACAAAAATCCACAGTTTTTTACTCAATAAATAATAAATAAATAATAACAATAAAACGTTAAATATATCTCACAGTGTGATCAAAATGAAACGTTCTGAACTTGATACGGTTTCACGGCGTTATCGACATGCAAACAACCGTGAAAGGTCACGGCGTAACAAAATGTTACATACCTATGTATGTACCGAAGAAGAATTACGATTACTGAAACTGTTGGTTCAAATCAACTTATTGATTTAGTTATATAAATAATAAATAACACTCATATTACACATACTGCCATCTAGTGAAACACTAAGCAACGAGTTTTGTGTCGTGAACACCAGATAGTTGATATACTACATAGACACTTTTTTTTGTAAATACATACTTATTATAAATATAAGCATCCATGACTCGGAAACAAAAGTCCATACTCATCACACAAACATTTGCTCCTACCGGGATTCGAACCCGGGACCCATAAGAACGTAAGGCAGCCTCACTACCGCTGCGCCATTCGGGTCGACATATGAAAAACCTGTAAGTGTTACCCAGGGTTGTGCATGTTAGATAGGCAGTCGCTCCAAGTGATATCCTGGTATTTAGTTGTATCAGGTTAGTGTGGAAGCTGGCCAGCTACGCAGGCGATGATATCTACAGTCTACACCCCTAAGACTCTGAATATGGATTTCACGAAAATGCCTCCTGCAAAACCTACAGGTTCTATATAAATTACTCATGACGCGTCATGTGAAAAACTTTGCCTAAAATGCATCACAAAAATATGGCTTAGATCGCTTTTACTCTTTACTTGACACGGATTTGGTAAGCTAGGACATCATAAGATGAGGTTTAAAATCCTCAGCAAATCTCTAAATTTCCCATATATTCCTCTGCGATCCCTTCACCTACTGGACCATTAACCGACCAACCACAGCAACCATCAACCGGAAGCACTCGGTACATGCGAGCACACGTGCACATTCGTCACAAGTCACGGTCCGACCGTACATCTGCGTATTTAATCAGCACCAGCCGCCATTTAAAAAACACGATAAGTACTGTCATGGACGAAAGTGTTATGCCATGGATCGAAAGCGTACGATAACATTATATTGCGTGATTAGATTTAGTGGAGAAATTATAAGAGATGTTTTTTTTTAAAGAATAGGGTAGATGACACCATAAAACAATAATTCCCAGATAACTATCTCTAAAAAAAACACTTTAGTTTGGGCCTGAAAACCCTTTTCAATTAATTGCCAAATTCGATTTTTAGTTGCTTTGAAATCAATAAATAGTTGAGTCATTGAGTTGAATAAACAGTGACGTCACAGTTGGCTATTGCCATACAAAATCTATGAGAGAACTGTGTTTTGACAGCTCTTAAAAAGTATCTCGTCATCTACCCCATTATTGGAAGATTAGATCAACTATTGTCAGGCTGCGAATTTCTATAAAATAAATGCAGACTGGCGGTTGATGTGCAAACTACTAATACTTGATGATAAAACTGCCATAAATTACTTTAAACTGTTACTGAATTTCCGTAACATGATTCTCTATCTTTCATGCTAATTTATTTCTAATCTACGCATCATGTCTCCTTCCATACTTCTCTAGAAGTGTTTCTTCAGTATTGTAATCATAGGAGTCGTATGAAAGACAGTGAAATAGTCATTTAGTCTACTACTCACAAGGGAAATGCCTCCCAGAAAACATTGAAGGAGATTACGGAGGATAACTAACCATCTAATAATATTTGTGAGGGACAGAAGGGAAGAACAGATTGAAGATACGGAAATATGTTTATAAACGGTTTTGAGGATTAACCAAGATTCATTTTTTATAGTTATGGAAACTTTCATAAATCATATCATCAGAATCAGCCAAGTAAGTTTTCCGGTATCACAAACAACATGTATCAGTGAACTGATTACAATCAAACTAAATCCATTATCAACTGATCGACAACAGATAACTGTCATAACAGGATACTTTTTAATTGTATTAAAAGATAACGACAATGAATTCATCGTAGAGGTCAACAACATTGCGAACCTAACATAATTTGGGTCAAAAATATCCGTAAAGAATTCATACTGGTATTAGACTGGAAGCCGAACCCAACATACACAGTTGAAAAAAGACAAGGCAGGTGATGATGATGTTGGCCGACCTATGTATATGCAGGCGAAACCGCGACCAAATACTAGTTTCTCAATACGCAAAACGTAGGTATAAAAACTAAAACGCGTTAAAAAACGACATGTACCCAATTAACAACTAATGAAGCTAAATTTAAATGATCCTAATAAACTGATTTGGAAGCAATAACCGCGGAGTGTGAAGCAACACAGCAACAATTCGATCACGCGCCGCACCATAGTGCATGCTAACGATAAATATGACACATGTTTGAAATGCAGACATAATGACTTTAACAGTTTGTCGAATAATCAAAGTTCATTAAATAGTGTAGCGTCGTTGTAGGCGTTCGGACGTCACAGTTCTGTGTCACAGTTTTGAACGCGTGTGTGGGTCAATACTTCAATACACGACAATTTATGATCGTGTATAGTAGTGTGTACCAGGCCCACTTTGCTAAAATCTAAACTAAAGCAGCCATCCGGCTCCGTAACAACTGTCAAAGATCTACGAATGGCAATGTCAGGACTAACTCTCTCGGTAAGTAATGGGTCACCATCCACGAACCGTCTTCAGCAAACATTACTCATCCTTGAAAATCTACTCGTGCGGCTGTTATTATTTAACCACGAGCCCTTCTGTGACATAGTCCACATTTTATATGGCAACAATACAGACACAATGCCAAGTAAACATGACTGGCACAAACAGAAAGTAATGACATAATTATCGACATGGTAATGACACAGTAACTGAAGATGACATATCATTTGACCAATCCTAGGTAAAACCAGAAGGTATTTTTAAACTAGCTGAAATTCTCGGAACTAAATGATTAGAAATGATTATAGAACAATACAATGTTGTGCCGGGGAAACTACCGATTATGCTCTTTCGTCAACAACACTAAAAGCCAATTTAAACATAAAGACTAGCAGAATAATGCTAAAGCATTAAATATTTACCGACTAGTTGGTACTTTGGTTACAGGTGCTTCTGTTGAGTAAGAGGTCTTGGGTTCCATTTTCAAGTCGCGCTAATTGTTATTGGGTTTTATAAATCTGGATTTTTTCAGTAACATCTACGGAGTATAGATTCGCGCAAGGTTGACCGATGGGCTCGCCCTCTATCACGTGAACTCAAACATAACTAGCAAAATCTAGGTTAGCTATGGATACATATCTGTCTTACCATTCAGCTATTACAGTTATGATGTTAATTTATACGAAAAGACAAAACTGCCATTAAATATTCCAACCCTTTTCACAGTTTAAAATACACAAACGGTTTTTCGACAATATCATCAATAACATCGAGTTATTACGTAACATCAAATTGTCTCTTATCTCTTTTGTAGGCTCTCAAAAGACAAAAGAAATAACAAGTTCCATAGTACGAAGTAGTTTTTCTACTTTTACATCTGTTTTCTAGTAGCATTACGCGGACGGGTGGCATACCGTTCCTACTGAGTCTTCTTTCTTAATCCAATTGTTTGTACAATCCTCTACAACTTTATTGTTGGATACTAGACAAGGGAATTCTACTAAACGAGTTAGTTTTAGTAAGTGTTTACCGTCCGGAGTTTGCCTCACTATGTTCAAGTCTTGATCTTTATCAAATGATGATGAACGACAAATTGCTTGTGATCGTCAACAATAAACAGAATTACCCATTTCCTTTAGCTGATTACAGAACTGCGTAGTTTTACTATAATACTATATTTTACTAATTTGCTATCTATTCTATTCCGTTCAGGTTTACAATAAAGATCAAAAATGTTGATGTTTATTTTTTTGCAAGTAGGTTTTTACAAACACTTTTACACGTAATTTTTTAAAAACTAGATGGGGTCGGTGTTTCGTACCTGACTACTCTGAGAAGAAACAGCCGAAACAAACTCAGAGGTCATAGTCTCTTTTGAAATCCAGACATAATCTTGCTCAATTCACATGAGGACTATGCAGATTAGTGTCTGAGATGGTCTTTTGAAGAAAGAACCACACAGATTTGAGTGGACCTGTCCAGTCAGTGCAAGCATTTGTCAGTTATCGTGTAGCTCGACTTTATAATTCACGGAGCTCAACTAGACGACGAACAATACCAAAGAAAGGACATTTGGGTAGGTCGCTTATATAGTACTCAAACTTATATAGTACAGTCGTGGGAAAAAAAAAAGATTATCATGCTTCAATTCAACGGCCGTAAATCACTCTCTCAGTCAGTTTAGTCAAAGGTACAGACTAAAACCCAGAAAACACCAATTATTTTAAATGAAATCGCAGTACAGCCGTTAGGTACTCCAAATCCATAATTTTAGCCCAGAAAAAAATATTTGAAGCAAAATTTTGTAGTAATAAATCAAATACACAAACCAGCAAGGAAAGCTACGTCCATAAATGGCAACGAACTATCGTGCTAGACAAAAACCTAAAGGGCGGCCTACAAAAGGTATTTGAACCTTACAAGTATTAGAACAAGGTGTATATTAGTACGATGGTAAAAATTCGAGCACACGATAGTAGCATGAACACCAGTCAGCCTTGGTACACTCACTTTTGTATATAACTATTTTATTTATTATGAATGCTGATTTGTAGAACGGCAACATTATTTGTGCAGTTAATACAACCTTTGATGATAAAGACAAAGAGTTGAAAATTGCTAATTTAGACAACATAATTGTAAATAAATGTAGGCCAATATTGATTGACATTTTAAAATCGAGTTAAGCAATTATTTTGTTGTGTTAAGATTCTTTTGTCTTACTCGATCATTGAGCTAATAACTGTCAATTTGAAGCTGTTACTTAAAGTACTTGTAATGTAACGTAATTACTGCATACCTAGTTGTTAAGCTGTAGAATAAAATGTTTCATAAAAATGTACCGAAGAGGAAAAAAATTAAAGGAAATAAATCATTGCGTTTTGTGGTCTTTGACAAAATCAAGGCTATCTTTTCCCTAGGCTTCTTTAGGCGACATTCAGACCCAAGTGGTCATCGATTATAATGATGACATTGTTTAAAATCACGGTCTACGTTTTTTGTTAGAATCATACGGGTTAAAACATCTTTACAGAGACTCCTCGTGGAGCTCGTGGCTAAATAATAACAGCCGCTCGGGTCGATCGTTAGGTTAAGCCGTGCTTGCCTAGGTTGGTCTGTGGATGGGTGACCACCCATTACATTCCGAGTTTCCTCCGTGCCTCGGAAAGCACGTTAAGCCGTTGGTCCCGGCTGTCATTTGTAGATCTGTGACAGTCGTTAGGTAGTCAGAGGCCCAAAAAGTCTGACAACCAGTCTTACCAAGGGGTATCGTATAACACGGTAATAACTGGGTTGTGGAGGTCAGATAGGCAGTCGCTCCATGTAAAATATGGTATTCAGCTGCATCCGGTAAAACTGGAAGCCGACCCCAACACAGTTGGGAAAAGGCTAGGCAGATGATGAATGAACTATGTATATCTATAACATCTTATGTTACTTGTGGTCGGCGCAATACTCGTACGTGTTTTCCTTCCATTCTCCCCGTCAACCGGCATGCTATCATTCTCTCCTTTTCTTTTACTATCTTCCATTCCACTATTCTCTATCCTTTTCTTCTTTTTCATATTTCCTTTGATTACCTCACTTTCTCCATCACAGTCTGTATTTATCACTCTTTTAGTCACATACTCACATGCATATAACATAGTATTGAAATTAACAATTAGTTTAATTGTGCTAATTGATATATTATCGGTCAAATTCGTCTGATTTGTGTTAAGGTAGGTAAGTAATGTTTCCTTGAATTTTTATTTCAGATTTGGTTAAACCAAATTGTAAATGTATTTCGTCGTTATTTTCTGTGTTCTTACAGTTTTTCCTGTTCAAAGTTTACTTTACTGTAGAAGCATTTCTGTGTTCATAAAATTATGAGAAGTAACTTGCAATTCCTTTGAATTAGTTATAAGGTCCAAGGGGCTGTTGATAGTAAGAAAATAATTATAACTCCCATTCTGATATATCATAACCGTTAGATTAGATAGGAATCCCTTCGAAAGTAACAAGTTATACTAACCGAAAAAACAAATTAAGGTCACACCGTAAGCATTCCATGAAAAAACAAACTGCCAGGATATTAAATAAACAAAAACTGGTACAACAAATAAGAATATCAAGATGCAAAGAATCCGCTTGAGCAATAATTGTACTACATTAGCTTATCAGCGAATCGTTGGAGCGATTTCGTTTGCGACATGTCGCAGAGTCGATCAGGCGATTATTTTGCGAAGAAGTCGCGGTACCTCGGCAGATTCACAACGCAATTAGACGCTCATGCGAAAGACTCCGGTTGCCATAATCGCATACTGATGGCAATGTTTTCTAGGAATACGTACGAAGAGATTAATTGGTGCAGTTCTGGAGAAATATGTCTTATGTATGGAAATAACGTCGCACGTGACTACGACACGTGTAATGTTTGAAGTTTCATCGTTAGTTCCAAGTTGGCTCCGGAAATAAGATGCTTTTATTTGATCTATGATTCGTAATACCTACTTTATAATGTCCTTTCCAATTTAAGCGGTAGAAAAATAACACAAAAACCAGAAGGAACAAAAATAAAGCCATCAAATGAGGTATACAAAACTCTTCAACCTGTCTTTAAGAAACATTATTACGAGAGCTAGACTATTCCATATGTATACTTGCTAACTAAATTGAGCTCCAATTGAAAGTGTATATAATTTCATAAACAAAGTCGTGCGTCCCTAAACAAAACCCGATCAACGCCAAGTGTAGCCGAACAGTAAGTAGAAGAGATAGAAGGCTAATTCAACATCAACACTTAAAATAATGGGAAAATATGAAAAAATTATAAAAAAATTAAAAAGTGTTTATTCACGAAAAAGTTCTCTAACTGGTAGTATAGTATGAACGATGGTATATCTGTGGTTGTTGGAATATTTGTTACCAAGCAATGTCACAGTGATCCACTAATATTGTGGAATCTTGCTCCCTATCTTCCAAATACGGGTTGATTTCATGACATTTAAAAATGAAAGTCTTCACCTTCATTGTTGTTCCATTTCTAGGAGGATCTTTGTGAGATCTATCCTAAATATAGGATTATTTAGACACAAAGTCCTGCTATGCATTCGCAGATCTGGAGCATTTAGATGCACTAAATTTTCGTATTGAAACGGGTCAGGAGGCTCCACACTGACCAAGTGGTTGCAGTCACAGTCGGTATGGTAGAAATATAAAATTGTTAGAATTTCGCTTCTATTTTTAGAATGGTCCTTTTCAACTTCTATACGTAGTGGTATCACTGTGTCCGAGCATTGCGTCAGCGCAGCGCAGTGAAAGTCAGACGACAGCTGATTGGTGCGCCTATTTATCTAACTTGTACTCGTTGCCGGCCCTTCGCGCTACTTGTTCTGTTCACCCTTTAGTTATACTCGCAGTAAATGTTGCGGTTTTGTTTCGCGGCCTTCACTTGTTTTAATTTGTGTGTCAGTGTGGCTTTTGACTAAGTCGGCTTTGTTCAACGTGGTGTGGTGTGTTTTGTCTATCTGTACTGTACTGTAAGCAACGTTATCATCAGCGAGTTTTGGTGCAATAGTAGGAGTTATCTACTCACCTACGACGGTGTTTATCTACAGGGCAGCAAATGTCTCTTCTCATACGAATATAGTCCAACTGCCATTTGACCTAGTCCAGCTTACCACAAGGAGTCATCATCTGCCTAGCCTTTTCCCAAGTTTGATGGGTTCGGCTTTCAGACTAAGCGGATGCAGCTGAATACCAACGTTTTACATACAAGCGACTGCTTGTCTGACCTTCACAACCCAGCACTTGATAAGACTAATACCAGAAGTAGCATCAATCAAGTCTCATTCGTCTATGACAAGTCTTTTTTCATTCTCACATTAAAGTCATCTCGGTTCTCCGGAGGAATGAACCGCTAAGATCCGACGATCTTGTGCTACGCCTTCGACTCGTCTTGCCCGTCCAATTAACCAAACCGGTACCAGCCAGGTGTCATAGGACCGGCTGTACAGTCATCAACCTGCAACCTTGCTTTGTGACTGACTATCTATTACTATTGCTTAAGTAGGGTTAGGCTTTGGATTTGGAATATCGAACTTATAATCGTGCTTTTTTGTTTAGATATCATCACGTTTGCACTTTACTCTTTCATTGGACAATTTTATTTGACCGTGTTACGGGAAGCATGGCACGACAGTGAATGTGATTACTTCGGAAATTATTGTATAAAATCTGGTTCTTCTAACCAAACAAACAGATATGTTGCTGGGGAGTTTGTTCCGCACTTCTTCTTCTTAGCCAGTTGGCCCTCAGTGCCAGCTGGGGAACTACCTAGTACAACAGATGTTTAAAAACTGCTGATCTGCAGCCTAGTTTGTATAAACGGTGTAAAAAACCTCTTGACGAAGCTGAAAGGCAAGTGCCTTTTAAGAGGTTTTGGTTCTCCCCGTCATTGCGATATTTTTTTTGTTCCACACCTTACCTGGGAACCTTCTAGTAACAGATATTGGGGGTCAAAGTTCCAACTTTTTGACAATTTTGTTTTTTAATACAAGATTATAATGTAAGAATTTTCTTTAAACACCTCCACGACCCCCGTACTATTCAATCCATCGATCAGCACAATGTTCTACCACAAAACTTTTTACACTCACGGTTTTTTACACTCTCACTCACTCTCACTGACTCTCTCTACTTTTGATTTTGATTTAGAAGTGAGTGGAACAAGGCAGCCAATGATTACAAAAACCCGTACGTACGGTCGACCAAGCTATTTGGTGTACATTTTACAATGTAATATGCATGTTAAAATGTAAACCAAATTACCTTGGTCGACCCTTACCAGCTCAAAAAATAGGGGTGGGATTTACTGATTTTATAATGGGAAAAAGGCAATAAACAACTTAACTATTTAAATCAAATGTGTAATTGAAAGCCTAAAAATCAAAAAGTAATGTTTTCAATTAAAATTGAATACAAAATTATTAATTTCCATCATTTATACGTTATAACCTACACTAGTTGTTTCTCGGAAACAGAAAATTCCCAATTGACGCGTATTTTCTGTTAATTATACTGCTATCCAATTAGCGTAAGTACCAACTTGTTGGAAATCTAACAGAGTTTGTATTTTAAATGACATTTGGCGTTGCATTTTGGGTGGTTTTGTTATTTTACATAATTTAGGTAACCTAAGGAATAGGATCTCGTGGTTCCAAGTGGTACCTACAACTAACAACTAACAACTATTCAGTATGAGATCGATTTTCTGGTTGGTCTACTTCAGCAGTATCGTCACCAGCCCGGAGTCTGTTTTTGATTTGAAAACGGCCGATTGCCTCCGTAGCAACTGGACAGATTCTCAGCTGGACAGTTTCTCAGCTGGACAGATTAGCAACTGGACAGAACTTATACAGTCAATTACATAATTAACAGCCGATAGAAATAGGCTCGCTGCATGTAATCATGAGACTAGAACATAACTTCGACTTCTCGCGAAATGTGGGTGTACAATATGGTACATCTCTGACATACTTGCACAAAAGAAAACGATTTAGTACCTTACACGCCTGTATTGTAGGTGCCATCACTAACACAAATCTCATATGCACAAACAAATACCCAGAGTCCCAGAGTAAGCTAGGTAAGCCACTGCACTAATTAACCTTTGCCTTAATTGGTAAACAAATAGTAAGTCTGATATAATATTTACATAAGACCTGTGATCCTTCTAAAAGGTAAGCAACTACCACGTTCGCTTGTTATGTTTAAGTCCCAAGTTCCAAGATGCTGTCAATTGGGCACAAATTCAGACAATAACTGCTCCTGAAAAAAATCCCAATGAAACATACCACCACATACAGCTGAAAGTTGCACTTTCAAACACTTCACCACTGATAATGTTCACTTGCAGCACCGAAGTAATAAAAATGAACTTGCCTACCATAACAATGTTACGATACTCGGTCTTACCTACACTGCGTTCGCATTTTGTTACCAGGTACGTGAACAGAAATGTTTTAGGAAAATACCCACTCGTAAGTACCCAGACATAAGTTGCACCGCCAACAAAATATTCGCCGCCTCGTTGCGTGAGACCAGCGGTGAGAGAACCGCTTTGAACTGAGGTTAGGGTTAGCAGTGACATAGTTACTGCTTCTTTAGTCTAAGTGGTCGCAAGCACCATCCAAGCCAACCAAGCGGTCGATTGTCAGATTCGACAAGGTTTTTCCTATCAGGTATTTCCTCGCAGCCAGGAGTCTGTGATGGCAGCACACTCACCTTCTGGCCCTATGATATGGGTGGGACTAAAGCAGAACTGGCAAAACGTGGGTCTACTGTACACTACTTCCTATCCGTTTGTGGCAAATCGGCGTGATGTGATGTATGAGTAGCTAAAACCCTAAGACACTGTGGGTGTACCAAGAAATCTCTTGGGTTAAATAGTTGGTACGTATACTACGAAGCAATTAGGAAAATTATGTAGTTTGCTTTCTCTGGGACTCCTCCGAGGTATACAAAGGCGAAGTTCAGGAGCTGCACTTGTAATTAGGGTCATGGAGCTGGTCTCTGAAGTTGAGGATAGTCTTAAAGAATACTCAAAAACGCTTATACTGTTCCACTGTTTGGACACAGAACTCCTCTTTGGAAGGGAGAGTGGGCCTTGATCAACCACGTGGACCCAGTAAAGGCTGGAGGATAATACGAGAAAGATATATGCTACCAAATAAATTAAAGACATTGGTGAGTACTTGAGGAAATTTGAAAGACCAAAATGCTGAGTCTGACTTTTTACGAAAGACCATTCCATTTTCCCTTTATAAACACTACTCCAATGGCTACAAAAACTGCAATCAAGATCAAAATGAATTTAAATATAACTATAGCGATAACATACGTGTGCCAATCGATTAACCGTACGCAGCGTGCGTCCAAATACCATAATTATTCTCTACACTCACCGTATTCAATTTATATGGACTTTAATTTTAAAATAATCTGGTACGTAAGTGTTGGTTTGTTCTACGTTATAAAGACGAAATTTACTTAACACGTAAATCTACACTTATATTATGAAGGGGTAAAGATTGAATTTGATTGATCGAATTCACAAATTCTTTCACTGATATACTTGACGCGGGCGTTGTCACAGCCTCACTGGAAAAAGCTATTCTGAAACAAATAATTTCTGTGCGTACACCCTACCAAATTGCAGTTTGCACCATTTGTGTTATGCCATTATGACATCGAATCCCTTTCCAATTACTCTAAGCGAGGCCTTTCACTGCCTGATCTTTGTTTGACATAAAAAGACACACGAAGAGATTGATTTTAGTGTCCGCAACACAAAAATCAATCTGTTCGTGTGTTCATATAAATGGTGATTTTTCAAAGAAATTCTCAAAAAACGTATTAAACATGCTATCACATCAAACGGCCAGCACGTATTAATTCCCAAGTAAAAAATTAAATACAAGAGTTCAAAATGACAAATAAATAATGACTGGCTTTAAAAACCTGGGACCATTTCACGCATCCTTATTTTTTTTTTTGCTGATACACAAATGATGGCATGACGTACCCAAAGCATTGTTGCATTATTTAATGCCAGTGTCATTTTGCTCATGTAATTTTTGACTTCATGACTCATTACAATATTGAAGAACTTTTAAATAAAATCTATACTAATATTATATTATAAAGAGGAAAGACTTGTATTTTTACATTTTTGTATGTAACGAATAAACATAAAAACTCATAAAAATTCTTTCAGCAATGGATAGCTACATTATCAGCGACTAACATAGGCTATATTTTATCCCCGTACTCCCACAGGAACGGGAACTACGCGGGTGAAACCGCGTGACGTCCGTCAGTAATCATAAGGTGCATCAAAAGAAATAACAGTCACGGCCAGAAATTTATAGCAAGAACATCACTAGCTGGTCGAGACATACATAAACTCACGTATTTTTCCCATGGAAGTAGGCAGAGTCTACAGAACGACACCTGCTACGATCTCTTATCACCTTGTCCACATTCATACATCTGGTCATTTACGTTCTTTTTTACGCTAAATTGGCTCGCCTTTCGCAACTCCCCTGATGTGAACCGATGATACTGCCTAGGGTGGATCCTAGGCCGTAAGTGTGCTCCAGCACGCTTGGCTAGAAGAAATCAATTAAC